>JANDEH010000036.1:0-676006 GCA_024610705.1 Tetragnatha versicolor | reverse complement strand
TAGGAAAAATTATACTTTTTTATCTGCAATCACAACAAACAAGAATGTTTGTCTTATGGTAAGAATTAGGAGGAAATGTTTTTGTGGCCGAAGTTAGCCAGCGGGGAGAAAATCGTAGAATATGGTGGTGTGAACCTCTATATACGGGTCTGACTGGGTAGATATGGTTTTAATGGGGAGCACCTAGAAAAAATTTCGAAGATTCAAGCAAAGAATTTTTCTACTTACCTCTTTTTAATTGAGTTATTCAGTACTCCTCCAGAAAATAAAATATTTTCACTGAGAGTAGTTGTTGCGAGGAGAAGCACCAAATGTTCTACAAAATGTTCCTAGTGATGAATCAAACCATGTATAGGTGGCTTTCATCTTTTTAATTTATTTTCCAGTTGGTTACACCTATTCCAGATGATAGAAGAAGATGAAATACTCATACAGACTTTATTACCTACTTATGTGAAGTACTTAATAATTAATATAATGTTTTATTAATTAATATAATGCTATTAATATTAAATAAAATAATTTAGACTAGATAAAATACAAATGTGTAGTAACAATGCTAATTATGACAGAGTTCCTGGAAACCTTCCAAATATATCTAGAAACTATATATTCAAATATCTAGTTATTTTAAATTATCTAGTTTCTAGTTCATTACTTATCCCCCCCCACAAAAAAACCATTTCACCTGGTCAATCAACTTCGGGAATGTCTGCTCTCCGATTTCTAGTTGACACAGGTCATTTAAAATCTAATCTCTCTATTCTAAAAAAAAGTTTTTGGTGAACGGTTTCCAGAGAAAGGATTTTTGGTTACTGAACCGAATGACACGTATTAGGTATCAAAATGTCCTGATTCTTTCCGGATTTCCGAGTAGGCCCTTCGATTTTTCAAAAAAATTTTCAATTTTAAAATATTTCCATTTTTTTAGATAATGGATAAGGTCGCAGTTACAAAGCAAGTACTGTCAATCAAATTATTATGCATCCAATCGCAAAGACCGATTGACGCCATATTTTAAGATGAAACATGTTTTTCACCTTTTAAATACTTTCTAAATGAAATATTATTCAAAGATTGATAAAAACCTATTCTAAAAACTTACATGTACGCCATTTTATACTAAAATTTCACACTTTTTGTCCAATATTTATAATTTTTTGTCTGATTTAATCGAAATTAATTGTAAACATTGAGTGATGTGTAGGTTTTGTCTCTTATTATATTCAATTGCTTAAACGGTATTGTTTAACAAGTCTGGGTTTAAACAAAAATATGAATGATGAACACTAGGCATATACTAACGAGTTACTTTTAAATAATGTTTTTTGTTTGGTATGAATATTGATTAACAATTAGAAATAATTATTTTTATAATAATAGATTAAAAATAACTAAACTGAATATTTTTAAAAACATTTCGTTTAAATTTTTGAAAAGTTAGAGTTAATATATTTTATTCAAACTTTTAAGGGAGATTTATTCATGGAGGGGATTGGGGATGTATTTTTGAAAAGTTGGTTAACGCTTTTTCTGCAAATTGATTAATCTAATATAATAAAATTGAATGTGTATGTGTGTGTGTGTGTTTGTCTTCTATACAAATCCACAGTTTTCTTCCGATCGGCACCAAACTTGGTATACCTACGTAAAAGAATCCCCAAAAAAACATAGGCTATGTTTCAAAGTTCTAGAATGACCCCTTGACCCTCTTTTGACCCTTTTTATGGTCATTTTGCTGAAATAGCTTTATTTCTCCTCCACAAGAGATCTGTTTACCCCATTGTTACAAAAAAAACTATAATGCAAAATAACACGTTTTTAAAAGAAAAACTAGATATAAATATAATTAAAAATTATAACTATAATCTAAAAATATATTTCAACAAAATTTAAAATTTTAAAACTGGTAAGTATAGTACAAAATATTTTTATTTGAGAGTAATTTTTAAATAAAAAGTTTCATGGAATAGCATTGTTAAAATAATCTCTATGGAAACGAGGATGAAAAATCAAAAGATGATCATATTATAGCTTTTAAGAAAGTTGGTTAACAGACCAAAAACTAGAGTTAATATTCAAAACCATTTTAAGTGGAAATATTGTATTTTTCCTTAAAATGCAGGAATATGTTTTATTTTACAACGTTTTTATTAGGTCGCTTTCAATCTTGTCTGTCTGTCCGTCCGTCCGTCTATCTGTCTGTTCGGGAGGAATTTAGTAATCAATTTTAAATATACTTCCCCATGAGCTAGAGACTTGAAATTTTGAACATAGTTCAGATCTGGATGACAATACGATATTATCTCGTTAGTTCGGTTCAATTTGCTGTCCCTGAACCCCCAGGGGGACTTAAAGTTTAGAAGTTCAACTATAGGACCTTATTGTTAAAAAATCATTGTTGTGCAGTTTGCCTCCTCTTGTTATCAAGATGGCTTCAGAAGTGCTGTATAAAATATTAGTAAAATGAAAATTTGTAAGAAACACAGTACATGCAGTACTTCATGCAAGTTTTGTATTTGTAATGCATCTAAGGGACTGACTTAATTAATTAGTTACTGACAAGTTTTTTACCAATATATTTTTAAAACACTTTTTTTATATTACTAGTGTTTCAAAAATTTCCAACGTCATATGATCATCTGAATAATAGCTAGAGGCAAAAGCTGTGCAATGATTTTAACAAAACAGTAAAGCCATGTGTTATAGCTAAAGTTCAGAAAAAAAAACACTTTTTAGTTTTATTAAAAAGAGAAAAAAATCAAATTCTTGGAAGGCGTTCAGGTCGCGAATTCTAAACTTTACACAACAAAACTAAAAACCAGAAAATAATTAATGAAAAAAACCTTTTTTAAAGAACAACGTTTTTAAAATGCACTAAAAAGTATAAAATAATTTTTTGCAACTCCTTGTAAAACGAAAAACGTGGGGATCATGCAATAATATTTACAGCCACTACTCTATTTACCATTATATCCACAGTTAAAAATTATTTAAATTAATGATGAAATTAATGATGAAATTAAGTTGGATTAAATACCTAATGCATGATCCCCACGTTTTTCGTTTTACAAGGAGTTGCAAAAAATTATTTTATACTTTTTAGTGCATTTTAAAAACGTTGTTCTTTAAAAAAGGTTTTTTTCATTAATTATTTTAAATTTTATACCAAAGATATAATAAAATCATGAAAATATGATTAATTAAGGTCGCTTATTGAGCATTTTAAATGATTTTGGGAAGAATATTTTTCTAATATTTTGTTGTTTTTTATGGGAATCATGTGGTAAGTGCAGAAATCGTTCAGAATTCAAAATGCTTGATTCGACACCTTTCACTCATAAAAATATCGGCACGGATCCAGCACGCCTCCAAGAGGGGGGCACTTTTCCAGAAAGATCCCCATTGGTACCATATTGGGGGTATAGGGGTCCTCCACCAGAAAAAAATTGAAATTTGACGTGTAAAAGTAGGGTCTAAACTCGCGTTTTTAGAAACGTTTTGAGTCTAAGGGGGGCACTTTTCAACGCTATCACCTTTACTTTTTCACCCAAAATGTCAAAATATTGGGAATTTGGAAAATTATCACTGAAGATCCCCTGATGGTACTAATGGGAGGTATGGGGGTCCTCCCCCAGAAAAAAAATTGGAAAATAGACTGGTAAAAGTAGGGGTTTACTCATTTTGACAACCTTTTTGGTTTCCCAAGGGGGGGGGTCTCCAGAGTGCTACCTCCTGGATCCGGTCCTGTAAGGTAGGAAATGAATTTAAAATTTTTAAGAAAAAATCTCCATCTCCACCCGTGCAAGGCCGGGCATATCAGCTAGTCTAATATAATAAAATTGAATGTGTGTATATATATATGTTTGTCTTTTATACAAATCCACAGTTTTCTTCCGATCTGCACCAAACTTGGTATACATACGTAAAAAAAACTCGGAAAAAAACATAGGCTATGTTTCAAAAACTTTTAATGACCCCTTGACCCCTTTTTTGTTCTTTTTATGGTTATTTTGCTGAAATAGCTTTATTTCTCCTCCAAAAGAGATCTGTTAACTCCATTGTTACAAAGAAAACTTAATGCTAAAAAATAAGTTTTTAATAGAAACACTAGGTACAAGTCTATTTAAAAATTATGTTACTAATTTAAAAATCTATTTCCACGAAATTTAAAAGTTTAATATAGTTAACCATATTTTTATTTGAGATTTTATCTAATATTTATATTTTAAAAGCTTTATGGAATACCATTGTTGTTAAAACAGTCTCCATGGAAACGAAGATGTAAAACTAAAAGGTGATAATATTTTAGCTTTTAAGAAAGTTGGTTAACAAATAAAAAACTATTAAAACTCCCTTTCAACTAGAAAAGATTGATTTTTTTTCTTAATTTGCAAAATGGAATAAGCTTTAGTTATTGAATAATTTTACCGAAAACGTTAATTCCTGAAGATATGATTAATCAAGGGATCTAAGCAATTTTAAATACTTTTTAGATAAATTTTTCCCATGTAAATGTGGAAATCATTCAAAAATTATATTGCTTGAGAACTGAAGGAATTTTAATCCATCTGGGAACACTGGGATAAGAAAAATTACTAAGAACACCGGGATAGGAAAAGTTACCGGGAAGACTGGAGTATGAAAAAGACGCCTAGGATACCGGGATGATTGGTAAATGCTGATTATCTAAAATTAGTAATGTATTTGGGAAAACTTAAAAATGAGGCGTTTGCTATCAAAACAAGCTTATTCCATTTTTGGAAATTTTACAGGAGAGACAAAAAACTTCTCACGTCCACAGTTCTGAAGCTAAATTTCTTTTTAAATTTTTAATTATAGGTATAACCACCTAGAATTTGATTAGTTTTTCATTTTCCTTTCAGTTGCATTACGTCGCTTAAGGCGCAAAATGACATAACTGCATTTTCCCTATTTTGCAGGAGATGAAAAAAACAGTTTGGCTATTAATTAAAGAAAATAATATTATTTTAGTTTTAAACCTTCATTTTAGGCCTTTTTGACCGGGGATTGAGATGAAACGCTTCTCTGTGGCGGCGTCCCTAACAATATCAATGAAAGGCGTGCAATTATGTCATTTTGCCTTACGAATGCAGTTATGCTAAAATGACAAAATTGACGATTGCAGCGATTTGAGTCATTTTTTCGCAAAATCGTTGGTGCCAGGTGATCCGGGGCCGGGATTTGCATAAAGATTGATGCATAACTCAAAATGGCCAAAATGTCAGTTATGTCATTTTGCGCCTTAAGCGACGATGGGCGTAATTACGCTAATTAGGTTAGAATGAGCTGACTTTGATGCAAAAACACGATTTTTCATACTTTTTTTCGTTTTTTTTTGTTCAATTAAGTTGTGAAGTAGTTTTTTCCAGTTTATTGGGTTGGAATGAGCTGGGTTTGAGCTATATCTCTTCGCCAGGTTATGAAGGACCCTCTAAACTTTCAAAATATGCAAAAAAGTGGATTTCAGAAAAATATGGAATGAGCTGGTTTTGATAGCAAACTCCTCAAATAATAAATTTATACTCTTCACCCGTGCAAGGCCGGGCATATCAGCTAGTATAATAAAACAAAGTGTGGGTATATATGTTTGTCTTTTATACAAATCCACAGTTTTCTTCCGATCTGCACCAAACTTGGTATACCTACGTAAAAAAACTCAGAAAAAAACATAGGCTATGTTTCGAAAACTTTTAATGACCCCTTGACCCTCTTTCGACCCTTTTTATGGTCATTTTGCTGAAATAGCTTCATTTCCCCTCAAGAAGAGATCTGCTTACTCCATTGTTACAAAGAAAATTTAATGCTAAACAACAATTTTTAATAGAAACACTAGGTACAAATCTATTTAAAAATTATATTAATATTTTAAAAATATATTTCAATGAAATTTAAAAGTTATGTATAGTTAAACATATTTTTATTTGACAGATTATCTAATTTTTATATTTTAAAAGCTTTATGGAATATCATTGTTGTTAAAATAGTGTCCATGGAAACGAGGATGTAAAATCAAAAAGTGATAATATTTTAACTTTTAAGAAAGTTGGTTAACAAACCAAAAACCATTAAAACTCCCTTTCAACTAGAAAATATTGATTTTTTTCTTAAATTTCAAAATGGAATAAGCTTTAGTTATTGAATTATTTTACCGAAAACTTTAATTCCTGAAGATATGATTAATCAAGGGATCTAAGCAATTTTAAATACTTTATAGATTAATTTTTCCAATGTAAATGTGGAAATCATTCAAAAATTATATTGCTTGAGAACTGAAGGAATTTTAATCCATCTGGGAACACTGGGATAAGAAAAATTACTAAGAACACCGGGATAGGAAAAGTTACCGGGAAGACTGGAGTATGAAAAAGACGCCTAGGATACCGGGATGATTGGTAAATGCTGATTATCTAAAATTAGTGTATTTGGGAAAACTAAAAAATGAGGCGTTTGCGATCAAAACCAGCTTATTCCATTTTTGGAAATTTTACAGGAGAGACAAAAAAACTTCTTACGTCCACAGTTCTAAAGCTAAATATGTTTTTTAAATTTTTAACTGTAGGTAGATTTCGATTAGTTTTTCATTTTCCTTTCAATTGCATTACTTTGGGCGTAATTACGCTAAATAGGTTAGAATGAGCTGACTTTGATGCAAAAACACGATTTTTCATACTTTTTCAGTTTTTTTTCAATTAAGTGGTGAAGTAGTTTTTTCCAGTTTATTGGGTTGGAATGAGCTGGGTTTGAGCTATATCCCTTCGCCAGGTTATGAAGGATCCTCTAAACTTTCAAAATATGCAAAAAAGTGGATATCAGAAAAATATGGAATGAGCTGGTTTTGATAGCAAACTCCTCAAATAATAAATTTATACTCTTCACCCGTGCAAGGCCGGGCATATCAGCTAGTCTTAAATAAAAGTAAATAATATTTCGAAATAGTAATTTGAATTTTCTGACAACTTTTATTATTTAATAAATATAAATTTATAATGTTTTTTTGTTTTTTTAGGAATTTCGTGAATAAATCTCTAAGTTACATTACTCTAGTTATCAGTGAACTATTTTGTACGATTTTTAAACTTCTTTTGTGTTGTTTTTGGGTTAAGAATTTTAGGGCCTAGGACTTTATAAACCGGATAAATAAAAAATTTTAAATTTTACAAAGTTAGTAAAATAAATTGTCCTAGGTAAATAAAATTTAGTATCTACAGGTTTTTAGTGTGCTCTTTCAAAATATTAAATAAAACTTGGAGCCCATTGAAAATGGAATATGTTGTGTTGCTTATTAGGAAGGGATGATGTAAAAATGTAATTGATTGATAAAAATGATGAAATAAATATATCACCTGTACACACTTTTCAAACTCATTTTTATTGTTTTTTACAGAAGAGGGATGACAAAAGCGACAACTTTGGACCAGCATGGTGCGACAGTAAGCATTGACAGCTTAGTGGTGATCGAGAGCAGAAGTTGAGCATCGTCTCATCACAAATGTCTTTCTTCTACACCCAGAGAGACGCACAGTTTTAGGAACAATAACATTATTTGCTGATGGGTTGCGGAAAATGCAATAAACCTCTATGGTGAAACCAAAAAGGCCAAGGTTGTCCCCGAAGATGGGTTTTTAGAAAATCCCTTGATAGGAGGAGTGCTAATTGATTGTTTAAATTTAATACTGATGATAAAAAGTGTTCTTTCTAAAGTATGGGAGTATATTTCTAAATTTGTGATTATTTTTGGCTTAGTCATTTTTATACTCTCATTTTTAGAATTTTCGTCCTCTCATGTTTATTGTCAAGAAGTGTGTTTACAAAAAAGTCTAAGTAAAATTTTAATTTCATACTGTACATAGAATATTTTCCTTCAAAAGAAGACAGTTCTAAGGAATTTTAAAATTTAATTCGTGAATTTACTGCACATCTTTATAGTTTAGAAAGATTCCCCCTTCCCCTTTTTTCTTCTTTACTTCATAAAATTTAAAGTTAGTCAATGTCTCAATTGACTTCTGCTTCTTTGTGATTGAGGCAATATTTAATGCATATTTTTCTCTCAAAATACGAATATAAATAAATAAACAAGGAATTAAAAAAAGGTCTTTTTACAACCTTGGCCTTTTTTATTATTCTTAAAATCAAGTGACACCTTTCTTTAATTTACCTTTCCAAGCATATGCTAATCATTGAAAAACTCAATAATTTCTACGCGTTTAGGTGTTATTTACAAGATGAAATAATCAAACTACACGATTAAGAAAAATCTCTTTACGTATTAAAAATCAATAGCAAGCAGCTAATGTGTAAATTTAAAAGCATATTTTTAATAATTATTTTAATGCAAAAAAGTTAAGCATGAAGCCACTTAAAAGTTTTTAATATAGTTTTTGCAGTATGGGTTATGCGTTATGTTATTTAGGAAACTCAATTCAACTAAAGCAAAATACGTTTTTAAGGGTATCAAAAGATAGATTGTGTGAACTCAGTTATGAATACTTTTCTTGATAATTTAAATATTTTGAAGGATGTATTAAATTGTTTATTCATTCAGTTCATTATACTTTTGTATTATAAACATATTTTTTTGTTTCACATTAATATGAGAGTTCCTCGTTCTAAACCTTCCCTTTGGAAGCACAAAAAGCACCTTTACTATGGAAAACTCACAAAAGACTCTTTGAAAAAATAGAAATAAAAATACATTCACCCAGTTTTTGGTTGCCATTGTTTTTCATTTCCTCATAAAGTCTTTAAATATACACAATAAATAATTTTGAATTTTTTTTTATAAAACTCATAAAATGTATGAAAATAAATGTAATTTGCGAAATAAAACTATCATAAATGGTTATTACACATAATCAAGAACGAATAAAAACAAAAGTATTTCAAGCATTTTACATATTTACTGTCTAACAAATTCACTTCTATATTTATACAATATTCCTTTCTTTGAGAGGTTTCATTCAGTTTATGTTTTTTTAATTATTTGCAAGGTGAAAAATATTTAAAATGTTTTGTTTTGGATCAATATTGCAAGAACAGAACAAAACCAAACATTCCAATAAAAATTACAAGTAATTTAATTGAAATTTAAAATTTTTATCCGATTCAAACCGTTCCACGGTGTTTCTACGGTGTGAAAATGACTTGAAATATAAAAAATAAGGTACTTAAGGGTTAGGCGGGCGCAATCACCAATTTTTGTTTTAAAAAATAGTGGATAATATAGAAAACATTCAAACATTGAAATAAAAAGTTTTATACTCAACTAGAAGTGTTGCTCTTAATTTTTTAAATGTTCTGATTTGAAAATGTCAAAATGCTGCCAAGTCCGATTGACGAGATTTGCGCCTGGATAACCCTTAAGTACCAAAAATATATAATATTTGAATATTAATTGGAATTTATTTTCATTTAAATAATTCAAATTAAGGGCGTTTATAAAATAAATAACAATAGAAGCGATTTTGGAAGATAAAAACAAATCAAAAAGTCAACTCGCCAATTGTCTATATACAAACAACACACAAAACCTTAACACACATCACCCCAAAATTGAATTGTTTCATCGCACATACAAACAATTAGAGTCTGTGTTTTAAATAAATCATATCAACAGTTTATTAACAATATCACAATCTATATTCAACTTCTGGCTTCCCACAACGACATAGTGTTCCGTCCAACCGGAAAAAGGGACTAAGAATCGTCAGTTTTAAAAGGGGAATAAGTTCAAAAAATATAACCTTGAAACTGGCGAAATGGATGTTTATTCTCCGTATTTTTTATTAAATTAAAAATTTCAGTTAATTCGTCTTTCTTTTCTTATTCTTTGAGCTGTAAACTTAGCCCAAAATAAAATTAAATTTTGAAGTTTAAAGATGTTTTTTTTTATCTTTTTTTATCCAGTGACTCTTTGACTCCATTGACATTCACTTACTCCATTAATACTGCCTTAATGACTAAGTTTCGTAATATACTTATACATTTTTTTCTTAGTCTTTATTTCTCACTTTTATGTTGTGAACAAAGCTGAAATGTAATTTATTTGTCAACTGTAAAATTTTTTTGAATATGCTTATATTTTTTCAGTAATTGTTCTGCACTTTAAATAATAGGGAATGCAACGGTTTTTCAAAGTTTATTTATTTTTCAAAGCTTCATTAGAAAATATGATTGGGAAAGAAATTTTTGAAATCCGATCATTAGTTCGAGAGAAAACAGTTGTGAAGTCACGTAAGCAACACCTTCAATTCTAGCGGGAGTAATTTTTGAAAATTACGTTTAAAAAAAACTAATGATAAAAAATATAAAAAAAATTGAAGAAATGCGTTTTATAACTTCATCAATGATTTCCTGTAGTCGAAATCTTGAATTTCCACAAGTGTTGTATTCCCTATTGCTGTGCTGCTTAATGATTATGATAACGATTGTGCTGCTTATAAATTCCAGTGAAGGTTTGATGGTTATACAATGAAAATTCCATTATTTATACAGGTTTTTTTCGGTTTTCCCTGAATACTTGCTTTTTGGACTTATTACCTTTTTCAAACTGACGATTCATTTGTCCTCGTCGGTTTCTCATTTGAGTCATTGCATCAGGACGATAACGATTGTTCATGAAGCACAGATTTGTCCTCTCTAGTAGCACATAACCGGGAATAATTCTAGAATTATTATATAGGAAAAGGATAAGGACGCACGGGAGGAGTCCGTCCTTGACTTCAGCATTGTCGCGATGACACAAAAGTGACTGTAGCTCACACAGTTTTGCCAGAGGGAAAGTCAGGTGATGAGTGAAGTTGGTAGAAAGTGTGTGGACAAAAATGCAGGAAGATTGTAGTAAAATGAGGTTTTTTAAGCGAATTTTTTTAAAATTTATCTTCTAAAAAAGTCCAGTTATCTTCCTATTAAAACAAGTTCATAAAAGATTATTCGATCTTACTGACAAGACTCAAGAGACTGAGTTACTTAAATCATGCAAATAGTGAAGTTTGAAATTTTTTTTTCAAATACCAATATTTCCGTCAGAAAAAATTTAAAGAAAAAAATACCAATGGCCTTACGACTGAGGAATTTTACTATACAGGGTGTTTCAAAAGTCCGTTTCACAGCTTTTATTTAAGAACCATCGTTTCTTAGGGCCGTGAAAGTAAGATGCGTCACTAGGTAAGTTATTAAAAATTAATTAGAAAGCTAAAAGAACTAGATCAAAAAGTTCATAGAGAAAATAGTTGGGAACATCATAAAAAACACGCAGAAAAAAATATAAAAATATCTTCAGTATTTGAGGAGATATTAGCAAGTGAAAATATCACTTTTACAGGCCTTTAAAAAGAAAGAGTTAAGCGAGTTTTGTTAGCTGAATAAAGACAAATTTTAACAAAAAAATTAAAGAAACTTGCAAATTAGATTTTTTTATTTTTGGAGGCTTAGAAAAGTGCAAAAAGGATAGGGGATTATTAACTAAAAAGTGTAGAACAAATCTTACGTGAGAATTCGATAGGGGAGGAGGGGTCCAAAATAAAATAAAAACAGTTTACGTAATTGAGGACTGGACTTCAAAAACGATCTAAGTGCCAAAAAGTACATTTTCCGTAATTGGTCATTTTAAATTTGATTCTCCATAGGAATACACATGAAAAGCCATCTTTCGAGATAATTTTAAACGACTAACAATTAATGTGGGACTAGCCGACTTTACAGGTTGTTGGCGATGGTACTTTTGATTGCATGAGAAATGTAAAGTATAGTTTATAGATCACGGTGTTCCAGTTTTTCTTTAGCAAACGTAGGTCTTAATTACAGATAGCGAAGCGATCTGTTAAGATCTACGCGCAACATAAACCAGCATCGTCCACATCTTCGACCAACTCACTCACTCACTCACTTCTTCCTCCAGCGCATCGCCTCATCTCACCTGTACGGCGTACCACCGACCGCACCGTCCTTTCCATCGTCCTTCTTCGACGCCGCAGCGGCAGCCGCTGCGGCCGCTGCCCCGCCGTAGAAGTACGGCATGTAGCGGTGGAGGGCGGCGGCGCCGAAGGCGTCGTGCGGCGGCGGTCGGCAGGGCAGCTGATGCGGCTGCCACTGCGCCCAGAGCGCCCTCGGCCACGGCAAGCCGGCCAGCATGCCGTACGTGTCCGTGAAGGAGGGGAGCTGGGGCTTCCAGGGGAGCAGCGGGGGGCGTAGACCCAGGAGGTTCTCCCTCGCCAGGGCGGCCTGGAGGTCCTCCCGCTCGGGGTGTTCCAGGAGGGCGCGGAAGGGGGAGTGGAGGTAGGTGGGGTCGCCGATCAGCGCTTCCATCGTGTCTCTGGAATATAGGGGGTTGAAATCATCAAAAAATGCGACAATTTTTGCTTATTACTTTTTAAAAAAAAAAAAAGGAATAGTCTAAATAACGAAGGAATTTTGGTGTGTACAGTGTAAATAACGGAAATTCTTTAAATAACTGAAATTTATCGGATAAGTTATGTACTTAAGAGGAGTATGATCTGGCTTTTTTTCTGTCAAATGAGATAAACTTTCCGTTATTTGAAGAAATTTGAGAGTTTTTTAAGATTAATTACAAGAGGGGGTCTTTATAATAGCCAATTTAATTATAAAAAATTTATATTATCTCCAATGACATTGTGAAATTCTCCGGCAAACATACTCGAAAATGAAACATCTTGAGCTTGTATACTTGAGAATGCCATGAACTATACTCTGTTCATTTTGAACTGGGCTTGAAAATATTTCCTTCCCCCACCACCGATCGGTAACCATAGCAACTATCTACGTCAAAGTGACGAAGAAGGCTTACTAGCTGCTCGAAGAGCGTAACTATGGTAACGCTTCTAGCGAGGGGGGAAAGCACTATTTCTCAAGCGCCAATTCTAAATGAATAGAGTATAACTCAAGAAAATAAGCATAAGCTCATGATGTTTCATTTTTGAGTAAGCACTTTTTCAGAAATGAGTATATTCATGATTTCAAATTTGAGTAAATTGGATTCGGAGTCAGTTGGAGTAATTTTTACTCAGTTTTCAGATTGTCGTTTTAAGAGTGTATGAAACATTTAGCTTAAAGAAGATTGTACTCCTTTTAACTAAATGATCACAAGAAGTTCTTCCGACGGTGGTATAAAACTCCTCCAGGAGCATTTTCTACACTCCAAGGTAGTAAAGTCTATCAAGACCTTCCTCCTTATCGCAATAAAACTGTTTACTTTAAATCCCAGTCCCCTAGATATCTTCTTTCTTCCCCTCCTCTGCTTTACTTTCTTACCATACCTAAAGAAAACAAGCAATTCCATCCAAAATCCATCCACCAACGAAAATAAAAAAACATCCCACAATCGTACAAATCGCCCTATCACCAACCTAACTCCTCTAATCCACAAAACTACAAGACAACAAGGAGCTCTATTCGCCACTTAACACCGAGCTCTATCTCTCTCTAATTTTTTTTCCACGCTACAAAGAGACCCTTAAACGAAACGAAGAAGAGCTAGAAGAGACAAGACAGCTCCGAGTGTGTCATTCGTCTTCTCGAGGAACTATTTCCTTCCGCCTCCCCCGTGCTCTTGAATGCGGCCCTTCTGCGACCCGGCCGCCAATAACCCGGAACGTGTTATTCGAGCCGCTGATTTTCGTTTCTTTTTCCTTCGTTTCGAGTCGCCCTGTTCTTTGTATGTGTTGACGGTTTTTCTTATGTGAGTGCCCCGGATAAAAGAAGATCAGGGTGATTCTTAAGTGTGTAGAGGAGGAATGGAGGGAATAGGGAGAGCGTAGAGTATTTTTTAGTGGAAGGTGTCGTGTCAATTTTTGATTCAGATTGGAATTTGGAAAAGAAAAGAAATTTGTGGCTCCATTTAAACTCCCTATATTTCCAATAACTATATCTTATCTTTCTTATAAGGGGACATCCATAAATTACGTGAGGTTAAAAGGGGGGGAGGGGTTTGGAAAGATCTCACCAAATCTCACCAAGGGGGATGGGGGGTCGATTAAAATCTCACGTCAACTTTTTAAGTTAGAAATTGTACGATTTTCTTTTTTTTAAGTAAAATGCAAACGAGTAGGATAGAAAATTAATTTTAAAGGTTGTGAGTAAATCTCACGTGGGGGGGTCCAGCAAAATCTCACTTAATCTCACCAAGGGGGGAGGGGGTCCAGATTTTGGAAAAAAACACCTCACGTAATTTATGGATGTCCCCTAATCTCCTAAATCTTTCATGCATCAATTCATTTTTTTTCTTATTACATTATTGGAGTAAATGTAGTAAAGGGCCGTATGCCGTATAAAACATTATACAAAAGAGAGAGGAATATAGAGCTAAGGAGAAAAAAGAAAGAGAGAGCGAGAGAAAGAGAAAAGGGGAGAAAATGTGTGAAAGAAAGAAAGAGATAGAGTAAGAACAAGAGAGTGAGAACGAGAGATAGAGAAAAAGAGGGATTTATTGAGGTGTAAGGTCTTTGAGGAATGAGGGATAAGGAAATAAGGATTGCAGTAAGAAAGAAAATGGGAAAAAGATAATCATAAAGAGAAAGATAAGAAGAGGTACAAATATTTTAGGGATGCACAAAAAAAAGAAACATGCACAAAACGTAAATGCTTACCTACTTCATTTCCTTATTAAATTCTTTTAACAACAAAATATCATCTTAAATACTATACTGGAATTTTAAGTGGGTAAAATTAATAACTTATTATGTTATAAAAAATTTTTAACTTTATTTATTGCGAAGTATTCGGATTGAAAATTCTGTAAAATAACACTTAAACCTCCTTTAAAAGTTTTTTATACTCTTTGGTGTTTTTAAATCATAAAAAATAAAAAACAACCTAAAATATATAGAAGTTATTTCCCTCATGTAGAAAATTATTTTTTTCGTTCAATTTTCTGGAATAAAGACTGTACTTGCCTATTAGCCACGCACGATACCTTCCAATGCTCTCTCAACTCCTTCTCACTCTACGATTTTTTTCATCCACCACTAGAGTTGCATCGCGTTTTGATCTTTTTGCGAGGTGGGTATAATAATACGGGCGGGTGTTACGATGCCACTGATTTACGAAGTGGTGAAAACTGAGTGGTAATTGCGAACGAGAGAAAGACAAGGAGAGTCAAGTTGCATCCGTTAACTAGCGTTCAAACGAGATATCGTTTTTATGTGCACTGATGGAAAAACGTTTTCCCATGTATATGAAGACCAGTGGTTTCACAGAAGGAGTAACCAATTATTGCTGCTGTTTTTTTTTCCTGGTGCAAGTGATTCAAGATCTATTTTTAAGATGGGGATAGGTTTATTGGAGTGTGTTTTGAAGAGTTGATGGGTTTAAAGCTTCCTAGCTATCGTCACATTATAAAATGTGAAGTTGCTGTTATATTTAGGTGGCTAAGGAAAAAAAGGGGAAAATCTGCGGCAGATCATATACTTTAGATGTGAGACTGTTTTGTACTTAATATATGTGATACAATTATGTTTGTGACGGGCAAAGTAATAAACCGAGCATAATTAATAATGTCCATTGTTAAGTCGGGCAATGTAAAAAATTCAATGGAATTTATCATTGAGTATTTATTATTTTGCCCGAAATACGTGAGCATTATTAATTCACATCATAATTATCACATTCTCCTTAGCATATACATTCTTTCTAAGTAAGATTCCTCTTTGAAAACATGATTATGAGGGTAAATCTTACTAAAAAAACCTGTTTGTTTGACCATGACGGGAGAAGTAAGAATTATACCTTAAAATATTTCCGTTAGATGATGCCAGATACATTTTACCACAGACGTTCCACTCAAAGATTACAAGCTGACACTTTGGATAAAATTTCACCCTATTTTCAATAGGGTGAAAATAGGAATTCCCTATTGAAATAGGGCGAAAATAAGAATTCCCTATTGAAATAGGGTGAAAATAGGAATTCCCTATTGAAATAGGGATTCCCAATTGAATTTCCTTATAGGGATTCTCTATTGAAATAGGGTATTATAGAGTAAGGGAAAAAAATTTTGTGAGGGAAATTTTCTAATTCCAGAACAAAAAAAGAGCAACCAGGGTTGGTTAAACTCAGACAAACTTTTCTTCTGGGAAATCACTTTGTATGCATAGTATAGAATTAGTTAAGTTAAAAAGAGAAATTTACCTGTCGAACTCTGTAAGCCGTGAGGAATCCCTAAATCCCTTGGCAAAAGGATTACTGTCTATCTTGAGCTTTGTGATCTGTAATATGAATGGTTATTAGCACTTAAAATGGAGTTTCATTTAAATCAGTTGTCAATTATCTTTGAAACAATACTTAAAGTTCTTTTTGTGGGGTTATTTGAATTTATAAAATTAGTTTCAATGGGCCATACATTCCATAAATAATTGAAGCTAGTATATTATATTCTACTTATATCCTACCCTTATCCAACAACGGCATATTTAATGTCAAGGACAATATTTTTCTCCAGAAAAACTTAACTGCTATTTTAAATATTTTTGTAAATCTATTGTTACATACAGTCAAGTCTGGTTAATGTGATCGCAATCGTCCGAGACTAAAATGATAACATTATCCGATCGATAACAATAATCGATCTCATATAAAAAAAACAAGAAACAGTGTTACTAGATTGTTTGCTTTAAAATCAAAATCATGTAATCGTAATAAATGTATTTAGAACTATATTTTTAAACTAGGAAAAATTTTAAGGGGAATATATAAGAGTAGTTCAGTTAATAAAATTAAAATAATCGCTTACTGTGTATTTTTATAGAAATGCCTCTCTTTTTTCCGCTCCATTATATCCTTACACTACAACAAACCACTTATTTATTACATAACCTAAATTTCATTAAACAAGGGAAAATCAAAATCTCTTCTGGCTGGAGTAATTCGATCTCCCGCACGTGGTTCCGTCACAAGCTTGGCCATACAAAAACGGGGGAGATAGCGTTAATGATCTTCCCTGTCAGAAACGTAAACACATCTCCCCTCGGACACTTCCACCCCCTTTTTTGTATAACGAACGCTTAGAGGGGGGGCGCGTGCCGAACAGGTCAAGGTTCAGGTGATTTATAGTTTTCCAGCACAGCCGAAATCCAGATCCACTATAAAGCTCTTTTATAGTGGATCTGGATTTCGGCTGTGCTGGAAAACTATAAATCACCTGAACCTTGACCTGTTCGGCACGCGCCCCCCCTCTAAGCGTTCGTTATACAAAAAAGGGGGTGGAAGTGTCCGAGGGGAGATGTGTTTACGTTTCTGACAGGGAAGATCATTAACGCTATCTCCCCCGTTTTTGTATGGCCAAGCTTGTGACGGAACCACGTGCGGGAGATCGAATTACTCCAGCCGGGATTTTGTGCTGGGAGTATGTAGAGGCCCATACGGAATGTTTTAATTTTCTTACCCATACTGAACTTCAGAAAAAGAAACACCAGATGTTCTCATGGAGAAGATTTTTACTTGTAAAAATTGACCTTCAAAATGAAACTCGAACCCAAAAGCGGTCGTTTTAAAGGGGATCTATACAAATTTGATAATATTAAGCGGATTGATGATTCATAGTTGATCACATTAAACGATGTATTTTACATTATATTAAATAGGAATGATCGGGACCTGTCGATTCCGATAACATTATCCGATTGATAACATTAACCGTGATCACATTAAGCGGATTCGACTGTATTTAGTTTCACACACATGATTAACATGCATGATTTTTTATACATTTCAATCCAATAAAATTCACATATTTTACAAGGTTTTTAGAAATAACTTTTATACCAAGAAATAGTTTTTTTTAAGAAAGTTCTCACTCACTAGTTGGTTTTGGTAAGCTGTAACCGCCGTGAACACCGTCTCCGGAAACACGTACGTTCTGTATTCCTCCGCATCTAAGTCGGTAATGGGGGAGTTGGAACCATGCACGTTCCTTCTTCTCACGAGATGTATTCTAGGCTGATACTTGTGCATGGAATTCAGGACAATCTGTGACAAAGGAAGAGCTGAATTGAAACCATAGTTATTTACTTGATGTTAAAGCATTTAGTTAGATTTTCTTATTGAGAAGATCAAAAAGGAAGTTGCATGTGTCAGATTTTCAAAAACAAACAAGAGTTCCGTATGGTTTTTTGTATGGTAAAATGAAATATCTAGTCAGTTTTTCAAAAAAATGTACAGGTAATTAAATATTTTAATTTAAAAGTCGAGAAAAAAACACGTGACTGAAAACGTTTATCTCTCTATATTAAAAAAAAGTTACTGTCACCGCCGCCGCTGCCGCCGCCGCCGCCGCCGCTGTTTCAGAAAATTTAATTTTTCAACTCTTTGAACTCTCATATCGCAAAAACTACTCGATAGAAATTTATGAAATTTGAAATGTTTGTAAAGGAATATTTGGGGCACATTCTCGAACAAAAAGCTAACTGATGTGATAATTAGTACTGGGGTATTTTTAAGGTCAAAGTTGAAGTTTTTCTTTTTTCGCCGCGTAATCCAGTTCAGCAAAATCTATTAGCAGCAGAACTATGATTTTTTGCAGCCTAATACTCTGAAGTATGAAGATGTGCACTACGTCTCCCTTTTTTCGAATTTCGAATTTGGTTTAGAGTTATTAATTTTTTAATTTTCGAAATTTTTGACACTTTTTCGTTTTTTTCTATCTAAAATGAAAACTAATCACGGTATCAATATGATTTTTTAAACACTTATATTATTATTTTTTAGAAAGAGATTGCCGTTTAGTTCTTTTAAAAATTCTAATTAGTTTTGGAGTAATTAAGCATCAAAGTTTCATTTTTTTCATAGTTTTAGTAGGTCTTTATCAGACGTGTTTAATGTTTTTAAATTTTATATTTGCCTGTTCACTAGATTGTCGCGAGCACGGATATTTAAATTTAAAGTTTTGAGGTGCACATTTTTGCTCTAAGTTTGCTAGCGATATAGTATAGACTTGTTTAATAATCTTTTAAAGATACTTCGATATTTTTTGAAATACTAGAGAAATAAATAATTCAGCTTTTTTGAGTGTTATTTGTGCCGATGAAAGGAAGAGGATTTTCGACAACTTGTCTCTGCTAAACTTTTGACAACTTTTTCTCTGCTAAAGATCGATTGCAGATATTACAGATCGCGAAGCGATCTGTAAAGAGCTGCATAGCAGTTACGGGGGTTGGTGAGCGTAAGCGAGCAGGGAGCGGTAGCCCCCATCCATTAAATTATTGATAATTTAAAAAGGAATATTTCAGTAATAGTTTTATTTTGATATTTTCGTGGTAATGATCCGAATTAAGTTATAGAAAAGTTTGAGAGGTAAGAAGTTTCGATATTAAATGATCATTAACTACACTCTGTTCATTTAGAATTAGCGCCTGAGAAGTAATGTATTAGAAGCATTTATAATTCTAATTATCGTCGAAAAAATTCTTTTCTGCAATGACAAGTCAGCCTAAGCAGAAGTAGTTAAAATACTGTAAAAACAATCGGTCTCTGAAGTTGTCTGATGAGCGTTATCAAGCATTGTTGAGCGTTTTTGATCCTGTTTCAGGCGCCTATTCTAAATAAACAGACTATAAGCAGACAAGTTCCAGGTTGTACTGGATAGTTGAGATGAAACAAGCGAGCTCTGCTCACTAAGATCGCGAAGCAGTTCCGGGGGTTGGTGAGCGATAGCGAGCAGGGGGCAGAGCCCCCTAGTTGTTTAAACTATAAGATGACGTCAACAATAATACCATCAACTCCATTGCTTTACAACAATGTTTAGTATAAGATGACGTCACATCCAAACTCTTGGCGTTTTCACGCGCTTTTAAAAAGGGGATTTTTGTTAAATTTTTTGACAATAAAAAAATTTCTCGATCGGCCTCAAATTTTGGGTAAGTGCTTATTTTTGCAAGAGGAATCGATTAAAAAAATAAAAAAAAATCATGCAACTTCCTCATTATATCGGAAGAAGTATAATGGGACCATAATCCAGAAATGTTTCAGTATGCATAAAAAAATAAATATGATTCTTCAAATGGTAATAATTGTTACAATAGGTGAGAGTGGGGTACCTTGGTACACTCCCATTTTCAGACGCAATTTTGCAGTCATTAACTTGTGCTAATAACCGACTCCAAAATCTACTCTTCAACGTGTTTTGAAGTCTTTAGCCCACCTGGATATCTTTTTATACATAAGTTTTCATGTTTTGCTTGGTGCAAAGCTACACACTTGTAGTTTGAAAAGAATTTTTTTAATAAAAGAAAGGTATTTGTTTTATCATAGTTATATGGTTGAGATTAAAATACGTGTAATCATTGATATTATAGAAAAGGAAGCTAATTTTGTTTGCTAAACCTGAAAGACTAATTAAGTTTAATATCCGAAGCGTCAAGTGATGCACCGGACATTGCCAAAGATGACCCCAAACTATCTGGGTAAGATTTAAGAATTTTTATTAGTTTTGGTCCATAGGGTTAAGATATAACGGATATAGCTAGCCGACAGTGGCAACTCCCAACGGTCCTTATCAAAAACCGTTTTTCCACCAACTTAAAAAAACCCACCTACTCTTAAATCAACCTCCATTAGAAAACCGTCTCCCCGTGACCATACGACGGGACGTCCCATTATGCTCATTGGTATTCGTCTCCAACAGGACCGACCTGTCATCGTGTGTCTCCCGAATTATTTATGTCGTCGGCAGGACCTGTGACAAAGTCCCTTCACGGTCCGGCTGATTCGAAAGTTTTATCGGGAGTGATGAAGTCATTAAGGTGAGACAATGCCTAGTAGTAGGCAGCAACCTGTTCTCGTGGAGCGTATCTGGTACATAAGTAATAGGATGTCTGTCCGTGAAGGTGAGAGGATCTTCGAATTATTCAACGCCGCAATTGGTCGTGATAGTGTTTTTCAATGTTGCAGTACGTCTACAAAGTGTCTATTGCTTTTGACCCTTTGATCTTGAGCGGGTAACTTTTTTATGTGAGTGAAGAAGGGACGATTAATTGTTCACTAGTGGTTAAGTTAACACGGTTGGGTTGTTTTCTTTGTTATCTTAATGAAGAGGTTATTAGTTAATGATTAATTAGTTTTTTAAGAATTATTAATGTGGGAGTGCAGGAGGTATTTAATAGAGGAAAATGAATAAAAAATGCAACATTTAACGAGACAAATCAAATTTAGCTATTACAAAATCACATCAAAACACAAAACTGTTGAATTAAAATATTTCAAATCTATCTTCTTCCTCGCGACTAACTCTCATGGCTAGGGGACACTAGTCTGTAGCACTAGTCCCTAAACTCTAGACTATCATACTAGTGTCAAATCCCACATTAAATATTTTATTCTAGGTGTAATGGAAGAATGTTAATATTATGGGAATTCCAGTGCCAATATCACGCTTTTCTTATTCATAAAAACTGGATAATGCTTCTTCCTTAAGGGGTCTACTTTCTGTTAGAATGTGGCAATTACTTTAAAAAGTTGCTGTTGTCATTTTTTTGAAGTTGGCCTCTTAAGGACAAAAGTTTTACCTCCAGCCATTTGCCCACAAAAACTCATCTTTCATAGTGTTTCCATGGTGAATCTGAATTGTCATTGGTTAGGTTACACCCATTTTCATTTTTGCCTTATGCCCTCTACTTTTACGGCTGTATTCACCACTAACCTGACCTAAGGTTAACCTGGAATCAAGCTTTTACGACTACTCTCTGATTGGCTTAAAACATGTTTTACTTCTTCAACTACCAATAACGACCGTATTCACCGGTAACCTGACAGAGGCGGTTAAACAGCAGTCAAACTTCTGATTGGCAGTTGAAGGAGAAAAGCAAATTTTCTGCCAATCAGGAGTTTGACTCCCGGTTAACCGCCGGTCAAGTTACCGGTGAATACGGCAGTTACGGCTGTATTCACCACTAACTTAACCTAAGGTTAACCTGGAATCAAGCTTTTAATTGGTTGTTGAAAAAGGGAAACAAGTTTTAAACCAATCAGGGGTTGTCAACAAAGCTTGATTCCAGGTTAACCATAGGTTAAGTTTGTGGTGAATACAGCCGTAGAGGTTTGATTCCAGGTTTAACTTGGGTTAGGTTAGGAGTGCATAAGGCCTTTAACTACCCTGTATTTAGACATTCTTAGTTTTGATTGTCCACTAAAAATTCGAAAGTTGTACTCACGTGTCCCTGCTTGTCCATCTCGTTGTTGGTGAGCTTGACCTTCTCGAAGGAGACCACCTGTTTGCGCAGCTGATCCCCGGAGAAAGGGGAGTCGGGGTGGGCGTAGAGGCGCGCGGGGGAAGGAGGGTCGGCCTTCCCGGCCACCAGCCACGACGAACGGTGGTAGGCGTACCGGTACCTCTTCTGGTCCACAGGCACGATGTCCATCAGCACGAAGTACTTGCAGCTCGTGCTCTGGGGGTGGTGGTCAAGCGTCTCGACGCCAGAGAAGGACACCCTCAGGGTGGGGAACATTCGCCTGCGAAAAAGAACGAACCTTGAGTCACAATTTTTAGCGTTAATTAATTAGAATGTGTATAATTAGTATGTGAGATAATATAAGTTTATTTTGTGAGGGGCCAAAGTACCCTCCGTGATGTGAAAGTATGGCCTGTGACGTGTTGCCTGTAAAAGTTGTTTTACAGCGAGTGTTCATTTGTTGGAGGGAAACAAACTTTACAACGCTTTCTTTTTATTTTGTTCTCCCCATCACATATTATTTCAAAATAAAAGTATATTTATTCTTCGTTTCATACATAATATTCATACATAAATATACAATTTATCCAAAAGGTGTACGCTAAAATACGTATGTTTGTTTTTAAGTGTCTCGAAACCGCTTGTTTTAAGAATAATTGTAAATAGAATACAGGGACACCCTTATTAAAGTTTCTGTATTCATCCGGTTTAAAGTTTGTTGGTTCCGAATATTCATATACTTATCATAAGGCTTAAAAACCTGATTAAACGTTTTCCTGCAAATAACGTTTCTTCCCATTGGTTTCTTTAAAAATCGACGTTTAAAAGTAAACAACTATATTTGAATGCAATATGTGAAAAATATTCACGATCAAACCTTAAACTGATTCATACCAAAGTGTAAAACACAGAGTATAGAGCTTACAGAGATTCCAAACTGCAGTTTTCCTCTTTAGGTACTTAATTTAATTCCTGCTCCCAGATTATAATTAATTTCACTAGCAGCCAATCAGAGAAGGCGAAATGCGAAAGTGATTCCTGATTGTATATGGAACTTCTATCAAGCGGCACTTAAATTTCATCGGTGTTGTTTTTTCCCCTCCAGTTCCGATTTGGATTTGAGTGACAGCTTCAGTGGGCGAATGACAGAATTAGTAGGAATGATGTGGTATTAAATTAGGCGGATCCGTTTGGCTCGAAGTTTGTCTATGGGAAAAGCCCTGTTAAAAAAGTTGCCATTAGCGTTCTATGGAGATGAATACTCGGTTAAGCTCTATACTCTGTGGTGTAAAATGAGTTTTCTCACTCAAAAAGTAACGAGTAAAAATAATTTTACCTCTCGATTCTTAAGCATTTAACCCTTAAAGCTATATTAAACTCTTATAAATCATAGTTCAAACCACAGAGAAAAATCCTAACAGAGGGTCCAAAACGATATATTCAAAAGTTGGATGGATATGAGGGCGCCACGAGGAACTAAATGATTGACAGAGAGATCAAACCTGTGATTGGCTGTCACTCAATCTTCTATTTTCGAAGGAGAAGGAAAAAGTTTGTCTCAACCAATCAGGGTTTTCCCCCCGCCTCTCATGACGTCGATGCGATCGCAGCGCCCATATCCATCCAACCCATCAATAGCCCCATATCCATCCAACTTTTCGATTTCCATTAGCGCCTATGGCGACGGACTCTCTGTTCTAGTACTCTGTGGTTCAAACACTATAGTATTTATACTATCTACAGGGTGTCCCATAAATAGTGGGCCATACTTCTAGAGGGGATAGTAGACACCTAGACGAGTCAGAATCACATAGGGTTTGGGGGTCCCAGACCAAATCCCAAGGAGTTAAAAATGGAGCGACACCCTAAAACAATTATTGAAAAATTCAATTTGTAAAAGAACTACTATTGGTAAAAATTTAATCATGGTCTCAAATTTTGTGGTTTAATATGATTTTTAAAATTATGCTGAAAGTTTTCACTTTAAAATTTTTTTCTACGAAAAAAAAGTCCAAAAACCACAAAAAAATGTGAAAAATATGCCAAAACTTTATTTTGTATTTGGAAATCCTTTCTTTTGATTTGATTATCTGAAAGATCATTTTTTAAAACCCTTAAGTCCAAAGTTTCACGTAAATACCATCAATATTAAACGCTTGAGATCCTGTTAAAGTTTGTATTTTGAGTGCGAAAACAGCTCCAGAAAACGAACGTTCAGGGAGAATCTACGAGTTACGGATAGATAATCGCTAACTTTCTTTTCTCTCCCAGTTTGGCGAAACATACCAAGCTCCTACAGATCGCCAACACAGCTTGGGCGATTTGTTGTTGGCGAAAGTTGGCGAGGAATCTCGTATCGCAAATAATGGCGAGAAATTCAGCGAGCATCAGTCCGTAATTCGTAGATTTTCCCTCAACGTTTCTTTTCTGTATCTGTTTTCGCAAGCAAAAATCAAACTTTAATTAGATCTCAAGCGTTTAATATTGATGTTATTTACGTGAAACTTTGGACTAAAGGGTTTTCAACTATGATCTTTCAGATTATCAAATCAAAAGAAAGGATTTCTAAATACGAAATAAAGTTTTGGCAGATTTTTCACATATTTTTGTGGTTTTTGACTTTATTTCGTAGTAAAAAAAATTTTAAAATGAAAATTTTTTCTAATGATTTTAAAGATCATGTTAAACCACAAAATTTGAGACCATGATTAAGTTTTTACCAATAGTAGTTCTTCTACAGATTGAATTTTTCAATAATTTTTTTGGGGTGTCGCTCCATTTTTAACTCCCTGGGATTTGGTCTGGGACCCCCGATTCCTATGTGATTCTGACTCGTCTAGGTGTCTACTATCCCCTCTAGAAGTGTGGCCCACTATTTATGGGACACCCTGTATAACATCTCCATGCCTAAAACTTATCGATTTTCCTCATCCCACCACACACAAACCTAAAAAAAACCCCGTCCCCCCAATTAACCCCCCAACAAGCCCTTGTCTGTGTGGTGTTCGCGTCTCCATGACAACGCACACAACACCGCGTGTGGCCGCGTGGGCGTTGAATCGCGCTTGTCAATTGGACGTGCCAACACACAGAGAAGAGATATTTATTCGCGACGATAAGCAAATATTTATGACACTTCGCGATGTCAGTGTGTGATGGACGATCGCGTAATGAAATAGCGGGGGCTTTAACGAGCATCTCATTGATGGACGAGGGGGAGATAGAGCCGCACACTTAAGGGAATTATTATAGTGGATGCTTGTTGTGGTGTTCGGGGTTATGTCAGCTGAAATAGTCAGTCGTTGGTATATAGCTTTAGGTAGGAAGTGGTTTTATTTAGTTTTAAAGTTTAGTTTAGTTACAACAAAGGTCGCCAACTGGTGTCACGGACGTTTCGCCTACTGGAAAAATTTTTACCCCCCCCCCCGATAACAAATTCCCTAACAAAAACCTACCTACAAAAAAGAAGAAATGGGGGAAGGAAATTTCCCAGTAGGCGAAACATCCGTAGAACCCACCAACTGAAGTTATTACAGGGACTAACAATGTATTTTGAAAATCATTAATATGTATTGTTAGAAATCCCAAGAGCTATTTTTCAATATAAAGCTATTAAGAATTTACAAGCTTTTGAGACAAAAGTTATTTCGATTAGTTAATTAGTTCGAAAAGTTAATTACTTTTGAAAATCCCCTAAAAATTCTCTAACACGACCTCCATTTATTATGTAATAGTCTTATGAATCCTTTTTTTCAATACTTCATATAATAATAAGTAATAAGTATATAATAATAATAATAAGTAAATTTGATTTTTAACAATGGATACACAAGTGCATTTGATAAACAATAAAGAAATTTTTATGCAACTAAAAAAAACTAAAGCATCTGTAACTTAAACAGTAATAATATAGGACATTCAGATTTTATTTTTCTTAGCAATTAATTTATTATAATACAATATTATATGAAATCGTCATTATTAATTTAAAGGTGACATTTTGAGGAATCTGCTTAGTAATCAAATGCACAAAATAATAATTTTGGTAGAAATACATTTAGTGCGAGTTTTAATTCTGAATACAAAAAAAAATTATATTAAAAAAGCAACAAAACTTTTACTTCACTTATCACCCAAACCAAAAAATATCATTTACATATCAGCCTAATCACACCATTGAAGTTCAATGACAACAAAAACACACCACAAAGCTACCTCTAACAACCGTGAAAATATCTTAGCATAAAAATTTCATTAGCATCACCAGAAAAACAATTTCACCCTACATAATTGCAGCAGCCCAGTTTCTCCACCTAAGAATTAAACCTCCTTATAATAGACTTTTAATGAACTCCAATATCCATGCGTTATTTTAAAGAAACAAACGCAAAAAATAGCACCTGGGGATAGTTTTAAATACCGAACCACAACTTAAAAGAATTCGTTATACAAAAATCCTTCATAAAATTCTCCCCTTTGTCATGATGCATGCGATGCCACACCATACGCCCTATGGTTTAGAAATATCCATTATAATGGCGGTCAAATTGCCTTGGCGACAATTTTCAAGGAATTAAGGCGTTCGGGTACACGCCCAGAAATAAGTAGCCTCCTTATTCCTTGAGAAATTGGAAATTGCCGCGGATCTTTTCAGATCTTTACCGCAGGAAGAGGCCGATTAGAGGCGAAGATGTGTATTTCATTAAACCTGTGTGCCGGCCCACAGTTGATTGTGTCGTCGTGAAGGTTTTTTTCGCTGTTAGTGGAGTCGGGCTATTGTCGGTGATGAAAGTTGTTCATTTGTTATCATGGCAGGATTGTGGTTATTCGAATTATTCCTCTGTTAACGAGTGCAAAATTTTTACTTCCTTGTGTAACAGAATTAAAACTTTTCAGTTTGTTTCTAAAATTAATTGAATAATTTTAAATTTTGATTACCCCTACATCTCGTATCCCAGGCCATCCGAGAAAACCATTGAAACCTATACAGAACTTTAAGTGGCTAGGTTAAATACAAACGTTTATCTAATAGTCTTTTAAAGTAGTATTGTAATAAAGAATTTAAAGCAAAAAAAAGTTTCTAAGCAATCTTCTGAGTGTTGGTAAGCGTTAAAGAGCAATGCGTTATTAGTTCTTATGTATAAAAGTTATAATTCAACCTAAATAATTTTTTACTAATTCCAAAAATGAAAAACAATTAGGCTAAGCGCGCACTGGAGACTTTTGTCTCGGCGACTTAAAACACTAGTCACTCGAGAGCAATGCATTTCTATGAGGAAATTCTTGGCCTAGTGATCTTGGTCTCATCGCCATGTGCGCGCACTCTAGCTTCTTGCAATAGCCAGGGAAGCAATTTTGTCTTTGTCTCCGAGACAAAAGTCTCTAGTGCGCGCTCAGCCTTAGTGTGATTCATGAAATCATGTAAATACTTAAGGAGGTATTATTATAAAGAAACTAAATAAAAATATTTGTGAAATATTTTTAAAGGAAAGGGATTTTTTTCTTTTAAAGATATATCTCTAAAAAATTTTCTATTATGCAATGTAAAACGAACCAATTAGATTAAGAATTAGTTAATCAATTAAAAAATTAGTTAAAAAGTAGTTCCCCTCAAAGCCACTTTTAAAAAGATCTATTGAAATAGTATTTTGTCTATAATTCCAATTGGATCCCGAGTATAAAGCAACATTAAAAAAAGCTTTGGGGGAAAACTTCATTTACATGTAGAACTGTTTTCTTTGCGACTATAGCCTTACTGCAGTAAAAACAACATCGGTAACGCAGCCAGAAAGTTTCCTTTCAGAATATATTCATACTATAGAGGTATGTTATGTAAGGAAGTTTTTGTAGTTGTTTTGTATGGGTCAATAAAGGGAAATTTCCCAGTTTGGGGGATGTACCCAATGTGTTTCCTTGTAAGCAGCGCCTCTGTGCACAAAGTGTTTATCAGAGATCTAAGCCAATTTTTAATACAATAATTTTTAGACAATATACTATTGAATAGAAAGCATTTCAGAAGAGTACGGGAAATCTTTTTTTCACATTTTGAATTAACTTTTTCAGAAACTGAATTTATATCACAATAATATTCCCATTCCCATAAATCAAAGCATATCATAAATAATCGCCCCCTATTACCTCACAATTCCCACTTCACTTCTTCGTGCCCAACCATAAAATATGCACAACACGATAATAATGAAGGAACACTAGTAGCAACAAACGCATCGCATATCTTCCTTCGCAATCAATCTGGCGATTTTTGGCTGGAAATTCCTAGGGCCCCATTGGTCAAGCGGTAATGAAGCGACTTTTCCCTTTGAAGTGCGCCGCCACCTCGTGCCCAGGTGTGCCTCCTCGACACCCTTTCATTAACGGCAACCGTAATGACAGGGCGGCGGGCCCCGGCCTGTGATTTCCGTGAGCGCCACCTAGTGTTGGAGGCGGGTAACGACTACTTCTTAATGTGTGACAATTTGTCGAGGCCGAGGTTTGGCGGCTTTTGCGCCTCCGTGGCGAATTTCGGGGATTGTTTTGGAATTGAGTTTTGGTCGGAAGAAAAATAAGGGTCTTTATCCGGTTAAGAAGGCATTGCGTTTTACGAGAGGAAAATGAGGTATTATGCCTTTTTAAGAGGTTTTGAAAGTGTTTTTTTTCTTTTGGGAAATAAGGAAGATTAAAATTTTGGGGATATGAATTTGAGAAGGTATTATTAGTTAAATTTTTTCGATGATTTATCCATTTCATCAGACTGATTAATTAGAAGGTTGAATAGTGCCAAAAATTTAGTTTTATTTCTATTAAATCAGTTTAAAAAATTTTAGTAAAAATTCACTATTCATTTTTTCACTTTTATTTGAGTCATTTTATACCACTGGCAATTAACTATACAACTTCCCATGCCCACTTATAAAAACCACTAGTTCGTTAGGGGTGCATTTAAAAAACCCCCGTTCCTATGTGATTCTGAGCCTGTGCTCTACCCCTCCTACACTGTTAAAAAAAGCAATTCAACCTTTCACCAAAAACTTTCAACCTTTCACCAGAAACTGGTTCAAATTTAGCTGCAACCTAAGTTTGGTAACAGGTTTCACCAAGTTTTCGGTGCTTTTACTAGTGAAAATACCGAAAAATTGGTGCTTTCACTAGAGAAAAAACCAAAAACTTGGTGAAACCTGTTACCAAACCTTGGTTGCAGCTAAATTGGAACCAGTTTCTGGTGAAAGGTTGAACTGATATTTTTAACAGTGTAGAAGTTCTGAAACATTATCTGAATTAGCCTGTTTTAATTTATGACTCCCCCAAGTAAATAATTGATGTCAAAAACAAGTGGTTTCGGAAACAGTGGTATATATCGAAATTTATTTCAGGTGGGGCCCAAATAGCCTCTTAAAAATTAAGTTATTAACAGACCCCGAGCAAGATTTTTGCACCGGGGGAGAGGTCCATAAAATATTCCCAAGCCCCGTCCCACGCGTAATTAAAATGGGTCAAATGTAGATTTTTACACAAAAGTGGATTTGTATTTTGATGAACTTAAAATTGAAAAAAAAGGCTTGCATAACGATGAGTTTATACAAAAGATGGTTCTGGGGGTCCTCAGCCAGAAAAGCTACGAAAATTTAACCCTAAAAAAATAGGTTTTAACGTATTTTTCTACTCCTCCGAATTTTTGGAGGGGCCTGGTCCCCTTCGCCCAAACCCCTTATATAGGCGTAATCATCGCCCCTCATGAAACCAGCTATACGGACGAGTTTGGAAACTTAAAAAGGACTTTGGTGGGGGTGGGGCAAAACATGAAAAAAGCTAAGAAACATTGCCCTGAATTGAAGAGGATTTCAGCTCGCCAAATCTACCGCCAAGGCATCACGTGCCAAGAAAAAAAACTGCATCGCCCTCGGCGACGTTTTGTCAGGTTCCCCTGATGAATGGATCCTAAGTACAGCAAAGGTGTTGTCTACGGTGTTTAAAAATTAAACAGACTGCCCCGGCCGCTTGGGGTGCCTCCCCCCCCCCTTCCCTGCTGTTTCATGTTCCAGAGAGCGATCGCGGAGGTGGTGGCTGCGGTATTCTGGCTATCTGATGGAATAAGAGATTCCTCCGTGTGGATGGATGGATGAAAGTGGCTTTGTTTCAACCACTGGGATTTGTAACTGAATCCCGTGTGCGTTTTGGGGTGTGTTTATATAAGACATTCAACTTCATTTAGGGCAGAAAAAAATGTATTAGAAATAGACAGAGCTTGATTTAAATTAGATACAAGCAGGAGGGTCCACCTTGTCATAAATGATCTTAAAAAAGTTTATATAGTAATTGGTATTTTGGTAGCACAATAATTGAATCGTCTGTTTGAAAAAGTGAATAAGTCCAAAAACCAAGTTTTGAGAAAATCGAAATAACTGTATAAGAAATGGAATTTTTGTTACATAACCACCAAATTTTTAATGGAAATTCAGGACCCTATTTAGAAAAAAGGGGCACAATCACCAAAACAATTATAAGTACATTCAGTATTTTACAGTTGAAAAAAGTTGATGGACTTATTCCCTTTTTCAACCTAATGAAATTTCAAGAGAAGAAAAATCATAAAAACCACTTACACTGACGTTTAAATTATATTTATGCTTAGTTCACAACACAAAAGTAAGAAATAGAAAGATTAAAAGACAAATAAAATTTAAAAATTATTATGAAACTGAGTCATGAAAACAGTATCAATGGAGTAAGTGAATATGAAGGGAGTCATACATTCCTTGGCTAAAAAAAAATTAAAAAAACACTTTTAAAATCAAATTTATATTTTAGCCTATAGTTTACTCCACAAAGAATAAGAACAGAAAGACAATTTAACTTTAATTCCAAATTAACTGAAAAAGTACAATGAATGGACATCGGTATCGCAACTTCTCTCCATATAGGGGGTAGATATTATCCCCCTCTTTCCACTCATGTGTAGCGCAAAGCTTGGAGATGGTTTTGAGCACAAAAAGTCAATTTGTAATTTTTTTGAACTTATTCCCTTTTAAAAACTGGTGATTCAATTGATTAGATTGTACAATTTTTATTTTTATTTTCCCGTGCAAAACATTTTTATTGAAAAATATGTTCCAAAGAATTATATAAAAAGTCACCATTTAAAAAGCACTACCCCTCTACGTAAAAAGAATCAATTTCGAAGCTTCAGGTTCTTTAAATTCTCCATAATTCTTCCCAATTCTCCTGTTGTGTAATGAAGGATTTAACCAAACGTAAAGCACCCGAAAATAAATTTCAATGACTACTAATAACGCAAAATTAGCACCAACTTTCTTTTAATATTACCGACATTATTATTAAATTACATACTCAATGTTATTACAGAATACGGTCCATATTCGTATATGTAATTCATCTTAATTTGTAATGCAAATTCCAATTTAATGGCAGTTAAAAAAAGCTATATGAGAACAATATCGGGAATTACTTTCTAAAACACCATAGCAGAAAGTATAAGCAGAAACGTTTGGGGGAATCATAAAAGTACATTTTACAAAGACATAAACGAAACAAGTTCCAACATTTACAATTAAATAAAAGCACCAAACCCAATTAATTCCAAAACTTGTCTCTTCAAACGTGAAAAATAGCTTCTAACTGCCTTCAAACTGGCATCTAAAACGCGCAAACGGATGAAATATCGTATTCAATCCAGACGAAAACGTCCCTAGATCCTGAGAATCGTATTTTAAATATTCAGAAAAATTATCAAGTAACGAGCAATCCAAAGAAAGATTCCCCATATCGAAACTTTTCTCGTTTTATTTCTCGTCTCAATCGTCTCCATTACATTGTCAGAAAAGAGTCAACTCTTATCTTGAAATGAGTCAACTCATTTCTACTATCGTTCTCGCGGATCAGTCCATATTTCAAAACCGCTTGGCAATTAAACAAAATACGTTTCGTCGGCCCCTCCCTCTGTAAATTGGACTCGCCCTCGTTTATTAATCTTCGCCAAACAAGGGTTATTAAGAGAGACAAACGGGCGATAAATTTGGGGAGTAGCGATTTTTCCGGGTGCGATCGATGTGGGTGGCTTTTATCAGTTTTGTTGGACTTGTAACTTGTAACTGCGACTGTGATTGAAAGACAATGTCTCGTGTTTCGCGGGTTCCAGGAGCATGTTCGTTTTTACCAACCACTCTTTTACGATCACTCAAATTTTTACGGACTGTTGAGTGTATCCCGAACTAAGCTTTGTAAAAGTGATGATTTCAATGACCAAATTTCAAATGACTTCAGACAATGATATAAAAAACATTTCTCTTTTAGACAATATTGTAATAAATTCAGGGACGGGCAATGCCAGGTGGGTAGAAGGCTTCTAATTGTGCAGTTACGTCAACTTGACATATTTCGTATGAGCTGTGTGAATAGGGATAAATTTCCGGAGTTTTAATGGAGGGAAAGAAGTGATGAAGAAAAAGTTTAAAGAGAAACTGAAAAAATATTTCCAGAGCAGTAAGAAGCTCAGAAGCAAAAATATGACGAAGAATAAAGGAAGCCCAAGAGCAGGGAGATTCTGCATAAAAAATAAAGGAAGCCCAAGAGCAGGGATATTCTACATATAAAATAAAGGAAGCCCAATATCAGGGAGATTCTACATAAAAATAAAGGATGCCCAAGAGCAGGGAGATTCTACATAAAAAATAAAGGAAGCCCAAGAGCAGGGATATTCTACATAAAAAATAAAGGAAGCCCAAGAGCAGGAATATTCTACATATAAAATAAAGGAAGCCTAAGAGCAGGGAGATTCTACATGTAAAATAAAGGAAGCTCAAGAGCAGGGAGATTATATATATAAAATAAAGGATGCCCAAGAGCAGGGAGATTCTACATAAAAAATAAAGGAAGCCCAAGAGCAGGGATATTCTACATGTAAAATAAAGGAAGCTCAAGAGCAGGGAGATTATATATATAAAATAAAGGATGCCCAAGATCAGGGAGATTCTACATAAAAAATAAAGGAAGCCCAAGAGCAGGGAGATTCTACATATAAAATAAAGGAAACCCAAGAGCAGGGATATTCTACATAAAAAATAAAGGAAGCCCAAGAGCAGGGATATTCTACATATAAAATAAAGGAAGCCTAAGAGCAGGGAGATTCTGCATGTAAAATAAAGGAAGCTCAAGAGCAGGGAGATTCTACATAAAAAATAAAGGATGACAAAATGCAAAGAAATGTGGAAGAGGAAAGCGATTGTAGGGGGGATAAAAAATACCTAAATGCAAAAAGATTACTTTGAAGAAGTGAGTTGAACAAGATGGGGGATAATATCTGTGTACATATGTACTGATGACTATATCCAGAAGTTTATTGAAAGTTATAACAATCTAATGACTTCACCAGATCACATTCTTGGATGCGTCGGACTTTCCAAAGAGGACTTAATATCTGACCCTCTCATGGTTATTGACTTTTTGGCGGTCAACAACTTGATGGAGTTGATCTGACTAATGTCAGATGTACTGAGGATAAGCAACAACAACAATCTAATGAGAAGTCACATAATTAAAACTAAAGCATCCTTTTTACAAAGTATTTAAGCAGGGTAAATGAACTATCCCCTTTGAATATTGTGAAGGTGAAGGGATTCTAGGTAAGGGGGGTCCATGAAGGAATGTATTTTAGGCTAACTGCCCCTCTAACTCGCGCGGGTAGGTATTGACCTTTGTGTTTGTTAGCCCTTTATAAACCCAAACTAAAAACCAGCTAAATCCTTCTATTCATGTATTTATTCAATTAAACCCATTGAAAAACGATATCTTCAGTTAGTTTAACCTCGTCCGAAGTCGAAATAAGTTTTCCATTACTGAAATACGTTTTACTTATGCCTGTGTTAAAAATGCATTTTTCTATTACTACTTTCTCTGTGGCCCTCACCTTCTACCTACAAAACGTTTGATTGGCCCTAGGATAGCTAAAGGTAGGACCACTCTGCTTTACATCTTTGACTAAAATTTCTCCATAAGCCTGGTGATACATTTTTAATACATCCCTGGGATATACATAGTACACATCCTACACAGGCTCTAACTCCTCTCATTTATCCTTTTGCAAACTCATTCCTTTACTTTGCATCGCTGCTTATTAGTATTATAAAAAAGTATGATGATACATCCGCTGAAAGGTATGCATGATGCAGATACTCCAGATCCTCTCCTTTATTATTTTGCACCACTCGCGATTCTTTACATCTCTGATGATCACTCTCAAATAAGCGTGATGATACATTTGATACATCCCAGTGATACACATAACACATGCGAGTGTAGATAACATGTGCCGCCCATGCTCCAACTCTCCTATCTCTACTTTCATCTGGCATAACTCGGAAGATAAGATCAAGCCAACTTTTTTGAGAGAGAAGCCGCCGAACAGAAGAGATCGCAAACCCAAGCAGCAGCAGAGATCGCCCAGAGAGTTTCGATGAAAAAGCGTCCTGCGTGCAGTAATCACAATTAAGAGATCTAAAAAAATCGTTCAATTCGATTCTGGAATCGATTCTTGAGATTCGATTCAAACCTGGTATCGATTCCTTGGAGCCAGTACCGAAAAAGTAGAATAAAACTAATTTGAAACTAATTTTTGACGTCTGTCCTTCTTCAAGGTCGATCCCTGAAGTCTTCCACTCTCCTGCCCAGTCCCAATTTTTTTAACCTCACATAAAGGAAGAGGCTTTATCAAGACCCTCTATATACAAGGCCTCCCAACTTTGGACGATGACGTCAAATGTAAGAGAAAATAGGTGAATTTGCCATGTTAGTCCAAAGAGTGACGTCAAAAATGAGGGAAAGTGATGACGTTTCACGGCCGAGTTGTCAAGCCTTGTGTATATAGATGGTCTTAGCTTTATCCGGAGCTACTACACATTTCAATCGCAAATCGAAGCTAATTATTATTATTATTAATTTAATCAGTTATTTATCAAAATATTAAATAATTATATTAAACTACTCATTAATAAGTGAACAAAATGATAAATAACTACCTGTGTAAATTATAGAAAATGAAGTACGATTCCTCTCTAAGATTCGATTCCTGCTTAAATCGATTTCATTGCATTCAATTCCGATTCGATTCTTGAATCGATTCCTTCACAGTTTACAATCTCGTGTCGCTGAAACGTCGTCTAATGCGGTGTGAAAGCGACGATGTGGGTCTCGGCGACACTCTCTGAAGGATTAGAGCGTCGCTTCGATTCATTTGTCTCTGTCAGCGACGTCTCCCAGTGTTTTTTTTTGTCCTGATGGAGTCCTGATTTTATTTTGGCGCAGAGAACGTTGTTGGAGATATCTGAAGTATTCTCGTATGAGGAGGAGAATGCCCCGGATTGGAATTTTTGCATTGCAAAGCTCAGCGAAATCTCCTTCAAGAAAAGATTAATTGAAGTTTGCTGCTATATCTGGCGGCAGATTTAGGTTGAATTTATAGCGACTCGACCGTTGTGACTGGTTGAAAATTCCCTATAGATGATGAAGTAACCAGATTCTAAATCGATGAGCAAACCTTAGGAAATTTTCAGTCGTTTTCCCAGTTTCGCTGAATGAAAATCTGGTCTTAGGATGAAGTGTATGTAGGAAATTCCTTTAGTACGATCGAATGAGTCAAATCTCATACATGTAATCATCTACTTGCATATAATCATCTCTATATACATGTAATCTATCAAACATGTAATCATCTCTATACATGTAATGATCTACTTACATGTATTGAGCGAAATCAATTCGCAATCAAATTTGCAATGTTAAGTCCATAAAAACTTATTTCAGAGGATCAACTCCGATGGGAATTGAAAGATTTTTTTTGTATCTAGATAATTTATATGAGCCTTGCCTACATAACAGGAGAAATTAAGAAAGTAAGTTTTTGTGCTTCATATCATAGCAAATTCACCGATTTCACAACACAGACCTAAATTAGATATTATACAGAGGCTTACCAAGATATGGAAATGATTAAAGCGATAGATGGCGATAGCTTATTTCTGGCAAAAAGCAATTCCACAGAGCTGAAGGTGAGGCTTAATGGCTAAAAATTTTCACTTGGACAGAAATTGGAACTGGATATCAATGCGAAAAGTATTTTAAATACTTTTTACTCTTTTGAGTTAATCTCATGTTTCTCTCTTCGTAATTAATTTGTTACCTTGATGTAACAGATTGTCATTGCAACAAAGATTGCCAAGACAATCTCGCTATCCCCAACCGTCAGCCATATTTTTTATCCACCAAACGATGATCCGTGTTTGATGAAAAACGCTGCCGGATTTTTAAAAGTATTAGAAAATGAAAATTTTAATCAAATTTTGAATCTTTTCTCGTTTCCAAAATTATTCATTTAAAAAAACCTGGTCAATATTTAGGGGACCACCTGAAAACATCCGTAGAACACAGACGAGAGTCACTGGAATTAGAGGTCGCCTTTGATTGTTGCCATATTTAATACCAAATGGTGCGCGATCTGATCAGAATCCGCAGCCACCATACCAGAGACCATGTATGTAAATGTGAATGTATAATTAGTCTTTAGACACTTTATTATCTTAACAAAAAATATATTAATAATTTAGTGGTACCTTCAATGTTGTACTTTTTTTAAATTGACGTCATTTTTCGAAAAACAATTAACTCTCAAAGAATTGAATTCAAGGTTGCAGAATAATAAAGAAGATGAGTTGGAGTAAATGAGGGATCTGTATCGTTCAAGGGATTTTCAGGGGATGTATTATCATACTTTTTCGTAGTATACTTTGCAGCGATGTTTAAAGGATTGAAGTTACAAAATAATAAAGGAGTTAAGAGCCTGTGTGTTATTATTTGTATTATGTATTTCTCAGACATTTATTTTTTATAATATACTAAGCTGCGATGTGTGAATGATTGAAGTTACAAAATAATAAAGGAGTTAGATCCAGATCCTGTGTGCTGTCAATAGTATTATGTATTTCTCAGGGATGTATCAAAAATATATCTCCAGGTTTATTAAGAGCATTTAATCAAATATGTAATTATGATTGGTTCGTTGGATTTTTATGTTGTAAGGGGGGCCCTCGAAGGACACATGTGCTGGTTCTGCGTTATGTATCTCACAGGGATGTATCAAACGTATCATCACAACGGTGTAAAGTATAAAGCATAGAGGTTGTAGAATAGTAGAGGAGATAAATCGGCATGGAAAGAGTAATAACATCTTTGATGATATGCATATCATCGTGCTTATTGAGAGTAATCGCAAGTATAATAAAGATTGAGGTTGTAGAATAATAAAGGATAGGGGTTGGAGCATGATGTTGGATCTGCATCATGCATTTCTCAAATACGTATCATCATGAGTAATCAAAGAAAAAAAAGGATTTAGGGCCGTATTCAGAAACTTTAACACGAGATGGAAACGAGATGAGAACGAGATGGAAACGTTGTAAAATCTCTCGTAACGATCACTAAACGATAAATTAGAAATGGTCGTTCAAGAGCACCCGTCTCTTCAAAAGCGAGAAATTTAGCTGACTCTGATTGGCTGAAAAGAAAATCTCGTCTTGGTCTGCTTGGTGACGTAGGAGATTTTATCCAATGAGGGAAAGGATCGGAAACTCAAGTTAGTGTTTCGGGAAAATATCGTTTCAAATTCATCGTTTCCAGAACGTTCTCGTTTCCATCTCGTTCTCATCTCGTGTTAAACTTTCTGAATACGGCCCTTAGGTTGTAAAATACAGTCGACTCCGCTTAATGTGATTACACTTGTCCAAGATCAGAATGATAAGAGTATCCGATTGATAATAATAATAAGCGGTTCTATAATAAAAAGTGGCAAACAGTGTAACTAAAATGTTTGCATAAAAATCACTACTGTGTATTGTATAGTCCTGATTTACGTATTTAAAACTATTTTTAATATGTATTTTGCAACTTAAACATTCTTAAAGAAAAATATAAGAGCAAATCATATATCACTACTACATTAATGACTTCTTTTGTATGTTTATGCATCAAAATTGACCTTCCAACGGGGGAAAAAGGAAGTTTTTAAGGGATTTCGCCAAATTTTGATAACATTAAACGATAAACTGATCACATAAAACGATACATTTTGCGTTGATTTAAATAGGAGTAATCGGGACGAGTCAATTTTAATAACACTATCCGATTAATAACATTAACCGTGATCACATTAAGCGGATTCGACTGTAGTTTGACTATATAACTGCCAGATTATTGAACATAAAATTTAACCATTATCAATTTCTTTGTGGTTTTTTTTGTTATTTTGGTCGGTAAATGACGTTTGCTTTGCTTTTTTCAACAATCGATTTCAAACTCAGCATAATTGAATCGATTATTTCTGAAACATGTCAAACGCCTCTTTTCTTATTTTGAGATAAACGAGAAAAAGTGTATAGAAGCTCACTGCATTTTTAAAAGAAGATGTTAAGTATTTTCTTTTCTTAAAGTAGGCATCATTTGGATATTTTACAGACAAAAATAATTGTTTCAATGTTTTTATTCTTTTTGTAAAAAAAAATTATTGAAATATTTGCATTTGACAGGTTTCTGCAACGAACAGAGTATTAAGGCCTATTTTCATAGCTTAACTCTAATTTATTTAAAGATTTTTTAATAAAAGTATAGGAGTAATAGTTGAAAATAACATTTCCTTATTACTAACCCATAAAATTATTATAGAATGGAGAACTGCAGCATCTCTTAAAATTCTAAATATTCAATTTTAGTTTATTAAAAATTCTCTACTGATTCCAAAAATACGCTTGTCTTTTCCAACAAACTTTTTTAAGGGGATGGTGGACCTTCAAAACCATTTTTTTAATTATTATCTTAGATATATGAAATCTAATATAATAAAATCAAGTGTGGGTATATATACAGGGTGTTTCAAAATTGCGTTGCACGGCTTTTATTCGGAACCAGTGCCTCCTAGGGTCATGGAAGTAAGGTCTTCCCCTAGGTAAGTGACACTGGAGAACCCATTGAGAGGACTTACAGCGCCCCTAGCGGCGAAATTAAAAAGTTAAAAAAATTAATTTAAAAACTAAAGGAGATATAGCAAAAACCTCAAGGAGAGTATTGTTGCCAACGTCAAGAAGAACTCATTGAAAAAAATTTCATCAAAATATCTTGAATATTCGCGGAGATATTAGCATGTGAAAATAGCACTTTTTCAGGGGTCAAAAAGTAAAAAGTTCGCATATTTGCAAATTTTTTTGATTTTTCGATTAAATTTTGTGTTCTTTCAACTAAAAAAACACAAAACTACACAATTTCATTGAAAAATGTGCAAATATGCGAACTTTTTACTTTTTGACCCCTGAAAAAGTGCTCTTTTCACATGCTAATATCTCCGCGAATATTCAAGATATTTTGATGAAATTTTTTTCAATGAGTTTTTTTTGACGTTGGCAACAATACTCTCATTGAGGTTTTTGCTCTATCTCCTTTAGTTTTTAAATTAATTTTTTTAACTTTTTAATTTCGCCGCTAGGGGCGCTGTAAGTCCTCTCAATGGGTTCTCCAGGGTCACTTACCTAGGGGTAGACCTTACTTCCATGACCCTAGGAGGCACTGGTTCCGAATAAAAGCCGTGCAACGCAATTTTGAAACACCCTGTATATGTATGTGGGTGTGTTTGTCTTTTATACAAATCCACAGTTTTCTTCCGATCTGCACCAAACTTGGTATACCGACGTAAAAAAACTCGGGAAAAAACATAGGATATGTTTCGAAAACTTTTAATGACCCCTTGACCCTCTTTTGACCCTTTTTATGGTCATTTTGCTGAAATAGCTTTACTTCTATTCAAGAAGAGATCTGCTTACTCCATTGTTACAAAGAAAACTTAATGCTAAACAAGCTAAACAACAAGTTTTTAATAGAAACATTAGGTACAAGTCTATTTAAAAATTATATTAATAATTTAAAAATCTATTTCAATGAAATTTAGAAGTTTTAATTATAGTTTAACATATTTTTATTTGAGAGTTTATCTAATTTTTATATTTTAAAAAGCTTAATGGATTATCATGTTGTTAAAATAGTCTCCATCCATGGAAACGAGGATGTAATATCAAAAGGTGATAATATTTTAGCTTTTAAGAAAGTTGGTTAACAAACAAAAACTATTAAATCTCCCTTTCAACTAGAAAAGATTGATTTTTTTCTTAAATTGCAAAATGGAATAAGCTTTAATTATTGATTAATTTCACCGAAAACGTTAATTCCTGAAGACATGATTAATCAAGGGATCTAAGCAATTCTAAATAATTTTTATAATACTTTTATCATGTAAATGTGGATATCATTCAAAAATTATATTGCTTGAGCACTGATGGAATTTTAATCCGCCCGGGAACACCGGGATAAGAAAAAATACTAGGAACACCGGGATAGGAAAAGTTACCGGGAACACCGGAATATGAAAAAGACGCCTGGGATACTGGTATGATTGGTAAATGCTGATTATACAAAATTAGAAATGTATTTGGGAAAACTTAAAAATGAGGCGTTTGCTATCAAAACAAGCTTATTCCATTTTTGGAAATTTTACAGGAGAAACAAAAACGTCTCACGTCCACAGTTCAAAAGCTAAATTTGTTTTTTTAATTTTTTACTGTAGGTATAACCATTTAGAATTCGATTAGTTTTTCATTTTCATTTCAGTTGCATTACCTTGGGCGTAATTACACTAATTAGGTTGGAATAAGCTGATTTTGATGCAAAAACAAGATTTTTCATGCTTTTTTCAGTTCTTTTTGTTCAATTAAGCTGTGTAAAATTGTATTTTCCAGTTTACCAGTTAATATTTGTGTCTTTACGAGTTTTAAATAAATGACTTTCACTTAACTTTTTCAAATGATCTGAAATTTCACAGTTGAGATCACAGTTTTCACTTTTAATCTAATTTTGGGTTGGAATGAGCTGGGTTTGAGCTATATCCCTTCTCCAGGTTATGGAGGACTCTCTTAACTTTCAAAATATGCAAAAAAGTGGATTTCAGAAAAATATGGAATGAGATGGTTTAGGTAGCAAACGCCTCAAATAATAAATTTATACTCTTCACCCGTGCAAGGCCGGGTATAACAGCTAGTTTTATATATAAATGTAATACAGTTTAAACATATTATATATCTTTGAATTTTCGAAAAAAAATAATTTTTTTAAATTTTAATTTAAAAAATTAATTTTTTTGGGCACTTTTTAAAAAATTTTCCTTGCAGGATAACTTTTTGTATTTTGACTTCATTTTAGTACTAAATTGCTCTAAAACTCATACAAAACAAAAATAGGTATTCATTAGTGAATACGTAGTTCTTTTTTAATAATTTTTTTTTCACTCCTAAACTGAAATTTCCTGAAAAATTTTGGTTTTTTGACACTAAAGTGAAGATTTTATAAACTTAATATAAAGATATGAATTAAAAAATTCCTAACTTTATTTAGCATAACATAAGGAAGCTTTGTTGCAAATTTTGTCCAGTTTCCTTATTTGTTATCCTGCATGGAACACTTTTAAGACAGAAAATTGTCAAAAATTTATATTGTGAGAAAAATCTGTTTAAAGTTTTTTTCAGGGACTTGCCTTTATTTTGACTTTTTGTAACACACCAACTCTATCTATTTTAACAACACATGTATTGGTGGAATTATTTTTCAAGAATTTATAATTTTAACGAAATAATATTAACAGAACATAGGTTTTGGTCAATTTCGAGCGTTTTCAAGGTCCACCATCCCCTTAAGGTAATTATGACATATTTTAATACAGAAAGCTCCTAACAATGTGGCGTCACATGTGCTAATGGAAATGTGGGAAACAGCGTTTTCATCCATACACCAGTCTGTAAAAAAAACTAGTGCTCATTGTTTCAAAGCGGGATTATAGCAACAAGCGGGAACAAAGCACATTTCACGTCACAAGCTGTTTCAGCTCAGACACAAAAGAGGCTGTTTTTAATTGAAAATAACTTAAAATTTAGGGCATTGAAAAGCAAATGAAAACATTTTTTGGAGGTTTTAGGCCATTCTGAACACATTAAGATAAAAAAATTTTTTGACTGCAGTTATCCATTCTTATGTGGTTCTCTTTTGGTTAGTAGATGTATAAATACCTTTTTTATAAAAGATTTCAACTCTAGACTCAAAAATAGTTGTCAGCCAATCCAAAGTGTTAAAATAGAGATAGACATCTTCGAAGTCAATTAGATAGTTGTTTAGATGTAACTTTGTGGACAGTAAAACGATTTTGCTTTAAAATCCTACAAAATCAGTTAATTAGTTATTGTTTCTTAAATTGAAAATAAAGATTATTATTATAATTAGCTCAATATTATGATCTGGGGTATAGATTTGATGTCCCCTTTTAATAAAGTGATTCATAGATCCAAAATATCAATCACATGGATGTAATAAAGGGTCACAAGCATGGAAATTTTAAATATATAGCTACAAAAATACCCTAGTCTTGAGATTCATACAAAAAATTTTAAAATAGGGTTTTTACTATGGCTTGGTGTACCTAACCTCTAAAGAATAACTTTTCCAATCGCATATAGTGTTTGTATGCGATTAAATAAAAAAACAGCAGTCCAAACAAGCTGCAGATGAGATGGCATGAACAAAATTCATCGCCGTTTAAGTGCAGAAATCTGAAAATTAACATGCTGCTGAAAAACTATTAGAATTAATTCAATTTAGAAGAAATACAGTAGCCCACCTCTCATAATACAGACATAAAAATAGTCACCACTAAAATAGTTGGCAATAACTTAATTCAGTGAAAATCCTGTGAAGTATAACCTCGCTCATCTATATCGGCATTAAACGTGTCTCTAGTAATTTCGGAGTTGTATCTCCGAATAAAAAGTATTGAATATTAGATAGCTTAAATGATGTGTACAAGATTTTAATGTTGCTTGACAGTGACGTCAAGGGTTGAAGGAGGGAACCTTGGTACGAGACCCCACACTTTCTAGCTACTTAATTGGCCAATCAGAGATGGCTCTCACAAGCTCTGAGCCCACTACGTCACCGCCAAGGAACTTTAGAAATCTATATTTGACAGCAAAGTTTCCTGAACCCAGTACGTCATTACGCGGAAGGAGAAAGTGAGTAAACACAAAGCCTGTTGGGATAATAGGAGGAATTTCGATACGCGAATCGTAATACAAAGACAATAATTATACTACATGGGTTCAACGAAATAATCATATTTTAAAATTGACGTTCTTTGTTTCATTCGAAACTCAGACACCGTGATGGGAACTACTTTGTTAGTGATGTAATAGGCCCAATAAGTTGCTGTCTAGTATAGTATAGTATCGGTTATGTAGTATAGTTTTGGGTAAATTCCGTTTTTAACCATCTCAGATTGTAAACATTTAAATAAAATTTAGCTACACTGAAAGCTCTGGTTGAAAGAAGGCTAATTACATGTCTGGTGTTGCCATACTACAAAAAGTAAGTTATAGAAACAGTTTAGGACCGAGGTTCAGTTAAGTCCGAGGTAAAAACTTTCCCCTACCCCATCTGTTTTTTGACATTTATTAGTTTCTGGATGATTAATAGGGTGGGCCGAAAAAAACTTTTTATTTTATTTTGAAACGCTATACCGCGGAAAACTTGCCTCTCTGGGGTAGAGAAGTAAAATGCAACAAAAATTTTTAAAATCGGTTAAAAATTGCAATAGCGCATTGCACCTAAAGTTTAAAAAAAATAGACTATTTTCATTACTTTTAAAAAAATCAAATTAAATCAAATAACTTTTATAAAAAGTATCTAAAGGCATATAATAGAATAAAAATGTGGAGAAAACATATTTAATTGAAAAAAGGTGGTATTTTACAATTAATTGGTAGTATATTAACATCTAAAAATACACGTTTTTACAAGAAATCCACATATTCCGTATGAAACAAAAACAAATTATGAAAAACAATTTTTCCTTACTATACTACCTTTCTAGCTATCACTCAGTAACCCCCTTAACAGTTAAAACATTTTTTACAGTTCGCTTCGCGGTCGGAGCTCGCTTGTTGCACAACAAACCGCATCACTATCTCTCACCGATATAAAAACTTATTTTATATTTTGAAACGCTATACCACGGAAAACTTGCCTCTTAAGTAGAAAAGTAAAATGCAACAAAAAATTTATAAAATCGGTTAAAAATTGCCTGAGAACAATGGTCCTAAAATTTGAAAAAAATATGCTATTTTCATAGCTCTTAAAAAATCAAATAACTTCTATAAAAAGTATCTAACGGCATAAATTAGAAGAAAAATGTTAAGAAAAAATATATTTAATGGAAAGAAAGATCTTATTTTACAATATAAGGATGCACTATAAGGTTACACTTGGCATTTCGCCTTTTTTTCTTCAAAAATCTCATTTTTCGATTGAATTAAACAGTTATTATTCCTGATGGTGCATAGTATGATTTGTAATAAAATGTAGTCCTTTACTGGTTATTAACTTCTTTTAGTATTTTGAAAGAAGTCTTGATTGAAAAATTTGGCATTGAAGATCTTGAAAGATTAATAGTTCTTACAAACCCATCTCCTGGCATTCATACCGATGACCGATGACTTTTCGTGATGCCCTCTGTGTTACTTATTTTACACAACGTTCGACTGTTTGTGTGTGACATGGGAATCTGTCAAAGTTCCAGTCATTATTATAGACTATATCTCTTGATCGGTAAATCTTCGTAGTATAGGTGTATAGGTGGGGAGAAAGAGAAGCAGTATTCCAGCTAATCTATACAGGGTGTTTCAAAATTGCGTTGCACGGCTTTTATTCGAAACCAGTGCCTCCTAGGGTCATGGAAGTAAGGTCTAGCCCTAGGTAAGTGACCCTGGAGAATGCACTGAAGTAAATTACAGCGCCCCTAGCGGTGAAATTAAAAAGTTAAAAATATTAATTCAAAAACTAAAAGAGATAGAGCAAAAACTTCGAGTATTGTTGCCAACGTCAAGAACTCACTGAAAAAAATTTGATCAAAATATCTTGAATATTCGCGGAGATATTGGCATGTGAAAATAGCACTTTTTCAGGGGTCAAAAAGTAAAAAGTTCGCATATTTGCAATTTTTTTTTATTTTTTGATTAAATTTTGTGTTCTTTCAACTAAAAAAACACAAAACTACACAATAACACTGAAAAATTTGCAAATATGCGAACTTTTTACTTTTTGACCCCCGAAAAAGTGCTATTTTCACATGCTAATATCTCCGCGAATATTCAAGATATTTTGATCAATTTTTTTTTCAATGAGTTCTTCTGGACGTTGGCAACAATACTCTCACTGAGGTTTTTGCTCTATCTCCTTTAGTTTTTAAATTAATTTTTTTAACTTTTTAATTTCGCCGCTAGGGGCGCTGTAAGTCATCTAAATGAATTCTCCAGGGTCACTTACCTAGGGGTAGACTTTACTTCCATGACCCTAGGAGGCGCTGGTTCCGAATAAAAGCCGTGCAACGCAATTTTGAAACACCCTTTATAGTATAGTCTACGTGTTCTATATATGGTCAATATGGTCTGTAGCTTGTATGGTCGGTTTCTTGTAGAAATTAGGTTTGGGGGGATGGAAATTAGAAGCTGAGTTTCTAGCCTTAATTGTTCTTCTGAACCAAACTCCCTCATATATGATCCCTTTTATCTATGATCATGCCCAAAAGCCAGTTTTCAGAATGAGCAAAAAAGGCATTTTGTTTAATCATCGGATCAATGATTTCTAATAACTTTTCTGGCAAAAATCTAGATGTTTCTATCACTTTAAACACGTGTCCAGGTCAAATTTAGAACCATTTACTTTTCTAAATAAAGAATCATACAGACAAATTAATTTGATTTAATTTTATTTTAATATAAAAGAAACTAAAATCTTCTGTTCATCTGTTGGATTACACTGTTCTACACTGAAAAAATTTCCTTGATGAAAATAGTCATTTCTTATAGATTTTGGGTCGCTGAATACGAAAATCACCATTAAAATTCTCAATTGACTCAGGATTTTCGGGGAACAGCCCCTCCCCCTTTTCACGTTTTTTAACGACTTTATAACTTTGAACTCGATTTTCAGGGTCAAAAAGCATTGCTTTAATCTTCAAATTTCCCCCCAGGGGACAAGAAATGTTCAAATTAATAAAATATGATAAATTTATAACAAATGGATAGGTTTAAGGGGTAGTTAACCCCCTAAGAATGCAAAAAATTAGCTAAAAATTATAGAGGTTTTTATACGCTATTTTTTCCTCCTATTTTTTACGCAATTCCCGTTTGAAGGGTCCTAACCCTTCCCCAAGGACCCAAATTTGATGGCAATATGCAGCAATGATTTTTGCTAAAAGCGGTTGAGGTGAGAGCGCCCCCAGAGCACCCACGGAAGGGTTCAATGCCGCACTTAGAGTTTAACTGTGCTGTACAAAAAAAAATTTGAAGCCACTTACTGAATTTCAGCTGATTCTTGTGTAAAATGATCTGCTGAATTCAAATATGACACCCATTTTCCTCCATCACCCTCAGTTTTTAAGGGGATGCCCCCTAATTGTTATCCACAGCCGTGCATCTGTTAACATCTTGAAACATGGAATCCTCACTCCCGAAAACCGGTCAGTTTTTAAAGAACTGAAGAGTTTCTACTTAGGATACACCCAAAATATAAGAAAAACATCATTTGTAATCTTTTCAAAATCATCGATATTAATTCCTGAACTCGCGAGCGCCTTCGCGATTCTGGAAGTCTTCCGAACTCTTCCGCGGGGACTTCTGGGAGGCTAACACCTCAACCGCTTTTAGTAAAAATTATTGCTGCATATTGTCATCAAATTTGGGTCCTTGGGGAAGGGTTAGGACCCTTCAAACGGGATTTGCGTAAAAAATAAGAGGAAAAATAGCGTATAGAAACCTCCATAATTTTTAGCTATTTTTTTGTATTTTTAGGGGGGTAATTACCCCTTAACCCTATCCATTTGTTATAAATTTATCATATTTTATTAATTTGAACATTTCTTGTTAACTGGAGAGCAATTTGAAGACTAAAATAATGCTTTTTGACCCTGAAAATCGAGTTTAAAGTTATAAGGTCGTCGAAAAACGTAAAAAGGGGTAGGGGCTGTTCCCCGAAAATCCTGAGTCAATTGAGAATTTTAATGGTGATTTTCGTATTCAGCGACCCAAAATCTATAAGAATTGACTATTTTCATCAAGGAAAAAATTTTGAAGGTCAAATTTGTAGAACAGTGTTATCAGTACTAAAATACAGTTTATGTTATAGTACTAATAAATAATCCAACAGAGGAACATAAGATTCTTTCAAACTACCAAAAGAAGTTAATAACCAGTAAAGGACTACATTTTGTTACAAATCAAACTATGCACCATCAGGAAAAATAAATTTTTAATTCAATCGAAAAATGCGATTTTTGAAGAAAAAAAAAGGCGAAATACCAGTGTAACCTTATAGTGCAACCTTATATTGTAAAATACCATCTTTCTTTCCATTAAATATATTTTTTCTTAACATTTTTCTTCTAATTTATGCCTTTAGATACTTTTTATAGAAGTTATTTGATTTAATTTGATTTTTTAAGAGTTCTGAAAATAGCATATTTTTTCAAATTTTAGGACCATTGTACTCAGGCAATTTTTAACCGATTTTGAAAATTTTTTTGCATTTTACTTCTCTACTCAAGAGGCAAGTTTTCCGTAGTATAGTGTTTCAAATTATAAAATAAGTTTTTATTTCGGTGAGAGATAGTGATGTGGTTTGTTGTGCAACGAGCGAGCTCCGATCGCGAAGCGAACTATAAAAAATGTTTAACTGTTGAGGGGGTTACTGAGTGATAGCTAGAAAGGTAGTATAGTAATGAAAAAATTTTTTTCATAATTTTTTTTGTTTCATACGAAATATGTGGATTTCTGGCAAAAAGGTGTATTTTTAGATGTTATTATACAACCAATTAATTGTAAAATACCACCTTTTTTTCAATTAAATATGTTTTCTCCACATTTTTATTCTATTATACGCCTTTAGATACTTTTTATAAAAGTTATTTGATTTAATTTGATTTTTTTGAAAAGTCATGAAAATAGCCTATTTTTTCAAACTTTAGGTGCAATGCGCTATTGCAATTTTTAACCGATTTTAAAAATTTTTGTTGCATTTTACTTCTCTACCCCAGAGGCAAGTTTTCCGCGGTATAGCGTTTCAAAATAAAATAAAAAGTTTTTTTCGGCCCACCCTAATGCGATTAATTGAGATTTGGTGAAAGATTTTTTAAAGGGTTCATTATGCTTTGTAAAACAGGGATTCAGTAGCAAGAAGGGTTGACCGCGGCTAGTTGGCCTTGGGGGAAAATTGGCCCACTATCGAAAAAAAATTATGAATATAATAGCTGTCATAATTCCTTTTTGACAACTATGACATCTTGATCTAAACATTTCAAATATGCAGTAAAACTTTTTTAGCCATGAATTATGCGTTCTTCCTAGTTTTTTAAACAAAAGAAAAAAATTATGTGAAAATCGTCGTTTGCGGTCTTTTTTTCAAACCGCCATTTTAAAAAGAAATAATATAACCAGAACTGCCAAAATCCCCCGCATACATTGTTCATAAATATACCTAAATCAAAATCCCTTTTGTTTGAAATCTCCACCTATTACCAGTTTTTCATAAAAAAATTTTCAAACACGAAACTTGATTTAAAAGTAACAGAAAACATTTGGGACAAACCAATAGAAAAAACTACGAATTTCAATCAATAACATTACCATACAGCTATGGTTTTCTAGATATGATATTACTGAAGTAATGTTACCGAATAATTTTTAAATAAACATATTTAATTCATTAATTCACTATTAACTATTTTAATGGTGACTGTTATGAGAGAAGATTGAAAGAAAACTGATAAAAATGTTGTAAAAAGTATTTTACAGGTGTTTAGGTGTTTTTTGGAAAATATGTATAAATACGTAAATTATACCACTCAATTCCACACATTTTGTCTGCTATTCATTACATGTTTAAACATGGTTCTTTTATAGGGTCAAAGATCGCGAATATACGGTGTGATGTCGTTGAAACAAAATGACACCCAAAATGGGTAAAACTGGGTATTTAATAGGACCTGCGTCTTCCGATCTCTATACGATCATCACAATTCGGGTACAAAGCAAAAAAAAATAAATTTAATCGTATGACACAATTTTTTGTAAATCCTTGTAAAGCTAAAAAAGTGGTGACGGGCTTATTTATTAGGTGTTTATTAGCTTCTCTCGTCACTCTTTATTCTTCTATCTTATTTATATCGGTGAAGGATAGACAAGAGTAGTAGCTGAACTATTTATTGCTTCTTATCTATATTGCTTCTAGTTATTCAGACGGCTTTATAGAAAGACTTTTCTTTTTCTTTGGTTTTCTGATCGCTAAACAATGATCAGTGCTTGATATAAAAAGCGCTGTCCGATTTTTTAAAGTGACAAACATTTCGATCTGATTTTGAGTGTTTTCTGTCTCAATAATTATCAATTTTAAGGCCTCTGATACTAGTGCTCAAAATTTAGTCATCATACTCTGTTATTGTCAAAAAAACGTCACCATCAAACTCAATACATCGGTTTATCGTAATAAATGGCAAGTCTGCAAATTTTACTTCATATACCACAACTACGACATGCAGCAATGAAAAACTTGAACTTTGGCCTATCGAAGATATCTCTACTCCTGTAGGCTCTTATAAGAGCCTTAGATCCTTTGCTTACACATTACTATAGTCTGTTCATTTAGAATTGGCGCTTGAAACAGGATCAAAAACGCTCAATAATGTTTAATAACGCTGATCACTCAACTTAAGTGGCCGATTTTTTTACAGTATTTTAACTACTCCCTAAGACCCCATAAAACCGCAAGGTTGGGGGGGTTGGCTCGGGTTGCCCAATTTCCTTTGCCAACTACTTTTGTTTAGGCTGCCTTGTCATTACAGAAGAAAAATTTTTCGATGATAATTGAAGGTCTTGGTGGATGAAGGGGTTATGTTACAAGGCCTGTCCCGAAAGTAACGAGACTGAATTCCAGTCAGAATTAGGGAATTCAGTCTCGTTACTTCAGGCTTTATAACCCCTTCATCCACCAAGCCCTTCAATGAGGAAGTTGCATGATTTTTTTTTTATTTTTTAATCGATTCTTCTTGCAAAAATAAGCAACTATCCAAAATTTGAGGCCGATCGAGAAATTTTTTGATTTCCAAAAAAATTAACAAAAATCCACTTTTTAAAAGCGCGCGCAAACGCCAAGAGTTTGGGATAATCGTATGTTGACGTCATCCTACGATAAACATTGTTGGAAAGCAATGGAGTTGATGGTATGATTGTTGACATCTTTAAACAATAAGCGTTTTCAGTCACGTGTTTTTTTCTCTACTTTTAAATTAAAATATTTAATTACCTGTACATTTTTTTGAAAAATTGACTAGATTTTTCATTTTACCATACAAAAAACCATAAGGAACACTTGTTTGTTTTTGAAAATCTGACACATGCAACTTCCTCATTACAATAGTAACTATTAGAAATACAGACTTAGTTATACAGAGTATAACTATCAGAGTGGTGATTATTAGATCCTTTGCTTACACATTACTATCAGAGTGGTGATTATTCATTTTTGCTTACACATTACTATAACTATCAGAGTGGTGATTATAAGATCCTTTGCTTACACATTACGAACTATATCAGAGTGGTGATTACTGACCTCCCCGTCTTGGTGATGATCATCTCGGTGCCGAGCTCGTTGAACTTCTCCCAGAGGTCCTTGTTTTCGAGCACGCATTCGACGCGGGCCAGCTCGGGGCAGTTGCAGCGCCCCTTCAGTGTCTCGGCGTACGGGTTGTTGGCGCCCCCCTCCGACGCCCGACGCTTACTGCCGCCCTTGCGCCCTCCCTTGGACGGAGTAGAAGCGGCCTCCTCGTTACCGCCGTCGCTGCCCTGCAACAACGAGTAAGATGCGGTTACAGAAAAATTAATGTTGCGCCCCTTTGAGGCAATTTTGGTATCACCATCGCAATGGCAAATAACTGCATGATTTTCATAACTTTAAAGTATAGGAGGTTTGCACTCCAGATTAATGTATTTTATTTTATTTTATTTAAAGACAATACACACACTACAGACAAGTTCAATTGAACCATAAAACACTTTCACGTAATTTAAATACATTAACGACTTATTAAAAACTAGGGGGCTGCCGCCCCCTGCTCGCTATCGCTCGCCAACCCCCGCGCGAACTGCTTCGCAGTTCGCTTAGGATCGCTTCGCGATCCTGGCTCGCTTTGCTCGCTAAGCGGTCACTAACTTTGTTAGTCTAGCACATTTGAGACCATTCATCAAATCATCGTTTAGTGAATGGGTTTAAATTATATGTGTACAAACAGTTCCCCTAAAAATTCAACTTAACTTCTTTCATGGTGCAAGGCCAAAATAAGAGCATATACAGCACCAAACAAATAATATGGTATAAATGATTAAATCCTTAAAATTAAAATTTTTCACACGTTGCTAATAGTAAGAAAATTTGTACCCCCTTATGTGAAGAATGAGCAAGTAAAACACCATGTCCATGAAAGTTACATAATTTCTTAATATGACTGGATAACTTGACCAAAAACTATTACACTTTAACACCCTTAAGTATACCGTGTTACTTTTCCCCCATTCCAACTTGAGGTTTGTCACTTAAATGTACGGTTTTCTACCCTCCCAATGATAGTATTCATTAATAATGGTTACCATTTGTACAAAACCAAAACTGCGTTCCACTATTCTGTGCAAAAAGTTTTTTACCCAGTTGAATCACAGGAAACTTCGTCCATACTCGGTTGCAACTTAACTTGAGCCTGTAGAAATAAGCTGAGAGAAACCAAAGAAAGTAGTTCCCCATGCGGTGTCAGAATTTTGAGTGAAAAAAGAGATTTAATTTTAAAATATGATTAGATTTTTTTTAATTCCACGTATATTAAGCGTCTTTTCATCCCGATTTGCAAAATTTTGAGTATTAATTTTTTAAGTCGAATAAAACTCGCCAGCCAATAAGAGCTCACAAAGCCCAGAAAGCTTTCTGTTTACTCAAATTTTCTTCCCCGCGGCCATGCCGTCAGGCTCAACTTAAGTTGCAATCGAGTTAGTGTAGAATAATTAAAGTTTTGCAGCTATACTGCGAAATTGACGCAACAGACCATCGCGTCGCTGGGAAAATACCACTTACCTACAGCTGTATGGTTAAAAAACTTTCGATTGTTTCTGCAAAATAATCGTGGGTGTACGCTATTTACTGCACACTCAAGTGTTTCCAAATTGTGCTTCGCTACTGGTGTGTATGGTTCTCTACCTTCAATATTTTTAAGTTTTCTGTAAATAAAGGGCTGCGCTTTAGGTAGGATCACTCATATTTTTATTGAAGTGATCTGTGTTTTTTGAAGTATAGGCAATTTTAGGGGCCACAATGTTTGTGATTCATGCTTGCAAAAGTGGGAAAATTTTAATTCTGCTAATACTTAACCTTGGCTACCTTTAATGATACCAATGCGTGTTGCCGACGTACCTCGATCGCCATCAAAATTAATGTGCTATTTCAACTCCTATAAATATTCCATCCTTACATTTTTTCAACTAAAAACATTAAAATGGAAACATTTTATAGCTAATTCTCCGCAATGGTGATCCGTGAACAATGAAATTTCAGGAATGTTGGATGCCACACGCCGCAATCCATCAGACTTGGTCCGATTAATTCTGCGAATACTCGCTTGCTCGGGAGTTTCGAGTTTATTCGAGGAGTTATCGAGATTCTTTTACGTTTGTTATTACGAAAATAAATTGCTGCTATACAAAAATCCATGACACAACTACTAAAGAGTTGAAAGGTGCCGTGAATCGGAAGACGCGGAAAACGTAAACACGAATTCGCAAAGTGTAAACAAACCGATCGTTGCCAACGGCGGGTAAGTAATAAGGGCCTTTTTTCCTGCCACGCGCCACGCTAAGCGTAATATATATATAGATGTAGAGATCCTTACAATAGGAGTTTCTCAAAAGGTCGGTGCCACATTTAACATGCAGTTCGGTCAGGCCGCCATTGGAAACAAGAATGTCCTCAAATGTTATGTTAACTGTGTCTGTTCGGGGAAAGGGCAACGATTTACTCTTTTATTCTCCTTGAAAACTTCAATTTATTGTTATTACATATTCGGAGAGAACACCTCTGTAAATCAAACTTCATTAAATTCTGCCTGTAATTATACTCTGTTCATTTTGAATAGGCGCCTGAGAAATAGTGATTTCCCCCCTCGGTAAAAGCGTAACCATGGTTACGCTCTTTGCGCAGCCAATAGTAAGCCTTCTTCGCCACTTTGACGTTGATGTAGTTGCCATTGAAAAAAAATATTGAAATAGAATAATAGAAAATATAGAAATCGAAAGTGAAAACAGGGGCGATTTTTTTTTGTTAATTACCGGGCAGAATTAAAAGAAATTTGGTTTACAGGGGTTTCGGGTTGCTCTCTCCGAATACAAAATATAATAATAAATTGAAGTTTTACAAAGAATAAAAGAGTTAAACGTTGCCCCTTCACCCGGCGAAAATTGTCCTATAGCGCAGTGGTTCCCAACTCAGAGAGGTCCGCGGACCACTAAGTCTAAAATTGGAACCTTCACGCACGGACCATACCCTCTGTAGCTTAAAATCCTTATAAGTATTCACAAAATTACAAGATAAAAGTTTACTATAGTAAAGCAGTTACCTTAATTAAGCATGGATATTTATATTATGCTCCGGAAAATGACAATGTTTTTAATTACTTTTTAGTGGTACTGTAAGGAAATCTTCGGGACCAATAAAATTTTGGCCGGTTTTTTTAGAATTGAAGGACTTGGTGGATGAAGGGGCTATGTTACAAGGCCTGTCCTGAAAGTATCGAGACTTGGCCGTGTAACATAGCCCCTTCATCTACCAATCCCTTCAATTAGTTATTTCACTTTAAATATTTAGAAGAAAGTTTTGTTAACAATTTAGTGGTGGCTGTTACCAGTGTTACCTACTCAGCCAAAAAAATAATCGAATCTTCCCTTCTTGTTCAATTCGTTCAAATTTCTAAAATTATTTATTGCAATTTATTGTGTGCTTCCGGGTGCCTGCACGGACCACTCACATGACTCTCACGGACCACCGGTTGGGAACAACTGCTATAGCGGAGACAGTTTGCGTTGGCGGACATGGGTTCCTATGAAAATCTTGTTCGTCATGACATGACAGAACTTACAAGTGGGGTTTAGCACCAACCTTTGAGACACCCTTTATTAGGGTTCCAAATATTTCTGAAAGAATCGATTCTGGAATCAAATTGGAATCGAATTCCTTGGAATCGGTATCAATGAATCGAACCCTTTAAGGAATCGACTCCAGCTGGAATCCAATCATAGGAATCGTACTTAATTTTCCAATTAATATTGATAATAATATCAATTTTTTCCACTAATTAGTAATTAGTATTTTGATAATTAATTAGTATTTTACATCAGGAATCGAATCTTAGGAATCGTACTTTGTTTTATGATTAATACAGATAATTATTTACAATTTTGTTCACTAATAAGTTACTATTTTGATTATCAATTAATTTTTTGCTGGTTATTAATTAAATTCATCATTATTATACTAATTATCTTTGATTTGTGATTGAAAAGGATAAGTTCGATTCTACTTTTTCGATACTGCCTCTAGGAAATCGATTCCAGGTTGGAATCGAACCTCTGGAATCGAATCCAAGAATCGAACCTCAGGAATCGATTCCGGAATCGAATCGAACGATTTTTTAGATCCCTAGACTACTGCCAAGACCCTCTATATAAAGGCCTCCCAACTCGGCCGTGCAACGTCATAACTTTCACTCATCTTTGACGTCACTCCATAGACTTAACATGGCAATTTTCACTCACGTTTGACGTCATCGTCCGGAGTTGGGTGGCCATCATGTATATAGAGGGTCTTGGTAGACCTAAATGAGAAACAAGCGATCGAAACAACTCACTTCGTCCACTTCGGGGTCCTCGTCCTCTTCCGGGACGCTGGAGGCCGGGGTGGCCCGGTCCCGCTTCTGTCCCGGAGTCCCGGCCTTGTCCCAGCCGGGAGACGGGCCTCCTCCGCTGCTCTCCGAGTCGGACGCGAAGGGGGACCGCAGGGGCCAAGACAGGACATCCGCTGCAAGCGAAAAAATTTTAAATGTTAGTGATGATGAAGATGACATATTTTATTACAAAACTACAATCTATTCATTTTGAATATAGGGGTCTGAAAATATTTCCTTCCCCCACCACCGAATCAGTAACCATGGAAACTATCTACGTCAAAGTGAAGAAGAAGGTTTACTATTTGCTTCGCGAAGAGCATAACTATGGTTACGCTTTTACCGAGGGGGAAAGCACTATTTTTCAGGGGCCCATTTTAATTTAACATTTATAGTCACAGACAATGATGTTAAGCTTGGGGGGGAGGGTGGGGGTTCATCAATTTGTGACAAGAGGGAGTGGGGGTCTCAAGAATTGTGACGTCACACACAAAAAACTAAAAAACAACAAAATTTTCTGAAAAATTTATAAGAGTTCAATATGAAACTAAAAGGGGGAGTGCAATGATGCCAGCAATGTAAGTTCTGTAAAACTGTCCTGTTATCCGATCGTCATTTTTTCTGAAATTGAGTAATAAGTAGGCAAACCAAAAAGCAATCATAATAGAACCAAATAAACTAGCTCTCAGAACAGAAACGCATCTAAAAAATAACTCCCTTCTTACATTTACAATTCAAATACATATACTATAACTCCTTCCAAACTCCTTATTACTGAGTACACTTAAAAACGAACATAAAAACACCCCCTAATATACCCTTTACTCTCTCTCCTATAACTAAAGAAAAGAAACCCGACACCAAAACGTCAAGAGAACTTTTCCCCATTTTGTCCCTTTCCATAATTTCCAAACTCAGGTCCGTTGATTCGAAAAAAACAAACTAGAATGGGTATAAGTGCTGAAATTGAGTAATAAGTAGGCAAACGCGAAAAACGCATCCGAATACAACAATATCAACAACTATCTCAGTACAGAAAAGCATTTTTAAAAAAACAAATTACTCCTCTTACATTTACAATTCAAATCCTGTTCGTATCTGCCTCCCAACTCCTTTTACTTATAATCGAGAACTGTTAAAAAAGAACATAAAACACCACCCCTAACTCAATTCCCATTAAAGAAAAAATCAGATACCAACACATTGAGAAGGATTTTTTTCTCCGTATAACTTTACCCTTTTCTGATGTCATTTTACGTAGTTCCAAACTCCGTGTTCGTTGGTTCGAAAAAATTAAAAAGGGACGCAAGTGTTATCTATAGGAAGTGGGTCCGGCACATTTTCATTATCGTTTGCATAGAATTTCTGATGTCAATCGATCTCCCCCCATACTGACTACAGATTATTCGACTATGAATTATTCAAACCTCCGCGTAGTGGCCTAGACGTTTTAGGGTTTTTATGTCATCGTTATAGGATATTGTTGTCGAGAAAAATATATTTTCGCGTGTATTCTTAAAAGAGGTTGTACTATTACTGATTGCAAGTGAGTCTATTGAGCTATAGATCGCTAAAAGAGTTAATTTATCTGCCGGGTCTTAATTTTTTTTAAATTCAAAACGGAAGTTTTCTGGGAAGAATTAGGCAGTAGGGTGGTAAAATGCATTTAAGTTGAGTTACTAAACGAAAAATACGTCTTTAAAAAGGTAATAGGAACCATATTATTTAAGGGCTCTAATATATTCAATACTTCTCACTCGGAAGATTAAAATCTCCGAAGTTTCTTGATAGGAATTATAAAAAAAGTAGAGGATATATTTTTCTGTAGGTTGTTCAATAAACAAAGTAATAGCTTGCTATTTTAGTGGTGACTACGATAGTCTGTTTTCTGAAAGAGGTGGTCCACTGTGTTTCTCCTAAATTATGTACAGGTTTTGACATATTCAGACTTTCAAACATATTCAGAACACAATAAGGCGATAAATTGTTCTACCTAACAACACTACTGAAGCGTTGTTCATTTGTGGACAAAAAAGTGTTCTTAAATGGGTTTATTTTGTGTGGAGCGTTTCCATACACAAAAAGAATGAACTTAATCCAGAAAAGAAGAGGTATATCAGAAAAAAGATATTTTCACGGAGAATATTTTTTCCCAAAAAATATCGTTAAGATCCTCATTTGTAGTTTTGCTGAGAAAGAAAAACACAGCAGAGAATAAATGCATTAGTGTTAATTTATTAAACGAAAAATACGTCATTAATTTACAAGTAAAGATGTAACCGAAACCATATAATGTAACTATGTAATCCGAATATACGAGTTCTAATATTCAATACTACTCACTCGAAAGATTAAAATCTCCAATGTTTCTTGATATGAGATATTACCCAAGAAAATGAACTTACAGATTTCTATAAGTTTTTCAATAAACTAAGTTACACCTTGCTATTTTAGTGGTGACTACGATAGTCTGTTTTCTGAAAGAGGTGGTCCACTGTGTTTCTCCTAAATTATGTACAGGGTTTGACATATTCAAACATATTCAGAACACAATAAGGCGATAAATTGTTCTACCTAACAACACTACTGAAGTGTTGTTAATTTGTGGACAAAAAAAAGTGCTCTTAAATGGGTTTATTTTGTGTGGAGCGTTTCTATACACAAAAAGAATGAACTTAATCCTGAAAAGAAGAGGTATCTCTCTATATTAAAAAAAGTAACAGTCGCCGCTGCCGCTGCCGCCGCCGCTGTTTCAGAAACTGTTATTTTTGAACACTTTGAACTATCACTACGCAAAAACTATTTGAAGGAATATTATGAAATTTTGACCATTGGTAGACAAATGTATGAGGGGCATTTCAGTTTCCAAACCTAATTAATTAGATAATTAGTTCTGGAGTTATTTAATGTCAAAGTCGAAAATTATTTTTTTCGGTTGCGAGTTCGCCCCCAGCAAAATCTATTTACAGCAGAAACATGATTTTTTGCAGACACATACTCTTAGGTATGAAGTTGTGCACCTCGTCGCCCTCTTTTCGAATTTCGAATTATTTTTGGAGTAATTAAATTGTAAAGTTTCGAAATTTTTGACCCTTTTTCGGTTTTTTCGTTATAATAGAAAAACTAATCACATTAGAACTACGATATTTTAAACACGCATACAATTATTTTTTATAGAAATATTGGCGTTTCGTTTCTTAAAAAATTCGAATTAGTTTTAGAATTATTAAGATACCAAGTTTCATTTTTTTCTTCTCTTTCTGGTCGTTCACTAGAGAAACAGGCGATTATTTTTATGAGTCTGATTTCTTATTTCTTATTCCCGATGATTCACTAGATACACACGTGCATTTTACAAATTTAAAAGTTTTTTTAATGGCATGTTTTTTTTCTCTAAGTTGGTTGATGATAATTAGTAGACTTGCTGGATATTTTTGAAAACATTTCGGTTAAATTATTGGTAAACTAAAAAGGAATATTTTAGTAACAGTTTTATTTTGATATTTTTGTAGTAATGGTCCGCATTAAGTTATTGGTAAGTTAGAGAGATAAAAGGTTTCGATTTTAAATTATCATTAACTAAGCAGACAAGTTCCAGGTTTTACTGGATAGTTGAGATGAAACAAGCGAGCTCTGCTCGCTAAGATCGCGCGCGAAGCGATCTTCATAGAACTGCGAAGCAGTTCCGGGGGTTGGTGAGCGATAGCGAGCAGGGGGCAGAGCCCCCTAGTATCAGAAAAAAGATATTTTCACGGAGAATATTTTTTCAAAAAAATATCGTTAAGATCCTCATTTGTAGTTTTGCTGAGAAAGAATTACACAGAAGAGAGATAAATGCATTAGTGTTAATTTATTAAATGAAAAATACGTCATTAATTTACAAGTAAAGATGTAACCGAAACCATAAAATGTAACTATGTAATCCGAATATACGAGTTCTAATATTCAATACTACTCACTCGAAAGATTAAAATCTCCAATGTTTCTTGATATGGAAAAAAAGGTCAGACAAGAACTAATATAGGTTTCTATGAGTTTTTTAATAAACTAAGTTATAGCTTGATATTTTAGTGGTAAATACGATAGGCTGTTTTATGAGAGAGGTGATCAACTGATGCTTCTCCTAAATTATGTACAGGGTTTGACATATTCAGAGTTTCAAACATAATCAGAACACAATAAGGTGATAAAGTGTTCTAGTTCTACCTAACAACACAACCGAAGTCTTGTTAATTTGTGGACAAAACGTGTTCTTAAATGGGTTTATTTTGTGTGGTGCGTTTCCATACACAAAAAGAATGAACTTAAACCTGAAAAGAAGAGGCATCAGAAAAAGGATATTTTTACAGATTTTTTTTTAAATATCATTCAAAGCTCTTTATGTAGATCTCCCTGGGAAAGAATTATACAGTAGTGAGATAAAAATGCATTTAAGTTGATTTAATAAATGAATAGGTATGCCATTACACGTAAAGAGGAAACCGAATCCATAACATATTAGTTCTAATATTAAATACTTCTCACTCGGAAGATTAAAATCTCCTATGTTTCTTGATTAATGTATCCAGAATTATGACGCCAGCTATGTTTAATAGGTGTTTCAATAAACTAAGTTATAGCTTGATATTTTAGTGGTGACTACGATAGTATGTTTAATGAGAGAGGTGGGCTACTGTATTTACCCTAAATTATGTACAGGGTTTGACATATTCAGACTTTCAAACATATTCAGAACACAATAATGCGATTAACGTGTTCTACATATCAACACTACTGAAGCGTTGTTTACTTGTGGACAAAAAAGTGCTCTTAAATGGGTTTATTTTGTGTGGAGCGTTTCCATACACAAAAAGAATGAACTTAATCCTGAAAAGAGGTATATCAGAAAAAAGATATTTTCACGGAGAATATTTTTTCCCAAAAAATATCGTTAAGAGCCTCATTTGTAGCTTTGCTGAGAAAGAATTACACAGCAGAGAGATAAATGCATTAGTGTTAATTTATTAAATGAAAAATACGTCATTAATTTACAAGTAATGATGTAACCAAAACCATATAATGTAACTATGTAATCCGAATATACGAGTTCTAATATTCAATACTTCTTACTCGGAAGATTAAAATTTCCGATGCTTCTTGATATGCGATATTACCCAAGAAAATAAACTTGCAGATTTCTATAAGTTTTTCAATTAACTAAGTTATAGCTTGCTATTTTAGTGGTGACTACGATAGTCTGTTTTCTGAAAGAGGTGGTCCACTGTGTTTCTCCTAAATTATGTACAGGGTTTGACATATTCAAACATATTCAGAACACAATAATACGATTAACGTGTTCTACCTAACAACACTACTGAAGCGTTGTTTATTTGTGGACAAAAAAGTGTTCTTAAATGGGTTTATTTTGTGTGGAGCGTTTCCATACACAAAAAGTATGAACTTAATCCTGAAAAGAAGAGGTATATTAGAAAAAAGATATTTTCAAGGAGAATATTTTTTCCCAAAAAATATCGTTAAGATCCTCGTTTGTAGTTTTGCTGAGAAAGAAAAACACAGCAGAGAGATAAATACATTAATGCTTATTTATTAAATGAAAAATACGTCATTACTTACAAGTAGAGGTAACCGAAACCATATAATGTAACCATGTAATCAGAATATACGAGTTCTAATATTCAATACTTCTCACTCGGAAGATTAAAATCTCCGATGCTTCTTGATATGATATTGACCAAGAAAGGAATTCACAGGTTCTCTAAGTTTTTCCATTAACTAAGTTATAGCTTGCTATTTTAGTGGTGACTACGATAGTCTGTTTTATGCGAGAGGTGGTCTATTGTGTTTCCCCTAGATTAGGTACAGGGCTTGACTTATACAGAGTTTTAAACATATTCAGAACTCAATAAGGCGATAAAGTGTTTTACCTAACAACACTACTGAAGTGTTGTTAATTTGGGGACAAAAAAAAGTGTCCTTAAATTTGTTTATTTTTGTGTGAAGCGTTTGTGGAGTTTTGTGTGGAGCTAATCACAAAAAGAATGAACTTAATCCTGATGAAGAGGTATCGGAAACAGAATATTTTTATGAAGGAGAATTTTGTTCTAGAAAAATATCGTTAAAAGTCCTGTATGTAGTTTTTCTGGGAAAAAATTATACGCAGTAGGTAGATAAATGCATTTAAGTTGATTTATTGAATGAATAAGTGAGGTGCTTGCTATCAAAACTGGCTCATTCCATATTTTTCTGAAATCTACTTTTTTTTTTGCATATTTTGAAAGTTTAGAGGGTCCTTCATAACCTGATGAAGGGTTGTAGCTCAAATCCAGCTCATTCCAACCCAAAATTAGATGAAAAGGTGAAAACTGTGATCTCAACTGTGAAATTTCAGATCATTTGAAAAAGTTAAGTGGGTGTCATTTATTTAAAGCTCGTAAAGACACAAATATTAACTAGTAAACTGGGGAAAAAAACAATTTCCCACAACTTAATTGAACAAAAAAACTTAAAAAAAGCATGAAAAATCGTGTTTTTGCATCAAAATCAGCTCATTCCAACCTAATTAGTGTAATTACGCCCAAGGTAATGCACCTGGAATGAAAATGAAAAACTAATCAAATTCTAGGCGATTATACCTACAATTAAAAATTTAAAAAAAAATTAGCTTTAGAACTGTGGACGTGAGAAGTTTTTTGTCTCTCCTGTAAAATTTCCAAAAATGGAATGAGCTGGTTTTGATAGCAAGCACACCTCAAGTATGTCATTACACGTAAAGAGAACCGAATCCATAACATATTAGTTCTAATATTAAATACTTCTCACTCGGAAGATAAAAATATCTGGAGTTTCTTGATAGGCATGCACGGATTATCGATGATATATTTTACAGTAGGTTGTTCAATAAACTAAGTAATAGCTTGCTATTTTAGTGGTGACTACGATAGTCTGTTTTATGAAAGAGGTGGTCAACTTGTGTTTCCCCTAAATTATGTACAGGGCTTGACATATATTCAGAGTTTCAAACATATTCAGAACTCAATAATGCGATAAAGTGTTCTACCTAACAACACACCCGAAGTGTTATTTATTTGGATGCAAAAGAGTGTTGTTATATTCGTCTATTTTTGTGATGGAGCGTTTGAATCGTACACTCTTAAAACGATTGTATCAAAATTGAGTAAAAAGTACTCAAAAAGGCTCCGATGCAATAAGTACTCAAATTTGAATAAAAATACAAATACAAATTAAGTCGACCAACTACAGGCGTAAGCCCAGCAAGGTTGGTCCAGTCTTTTTAACCCACACTACCGGAATCCCAGTATCTGTCAATTTTCCTCTTGAACTCGTTTACCCCACTTGAATTTACAATTGTTTCAGGCATCGCATTCCATCTATCCACTACCCTATTAAAAAAATAATGCTTCCTACAATCCGTCTTAAATTTTCCTTTATTCAATTTGAATTTGTGACCCCTTGTTCTATTACCCGAATTGAAATCTAGTCCCTCTGTGTCCCCTTGCTTTACCATTTTAAATACATGAATCCATGAATGTACTCATTTCTGAAAATGTGCATACTCAAAAATGAAACATCTTGAGCTTGAATTCAAAAATGAGCTCACAATGTTTCATTTTTGAGTATGCACATTTCAGAATGAGTATATTCATGTATTCAAATTTGAGTACCTAATTATTACGACTAAATTTTACTAATTTTGTCAAAATGCAAAAAAATTATATCCGAAATTCGGATGAGGCGTACCAAAAAACGAGTTGAAAAAGTGGGGTTTTTGACTTAAATTTCCAAAAATTTTGTGGGGGAGGACCCCCCTTTTCGTAGTTCAAGCAGTATAATTCACTACCTTTTCCGTATTAACATTAACAAGAAGATTAAATTGGATTATGAAAATTCTTAGCCCCCCCCAAAACCAAATCCCGGATCTGCCACTGCGTCAAAACATAATAACAACTTTCAAAATCATCTCTCCATCACAGAAAAATATCACCATCAAATTCATAAACAGGAAAATCACCTCCAGTTTGACAATCATCTTATAACACCTTCCATTTCGTACCAACCATTCCGAGAAGTCGTCGTCACCGTGTTACGCCTCCTAAATATCCTCATCCCAAAATTAATAAACGGCTATTCCCGGCACGATAATCCGCTATTTCCTTTCAAACATACTACTCCCGACATCGTAGGAATCTTGAGGGCGTTTTTACATGCAATGATTTCAGCGACGCGATCGGAACGTCACCATCGACCGGGAAATTGTAGATAATTTCCTTTTAAGTCATCATCTATCTGCACTCTAAATCCTGGTCGCGTAGCCACAGTCGGTGCATGCAAAACCACCCTTAACCCTTTAACGTCCACTTCGGTGGCTCGGTCATTTCATAGCCTATTAACTCCTCGAGTCCATAAATAAAGCACAACTCTCACTGCAAAACCCGCCAATCATTTCTTCTCGTCGTTGCCATGGTGACGGATTAGTTACGGTTAAAGGGACCGGCGGCCATTACAATGGGACACGGCCCCGTGAACACACAGGAGGGGAAAGGGTTGAAAATTATCTCTTTTTGGAAAGGGGGAGGACTGGACACAGGAGGCACGTCTGTAAATTGTCGTTTGCGAGTAGCTGCTGATTCTCTGGAGGAAGCGAGAGGCGTTTCGGAAGCCGGGATGTGATTGGAGAGAATTGGGGGGTTGAGAGTTGGAGGCAGTCAACCAATGACGACTTACTTTGCCTTATTGTTGAAGGGGAAGTGTCATTTCGTTGTCTTCTTGTGTAATGGGTGGTTTGAAGGGTGATTGATTCTGAGATTCGCATCATCCTGAATGTTCTTTACCACTGTTCATGTCTAAAGGATAGGATGATCTGCTTTTCGATTTAAGCAGTGTTTCCCAACCTTTTTCGGTCCATGCCCAAATTTTGCATTTATTTAATGTAAACAACATCAGGTTATTTGTGGCTCAAAATTCAACTGCTAATTTGACACATCCGTGATTCTGAACTTGCACAACAATCCTATTTCGAAAATCCTTCTTGGAAAGAAAATAAAAACCTGATGGCCCATGCTCAACCTAGGAGCCAAATTTGGTTGAAAATTTTCAAATTGCCCCCCGGTGCGAAACCCCGGCTTAAAGATTTTTTCTTTAAAAGCAGTGCATTAATTCCACATTAAGTATAATACTACACACCAAAATATTTGAAATAATAGTTGTTTCATCCCCTAGCAACAAGCAACAAGAAATAATAAGTTATATTTATCTTGAGGTGTTGGGGCCGCTTTGATTAAAAGGATATTAAAAATCTGTTATTATTAACAACAGATATTGATGTGATACATCGTAAATAAATCAATGCTGTTGAGATTGGATATTTGTGTACTATTTAAACCATCCCTCAAAAATATTTGATTTTAAACCATGAGAAAGATTAAAAAAGTTTTTTAAAAATGATTTTTCCACCTACAGCGCGGCAAGAACATATTTTCTGTCTCTCTAGCAACACTTTTTCAACGTAAGGCTAAGCGCGCACTAGAGACTTTTGTCACGGCGAATATAATACTAGGTCACTCGAGAGCAATGCATCTCTATGGTAGATTTTTGGCAATCGGTCAAGAGGGTCAAGAGACTCGTCGCCTAATGCGTGCGCTCTAGCTTCTTGCAATAGCCAAGGTGATAATTTTGTCTCTGTCACCGTGACAAAAGTATCTAGTGTGCGCTTAGCCTAAGGCGATCTCAATACAATCGAAACACTTTTGATTCCAGAAGTATTCATTATTATCCTGTTCACTTTGCGTTCAAAAATTACTTCACGCATTTTCCGCGGTGTATACCCAAAAATAAATCAGTCAAACCCGACAAAACCACCACAATTCCCCAACACCGCCAACCTCCAAAACTTCATCACCTCGTCTTATTATACTCCGGTGACATCGCGTGATAAAACACGACGACATTCGCCAACCGTATGGCGTGCCGGTGGTCATTTTCACCCCACACGGCCGATCCATAAGTCATAGGCTAAAATTCAATTTGAATCCATATACTGCTCCTTCGTTGCTTTTCTCCATAGGCTACTTGATGGCGTTCCTTCACATTCATGGTAGTCACGCTATGGGTTTTTACTATACTAAAGGGGAAATTAAAAATTGACCGTTATTGTTTCTCGATTGCTTTTGTTTTAAGGTGTTGGAGAAAAGTTGAGTTGGGTTGAGTTGAGTGAGGAATTTTTTAAATAATATTTTTTTACAGTTGTACCGTTCTTGATGGGAATGAATGGGGAGTTGAAATTGTACGTTATCAAGGAAAGGTTGGAGTGGGAAGTTTCTTGAAGTTTTCAGTTAGTTGGAAGAAAAGTTTTTCCGCTTTAGTACGTGTTTCTGGAGAAGTTGTTATAGTTGTCCTTTTAAGTCAGGTAGTTTTTTGAACTTTTTTGTGAGTATAATTCGAATACATAGCTGCTCCTCTAGAAGGAATTTTTACTTTTGAGAAGAAAAGTAAAATTATAGTACTGCTGGCTTAGGATGTTATTATCTAGAAATCAAGTATTATCTTTTGTTTTATGATTTAGAAAGTTTTTAATTTTGCATCAACTTTACACAGATTGTGGACATTAAATTCGGAGATTGAAAATTGCAAAAATTACTAGGGTAGTGTACTTATGCTGTTATTTAGTACTTATGTTGTAAAAGAACAACAAATTAAAATAGCAATCACAGTTCAAATAGCGATCACTCTAGAAGGTTTAGTTGTATTCAAATTGCAACCAAATAATTACAGAAAATACAAGCATTTTACTCTTACAAAGACTGACTTGACTATATCAAAGTATATCAAGACAAAAGTAATCAATACACTCTTGTTTAAAATATTGTGCAAAATAAGCAGATAATGATAAGATAAGAAGATTCATTGAAGTTTCTACAAAATAACTTTAATAAGAAAAAGATTATTAAAAAGGACATCAATAACAAGTATCCCATAAATCTTCAACCAAAGTTCTATAACAAAATCAGCTACAGCACCACTAAAATCCACAGATTCTAGGGTCTAAAAATTTGTCAAAACACTTTTAAGAATCCTATTTCTAAATAAATATCTGAAGGAGTCCCCAGTCTCCTATTTTTATTGAAACTAAGTAGTGTACGCGCACAAATAACACACATCTTTTAAACATTAAACATCACACCAAGATTAAAATTACGCCGGAAAACGTTCTAAAAAGCCACATTTTACTCTAAAGTGCTCTCGGGAGGAATACCTTAGAAATTATTTCGATCCTTTTCCCAGAAAACGTAATTCTAGGCAAGGGCCTAGTCCTCCCCTTCCAATATTCAGTTTCAGAGGGCACCCATGCTTAATTATAAAAGATGGAAGTAATACTTTCTCGCCCCCGTAAGTTTTCCGGCAACCCTCCATTTCAACACTAGTCCCTCAAAAAAAAACTCAGGTACGATTTCCAACACAGGAGCCTATCACAGAGATCTGTTTATGCAGCTTTCAGCAAGAAAACCTCAGGTCCATTCGCACCGTATAAAAATAACTCAACCTCCGGGAGAGTGCAAAATCATCGACAAGGTCCATGAAAACAATTTTTTCTGCTTGGGTCGGGACGGTAAAAAAGACGTCTTCATTCGTGCCACCTGGCCCCCTGTTTGCCTCATACTCATGTTCATGTTTAATGGCTTTTTGATTGTAGGGGCCGGGTATTTCTGGTGTTAATTTCAGAGAAAAAAGCGCCACCTCATATTTTTGCCCGCGAACGATCGGCCCGGATTATACCTGTGTTGCCATCAGCGCAATTTCGCAAAATTTTTTTGTGAGTGATGTTGTGTAACTTTTTTTCGTGTAAGCTCTTTGATGGGCAATTACGCTTTGGGAGCGAGAGTATAGGGTGTAGAAGGGGCGTGCGGGGATTGCGGACCGCACGGGGCAAATTAATAGGGGGATGATCGTGGGGGTTTTAAGGGGGTGTTTTGCGGAGCTATCAAGGAATAATGAGTGTGAAGTGTGTAAGAGACATTAGATGTGTAAGCAACTGATCTTTGTCCTTGCTCGAACTCTGGGAATTCTATGTAAATTCTGTAGAAGAAGAATATAAGTATACAAGAAGTCAGATTAAGCGTATAAAACGTTTTATTACTCTTTTGAGTTAAATACCAGGCAACCTAACACTGTAGGGCTATAAATATGCATAATAAATCATTAAAGATTCGATCAATCCCTAAATTTTACTCCCAATATAAACGTTTTTTTAATTATCATTCCATTAACATTAATGAAAGATAAACCAAAATTAATGATGTAGTAAATAGGATACTCATAAGCTTCAAAGAAACTATAGTTTTAAAGTTTACGGCTCATGTCATTACGTGGAAATATTAGCTAAAATACAACATAAATAATGCTTCAATGTAACAAATAAATAAGTTTTGAACATTTCATTAAATTGTACAAATTTAACTCCTATCTTCCCAGATATTCCTTCATCAGAGATGCACAATCTTGAGCACTTATTTTGCATTTTCTTAAATTGCCCACAGTCTTAACACTCCCTTGTTTTATTCTTGATTCTCAAATAAGGACAGCTAGTATTATTAACATACGAGGAAAAAACTGGATTGAAAGCAAAAGTGTAGACCTAGATAAAGATGTAAAAGAATCCCTTACAAGGATTTAAAGTCGTTACACATGCTAAAAGAAAAGTTAACTTGCAATTTGTCTCTTTAAACGGGTTTTTAAACGAAGCATTTAAACCCATTAAAATATTTTGAATAAGCATGTTCCTTTTATTTTATTAACGCGTAGTATACTACAAAAAATAGAAATATGAGTCATTTAGAAATTAGTATTAATTGCATTAGCTGTTTTACTCCGTTTTTTGTCAAAATCATTAAAGAATGACTCTTGAGTCGCTTTAAAAGAGTGAATGTTGACAAATTGCATGAAAAACCTTTCTTTAGCGAACTGCTGAACTCAAATTCATTATAAGAACCACAAAATGGATTCGAAATTTACTCATGAATCATGAAATTTACTATTCAATTTACAAGGTATGAAAAAAATACAGAAAAATGATTTAATATTAATTTTTGATATTTATCTCGACAATTTTATCAGTATCACCCATTATCATTAGTAACAAAATGTAATTACCTAGACATCATTAGAAATACAATTGTTCAACTAAACCTACTTTGCCTATGTTGAACCCAATCAGATGGTTCTTTGTTTACAGAATGGAATTTAAACTTTGACAAGTAGGTGAAAAAATGCTATACTTAAACCAAAGGGGTACAGTTATTCGAGAAACTGTGACGCATATTTTCAACAACCAACAAAGTAGGTAGTGGAAGAAAACAAGCTGAAACATTCCGCATAAGATTTGTTCAATGTAATCTCTCCAGTATCGTGCGTATCTAATGAATCAAAATAAAGACATTTTCCATAAATATCTTAAATCAAAATATAGGCTTAATGTGGTGTTAAGATAAAAAAGTTATCTAAGCTTCAATAACACCAATTCATAACATCGATGCTCAGACACAACATGTGATCTAATGGTTTTTATAATCGTATCGAATTCATCCAATTTGAGTTTTAAGGTTTCCAGTTCTCATAGGTTAAATCTCTAATATTATAACGTTTAAAGATCACGAAAAAGGACTGGGAAAAGCCATAAATTCAAGCGTAGCTAATGAAAGAAATCTGCAGTCATCTGTAAATGCTCACAAGTTTAATAAAAGGATGTTAAAAAAGCCATATATATGAGATGCAGCGGGCACAGTGAAGGTCACAGTGACGGTGCTTCATTGCGAAGTTATTCAAATGACACTAGTTTTTCACTCTGGTGATTGTTGTCTGATTGATTGTGTGAGAAAATTCACGAGCGTTTTTCGGGTAATAAAGCAGGATTATATCTGAAGTGATTGACTAGATAAAATATCGCGGAATATATTACGTTTGGGGAATTTAGATGTTCTCTAAATCGTCGGTAATGTGAATGTAAACACTGTGTAATGGTCTTTTAATTCATGAATTTGTTCGCAAGTGCAGTCCATTTGGTTTGTTTCATATGTTCTTAAGTTATAATTTTATTTTGAAATACTACAGAAGTTTGAGGATAAAGCAAACTCATTTAGAACAAGAAATTGTGTAAACAAACATATAGGAATATAACTTTACAAATTGCTATTGCTCAAATGCGCAGCATTTTAAGCAGTACCTATGATGGTATAATTCGTTTAACACATCTCTATAAAACTTAACAGATTTAGTCTTAGTTCTAACGAAAATAGTTTTGGTTGTGAGAGAAAAAGATAATGTTGTAGAAGTGTTGCTAAAAATTACAGACAGAAAATGTGTTCTTATAGCGTTTCGAACCAAATTTAAGAACACTTGCAGATTCTAATAAACATATTTTGCAACACTAATTTATAGAACACAATTTTTTTAAAACACATTTCTAACATTTCTCAAAACAACACATCTATCCCAACAAAATATATTGTTTAAGTGCTCTTGTACCTAACAACACTACTGAAGTGTTGTTAATTTGAGGTCAAAAAAGTGCTCTTTAAAATGATGTTAAAAGTTTGCAGTGTTCCCATCAGGTTAAAACAGTGACCAAGTTTTACATACTACACTCCTAATCACACTAATAAGACCATCAAAGCTTTCTTCTCAAAGAATGGATTATCCACATCAATTTACAATTGCACAAGACGACATCTATCGATGATTTTGATTAAACAGTTTAGTAAAAAAAGATAAAACTCAAAAATAAATGTAAACTCTTAAAAAACCAAAGTCATTAAGGGATAAATCACAGTCAACGCTGATATGTCGTATGGGGTTACACTTGCCAATATTTCTAATAAAAGAAATAGTTAGTTAAGAGATTTAAATTTGTTTGCTAAAAATGTTAGGGCCAGTGGAAAGGCAGAAACGTTTTTTTTTCAGTATTACCCAATAGGACTTTTGGAAATAGTCTTGTGTAAGTTTCAAATTATAAAGTTCGCTTCCTGAGGACAGTTACATCTAATCCCAACCTGTTAGTTCCATTTATACTCCTGACTTATCCTTGAATATATTTGCCCATATTAAAGGTTATTAATGAACCGTGTAACACACCACGGGGACATTATGTGCTAACTTTCCAATAATTTTAAATCCAAGATTAGTCAATATAATAAACAGTTAAACTAAACGTAATTACAAGAAAGCAGACATTAATAAGCTCCCAATTTAATCTGTTTACTAGCTTTCAGATACGAAAATAGATAGTCAGCTTTTTGACGGAAACAACAGGAGGAAATTCTTCGAGGGCTCGCACCGCACTTTGACCTCCCCCATTTTATTGTATCAGCCACGAATTGAAATGTTCTGATGGGGGAAGGGAAGAACCATTACGGAGGGGATCAGAGATCGCCTGTGTTTAGAGGAGAATGACTTTTATTGGCAGTTGGGGAAACACTAGTCTACCGGATCAATGATGTGAACGCCGCTGCTGGAGAGGAGGTATAGGAGAGTTGGTATACATTTGGGTTTTGTTTTCAGTTAGCTTTTGTTTGAGGTTTGGTTTTATTGAATGTTAGTGAGTTTGGTAAACACGAAAGGGATACTTCAGGTTTGGATGTATTATTAGAATGGGAGTATCAGGTGTCTAAATAAAATGGTTTGATGGTTTCAGTCTTTCGTCTTTGGAATATTTATAGTAGTACACTCTTAAAAGTTTTTTTTTTCAACTTGAGTAAATTATACAAATTTGGATATGTCACATAGTCAAACTGGCTCCGAATCAAATTAACTGAAATCTGAAGCATGAAAAATGAAACATTATGTGCTTATTTTCGAGAGAATGCATGGCATTCACATAGAACGCAGCGAGACGAGTGTCACCGTGACCATAATTTATCGTGACTAAACACCAGACGACCTTCAGGTTAAGTTTGACGTATCAACACGGCGAATCGCGCTACGACCACAACATAAGTCGAGAGGCATTGATTAGATTGAGCTACCAAATGAAGTCAAATTTTCAAACATAAATTTAAACTAAACATCATTTGAGTGGTGGCTATTAAATTCTTTTAAATCGCTGTGAGTAGGTATGTCTGGTGTTTCAAAGCCGAAAAAATTGGGTCGTCATATTTGAAAAAAATATAAAAATATGAAACCATCGCTTTACTCAGATTTGAAGGTTTCCTTTCTCTCGAGTTGTTGTGTGAAAAAGTGATAAGTTTTGTGTTGAAAGAAAATGTGTTCTTATAATATTGCAATCCAAATTTAAGAACACTTTCAGAATATAAATACATTTTGCAACATTATTACAACATTTGCAACAATACAAGAAAGCGTTAAAGGACCTCACAACACAGCTTAAGTGATGTTAATTTGAGGACGATAAGAAATTTAATAAATGTGTTATTTTTGTGATGAGGAGCCGTTTGCAATGAGGTATTTCACATCATCCAGTTATAAACTTACTCCAAATAGTAAACAAATAACATTTTACTTATCATTGAAGGAAATGTATCTTAAATCCCACTTTAATTCGTTTGATTTTCATAACTAGTTTGAATAAACTGCTGACGAGTGTAATCATCTGTAATTAAAACTGTTTGCTTAAAATGGGCGTTGCGAGTTCAAGGATTAGACCGGTTTCAAAAGCTCTATTTATTCAATTTTTTATAACTCTACACTGCTCCTAAAAACACATACGTTTATTCTGCTTGAATTTTAAGCACGTGGGATATTTTACCAGCATTCGAATAAACTTTCGATCCTATACAGTGGTTTACAGCTTTACATGTTTTACTATCTAGCTATCCTTCACAATTACTAATGATGAAATGTAGAATCCTCCATTTCAAACTTTTATGGATGACGAAATATTGACTCTTTATATACTATAAACGTATTTTTCTTAATTACGAATTTCCCATTAAGTTGAATGCCTCAGAAAATAAACTACTACTGAATTATTCGAAATCTAGACCGAATTTGATGAATAAGAACTCAACAAAAAAAATTCAGTAATTGGATTTTAATACACTGCAAATGCATAAAACACTTTTGCAACACTTAGTAAACACAATAATGAACAATTCAAATAAGACAGATTTTGATTGTATTTAGATTGTGTTGTGTGGAGGAAAAGATAATGTAGTAAAAGTGTTCTTAAGAAATGCAGAGAAAGAAAATATGTTCTTTCATAGTACATACAATAGTGTTTCGTTCCAAATTTATATAGGAACACGTTTACTTTATAGTACGCATTTCTAACAGTTTCCAAACACATATCCATAACCCTTATCACAACACGGTGAAGTGTTAAAGTGTTTCTACCTGACAACACACAACACAATAAAAGCGTTGTTAATTTGAGGATAAAAAAAGTGTTCTCAAATGTGTTTATCGTGTGTTTTTTGTATTGAGTTTTGGCAATGTAGTGTGCACTAAACGAGATAGAGGGTGGAAAAGGTCCATACCGTTTTACTCATACTGATGAATTTTTAAAAGTAAAAGTCACCACTAAATTTTATGGAACACGTTTTAGAAGTATAGTACTAAACATGGTAATTTATCTTGTCTCGGTCTAACAGTCAGTTATAATTAAATACTACTCCCTATAATGGCGTGGTATAATTTAAGGACAAAATTTGAAGAAGAATTTAGTAAAACATTTCCTACCCTATCACAAAACCCTAACACAACCAGTCGCGGATCCAGCACGGCTCCAAGGGGGGGCACTTTTCCAGACAAGATCCCCTTGTGGTACCATTGGGGGTATGGGGGTCCTCCCCCAGAAAAAATTTAAAATTTGACGTGTAAGAGTAGGGTTTTAACTCATTTTCAGAAACGTTTTGAGTCTGAGGGGGCACTTTTCAACACTATTACCTTTACTTTTTGACCCAAAATGTCAAAATTTTGGAGATTTCCTAACCCCCCCCCCAAAAAAAAATTTTGAAATTAGACCTGTAAAAGTTGGGTTTTTACTCATTTTGAGAACCTTTTTGGGTCTCCAAGGGGGGAGGGCACTTTCCAGAGTGCCACCCCCCTGGATCCGCAACTGATCACAACAAGGTGAAGTGTTAAAGTGTTTCTACCTGACAACACACAACACAATAAAAGCGTTGTTAATTTGAGGATAAAAAAAGTGTTCTCAAATGTGATTATCGTGTGTTTTTTGTATTGAGTTTTTGCAATGTAGTGTGCACTAAACGAGATAGAGGGTGGAAAAGGTCCATACCGTTTTACTCATACTGATGAATTTTTAAAAGTAAAAGTCACCACTAAATTTTATGGAACACGTTTTAAAAGTAGTATCTAAACATGTTGAATTATGTGGTCTCAAACTCTAAATGGGTGATTTATAATTAAATACTACTACCTATAATGGCGTGGTATAACTTAAGGACAAAATTTAATAGAGAATTTAGTTAAACATTTACTATGCCCTAACTGAAATACCCAGCCTTGCACGGGTGAAGTATAACTTTCTTACAAATTTTTATTACATTCTATACCGTATTTTTATTGGGTTAAGAGAGATAACATAGAAGGAATATGAAAAAAAAGATTTAGGTAATAACTTGCTACTCTACCGGACAGAAACTCTGGTCCGGACAGACGGACACCGGACAGAGACCGGACAGACGTACACTCTTAAAACGACAGTCTCAAATCTGAGTAAAAATTACTCAAACTGGCTACGAATCAAATTTACTCAAATTTTAAAACATGAATATACTCATTTCTTAAAATGTGCATACCTACTCAAAAATAAACCTTAATAAGCTTATTCTTGAGTTAGTGCATGGCATTCTCATGAATCAAGCTCAAGATGTTTCATTTTTGAGTATGCACATTTTCAGAAATGAGTAATATTCATGTTTTAAAATTTGAGTAAATTTGATTCGGATTCAGTTTGAGTGAGTAATTTTTACTCAGTGTTGAGACTTTCGTTTTAAGAGTGTATTTTAGAGATATTTATATCTAAGTGCATTTCTAATTTATTTCTTAATTTATCTTCCGACGGATTCATTTTTCTTCTCATGATTTATTTATCTATATTTTCTTCAATTATTAGACGGATTTAGTTCCAAAGAGAGTCTCTTTCAATACAAACTCACATACCACAAAAAACTCACATGGGTGCATTAAATTTTAAAGCTTCTCCTCGCTTTAAGGTTTACAATTCCAAACACTATTTTTGTCATATAAACAAGAAATGTTTCGATTTGTGAAATACGTGTTTCATAAGAATATGTGGCAACGCTTCTTAGCTTACAACTCAACCCTTCTTACGTAGGATGTAAAAATACCTGTATTGCTGTTAGTGTTTACTTCTTTTAGATTTTTACTTGAGAGCGCTGGTCGCTCGAGATTTGTTTAATAAATAATGTTTATTTTGAATTGTTTTCTTTTCTGAGCATCAGCATTGGCACGCTTTAAATACGAGACCTATTTATTCTATCGTTATTAAAAACAAATAATTATCAATTAGGGAGCAAAATCAATATAATTCTAGAACGATTACTTTATATATTTAATTGATACATTTTAATAAAGTTCGACCTATACATAGGATAGTAATAATTTGTCCATAGCTTCGGATATTTTAATCGTTTCGAAGCTCTTGTAATTTGAATTCGTCTGATAGATTCGTTAATATATATTTTATTCGTTTGATAATAGCTAAATTAGTAAATTACAAAGTTTTAGAGCAGCATCGATTTAGTAGGAAAAGACCTTGTGCAGAGAAATACTTTGAATAGAACCCCTATAAAACACAAGCTCAATTAGGTAAAATTTCTGAAGTTTTCACCTCAACGCTCCTCATAATGCAAAAATGAGAAACTTTCATTTTTATGACAAAGGCAACTGACTTTAAGTATTTCTTTAGATCATAAAAATAGAAATTTGACCATTCTCATTTTACCACATAATTAGTAACTAAAATATTTAAAAATGAGTTCAAAAAAGTATCCTTTTTAGACCTGCAATTGAAGGTTCAACTAACTATGAAGGACACATTAATGTTGAGGAAACTTTTGATGAAATAGTGATAAATCGAGTTACAGAATTGCTTATTTTTTAGTTTAAATGAACATTTTATTTTAACAAAGCTGCTAAAACAATACAACGTTTTCAAAGCAGAAACTGCAATTACATTTTAAGGTGGAATGAAATGTGAGAGAATGCTGATGTTCAAGAACTATCAATAAGATAAGCCCGACAAAGTATTTCATATCATGAACACGCTATTATACAGGAGCTTTTAAAGAATCGATGGAACAAAGATCGAACAGACTGATTTGAAAGAGATAAAGTAGAATGTGTTAGAAGGAATCTGGATTAAATCAACATCACGTACTGCTCTTTAAGAACAGCTTGCAAGTGAAATCTTATACGCTATTTATTAGAAGATTCGTCCTTAACAACAAATCAAGCTTTTTCAACAGATTCCTTTAAAATTCTCGTTGATATGAATGGAAAATGTAAAAGGTTCCAAAAGAAATTTTAAACTAATTTAAACTTTTTAACTTTTTTTAAACTTTTTAATAACTTTAAACTTTTTAATGATCAATTAGCTACATGAAACGAGGTTAGAAGGTTGTAAAAACCTAACTAATCCACATTTCTACACTGTTAATGATCATTTCATAAAATAAAAGCATTGTAAACATATTTAAGAACACTTTTTATTCAAGCTAACGACACTTTTGTTGTGGTGTCATGTAGAATACTTTATCATCTTAATGTTGTGACAGGGCTATGATATGATTTGAGATGTGTTAGAATTGCGTTCTATCCAGAAATGTGTTGGAAAAATGGTATTGCAAAATGTGTTTGGAATCTCAAAATGTTTCGAATCAAAACACTAAAAGAACACATTTTTTGACTCTGAAAATTGTTAATAACACTCTTAGAATAACTATCTTTTACTACCATAATGCATCCGCAACATTAACTGCAACACAATCGGAATACAATCAAAGCTCTTTTAAATAGTTCATAATTGTGTTTATTTGTATCGTTTCAAAAGTTTTTCACGCACTTATAGTATCTTAACAATCATTAATAGTTATCAATATCATACCATCAAGTATAGAAGAACCATCGTTGATAAATCGATGATTCTAAACTCTTTTTCGAATCCCGAATCCCTGAGCCGTACCCTCCCCAGTATTCTGTTCATGACGATTACAAGGTGAATATAATTTCCCTTTAATCGTGTGTCGCAATAACTCTAAAACCTTAATTAACACTTTAATATCCTCTTTGCAAATTTGCAAAAAAATTGTTCTCCACAATAGAAATGCGAGTCTTGAATAGATGCTCAAATAGATGAAAATATTTTTTTCTTTACTATAAACAGTTTAGAGTAGTTTATATAAATAGTTTTCTAATGACTATCAAATATTTAAACCCACCAGTATATTTATCTGATTAGTAAAGTAAGGCACAAAAGACCCCCAACGCAACATTTCAATTACTCCCATGCAATTTCTTTACCATGCAATATTTTAAACCCAAAGCCTCTTTCTGAAATGTATTTACAATAAAAATAGCATATCATTGAGATAAAATTTAATTAAAAGCATTTTAAATTGAACTGTGCTAAACAAAATATTGGAAAATATATTTCATCATCATCGAGTAGAAAATGAATCTTCAAATCATATGTTTAAAGTGAATTTCGGGAAGCCTCAAAAGTAAGTTTGAAATGTGTTTTTATGGTAATTAATTGCTCAAAAGATTTTATTTAAAGAATCTTAGGGCTCATCTTAGCTTATCAATATTAGAAGTTAAACATTTTATTTTTTGAAAATCAGCACAGCATACATCGTTCTACTTTCTACAGAAATTAGAAGGGAAATATATGAACTTATATCGAGGGGTGGATCCACAGGTTTGACTTCTGGAGGGCATAATGATTTTTTAAACATCTCCAGCAGCAGAAACTGCGATATTTTTGAAATATTTAAGGATAACATACTCTTTTGCCCATAAAGCTAAAAATTAAAGCATTTAAAAGCTTTGAGATAACGATTTTTTTTAGAAATTCCCTTCTTATGTCAGTTTATCGAGTAAAATTTAAACGTGCCCCCGCCACCCCCTGGATTCGCTAATGATTAGGTATATCTCCTTCAGTTTGGCATGCACAAGAAAAATTGTCCATCATGATGTTTATATAAAATCGATAATTGCATTCAAAACTTTTTTAATCTTAATGTATTCAGAATGGCTTAAAACCTCCAAAAAAACATTTTAATTTACCTTTCAAAACTCTAAATTTAAAGTTATTTTCAATTAAAAATAGTTTCTTTTCTGTCTGAGCTGAAACAGCTTGTGACGTCAAATATGCCTTGTTTTGCTATCATTCCGCTTTCAAACACTGAGATCTAGTTTTTTTTATGGCCTTCGATGAAAACGGTGTTTCCCACATTTCCAAGAGGCATATGTGACGTCACACTGTTAGGCGCTTTCTGTACTGATAAAATATCTCATAATTAACTGAAAAAATTGTCGGAAAAAACAAGCATATTATAGGAACCAGGAGAGAATTTTTAATAATTTAATGTTGAATATTCATAATTTTAAGCGATGCAGCAATTCTCCATTGTCCATGATGACAAACAAAGAAGTAAATTTACCCGGCGGCCCTTCATAAAAAATTGATCCCTATTAAGTTTTGAAAACACTACACTCCCTAAGTTTTGAACTACACTACACTCCCGTTGGATTACGGTTTTATCTCCATCATAAACAACCGGCCATGGGCGTAGCCAGGGTCGAACTAGGGGGGGCAAGCAGGGTCGACTTTTTTTATGTTTGTAGAGATCAATTTTAAAGCCCCGTGAGAGAGACCCTTCAAGTTTTAACAGGGGGTCTGGGGGGCCTCCCCAGAAAATTTTTGGAAATATGCCCCTAAGAACATGGTTTTAAATTGTTTTTTGGTACACGTAAACCCAAATTTGGACATATTTTTAGGTAGAATTTTGATTTTAATGAACTTATTACAAAAAAGTTCGAATAATAAAGGTTTAAATACTAAAGGGGGGCCCTCCCCCAGAAAAATTTAGAAAATTTGACCCCAAAATACTGGGTTTTAACTTCACTAACAGTAAAGTAAAAGTTTATTACTCGGGACTTAGGGGGGGGGACAGCTGCCCCTCCCTGCCCCCCCCTTGGCTATGCCCATGCAACCGGCACTGTCCCCCAGTGCTATACTCAACGAAACCCTAGAAAAGCATCGGCACTCACCGTCTTTCTCTTTCGGCGTTCCCCTAGCCATGATCGCCGCAATCGAAAAGTCCGTGGCGGCGGCGTTTTTCCCGGACGTGGGTCCGGCAGACGTCGGCTGGATGTCTTGCATGGCTGCGGCTGAGTCCGGCTCCACCAGCAGCATCACTCAGGTCGAATTTACGTCCAAAACTCGTCGTTGGAATGTCGATGTGACTAGCGAAATGACGATGGATAATAGTCAATATTGCACTGATGATACTCGTCGGTTTAGTCGGTGAATAACGATATATACAACAGAGTGAAAGTTCACGGAGTAATTTCTATCATCAGAAATCCTTCATCTTTTTTTCATCAGCAGTTCTTAAGACCAGAAGACGTCGAGAGAAAAGTTTACTGATGAGAGGAGTCCCGACCATCCGGGGATCTGGTCTCATCAAACATGGCGGCCGAAGGGGGGTCAAAGCACGAGGAGGGTCATTTTCACCATCAACAACATGATGTCACACTCTTCTACTACATCAAAAAGTGGACGTTTCCGCACAAAAAAGACGTTCACTCCCCACGCGCTAACGCCGTTCGCTTTGCTACCGTCACCGGCAGCCGAGCTCTCTGCCTGTGCCGCGGAATGACAGCCAATGAAGGCGGGGGCTTTAGGGAAGAGGCGTGGACATTTGAAACCCCGCCTGTTTCACGTCCTATTGGATCGTTTCACTCAGGCCCCGCCTGCCGAGAGGCGGGCGGTCGGTTTGACGGGGAATTAAGAAATATGATCGGTTAATGAATGAAGTGTAAATTAATTATGACCGTGGAGGTTTTTTTCCCCACTTCTGGAATGTCAGATTTGCCGGCGCTTGTCGTATATTTCGCGGCCGCTTATCGTAACGGTTAACGACAGGAATTTAAGTGCTTCATCGAAGATAAAATGTTTTTTTTTCGCTCTCTTTATTGCATACTGAGTCGTTAATTTTTGAGAAATGAATTGTTACGCGATCAACGACGTTGCCTAATATTTACACACTTCGGAGATTGTTAATGGGGCTTGGCTAATGACCTGAAATTTTTATATATAGGAGATGGGAGATGATGAAGAGAAGGTATTTCGACCATCATTTAAAAGCATACTGAGAAAAACTTTTTCAATAAATGATTTTGGGAAGAGATAATTCTTTATTTTTTATTTCATGCGATAATTTTTTTGTTTATATTTATGGAATAGAAACAAAGTATATACTCAACTTAAAAAATAATGAAACAAAAAGAACGTATATATTTACTTTTTGTGAAACAAAAATCCTTTATGGAGAGAGAGAGAGAGAATATATTTGTTTTCTTCTTTTTAATTATGTGTGGGAACTCGTATTAACGCGTTTCTTGTGATTATACAATCTATTTCTCTACATCAATTTAACTTTCTAGTAGGTAGCAGAGCTCATACCAAATATATCAAGTCTAAGTAACTTCCACTGTAGAAGTAAACGAAATTTGGCCATGCACGTCAACATGGAAAGAATCTAAACCGATTTTCTAAGTTGTTTTTTTTTCTCTGATCAAGATTAATCAAAGATTTTTCAATACCTGCATCATGGAAAAGTTGCTAACATTATGGTATTGAGCTACTTTACAAGCATCCGTTGTTAACTCTAAAACTGGTGAGCTATATACCTCTATAACTCTATAGAGTTAAAAAAGGACCTTAAAATTTGAAAATAAAAAAATTGGAAATCTTTCAAGTATGAAAAGATAAGACGGCGCGGCGCTTAGACTGCGCCTAGCCCTGAAAAATTCACTGCAAACTCTACACACGCAAAAATAAACACATCATAAACCCAACTAAGAAAAAATTTTTGGAGACAGGGGGAAATTGAGGGGCAGTTGATCGAAAGAGGAAGAGACATTTGCTTGTATATAGAAGCAAGACCCCAACTATCACCGGTTACGCAACTATCGGCCGTGCAAAGTCTGTAAAAATCACGTTGGGCGAACAATAGGTAGTTTGAGAAGGGAGTACTTTACCACTACCTCTGGTTTCTGTTCTATGGAATGCGCAGTTCATTCCGGCAGATAGTGGAGGACTAATCAATAGTCACCACTTTTTCCGTTATAGTCGGCTAGACTAAAAGCTCTCCCTCCGCTCTCTTGCGTTACCTTCCTATACCGTGCTGATGAGTCCTAACAAGGGCGAAACCGGTCCACGGTTGGAGGCGACGCTTGAGAGCTGGAGTTTTCTCACAATAGGTAGTTTATTTTTACACAAAAACATAACTGCCAAATCTTCCGGTTTTTATAGTTTTACTCAACTTTCCTAGTCTAAAACAAGCTGTAAAATTATTACAACTGTTTTAATGTAAAAATTGGATGATTTTGTAGCTCATCATGCAACTATAGTACTATTAGTATAAAAGCATGAGAAGAGAGCTCAACAAAAACCGGACGATTGACAGCTATGCAAAACCGATAAGATTTTACTCAAAATTTAATATCTTGGGACCGGCGCAAACTTTTTTGATGATCTCGACAACGCTTCTTCGGGGAGTGGATATCTCCCCGATCTCTTTGTGTGGTTATGGTTATAGGGAATTGGAAGGGAACTCTTTTGTTCGCTAATTGATCTCACCTAACCACACAAAGAGATCGGGGAGATATCCACTACGCGAAGGAGCGTTGTCGATTCGGTCATAAAAGTTTTCGCTGACCCATATGTTAGCGTGCATCTAAACTTTTATGACTACCTCGGACAACGCTGCTTCGGGCAGTGGATATCATCTCCCCCATCTCTTTGTGTTGTTAAGGATTGGAGGGGAACTCTTTTGTTCGCTTATTGATCTTACCTAACAACACAATGAAATGGGGGAGATATGAACTGCCCGATAAGGGTTGTCGGCGTGGTCATAAAAGTTTAGATGCCTGCTTGCATCTAGAGTTTTATATGATACGAACGACGACAATCCTTCGGGGATTCGGGGGAGATTAGGGGCGTTGATAATCTCCCCCATCTCTTTGTGTGGTTAGGTGAAGTCAATTGACGAACAAAAGAGGTTCTACAGATCATTCTTTGCTGGGTAATATATTTTACAATATAGGATTTTTCATGCTTGTTACCTCGTAATTCATTTTTTAAATTATACCACTCCTTTGTAGGCAATGATATTTAAGCATCAACGTTAGCATACTAGTATATACCATAACACACGATTTTTCATCATAGTTACTTATAAAATGCATTCTACACAATTTAGTGGTGACTTTTACATATTTCTCGCCAGTATACACACCTCTTAAAACGACAGTCTCCAAAAATGAATAAAAATTACTCAGATCTGAGTATGTCACAAACTCAGACTCCGATCCAAATTTACTCAAATTTGAAAACACGCATTTACTCATTTTTGAAAATAAGCAGATACTCAAAAACAAAACATCATGTACTGTCTGTCTATCAAAGGAAGAGCTCTGACATGAGCGGTGGTATGGTGTCGAATGATAAATCGTAAATTTCGAGATCACGATCATGAATAACAATCATGAAAAATCATAAATTTGTATTTTTATGACTTAGTACATATGACTTGTACTTAAAATGTTCTTAGATCATAAAAACAAAAATTTAAAAAAAAGCCTTATGACCGCTTATGTGAACGAGCGACGGCCAGAGCTCTTCTTGTGATTTAGGCAGACAGTACTCATTTTATAATTCGTCCATGACTTTCTTATAAAGAGGGTGCAATGTGTTACTGATGTTATGATGACCATATAACCACGTTACTATGACGTGGGAAGTAGACCGTTGGGGCGACGTCACATTGTTGTGTTTCATGTCATCACATCAACTATAAACGCTGCTTTTGACATGCTGCAAATATTTCAATTTTCAAATATCTCTCTATTCCAAAAAAATGTTTTTGGTGAACGGTTTCCTGAGAAAGGCTTTTTAATTACTGATCCGTACAACACATATTTGGTTTTAAACTGTCCGGATTTTTTGAGGATGTGCAATAAACCTTTAGACTTTCTTTAAAAAATCTCAATTTTAAAATATTTAAATTTTTCTAGATAACGGGTAAGGGGCCATTCATTAATTACGTAAGGATGATTTTAGCAATTTTTGACCCCCCCTCCCCCCATGTAAGGGTAAGTAAGATTTTTCAAACCCCTCCCCACCTATTCTTACGTAAGATTCCATTATGTTTTTCATAATAATAAAATGTTAGAAAACTCTCCGTTTGACGTAAATCAAAGATTTTTATTTTTCAACAGATAAGTAATATTCTTGCTGTCAACTACATATTACTATTATATTATTATCTCTTGATTAAAATATTTGGAATTTGTTTATATTAACTAGGAAAATCTTACGTAAGAATTGGTTTGACCCCCCCACCCCCCAAGTAAGGGTATGTAGAAATTTTTCCAACCCCCCTCCCCCTCGGGACCCTTACGTAATTAATGAATGGCCCCTAAGGTTACAGTTATAAAGCAAGAAACTATGAATTTTAAAACAATTGAAAACATGTTTCACTGGTTTTTAATATTTTTTTAATGTTCAACTAGATTAAATAATCATCTTTCTATTTATAACACGAATTTAAAAAATAATTTTTTGGGTTATTTTTAACAATATTTATATTTTTGTTGTTTAAACGTTTTTAATTACATATTTAAAAATTGTTTTGTATAATTAATTTATCTTTTAATTTTTAAATAACAAATTAATATTTTTATATTTATCTTTGTAGTTGTGGCAACCTGATCATTACTATATTTACAACAAAATATCATGGAATTAGGAATATAGGGAACTGCCGTGGTCTATCTCTCCAATGGATTTCACATCTGCCAAAAGTGAGACACATAGAGGGAGCTACGTGTGCATATTTGGTTGATCAGAGGAGAGAAGTCGATGGGTAGAGACATATGTGCTCACTAAAAGCCGCTTTGTCTTAGTTTTTTTCATGGTGCTTGGTTGACATGCCCTAAAGAAAATATTATAGAAGGAACATCTTCCCCCAAAAATCATAGCATGCCTGTCCTTGCCCGTGGTTATGTTACATATTTCAGTATCTTTTTTTCTACCTAGCGATTTCACTTTTTCTGCTGTTTTATTTCAAGAAGACGAAGCCGCGGTTTAACCAATCCAACCAACCAACCGCGCACGTGGCGCCCTCTATTTGTCTTTCCACTGGTGCGTGGCAAAGTTTATTACGGAAGTTCCCTATCTTCCTAGTTCCATGCAAAATATAAACAACTCGCTTGCAGAAACCAGTATATAAAAACCAACCAACCAACCAACAACTCGCTTTCGGAAATTTTTAACTTTATTGCGTTTATTTTTTTAATATCCTTTTGCGTCATAGCAAAGTTGGGTCGAAACTGACACAATTTCAACGTTTGTTCTCATGAAGATAGAATTCTAAATTTTCGCGATGGTTAAGATAATTGTTACATTTTTTCACAGCCAATCGATGAAAATCATTACAAATTTTAAGAAAGTTAAATTTATTCCTGAGATGTTTCAGTGCTTCTTAATATGGATCTGTGAAAAAACATTACCTTGGGGAAATGGTAAAAGAATGTTTACATTGCTCTTTGATAATTTTCTTGGATTTTACACATTGGCGAATAAGGTGATCCGTCAATTCATGTTACCATAAAGGTACTGTTGAAATTCCGCCACTGACTAAATAGCCGCCATTTTCAAAAGAATACCCCGGAGAAGTACTATACCCCTGTTTTAAGAATGTTTTAAAGTGAGTAAGTGGGTTTTGTGAGGAATTGCGAAGCGGTCCAAAAGATTCTGCGTAAGCAGTTAACGATAGAGAGCCTATAATCAAAAATAACTATTATCGTAAAAAAAATCATGCATTCATCGAGATGTTTTCATCAGACAGAAAAAAAAGGAAATTATGAATATGCAGTTTAAATTACTTCAATTTGAAAATGAATGTAACATTTAAGATCTTGCTCTTCAGATATTTTATTAAAATGTTTTCTCTAAAATGTATTAAAAAAGTACCAGTCGCTGCTGTTTCAGAAATTTTTTTATTTTTGAGCACTTTGAACTTACTACGTAAAAACTATTTGTATCATAAGAGTATTGTAAAATTTTGAGTAGAGAAATGAGTTATGGTCATTTTCTTACCAAAAGTTAATTGATGAGATTATAGGTTTTAAAGATATTTAATATTTAATGGTCAAAAGAAAAAAAAATATGCTGCGTGGTGGTCGCCCCTACAGAAAAATAGCAGAATCATGTTTTGTTTTACAGCCACATACTCTTAAGCTTAGCTTCTCGTTATCCCCCTTTTTTTTCAAATTAAAGTATTAAAGTAATTAGTAATTACATTTCAAAGTTTTAAAATTTGTAACATTTTTTTTCGATATGAAAGGATAACAAAATAATATGGTTCAAGTTCAAGCATGATAGTTTAAACAAATATACAGTTACTTTTCATAAAAAAGGGAGTGTTTTTAAATTTCTAACTAATTATGGAATTATAGCGATTGAAATTTTTAATATTTCTTTTTTTTTCTGACAGTTCCTTCGATAAGCAGACGAGCTTCATGAGTCTGATTTCTTTTATTTTTAGAGGTTCACTGTATATATTACTTGTGATAAGGGGACATCCATAAATTACATGAGGTCAAAAAGGGGGGAGGGGTTTGGAAAAATCTCACTAAATCTCACCAAGGGGGGAGGGGGGTCGATTAAAATCTCACGTCAACTTTTTAAGTTAGAAATTAAACTATTTTTTTAAGTATGAGAAAGGAATAATACCCACAGATAAGATACTGTGGTGATTTTTAGGCGGAATAATGTCCTTTTCCCCCACATCATTAATAATGGAAAGATGTAGGTGCTGTGAAGCACAAAATGCAAACGAATTGGATAAAAAATTATTTTTAAAGGTTGTAGGTAAATCTCACGTGGGGGGAGGGGAGTCCAGCAAAATCTCACCAAATCTCACCAAGGGGGGAGGGGGGTCCAGATTTTGGAAAAAACACCTCACGTAATTTATAGATGTCCCCTAATGCAAAAAGCTGTGCTGGATTGGTGAAACGAAAAAGCCAGAAAACTAAACCTTAAAAAAACTACTGAATTCCTTGCGTTCTTCTTTTCAAATTCTGTAAGTACTACATCCATTCGTTTTTCCCCTACCAAACCAATGTTAAACAGTTAGATTTTATGCAAAAAAAAAAACGAGTTTAAGAATTAAAAGAAAAAATAGCCAAAAATTTGGACATAAATATATTTATATTTCAACTTGATCACATTTGTAGTTGAACCTATCTTCTTGGATAACAAATTCAATAAACCATGTTGTTTCCAGTCTCAAATTTGTCTCAACGCCTATTTTTTGTGTTTCAGAAAGAAATTATTTCTTAAATACCACATTTGAATAATACTTAAATCGCGCATGGTTTCCATTTTTAATTCAAGAGAATACTCTTAAAAAGAACCAAACCAATGTTAAACAGTTAGATTTTATGCAAAAAAAAACGAGTTTAAGAATTAAAAGAAAAAATAGCCAAAAATTTGGACATAAATATATTTATATTTCAACTTGATCACATTTGTAGTTGAACCTATCTTCTTGGATAACAAATTCAATATAGATATACCGCGAGGAGAAGAGCTATGAACAGGGTTGCCGTGAGTAGACGAGTCCAAAAGAAGAGGGAAGCTGGTATGAATTGAATTGCAGTATTTGGCATTTTAAGCGTACATTTGGCGAATGAGAAAACTTTTTATTAAACAACATTAAATTTTTGATTAGCTTTGAAATTTCTCGTCATTGAAAATCGGAAATACTTTTTCGCAAGAAAACTTATTTTACCGTTAAGTATGCCGTTTAATATTGCTATTTTGACGGAATTAGTTATATTCAATTCAGTTTTATATAGCTGATATAACTTAAGTTGTAAATTTTATAACTTAATCATCACACTATTGAAATTAAATAAGGCGTTAGAAACTTGTGAAGTGACAAAATATAAAAAAAATATGGATTCATTATTTTTTAAATAAGATTAGGGAGCTACCTCCCCCAACTCGCTATCTCTCACCAACCCCTGTAAGCTGCTCACGCAGGACCTTTTGGATCGCTTCGAAATCATCACAAAAATTTGCTCATTGAACTTATTCTCTGCAAACTGAACTTAAATGCAAAATTTAACAAAATATCTAAGATCAGATCAGATATGGAATAGATCAGACCAGGTGATGTAGATCAGATTTGACTATAAATAAAAAAATACAAAATATTGAAAATCAAATCAGGTAAGTTGATAGGTGTAATCTCACAACTCTCAAGCGTCACCTCCAACCGTGGACCGGTTTCGTCCTTGTTAGGACTCATCAGCACGGTATAGGATGGTAACGCAAGAGAGCGGAGGGCAAGTACTAGTCTAGCCGACTATAACTGAAAAAGTGGTGACCATTGATCAGTCCTCCACTCATCTGCTGGAATGACAATGGCATTCCTAGGACAGATTTAATTCCAGAAAGGCAAGGTAAATGAAAGGAGAATTTCACCATTTATTGCTGGTTAAGCGGACAATAGGTGTAATCTCACAACTCTCAAGCGTCACCTCCAACCGTGGACCGGTTTCGTCCTTGTTAGGACTCATCAGCACGGTATAGGATGGTAACGCAAGAGAGCGGAGGGCAAGTACTAGTCTAGCCGACTATAACTGAAAAAGTGGTGACCATTGATCAGTCCTCCACTCATCTGCTGGAATGACAATGGCATTCCTAGGACAGATTTAATTCCAGAAAGGCAAGGTAAATGAAAGGAGAATTTCACCATTTATTGCTGGTTAAGCGGACAATAGGTGTAATCTCACAACTCTCAAGCGTCACCTCCAACCGTGGACCGGTTTCGTCCTTGTTAGGACTCATCAGCACGGTATAGGATGGTAACGCAAGAGTTGATGTAAGTTGATGAGTTGAGGTAAGTTGATGTAAATCGGATAATATAAAATTAAATTAAATAGATTAGATTATGTGAAATAGATCAGATCAGTTGAAATAGATCTTGTAATGTAAGGAAATTCCCATCCGTAACTCTAGAATCGAAAGAAGTACAAAGCTGAAAGAGAAAGAAAGCCACTCAGATTTGGCGCAAAACATTTATTTCAGCGCCAAAAGACTTATCATCGCCCCCAAAATTAAATGGAATAATCCGTTTCTATAACAACCGCAGCATCATCGTATGACGTCAATAGCTCTTCTCCTCGCGGTATGTAACCATGTTGTTTCCAGTCTCAAATTTATCTCAACGCCTATTTTTTGTGTTTCAGAAAGAAATTATTTCTTAAATACCACATTTGAATAATACTTAAATCGCGCATGGTTTCCATTTTTAATTCAAGAGAATACTCTTAAAAAGAACGTTTTCCTAAATTCATTTGCCGTTGAAAGGAATCGGACGCACGCGGGAGGAGTTCGTATATCTGAGATCCGAAATCTGTCATTTCTGCGTGATAGCGCCATCTGTTGTCTAACACAAGAACTAGGAAGGATAAAATCCTTAAAGGAAAACCAAAATGAATCCCCCCAATTCATTCCCCATTACAAAAAAAGCAGATTTCTTGGATTGGACTAGGAGAAATTCCCAGGTTATAAAACTATTGATTATGTGTACTTGCTGCTTTTTTATTTAATTAAGAGTTTTTTTATTTAAATCAGATAAAATGGGATAAAAAGTTTTTAAAAAAATACTTAAACCAATAAAGGCATTGGATATTGAAAAAACATCAACGCATTTAGATTTTAATTAGTACAATTTAAAAAGTAATAAAAGAAAATTATACTGTTTTTTGGTACTTTGGAATTCTCAGAAATCTGAAATAGGTTTCTAGTTTCATGATTACGTTTATTTCTTCAATTTGTTTCAACAGTTTAAAAAAACAACGTATAATACTATATTCAGCTAATATCTTCATTAAGTTTAATAAAATTATAATATCTTCTATAGTTTTACCAATTTCACAGGAATTACTGTCAGTTAGTATTTTAAATCCAAGGCAGTTAAACAAAATTTTAGTGTCCTGGTACGAACCATGTGCCCTAAAACATTAACCAACCCTTTTAGGTGACAACGGAATAAGTTCTCTCCTACTCCAAGCTACAAATTTTCAAGTTAGAAGCTAGTATATAAATATTGGTTAACATTATTAAGCAATTTAAATTTTGCTCTTGATAACTTAAAAATCATATAGTGATTATAGCAGTTTAAAATTTAAAATTAAGAAAACACGTTTCCCCAAAACCTATTTATTATGGTGAAATGAAGATTTTACGTAAAAATGAATAACTTGTGCTATTAGGAACATCCCTAGGAACATTAGGATGCTATTAGGAACATCCCTTATTATGGGCGCCTATGATGCCCCTGGAAAAACTCCATGGATCCCTAGGATCTATCAAACAAATTTTTTAAAAACATAAAAGTTAAACGTAAAAAAAGAGTGCAAATACTATAACTAGATAACATAAATACTGCTCAACCAACGATAGTAAAAGGGTCACATGATTTTTCCAGACTTTGCACGACCGATAGTACTCGACTTGTATGAAATAAAATCTTCATATTGATATTAACCAAGGAGCGGAACCGTTTAATATCAATATGGAGATTTTATTTCATACAAGTCGAGTACTATCGGCTGTGTAACGTCTGTAAAAATCATGTGACCCTTTTACTGTCGTTGGCTAGGCAGTAGACATACCCGGAAACTAGCGAAATAGAACTTTCTCTCCTCCTGAACGCTATCACATCCTCTGGACAACACGACCCATTTAAAAAAACATCCCATAACACATCTTCAGTCAATGATCTCGGAATACAAAACGCACAACACGACACAGAGCCAGAACAATCAAAAACAACACAAAACCTGCATTCCATATTTATAGTGTTTTCGAAACGACACTTGACAAGGCTCTCTCCACGGTAGCTTCGAGCTGACGCATGTGGCCGGAGTGGACATTAAATCAGGGCGACATTTCTCGCGATAACCCCCGCAGATAAGGGTGACACATAGGGCGATTGTGTCCCGGGACGTCGTTCTTTGTTTTAATAACCTCCCGATGACGGGTGTCGGTTGCAGTTACGTCGTGGGAAGCCGCGAGGATTTGTCCATACGTGAGATTCCGATGTAGAGAATGCATTGCTGCGGGAAAAACCAGTTGCAGAAGCTGCTATGTGAACTGAAGAAGCCGTGTATGTTCTGTTTCATCTTTGTTGAAGTATTTTTGGAAGTACTGAATAATTTGAGTGGTGTTTTGAAATCCATTTTTGGTATCGACATGATTGATTAAATTCTATACCAATTTTGAACCCCCTTTTTATCGGTGGTATTGCCAAATATTCGGATTTGTTAATAAATTTAGACAAAACTATATTCTGTCTGATACCTCAGGATTAATTATTCAGTATTAATAATAATAATAATAATATAATAATAATAATTAATATTTCAGGATTAATTTAATTATATTTGTGTGTGTAAACGCTTCAAATAAAACTTCATATAAACTCAAGAAGTTTCATTTTTGAGTAAGTAGTTCATGTTTTCAAATCAGTTCAGAAATGAGTATATTCTCATGTTTTCAAATTTGAGTAAATTTGATTTGGAGCCAGTGTGAGTAACTTTTACTCAGTTTTGAAACAGTCGTGTTCTGAAAATTTTCTCAAAGTATATTTAGAATATGAAAGGGTTCTTAAATTTTGAACTAAACCCTATAAAAAGAACACAATTTCTTTCACTGCAGTATTTTTAACATCACGTTTACAATTACAGCGCTAACTTTTCCTCACACAACATAATCGCAACTCGGTCAAAACGCTTTTTAGAAGAAGTGTCAGCCCTCTCTTCGACCTCAAATCACGTCAGTGTGATGGTGGAAGGGAGCACGCCCTCAGCAAAAAGGCGTCGAAGGGGCGGGAGTGACAAGAGTCAAACTGTCGCAGGGCGCAACAAAGGACCCCCGCCACACGGCGGAACTGCACTTCATGATGTGCGAGAGGGCCCCCCTGAATGGGCACTTGATGATGTATCGCACGCCCCCCCCCAGACACCCCCTTTTCGGTGGATCATATCGCTGGGGGATGGAAGCCCCTTTTTGGAGGGATACCCCTTTCGCTACTGTTGGGTGCATGAGAGACGTCAGCAACAGACATAATATCGGGGATACCTTCGCGAGGATGTTTTTTTTAAATTTTGATTTATTCACAACCAAATAACTTTTTTTGCACTTTCAGCACACGCTATTTACACGATGTCAGATGGATTCAGCGTATAATAAGAGTCGGTGATCAGTTCCTTTATTGGTGGCTAACCATTGGTCAGGTGTTATACTTAAATTTGAACCGGAACTCTCTAACAAGGAAACATTCTTAGGGTGAACTCACAGAAATGCACGAAAATTTTACAGGCATAAGAAGATGACTCAAAACACTTACTGTGAAAAAATTAGCTGCTGAATTTCAATAGGAGAGGAGTTATTTAAATTTGAAATTTGGGTTCTGAGTTGCCAAACACATTCATTTAGCACCACTTGGCGACTTTCCAATCGGATGGAATGAGAAATTTGATTCGAAGTGTCTAAATCCACGAAAGTTGGCCCGTGCTAAAGTATTCGAAATTTGTTAGAGTTGAGTTGTTACTTTCGTGGATTTAGACAGTGCCATAAAATATATAGTTTCCAATGCATTTTTAAAAAATATGCGGCAAACCGATAACTCCTAAAAATTAAATGCTAAATAAGTAGATGTTGGATTCTTTTTAATTTGCATATAATTTTGTATTGCTTCATGCGTTATTTACTTTAATTTTCCTTCTTTAATTAATTTTTATTCCTGTTTTGCTGAACTTTTTTTTTCGCTCATTTAAGTGGCATCAGAGAAAACGCGGCCAGTTCATTCTAGCATTTGGCGTTCTCTCTGCGTTTCTCGCCTTGCAGGGTTACATTTGGCGTTAAATATGATAATTTTCAATAATTTTTTACAGCTTTTCTACTGTAATTCAGCAGCTAATTTTTTTACAGAAGGTGTTTTGAGTCATATACTAACCCCTGTAAAATTTTCGTCCAATTCTGTGAGTTCATCCTGAGAATGTTTCCTTGTAAGAAGACACAACATAATCGGAATACTTAGTTAGGGGCCGTTCAAATATTCAGTTAGCACCTAAGGGGGAGGGGGTTTTGCTCCTTGCTTATTTTTCCTGACAATGGGGAGAGGGATATGAGTGATGCTTACGTAAAGTACTGCATTTTCGAAAATTTCTTGTTTCTTGCATAGATAATTTCAAAACTCATCCAAAAATAAATTTAACAAAAATTGAATTAGGAAATTTGACGTAAGCACTTTTTTCTGGGGTGGTTTTCCAAAGAGTATGGTTTCGACTCATTTTTGAATCCGTAGAGTTACAACCAAATAAGACAGCTCCTTGTGTAAGTCAACTAATTTTCAAGGAGAAACACAGTACTTACTAAAAGGGATGTCAAAAATTTTTTTTGGGGGGTCCGGCAGTTTCTTACGTAATCATGGGGGGGTTGAGGTTTGCTTATCTTTGCTGACTAGGGGGGAGGGGGGTTAAAAATGACCAAAAAAGGCGCTTACGTAATATTTAAAAGGTCCCTTTTTTCGGTTTACTTAGCTTTGCAAAATTATTTCACCCATAAGTGTAGTGAATTCTTCAAAATAATTTCTTTTGATCTGTCTTTAATATAAACGAAACAAGACCTTATCTGAATTGTTTTTTGACAATCAAATCTACACCCGATCCTTCCCGAGTCCTTATAAAACGCGTCAAACACCCCTTGACAAGCTTTGACATTTCGAACACAAGGCACCTACCTCAACCACCAACCCTCCCCCAAAAAGAAAGGTTCACCTCATCCCCATGCAAAACCCCTAGTCAAAACGTGTGACGACAACACACCGACCCCATTGTATAATAACTCGCTCTTTGTCACCTATATCGTAGGTGAGGAGCCCCCATGGTATAAATAGTTATGAAAAGGAAGAGTCATCCATGGCACATACAATGGGTGGTGATTGTGACTTTCGCAGTGTCAAGATCGCGAACAGACAGCTTTGGGTTGAATGTGTCTAGTGTGTTAGTGTGTGTGTGATCTTAGCTTAATGGTTTATGAAGTGTTGTATCGTTGTATATATGTGTGTAAGGGGGAGGGTTATTCGTGGAGTATAATGTACTCTTGGTGTGGGAGAAGTCCCAGATACTTGAGAAATTCTGTGGGGTATGCTTTGGATGTATCAGTCAGAAAATATACTTATAGGGTGTTTCAAAAGTCAGTTTCACAGCTTTTATTTTGAGGGTCATAAGATTATGATGAACCTCTGATGGGTAAGTGACAATGGAGAATCCATTAAGATGCCTTACAGCAACACTCTTAGCGACGAAATAAGAAAAAATAAAGTTAAAAAACTAAAAGAGTTAGAACAAAAACTTTAATGAGTAATTATTTTCTTGTGTTTTTTTAAGTTAAAATTTGTCTTTATTTAGCTAAAGCTACAATGTAGATAAACTGACGCACAATTCCTCTTTTATAGTCCGTGTAATTTAATAGGCAGTTCGTCACCATGGCAACGCAATAGAAATGCAATTGGAAATGACTAGTAGCGAGCCGCCTATTTTATTTACACAGACTGTTATAAAGTATTGTAAATTCATTATGAATTTTCTGTAATTTTTGATGGATTATTCTCCAATCACACACTGCATTAAAAAATAGAAAATTAATAGTACCAGAGTCTTCAAAAGTAATATTAATATATAACTATTCATATTATAAGTAATGGTGTCGCCATTGAAAATTGGCTTACATTTTTTCTAATTTTGGTGTAATTTGTGTATATTTATTTATCCACCCTTATTGACACTCTTCAATTATTTATACAGAATGTCCGGCACGAGGCCTGAAGATACCCTGTTGTACGAAAACACGTACTTCACAGATACTACCATCATAATCCTAGCTTTTACAGCACGCAAATCCTTGCCTTTACGACAGATTATCCACCTTCTTCTATAATCGAACTGCTTTACCGGAACAAATATCCCATTACCATGCAATAGCCCCCGTATTCCAAAAACTACCAAAAAGTCATTCGTCACCCCAACCCTCTACAACAAATCTCCCCCTTAAGGGGTATCGCTTCACCCACCCACCCACTCCCAACCAAACACCATCCCAGTCTATTTCCCCAAAACCACCATCCTGACTCACTGGAGCAAAATCTGCCATTCCTCGGCTATTAGCACGTTTGCCAACACCCGTGGGCCCGGGCCTTCTAAATTACTCTCCATCTGTCCATACTTTATACACTTCATCGCACTCGGGGGCTCGACAAAAGGGCCTTTTGAGAGGCGTGAAGTGGTCCTCTGATTGCCCCGACAATGGGGCAAATGCCCCGGACGTGGAGGGGGTATCGCGTTGCCCCGTCATGGCCCTTTGTGCCTGTAGAGAGGGCATGAAATGTCTGGGACATATATCATCCCTGGAGGTAGGTGTATGCTGTTCTATGGGGGACATTGTGACGAGAACGTTTTGAATAGGTTGTTGATGTGTCGGATTCAGTGGATATGAACTGACTCTTGGGACTTGAGGAGTTTGGGTTACAAGCTAGTTCTTTTGTGGATCTGGAGTTGTCGATTTGTTGAGGTATGCGTTGCTGTGGTGTAGGTTTACAGAGAAGAATTTCAAGGGATTAGTTGTGGTTTGATGGAGTGCATTGTATTGTCCACAGAAAAAAAAGACGAAAATCAGTGGGATAGAAGTGAGGGGAAAGGATTTTTACAGTCTGATTTCCGGAGGTATAGGGTATACGAAACCGATAGTAAAAGCACGACCATTTCCATGGTCATAGTGGAGTGTGTACGTTCTGTGTAACCTCATACCTTGCCTTTCACTCACTTGGATTTCCTTGTTCTCAGCGCCGTCTTTGAGGTAAAGAAACTGTATATAGTCATACCGTCACGAGAATAACCTTTGACGTCGTGTGATATTGGCGTTTGTTAAGGAAACATATTTTTCCACTTAATTTTTGGGGTGTTGCTGATGATACTTCATAAGTTTTGGATATTGTGTTTGCCAGGTGACACAAGACTCAACCAGGCTCAGATCCAGCACGGCTCCAAGCTCCAAGGAGGGGGGCACTTTTCCAGACAAGATCCCCTTGTGGTACCATTGGGGCCGTCCATAAATGACGTCACGCTCAGAGGGGGTTCATCAATTTGTGACAGTTTGTGACAAGGGGGAGGGGGGTTTAAAAATTGTGACATCACATCTTGCAGCTGAAAATCAACGAAAAAAAAACCTTAAATTTTTAAAACGACCGACTTATTTTTATCTCAAAAGGCATTTTAAAGGTCGATAAAAAAATCTATCAAGAACAGGGAAAATTCAACTCAAATAAAAAGTTGGTTTTGGGCTGTTTCAAATTCATGTATCAGACATTGTTGGTTAAAGAGCGTGACATGTGACAGAGGGGGGGGAGGGGGTATGAGGAAGTGTAACAGTTTGTGACAAAGGGGGGGGAGGGGGTCAAAAATGGGCAAAAAAAGTGTGACATCATTTATGGATGGCCCCATTGGGGGTATGGGGGTCCTCCCCCAGAGAAAAATTTTTAAAATTTGACGTGTAAAAGTAGGGTTTTAACTCGTTTTGAGTCTAAGGGGGGCACTTTTCAACGCCATCACCTGTAACTTTTTGACCCAAAATGTCAAATTATTGGGGGTTTCCTAAAAATTGTCACTGAAGATCCCTTGTGGTACTAATGGGGGGTATAGGGCTCCTCCCTCAGAAAATTTTTAAAATTAGACTTGTTAAAGTAGCGTTTTTACTCATTTTGAGAACTTTTTTGGGTTCCCAAGGGGGGCACTGTCCAGAGCGCCTCCCCTGGATCCGCGCCTGATCCACATAAAGTTTGCGTTGCTGACGGCAAGATATTTTGAGTGATGCAAATTTCATGACTCTTTCGTACAAAAGAGTGACTCACTCATCCGCAACACACACACACCACGCTCTCTCCTCATCCATCACATCTCCATCCTCCTCCGACCCTCGAGGAGGTGGTCGAAAGGGCAGGTGAGGAAACGGGAAACACCTCTCGCTACACCCCTCATTTCCGATTAGACGCGCGCGTTTGTGATGCGGAGCTACGGACCACCCGGGACGCCCTTAATAACACGAGGTGTTCGAATTTCTTGAAAAATTGAGGTGTAATGAAGGAGGATAGAAATCGTGATGGAGGAAAAGGGAAATTGACCGAAGGGGTGAACGGACTGTGGGATTGATATCGGTTTTTAATCGGTGGTACTATACAATGGTGGAAAAAATGCCGAAAATAATTTAGGTGTTATTTTCATGGCTTATTTTGTGTAATTTTGAGAGAGCTGTTCACATCGCGTGACTTTGTCTTAGCAAACCGTTTTGGTGGTCAAAGTATGGCATCCACACCATCAGGCCATTTTTAAAGGAATTTTCACTGCGGGGGCAATAGTCCATAAATTTTTCGTTAATGCTCTATTGTTCTTTTAGATTGACATTGAGGGGGCATCGAGAGTGATGAAGGGACCCCTCTAAAGCCATACCAGTTAAAGGGGATCTGGGGGTTTCTCCCCTTGGAAAATTTTCAAAACTAGAAGCAAAAAGGCGTTTTTAGGCCCAATTTAGAAAGCAATAATTTCAGGGAAAAAGTTTGGAGTTTCTTCATTTTAAATGTCAGTACACCAAATGAAATTATATTGGTCTGATCAAGTATTGATTGAAACAAATTTTAGTGCAGTTATCAGTTTACATTTTAGGCTTTGAGGGCAAACTTTCATCACTGCGGGGACATTTGGCCCCAAACTTCTTACTTAAAAAATGGCCTGCCCACCATTGTGTCCTATGGATTTATGTACAAAAAAAGGTAAAACGAAAACACTTCGATTATTAACGGAATAAATCCACGTGGAATGGATTCAAGAAAGGTATTCGATTGTATGTATATAGGTACTGCCAGGAAAATTTCAAATGATGAATATCTAACAGTACCTTTTTTTAAGAAAGTTTAGAGTTAACTTTACTTAAAATTGGGGTATGCGGAGGTAATTTTTCAGTAAGTATGGGCGTAGACAAGGGGGGCAGGGAGGGACAGCTGACCCCCCTAAGTCCCGAGTAATTAACTTTTACTGTTTTTAGTAAAGTTAAAACCCAGTATTTTAGGGTCAAATTTTCAACATTTTTCTGGGGGAGGGCCCCCAGGCCCCCCTCTAGTATTTAACCTGTATTAATCAAATTTTTTGTAATAAGTTCATTAAAATCAAAATTCTACCAAAAAAGGTATGCCCATATTTGGGTTTACGTGTACCAAAGAAAAATTTAAAACCATGTTCGTGGGGGCATATTTCCAAAAATTTTCTCTGGAGGACCCCCAGACCCCCTGTTGAAACTAGACAGGTCTCTCTCACGGGGCTTTAAAATTGATCTCAACAAACAAAAAAAAAGTCGACCCTGCTTGCCCCGCCCTAAGTTGAACCCTGGCTACGCCCATGTCAGTAAGTATTTAAAATTGATACTGAAATGGATCAATGGTCAATGGAAATGGATCAATGGATCAATGAAATGGAATATGATCAATGGTCACCACTTTTTCCGTTATAGTCGGCTAGACTAAAAGCTCTCCCTCCGCTCTCTTGCGTTACCTTCCTATACCGTGCTGATGAGCCCTAACAAGGGCGAAACCGGTCCACGGTTGAAGGTGACGCTTGAGAGCTGGAGTTTCTCACAGCTTAACAGAGGATTCATCTCCATATAGACGCTAATGGCAACTTTTTTTAACAGGGCTTTTCCCATAGACAAACTTCAGGCCAAACGGACCCGCCTCCTTTAATACCACGTTATTCCTGCTACTTCAGTGATTCACCCACTGAAGCTGTCACTCAAATCCTAATCGGAACTGGAGGAAAAAAAAACAACACCGATGAAATTTAAATGCCGCTTGGTAGAAGTTCCATATCCAATCAGGAAACACTTTATGATTTTTTTAAACTTTTTATGTTAAATCTAATTTCTACTGCTGATAACATCGAACAACTCCAACTCGTATTTTTGCTTACCAAAGTAATTTCTATGGGGGTAGATATCCAAGGGGAGATTAAATTCTAATACACAATAAAGAGAAGTCTAAAAATCGATCATAGAGGAATTGATACTAATGCATTGGTAACACTGTGTCATTCAATCAGCTGGCGTGAAACTGATGAAACGCCGATCGCTTTTCAGCAGCAGGTGTTTCATCTACACCTGCCTTTCATATGCTCATCAAGAGGGGAGGGAATTATCGATTTCAAAATGAGAAGCCATTTCATTTTCATTTCCTGTTGCTCCATTTTCAGTGAATTAAGCTCACTTCAACTTATTAATTAGTAAGAGAAGTTAGAACTTAAAAGACTTCATTCCAATGATAAAAATTAAGATTGATATTGTTTTTCAGTTCAAAACTCAAAATTTTGGGCCCAACAAAGAATTTTTAAATTTATTATTGGTTCAATTAATATACATACTATGTAGGGGAGAGTGGGGCTATTTTGCACATGGGGCACATTCGGACAGACGGCATTTGCCCTAGTAATTATTAATTTAAAAATCTGAAAAAAATACCAGTAGATGGAAGCAAGACTACCAACTCCTGCATGAATTTTCAAATCCCTGAGCCATTTTGTTGTATACGTACTAGACATTTGCTAGCGTTAGAAGCAGTAAAGTAAATTTTCTTGTCATTTTGTCGCCGTAAAATATCAATCAAAAATAACTCTCAAGTGGACATTCAGCATTTTATTCAGTTGAGGCACTACTAAAGTAAGTTTCTAGAAAGGTTTTATTTCCCTGCTTTAATTATAAATATCTTGTTGGGACGTGGTAAGCTTGAACTGGTAAATGGGGCACATTCGTACACCAAAAGATGGGGCAGATTCGGACAGTGCGAATGTGCCTCATCTTTCCGATTATTGATTATGAAAGTGATTTATATGTTTATAAGTGCTGTATATTTAATAACTTGAAGTTTAATTGTTTTTTATTGTAATTGTTTCAAAATTTGGTGATAATAGAAAATAACATCTTAAAGAAAGCTTCAGTTTTAAGGAATTAAGAATGAATAAAATGTCCCTGATAATTGTTTAATACCAATTGACTTGAACTTAGGTGATTTTATTCTAGTAGAATTTGCTACTAAAAAGAAAATTTTGTTATGTTGGTCAAATAGAAAATTTGGAATTGAATGGTGTTTATTTAAAATTAATGATGAAAAACTCTAAAAACTTTCAAATTAATGACGAAACTTTTATTTTCCCAGTAAGTAATGATTCAACATTCATACAAAAAGGTAATATCGTATTACTAGTTCCCCAACCGTCAGTTTCAGGTGTTAATTAGCGAGCTGTTGGTTCACTTTTCTTTTCAAATAAAACCTGACATTTAAAATATTGGTTAAACTTTTTCTAACTAATTATATTATGTGAAGTATGTCAATGTGCAATATACTCTTCATTACTACAATTGTTTTCCTCATGTAAAACTTAGATGTTCAATATTTTCTGAAGCTGTTTCCTTTTTGTAAAAAAATCTTCAATTTAGATGAAAAATAAGCGTAAAAGTGCCAAATATTTCGTTTAATTATCCTTACTTTAATGTGCAATAAACTTTTCAGTTCGTAAAAATAATTATTGTATATTTTTTTGCATGTGTACGAATGTGCCCCACACGTGTGCGAAACTGCCCCACCCATGGGGCACATTCGCATGAAATTTCTCGTTTTTTAGATTGCTGATATAGGTTAGAAATTCTAGATGAATGTGACCAATTATAGTTCTAAAATATCGGGAAGGTCTTAACTTTCATTTGAATCCGAGTTTGTTTCAATATCTCATCTAGATCCAGAGAAATATGCCGAAATGCACTTTTTGTGCGAATGTGCCCCGCTCTCCCCTATCTGTTACATATACATATGAGTATACGAACTAATAAGCAACGTGTTTTCGAATCAGTTTATCACATAACTTTCAGAATACAATTAAGCAAAACAAGCAACTATTCATTTTAAAAATTCTAAGGGGTAATAAAATGACTCCCAAAAGAAATTTTCTAAATTTAAAGTTGTGACGTGCTTTGTTGTGGAGCTTAAGCTATCGAATGTTCTTCTTTTCCAGTTTGAAGAGGGGATTTGGTAAAAAAAACAAGAGAGGATCCAGTGTTTTTTAAATACATCTCGTACATACATACAATCTTAACTATTTTTGAAATTGTTGAAATATAATTAATTTACTTTTTAACAACAAAATCAACTTACGATGTCACTTTCTTTATTTGCAGGACGATGTTTTATTAATAAAAAGGTGAATGATCGTTTAGAAAAGTCCCTTTTACGCTCTCATAGGTGTCAGTTGCGGAAAGTGTGGACAATAGGATGTATCGAAAAAAAACTTTTATCGATTTTGATGACGCATTAGTGAGGAAAAGTTGTCTAAGGTGGCAGAGAGTAAATGTGAATTTTTTCAGAATTTTCGGATAATATCTTAAGGTGCCACATTGGTCCTGAAGGTTCCCATGTTAATCCTATGGAGCAAGCAGCCAAAAATTAGTTTTTCGCCCCTCATTTCTACCCTAATCATACGACAAATGTCTTCCCTCAAGTTATGGACTCTATAGGATGTATGCTACTCGAAAAAACTTGAATTATAGCCCCTAAAGCGTTATATTACGTTTTTTGTGGGCTCAAATTTCGTCGAAAATCGCGTATTTTCTTGTTCAACATAGAGTTCACAATCAACATAATATAGATATTTAGGCTGTTCTTCAAGTTTTGTCGGGTAGCATAACCCATAGAGGACCCATAACTCGAGGGAAGACATTTGTCGTGTGATTAGAATTGGAGCGAGGGGCGAAAAACCAATTTTCGGCCTTTTTGGCTGCACGCTCCATAGGATTAACGTGGGAACCTTCAGGGCCAATGTGGCACTTTAAGATATTATCCGAAAATTCTGAAAAAAATTCACATTTACTCTCTGCCACCTTAGACAACTTTTCCGCACTAATGCGTCATCAAAATCGAAAAAAAGTTTTTCGATACACCCTGGTGGGCAAGCTTCATTCTGGAAAAACATCATCTCATCTGTAAGTTAAGAAAATAGTATTTTTTTAGGCATTTTACTGTGTTTTTCATATTATGGAGAGTTTGTAAATTGAAATTTCCGTCTTTTATCATCTTAATGGTTATTTGTCCCTCTGAAAGTTTTTCTAAGCTGATATTAAACTTAACCTGCTACCTAAACAGTAGTAAAGAGATAACTTAAATGTTAAGTTTGTATATAACATTAAAAAAATTGGTATTTCTGTGTTGTTTTGCATTTTTATGAAAAAATAAACTACCTTTTTTTTCTTAAAAGTTGAATTAAAATTAAGTATTCTCCACACGTTATCCCAATTGTTAAAACTCATCTGTTCACACTTATCAACCATCCTGCAAGCAAACTACCATTTGATCTATCAATTAGCACACCTCAAGTGTGACTTGAATTTAACTTTCCTATTAAATTACTACAAAAAAACCCTTTCTGATAACGAGTTAATAAGCATGCCACCCATTTCTCCTTAGTGATTACAACAATAAACAACAAAATACTGCTTTACAAAGGACTAATGTCGTCAACTTGTAATTTCACATAATGGCTTATAATAATCACCACACAGAAGTGTCAGTACGCATCTAAACTATCAAAAAAGCCCATAGTCACGAAGAGCTGATCCATCTGATCATTGAACGCATATACAAATTATATAGTTTCATTTTTCCGCGCCGCAGGAAGCCTTTGGATCGGTTACTCAACCTCAATAATTATAAGCGCGTACCCCCTTGGTCACATGATCTCCGATTTAATTTTTATCCGATGCTAATGACAGAGGAAGCGTTGGTCCTCAATAAATGAAATTAGCTAAGGGAAATCGCAAGGGAATATGCATATGTTACGTTTGGGTAAGATTGTCGCCCTCTTTTGAGTAAAAATACCTTTAAAAATATTTGATTTGTTATATTTTCTGCTTTAAAGACAGTGAATAATATTTGTGAAATTAAATTTTTTCCTAAAGCAAGGGTCAACTGGAGGAGGACCACGGTCCGCATCCGGACCGTGACAGGTTTTTATTTGCATGACCAGTAGTTCTTAATTTAAACCGTAGCAGAGGACGTGGGGTCTCCCAGACTCCGCAAAGATAATTCGATAACATCGATAATTTTAAGTCTATTGGAAAATTGTCTGGAAAATATGTTTATTTCATCATAAAGTTACAGAAAATATTTTTCTATCAAGAGATAAATGTTCAAATAACAATGTACTGAAATATCAGAATCGTATCTTAATTAGACGATTTTTAAAAAAATATAGAAAGTTTCAGAGTCTCTGAGACCCTACGTCCCCTTGTATGTTCCAATTTTTCACCTCCCCTGTTTCAGGGTAATTGAATAAATTATTTATTATTTACAGAGGTATATAAATTTTTTCACCTTTATGCAACTTTTTCTGGTAACATGTAGAATTTTAATACCTGGGGGAATCTAAAATCCAACAAATGTAGTATCTCTCCAATCTTATAAGTTACCGTTCCCGTTATATACAACCCCTGATATTTTATTTGATATAATTTGATATTTTAAATAGTGTTGATGTGATGGGAACCGGTTTTTTGGGACAATTAACAGGATTTTTTGCTTAAATTAAACAAAATATAATTAAGACGGTAACAGTTAAGAATTTGAGGTAGCTGTGAAAGGGACTTCCGAAACACTCTGTACATAACCAAAAGGTATTTTTTTTATAGTTTCACGAAGTTCTTCCAATGATTTCATCTCACTGAAACCCAATCTCCAAAAACGACAACTCTCAATATCTACCCATCCCCTTGCAATTAATGTCCGTTGACTAATGGGATCCGCGATAACATGAAAGAGAGCGCGGCGCGAACATGTCGCAATTCGTGCTGCTGAGACGCCCGCGGAATAAACGCCGGATGTGATGCGACGCCGCCCAACCCTTTGATTCCTCAATTAGCGTTCAGAGCAGGTGTTGTCCCACACCTTGTCGTGTTCTTTGAAGAGTGGGTACAGCCTTTTTTGATTGGAAAGGAGAAATTTCGCATGTTAGATGAGTTAATCTCGAATGGATAATGTTTCGGAAATTTTATGTAGCAGTATTTGGATTTATATATTTCACTTATTTTTTCTCTAGCTTTTTTGTATCCTCATTTCTTCTTCTTTCTCTTTAATTTCTCTTTTTATTTTATATCTTAATTTCTATTAAAATTCGTAGTGTGTGCGTACAAGCAAATGGCGCATGCGTAATGAATTAGTGTCCAGGAACCCGATTTTGGCATATTCTCCGATGACCCAGACGGTATAGTGTACTACTCATAAACTCATGTTCGCCAGATCGAATCTAAGTTGGCATCTATACTATTTTAGATTATTTTAATCTAGAACCAAGAGCAAGGTTTAGTTGTAACGATTTATTTTTTTAGGATTTTTCTTTCTGTAATAGTAAGTTTCCTACCACAGACGACCGCCCGACCTCTTCCATTGTCCTTTAATTCAATAATTTTTTATTCGGAAATTCCCTTAAACACTAACACCCTCGACCAGCGGAACCTGAACTAAAAGTTTGTTTAATCATGTAACCTTGGCAATGAAAGAGCATGATCTCTATGAATTCCTAACACTAGTTTAATTTTTGAAATATTTTGACTTATAGAAAAAGTAAATGCTGACTTATACCGTCTATAATATGTCCTTTCTTGAACCTATTTATTTTTTTCCGCTAATAATCGAAATCTTTTCGTTATGCCTCTTTTGTTCATAAATCCTTAGTATAGTGCACAATGGAGTGGATGCCATAGCTTGTCCTCCAACACTCGTGTTGCTATGGCTTTTACTAGGGCCAAGTCGCGTGGGGGTAATTATCTCTATTGCTATTTATTGAAAAATCTTAAGAGGGAAGAGGTCTATATTCTCCACTTGAATTTTTTTAACGTAACAGTTAATAGGCCTATTACAACCAGTGGCGGATCCAGGGGGTGGCACTCTGGAAAGTGCCATCCTTGGAGACCCAAAAAGGTTCTCAAAATGAGTAAAAACCCAACTTTTACAGATCTAATTTCAAAATTTTTTCTGAGGGAGGGCCCCCATACCCCCCATTAGTATCAAAACGGGGTATTGTTTATTTTTAGGAAAAAGGTAATAGTGTTGAAAAGTGCCCCCCTTAGGCTCAAAACATTTCTAAAAATGAGTTAAAACCCTACTCTTACACGTCCCATTTCAATTTTTTTTCTGGGGGAGGACCCCTTATCCCCAATGGTACCACAAGTTGATCTTGTCAGGAACAGTGACCCCCCCCTTGGAGCTGTGCTGCATCCGTGCCTGATTACAACACTGTTGTTTTCACTCAGTAGAGCATTTTCAATCACACATGACTAGTGATGGGCAAAATCGATAATTTTAGGTATCGAATACTTATAGGTATCGAGTACTTTTAGGTATCGAGTACTTTTTTTCAATGTCGGGAAATGAACCTGAAGGGACAATTTTTTTAGGGCCTATCCATAATCAGACTAATATTCAAAAAACTGAAAGCGATCCATCAAAAATCCCCGTAGCTACGGGCCTGGAGGTGGATAGAGGCGAAGGATTTGGCGGGGGAAAAACCTAGCCACGTCAAATTTCTCTCGCGGATGATTAACGACTTGGGTTTGAGCGTTGCAAAATGAAAACGGAAACAGGCTGCGTTTGATCTACAGTAGGTATTATAAAGATTACTTCATTGAAAAATTTAAAACGAAATATATCAATAAAGTATCGATACTTTTGTGGGTATCGAATACACTCGATACCTATAGGTATCGAGTACTTAAGTATTTGGTATCGATACCTGCCCATCACTACACATGACTCGGACCTAGCAACGGCCTTCGCAACTGATTTTTTGACTTACAGCAGTTAACAGCAGCGTTTGAAATTGTACTGGATTGCTGGTCCGGGACAACTAAAAAATGGCTCGGACCAGTGGAATCAGAAATTCACTGGTCCGCCGGACCAGTGGTGAAAAAATATCCCTCCCTCCAGTTATGTATTAATTTGTGTGCAATATCATTTATTCAAGAAAAGTTCTTATTTTTTTGAATTTGTCAGTGTCAGTTGATTTTGAATGTATTTTGTCAGTTAGTGAAATATTATTTAATCAAGAAAAGTATTTTATAAATAAGATACTTTCAAAATTATTTGATTAAGAGCTATTGCTTATTTCTCATAATTTCATCTTATTAATTATTTTATATTTACAGCTGGTATCTTACTATTGCATGCATATGTATTAATTTTTAACATTACTATTTGGTACTCACATTCAGTGCATAAGTTACTTTATAATAATATTTAAACTTGTCGTTTTTGATTTGTCGGACCAGTAAGATTGGTTAAGCACTGGTCCGCAGGACCAGTGGATTTTTCCCCCAATTTCTAACGCTGGTTAACAGTTACAAAATATTCAACGTGAGGCGGTTAGATTTATCAATAACAACTGGCGTTGGTCATCATCTCTCACTGAAATGCTTCAGGAGGTCTGGTGGATTCCCCTTGGTGCCCAGAGTAAAATAATCCGTTTAAAATTTCTTAACCAAATTATTAATGGTTTTTATTATATAAATTCATGTTATTTCAGTTTCGACATCAATCTGGGACTAAATAATGATTCCCAGATGGTACCTTATTTTTGCTGAACCAATATTTTTAAATATTCTTTTTTTCCATGCACATTAGTGAATGGAACGCAGATAGATTGAAATTATATTCATGTACCGTAAAACGGGGTGAATCGGATCAGCGGGGTGAATCGGATCACTTTTGAAAAAAGTTTTTTAAACCATCATAGCTCCGGTTGTGTTAGAGTTAGAAAATCAGGATAAATTCTGACTTATTTTACGCATTGTTCAGAAGTTGTTTCAGCAATCAAAAATTATTTTGTGATAATATCTTAGGTCTACCACGGCTTTGAAGTTGTATACAAAAAAGGTCACAAAAACGTGGCTGTCAAAACTTTGCTTATTGAACCAAAAAAATAACTTTTTTTTCTCAATTTTTCGTATCCCCCGTGTGGTCCTAAATCTTCCAAAGGTTTCTTAGCAGTCAAATTTTAAATAAATTGTAATCCCGATTTTTGCTGAATTTTTTAGTAAAACAAGTCCACTCCGACTACTGATGCGGGGTGAATCGGATCAGTCATAAAAATGCGTGTTTGAATTTTTTATTAAACTGGTGATAGTTGGAGATTTCAAACAAAAGGGATTTGGATTTATGTGTATTTAAGAATATAATGTATGGTTTTGGTAGTTGTGGTGGTATTATTTCTTTTCAAAATGGAGCTTAGAAAAGAAGACATCAAATGACGTTGTTTGTTAAATTTTTTGTCCGCTTCAAAAACTGGAAAGAATGCATGATTCATGGCTAATAACAGTTTTGCTGTATGTTTACATTAGTGTGTCAAAGGTTTAAGGTTAACTGATAAGTTTTAGATGGAAAATTTTGATCTCAAACATAAAATCTATTGTTAAAAACCTCTCTCAGTATTTGTTGGTCATTCGAAAGAAATTCGAAGAAACGGCATCAAAATCAACAAGAAAACGTACATACAGACCCAGCTGTTTATTAATATGCCGAATTTTAAATTATCTTTAAATATAGGTGCAGAAATCAGTGCGATATTTAAGAGCGCATTATTTTTTAGCTTCTGAGAATTGCACTACTCGCTAAACTTACGGTAACGAAGCGATTGTTTTCTACAAATGAAAACACTAAAAAAAGCAACACTTATTGTTCGAAACTGGAAACAGATAAAACAATAATGTCATGGAAAACTTTCAATGCTTTAATAATTAATTCATTTCTAAAAACATCTGTCTTGATTTTATTTCATACACCAGCTGCTCAACGGAGCGGGTGAAGTGTTAAAGAACAATGGAAAATTACCAGTTATATGCAGTTTTACAGCCAAAATTTGCTATCTTAAACTTATCAAATCATCTCAATTCTTTGACATCTTAATTTAAACATTGTAAATATACAGCAAAACTTTTATTAGCCATGAATAATGCATTCTTCACAGTTTTTAAAGCGGCCGAAAAAAAATTACGAAAATCGTCGTTTGCGGTCTTCTTTTCAAACCACCATTTTGAAAAGAAATAATACCACCAGAGCTTCCAAAACCATACATTATACTCTTAGATATACATAAACCAAAATAACCTTCGTTTGAAATCTCCACCTATTACCAATTTTTCAAAACAAATTTTCAAACATGAAACTTTGGTAAAAAGTTATATTTTATTTTTAAAAATGTTCATTATTTAGTAAAATGTATTCATTTTACCTTATTAGACTATTTGAAGGCTAATTTAAGGATCCTGTATCACTTTATGACTTAAAAATTGCGTTTTTTCCACAAAAACTAGCAGTGATCCGATTCACCCCGCATTGAGGGTGAATCGGATCACGGCACTTAAAAATTTATATAAAATAAACCATTCAAGGTAATTGAATTTTTTCAACGGGTTCTTAAAGTATTAATTGGGACTCGAAATATTGTTTTCAAAGCATTCAAAAATATTTTTTATTAAACTTTTGGCAGCAGTTCAAACTTCAAAATTGATCCGATTCACCCCGTTTTACGGTATCTATGTAACAGTTCTTTCTATTGTTATTATTTTGTGTCGCTTGGCTGTAAACCCCTGCTTGGCCTTTAAATAGGCTGCAGTATCCCAAATAAATAAATAAACAGTTAAAAGAAAATAACTGGCCATGGAACGTTTGTATTGGAGCTTTTGCAATCACATGACAGCAACAGTTACCACCGCACCTAGCAACGGCCTTAGCAACACTCTTTTACCTACAGCAAGGAAGAAAATAAATGGTCATGACGTCACCTGAAAACACTATTAAGTTTTATGAAAGATGTAATGAATCACAACTTATTTAAGCCCTTATTTGCCGTTAAAATAATCTAAAAAGACTTGGTTTGAAAGCAGTGGCGTATATAAGGGGGGGCGAAGGGGCCCTGGCCCCCCCCGAAATTCCGACTTGGTGTATCAAAACAAGTTAAAACCCTGTTTTTTTGGGTCAAATTTCGAAACATTTTCTGGGGGAGGACCCCCAAACACCCTTTAGAGTGCTAGGAATTTTATTAATTATTATTCAAAACTTTTTTACATTAAGTTCTAAATCCTACCTGAGAATGTATGTCTGAAATTCGGAAAGTATCAAAACCAAATTGAAATCCTGTTCTTAGGATCTAATCTCCAAAATTTTTCTGAGGGATGACCCCCATATATCCTCCCCTTCTGTACTTAAAACTACATTATTTATAACTTTTCATTAAATTCATCAAATTTTACCTGAAAATTTATATCCAAAATTCTAACTAGGGGTACCAAAACTAGTTAAAAACCTGGTTTTTAGAGTCTAATTTCCAAAATTTTTCTGGGGGCGGACCCCCAGACCCCCCTTTCTAATTGAAACTTAATACATCATTACTTTTTAATGTTAAGTTTTTTAAGTTGCAAATTCTGCCTAAGAATATACTGAAAAAATAAATTAAATATACATGAGAGGGGCTGGGAATCAATTTTGGGCCCATCCCGAAATAAATTTCTGTATCCGCCAGTGTTTGAAAGTGGATACACCTTGTTCTTACCTCAACATATCCAATTGTTCTGAAATGTAACATATCGTCTTCTTACAAGAGCTAAGCAAGTCAAGCTGTATAACCATTAGCTAATTGTGAAATTTTACTATGGTGCTAAATCGATCTTGTCAAATTTGACGTACCCTCGTTCTACGAAATAATTGAACAAAAAGTGACTAAGCTCTATCTTGTATAACCTGACGCTATTTCAGTGAAGATCGATTTTATGACGACAGAGTTGTTCTAGTTCATTTCTAGGTTAATCTCTCTAATCTGCTCATGCAGCGTAATCGTTCAATTTTTGTCATTTATAGCCAAAATTAATTTACTTCTAGTATCAATTACTCCCTAGGTATACTTTCTTCTAATTCAGTAAAATATCCGTTTTTGTCAGTCTTACTAGACGAAGGTTTATAAGCAGGTCCTTGAGATGAAGCACATAATCTAATATCATTTACGTAGGCGAGGCATATTAAGTAGAAGATGTGCTACTAGGAAATAATTATTTTTCTGACTCTTCTCACCATATTTTAATTATAACGAGTAAAATAGGATATTTAAGTGAATAAGCTTTTGGAAGAAGCATGCCTCAACAGAATGTCATGAAAGTTAGTTTAAATTATTAAGTACGGATGCTTTTAAAAAGTTTTTAGGTACCTTTTCCATCGGTACCGAATTACTGATTAGAATCAACCTTTTCCGTCAATAGAAAAGGAAACAACACCTCCGAGGGCATTTTGCCCTCGATTTCTCAAAATTTATTGGTATTTTCTCTCTTAAAAATTTGCATCTATATGACATACTCGTACATAAAAAGTTCTTCCACTCATGCTTATTGGAAAACTTGATGATCTTGATCTTCAGAGCTACTTATTCTTTTCTCTCTTCCATAAACTACTAATCTGGAATGATAAGATATTTTAGTTTTACAATATTAATATGCATATTATAAATAAACATTTTTCATCGCTCTCACTAACTTTTTCAATCCCTCCCCATCTTATAAACTTCCTCTCTTCCCTATATCACGTCAATTTTGTTATCCTACCAAGCTTACCTCTTTCTCCCTATCGCTTCATCTTTTTAATCCCCTCTCTAGGGTTCTAAATATTTTTGAAAGAATCGATTCCAGAATCCAATGCCTTGGAATCGAACCCTTGAAGGAATCGATTCCAGCAGGAATCGAATCTTAAGAATCGTACTTAATTTTCCAATTACATAATACAGAAAATTATAAACAATTTTATTCTCTAATTAGTAATAAATATTTTGATAATTAATTAGTATTATACAGCCGGAATCGTACTTAATTTTCTATTACAGATTATTAACAATATTGTTCACTAATTAATAAGTATGTCGATAATTAATTAATATTCTATTGGTTTGTAATTAAATTAATAATAAATACTAATTATCTTTGATTTGTAATTAAAATAGATAAGTTCGATCCTTCTTTTTCGATTCTGGCCCTAAAGAATCGATTCCGGGTTGGAACCGAATCTCAGGAATCGATTCCGGAATCAAATCGATCGATTTTTCAGATCCCTACCCCTCTCCTTTTATATTAGCCTTCCTATCTATCATAACTTCTCTCTCCCGATACCCCTCTCATCTCTTCATCATCATTCACATATTCCACCAACTACAGTTTTTGATCCGTAAAAAATTCCAAATATGTTCCCAACCTTTCTTATTTCCATCCAAACCCTCCCCTTACACTGAAAATTCTTTATCATCCCCTCTTATCCTCATTTTATCTCTCACATCCAAAACTATACTCACAATTTGAATCACTAAACTATTATATGTCTCATTATCCAAGTCTTAAAATGCCCCGTTAGGGGACATCCATGAATTACGTGAGGTCAAAAAAAGGGGGGGGGTTTGGAAAAATCTCATCAAGGGGGGAGGGGGGTCGATTAAAATCTCACGTCAACTTTTTAAGTTAGAAATTATACGATTTTCTTAAGTATGAAAAAGGAATAATACCCACAGATAAGATACTGTGGTGATTTTTAGGCGGAATAATGTCCTTTTCCCCGACATCATTAACAATGGAAAAGTTTTAGGTGCTGTGAAACACAAAATGCGAACGAATAGGATAGAAAATTATTTTTAAAGGTTGTAGGTAAATATCACGTGGGGGGAGGGGGTCCAGATTTTGGAAAAAAAACACCTCACGTAATTTATGGATGTCCCCTTATATGATGCTTCCACTGTCGCAATTCTTAACGATTGAATTTTTTCTTGATTGAATCTTCCCTCTCATCTCTTCCAATTCTATTCTCTCCCATCTGCATCCCTCCTCCTACCACACTAATCTGCACACCCACTCTCTCCTTTACTTATCTACTCCCATCCTAACTCCCATCTCAGTGTTTATACTCCATATGCATCCCACCTATCTCCTCACTCTTCTACATCCCCACTCCTACCTCATTCATCAACATCCCCACAACAACCTATCTCATCTACATCCTGGCCCCTAGATAAGTGTATTTTCTCTCCCATCTGCTTCCCCACTCCCACCTCAATACTTTACCTCTCCACTCCCAAATCTATCATCTACCTCTTAATTCCTATAACAATCATCTGCATCCCCACTCCCAACTCACTCATCTGCATTTTAGCTCTGTGTTCGCTTCTCTCCAATCTACACCACTATTCGTCCACACTCTTATGCATCCACGCTCACACTTCACTCTTCAACTTTTGCACATCACTCATTTGCATCCACCCTCCCTCCTCGGTCCCCTACCACCTAAATCCTCCACCTCTCTTCTGCGTATCACTCCAGTGGCGTAGCCAGAGGGGGGGATTTGGGGATATATCCCCCCCCGAAACTTAGAAATTTTCCTTTTTTGACCATAGGAAACCACTAAAAATACTCCATATCCCCCTCCGAAATTTTTTTCTGGCTACGCCACTGTATCACTCATCTGCATCCTAATTCTTAGATCACTGTTATCTTCTCTCCATTCTGCATCCCCAATCCCACCTCACATCTGTATCAAACCTCCCCTCCTCAAACCTCTACTTCTTCACTCCCCCCTCACTCATCTTAATCCCCCACCCACCTCATTCCTCCACTTACACATGACTCATCTACTTCCACACTCCCTCCTTTACCCCTTACCTCTCACCTCCCTCCTCACTCATCTTCATCAACTCATCCCCCACCTAAGTCCTATACATCTCCACTCCCACATCACATTTTTACATCAACCCTTTCTCCTGAGCCTTTACCTCTCTACTCCCCCATCCCCCATCCCTCATGTACATTCACCCTCCCTATACTAAACCCTCTACATCCCCACTCACTCATCTAATTTCATACTTTAACTTCCCTTTTAGCCACCCTGGCCTCCTTCTCTAAGTTTTATTTTCTACCATCTGTATCACCCCATTTATCTGCTCCCCCACTGCAAACTCACTACTCTACATCCCCACTCCTTACTCTTCTACATCCACTCAACCGCCTCCCTCCTTTCCATCCCTCCTCCCACCTTTGTGTACTTTTCTCTCCCTCCTGCAAACCCACTCCCCCCTCAATGCTACGTCCTGACTCTATACTCCTCCTGCATCCTCACTCACTCATTACTCATCCATATTTCCACTCTCTCCTCAGTCATCTACACCTCCCTCATCTACGTCCTCACTCTCACTTCAGTCTTTTCCTCTCCATTCACACATCACTCTTCTACATCCCAACTCTTTTCTCAATAGTCTATTCTCTCTCTACTTCATCCCCACTCCCCCTTCTATGACATGTTTCCGCCCTCCCACCTCAGTTTTCTCCTCTCTCTCACTTCCATCCCCACTCTCACCTCTCTCATATGCATCTCGATTCTCACCTCAATGTTTATTCGTACCCATCTGCTCACACTCTCTCATTTATCATCTGCATCCTAACCCCAACATACACTCATCTACAATTCTACATCCTAGGTCCTACCTCAGTGTTCTCCTCTCTCTCATATACACCCCCACTCTTACCTCTCTCATATGCATCCTGACTCCCAACTCAATGTTTTTCCCTCCCATCTTTTCACACTCTCTCACTTATCATCTGCATCCTAGCCCCCCCCCACACACACTCATCAACAATTCTACATCCTAGGTCCTACCTCAGTGTTCTCCTCTCTCTCATATACGTCCCCACTCTCGCCTCTCTCATATGCATCCCGACTCTCACCTCAATTTTTTTCACTCCCATCTTTTCACACTCTCACTTATTATCTGCATTCTAACCTCCACTCACCCTCATCTACATCCTGGATCCTACCTCAGTGTTCTCCTCTCTAGTCTACATCCCCACTCTCCCCTCTCTCATATGCATCCCGACTCTCACCTCAATGTTTTTTTCGCTCCCATCTTTTCACACTCTCACTTTTTATCTGCATTCTAACCTCCACATACACTCATCTACAATTTTACATCCTGGGTCCTACCTCAGTGTTCTCCTCTCTCATCTACGTCCCCACTCACCTCTCTCATATGCATCCCGACTCTCACCTCAATGTTTTTTCACTCCCATCTTTTCACACTCTCACTTTTTTTCTGCATTCTAACCTCCAAATACACTCATCTACAATTTTACATCCTGGGTCCTACCTCAGTGTTCTCCTCTCTTTCATCTACATCCCGCCTCTCACCTCTCATATGCATCCTGACTCCCATCTCAAACGTTTTTTCGCTCCCATCTTCTCATTCTCTCACTTATATGCATCCCCACTCCCACATTCACTCATCTACAATTCTACATCCTGGGTCCTACCTCAGTGTTCTCCTCTCTTTCATCTACATCCCGCCTCTCACCTCTCTCATATGCATCCTGACTCCCATCTCAATGTTTTTTCGCTCCCACCTTCTCACACTCTCTCACCTATCTGCATCCCCCCACCCACATACACTCATCTATAATACTACATCCTAGGTCCTACCTCAGTGTTATCCTCTCTCATCTACATCCCCACTCTCCCCTCTCTCATATGCATCCCGACTCATACCTCAATGTTTTTTCACTCCCTTCTTTTCACACTCTCTCACTTATCATCTGCATCCCAACCCCCACATACACTCATCTACAATTCTACATCCTAGGTCCTACCTCAGTGTTCTCCTCTCTCATCTGCATCCCGACTCATACCTCAATGTTTTTTCGCTCCCTTCTTTTCACACTCTCTCACTTATCATCTGCATCCAAACTCCCAGATACACTCATCTACAATTCTACATCCGAGGTCCTACCTCAGTGTTATCCTCTCTCATCTACATCCCCACTCTCCCCTCTCTCATATGCATTCCGACTCATACCTCAATTTTTTTTCACTCCCTTCTTTTCACACTCTCTCACTTATCATCTGCATTTTATCCCCCCCACATACACTCATCTACAATTCTACATCCTAGGTCCTATCTCAATGTTCTTCTCTCTCATCTACATCCCCACTCTCCCCTCATATGCATCCCGACTCTCACCTCAATGTTTTTTCGCTCCCATCTTTTCACACTCTCTCACTTATCATCTGCATCCTAATCCCCCACATACACTCATCTACAATTCTACATCCTAGGTCCTATCTCAATGTTCTTCTCTTTCATCAACATCCCTCCTCTCACCTCTCTCATATGTATTATGACTCCCATCTTCTCATTCTCTCACTTATCTGCATAACCACTCCCACATTCACTCATCTACAATTCAACATCCTAGGTCCTGCCTGAGTGTTCTCCTCTCTCTCACTTCCATCCCCACTCTCACCTCTCTCATATGCATCTCGATTCTCACCTCAATATTTCTTCGCTCCCATCTTCTCACACTCTCTCAATTATCATCTGCATCCCAACCCCCACATACACTCATCTACAATTCTACATCCTAGGTCCTACCTCAGTGTTCTCCTCTCTCATCTACGTCCCCACTCAAGTCTCTCATATGCGTCCCGTCTCTCACCTCAATGTTTTTTCATTCCCATCTTTTCACACTCTCACTTTTTATCTGCATTCTAACCTCCACTCACACTCATCTACAATTCTACATCCTGGGTCCTACCTCAGTGTTCTCCTCTCTTTCATTTACATCCCGCCTCTCACCTCTTTCATATGCATCCTGACTCCAATCTCAATGTTTTTCCGCTCCCACCTTCTCACACTCTCTCACCTATCTGCATCCCCCCTCCCACATACACTCATCTATAATGCTACATCCTAGGTCCTACCTCAGTGTTCTCCTCTCTCATCTACGTCCCCACTCTCACCTCTCTCATATGCATCCCGACTCACACCTCAATGTTTTTTCTCTCCCATCCTTTCACACTCTCTCACTTATCATCTGCATCCCAACCCCCACATACACTCATCTACAATTCTACATCCTAGGTCCTACCTCAATGTTCTCCTCTCTCATCTGCATCCCGACTCATACCTCAATGTTTTTTCGCTCCCCTCTTTTCACACTCTCTCACTTATCATCTGCATCCAAACTCCCAGATACACTCATCTAATATTCTACATCCGAGGTCCAACCTCAGTAATCTTCTCTATCATCTACATCTCCACTCTCCCCTCTGTCATATACATCCCGACTCTCACCTCAATATTTTTTCGCTCCCATCTTTTCCCACTCTCTCACTTATCATCTGCATCCTAACCCCCACTTACACTCATCTACAATTTTACATCCTGGGTCCTACCTCAGTGTTCTCCTCTCTTTCATCTACATCCCGCCTCTCACCTCTCATATGCATCCTGACTCCCATCTCAACGTTTTTTCGCTCCCATCTTCTCATTCTCTCACTTATCTGCATCCCCACTCCCACATTCACTCATCTACAATTCTACAATCTAGGTCCTACATCAGTGTTCTCCTGTCTCTCATCTGCACCCCCACTCTCACCTCTCTCATATGCATCCCGACTTTCACCTCAAGGTTTTTCGCTCCAATCTTCTCACACTCTCTCACTTATCATCTGTATCCTAACCCCCACATACACTCATCTACAATTCTACATCCTAGGTCCTACCTCAGTGTTCTCCACACTCTCATGTACATCCCGACTCCCAACTTAATGTTTTTTCGATCCCATCTGCTCACACTCTCTTACTTATCATCTGTAACCTAGCCCCTACATATACTCATCTATAATTCTACATCCTAGGACCTACCTCAGTGTTCTTTCTCTCATATCCATCCCGACTCCCATCTCAATGTTTTTTAGCTCCCATCTGCCCAAACTCTCTTACTTATTATCTGTATCCTAACCCCCACATACACTAATCTACAATTCTACATCCTAGGACCTACCTCAGTGTTCTCTCTCTCATATCCATCCCGACTCCCATCTCAATGTTTTTTCGATCCCATCTGCTTACACTCTCTTATCATCTGTATCCTATACCCCCCCATACACTCATCTACAATTCTACATCCTAGGACCTACCTCAGTGTTCTCTCTCTCATATCCATCCCAACTCCCATCTCAATGTTTTTTCTCTCCCATCTTTTCACACTCTCTCACTTATCATCTGCATCCCAACCCCCACATACACTCATCTACAATTCTACATCCTAGGTCCTACCTCAGTGTTCTCCTCTCTCATCTGCATCCCGACTCATACCTCAATGTTTTTTCGCTAACCTCTTTTCACACTCTCTCACTTATCATCAGCATCCAAACTCCCAGATACACTCATCTAATATTCTACATCCGAGGTCCAACCTCAGTGTTCTTCTCTATCATCTACATCTCCACTCTCCCCTCTGTCATATACATCCCGACTCTCACCTCAATGTTTTTTCGCTCCCATCTTTTCCCAATCTCTCACTTATCATCTGCATCCTAACCCCCACTTACTCATCTACAATTCTACAATCTAGGTCCTACAACAGTGTTCTCCTCTCTCTCATCTGCACCCCCACTCTCACCTCTATCATATGCATCCCGACTTTCACCTCAATGTTTCTTCGCTCCAATCTTCTCACACTCTCTCACTTATCATCTGTATCCTAACCCCCACATACACTCATCTACAATTCTACATCCTAGGTCCTACCTCAGTGTTCTCCACACTCTCATGTACATCCCGACTCCCAACTCAATGTTTTTTCGATCCCATCTGCTCACACTCTCTTACTTATCATCTGTAACCTAGCCCCCACATATACTCATCTATAATTCTACATCCTAGGACCTACCTCAGTGTTCTTTCTCTCATATCCATCCCGACTCCCATCTCAATGTTTTTTAGCTCCCATCTGCCCAAACTCTCTTACTTATCATCTGTATCCTAACCCCCACATACACTCATCTACAATTCTACATCCTAGGACCTACCTCATTGTTCTCTCTCTCATATCCATCCCGACTCCCATCTCAATGTTTTTTCGATCCCATCTGCTTACACTCTCTTACTTATCTTCTGTATCCTAACCCCCACATATACTCATCTACAATTCTACATCCTAGGACCTACCTCAGTATTCTCTCTCATCTACATCCCGACTCCCATATCAATGTTTTTTCGCTCCCATCTGCCCACACTCTCTTACTTATCATCTGTATTCTAACCTCCACATACACTCATCTACAATTCTACATCCTAGGACCTACCTCAGTGTTCTCTCTCTCATATCCATCCCAACTCTCATCTCAATGTTTTTTCGATCCCATCTGCTTACACTCTCTTACTTATCTTCTGTATCCTAACCCCCACATACACTCATCTACAATTCTACATCCTAGGTCCTACCTCAGTGTTCTCCTCTCTCATCTACGTCCCCACTCTCACCTCTCTCATATCCATCCCGACTCCGATCTTTTTTTTTCGCTGCCATCTGCTCACACTCTCTTACTTATCATCTGTATCCTATACCCCCCATACACTCATCTACAATTCTACATCCTAGGACCTACCTCGGTGTTCTCTCTCTCATATCCATCCCGACTCCCATCTCAATGTTTTTTAGCTCCCATCTGCCCAAACTCTCTTACTTATCATCTGTATTCTAACCCCCACATACACTCATCTACAATTCTACATCCTAGAACCTACCTCAGTGTTCTCTCTCTCATATCCATCCCAACTCTCATCTCAATGTTTTTTCGATCATATCTGCTTACACTCTCTTACTTATCTACTGTATCCTAACCCCCACATATACTCATCTACAATTCTACATCCTAGGACCTACCTCGGTGTTCTCTCTCTCATATCCATCCCGACTCCCATCTCAATGTTTTTTAGCTCCCATCTGCCCAAACTCTCTTACTTATCATCTGTATTCTAACCTCCACATACACTCATCTACTATTCTACATCCTAGGACCTACCTCAGTGTTCTCTCTCTCATATCCATCCCAACTCTCATCTCAATGTTTTTTCGATCCCATCTGCTTACACTCTCTTACTTATCTTCTGTATCCTAACCCCCACATACACTCATCTACAATTCTACATCCTAGGTCCTACCTCAGTGTTCTCCTCTCTCATCTACGTCCCCACTCTCACCTCTCTCATATGCATCCCGACTCTCACCTCAATGTTTTTTCACTCCCATCTTTTCACACTCTCACTTATTATCTCCATCCTAACCTCCACTCACACTCATCTACAATTGTACATCCTGGGTCCTAACCTCAGTGTTCTCCTCTCTCATCTACATCCCCACTCTCCCCTCTCTAATATGCATCCCGACTCATACCTCAATTTTTTTTCACTCCCTTCTTTTCACACTCTCTCACTTATCATCTATATCGTAACCCCCACATACACCCATCTACAATTCTACATCCTAGGTCCTACCTCAGTGTTCTCTCTCATCAACATCCCGCCTCTCACCTCTCTCATATATATCCTGACTCCCATCTCAACGTTTTTCGCTCCCATATTCTCATTCTCTCACTTATCTGCATCCCCACTCCCACATTCACTCATCTACAATTCTACATCCTAATTCCTACCTGAGTGTTCTCCTCTCTCTCACTTCCATACCCTCTCTCACCTCTCTCATATGCATCTCGACTCTCACCTCAATATTTCTTCGCTCCCATCTTCTCACACTCTCTCAATTATCATCTACATCCTAACCCCCACATACACTCATCTGCAATTCTACATCCTTGGTCCTACCTCAGTGTTCTCCTCTCTCTCATCTACACCCCCACTCTCACCTCTCTCATATGCATCTCAACTCACACCCCAGTGTTTCTTCGCTCCCATCTTCTCACACTTTCTCACTTATCTGCATTCTAACCTCCTCATACACTCATCTACAATTCTACATCCTAGGTCCTACCTCAGTATTCTCTCTCATCTACATCCCCACTCTCACCTCTCTCATATGCATCCCGACTCCCATCTCAATGTTTTTTTCGCTCCCATCTGCCCACACTCTTACTTATCATCTATATCCTAACCCCCACATACACTCATCTACAATTATACATCCCAGGTCCTACCTCAGTGTTCTCCACACTCTCATCTACATCCCCACTCTCATATCCATCCCGACTCCCATCTCAATGTTTTTTCGCTGCCATCTGCTCACACTCTCTCACTTATCTGCATCCTAACCACCATACACTCATCTACAATTCTACATCCTAGGACCTACCTCAGTGTTCTCTCTCTCATATCCATCTCGACTCCCATCTCAATGTTTTTTCGATCCCATCTGCTCAAACTCTCTTATCATCTGTATCCTAACCCCCCTATACTCATCTACAATTCTACATCCTAGGACCTACCTCGGTGTTCTCTCTCTCATCTACATCCCGACTCCCATCTGAATGTTTTTATCGCTCCCATCTGCCCACACTCTCTTACTTATCATCTGCATCCTAACCCACCCATACACTCATCCACAATTCTACATCCTAGGTCCTACCTCAGTGTTCTCTTCTCTCGCATCAACATCCCCACTCTCACCTCCCTCTTTTGCATCCCCACTTCCAACTACAGTGTTACTACATCGTTCTCCGTGGTAGTCACGTTCCAAAAGATACCGCGAATACGCGAAATCTACAAATAACGGACCCAGTTTTAAAACGTGGGTATTTGATAATATTACAGATATAATGGTTCGATTCCGTAATTTATTACATACAACTAATAAAACTGGTTCATGCAAAAATTAGTTTTTACTGTAAATAATTGTAATAACTGTAATTAATTTGTAGTAAATAGAAAAAGGGTTACTAGCTAGTTAGAAAACTTGCTTAGGAGAAAATGATTTTTCAAAATTTTTTTACATAATAAATACCGAAATCTAACAATTATATCTTTTCTGCCAAATATGCAAATTTCATTGCTAAAAAAACTACGATATTTAAATCCGCGAATATGCGGGGGAACATTGCTCAACCACGTACATGCGAGGATCCACTGTAACTCATCTACATCCTGCCTCACATCTCTATCATCTGCCTCTCCACTCCCTCATGTCTCATTTACATCCCAAGTCTTATCTCGGTTTCCAATTCACTTCCATATTCACCCCCTCACTTCTCAAACATCTGCATCCTCACTCGTCTGCATCCCAACTCCTTTCTCAGTGTTCTATTTCTCTCATCTACATCCCTCTCTCTTTGCTCACTCATCTATATGTCCCCACTCTCACTTCACTCATCTACATCCTCACTCCCACCTTATTCAACCATTTCAGTCTTCAATTTAACTTATTTACATCACCCAAATCCAGGCCCGTGCTGGACAGGTGAACGTGTACCCCTACCCCCTTTTAAAAGAGACACTTTTCTTCAATTTGTAATTAACTCGTGAACTTCTCAATGTGTTTATGGGCTCCTTTTCCACCAAACTTTTACCAATTGTAGTTTTACAATTAACTCTTGGTTCATCAAGTCTGAAGGGCGATGGCATCTAAAAAGGTTTTTTAAGCATCTCCATTTTTACTTAACCATCAAATTTCGTTATAAGAATTTTCATTCCCTTTTCTATTCTGATCAAATCAAAATAAGATATTCACTTACACATTCAAGGTTCCTGGTCTACTTCTTTTTTTGTCCTCTTGATCCAACGATGAGAAACCATCAAAGCTCACATCAAGGTCATAAAAAATTAAATAAGAGAGGCATTAGAGAAATTACAATTTCATTGGAATAAAGTTGTAAAATAACGAACATAACATAAAATTAAATAGACTAGGGATGGCCAAACTGTGGTACTTTGGATTAATTTTACTGGCGCATCATATTACTTAGAAACTACACAACCCTACAAAAATGGGCCGGACACCAGACAATTTGCATGAAATCTAACCGTCTCAATTTTTGTTTTACTTCTCAATTCTTACACGTGACTTGGTGAGGTTCCTACTTTAGTTCTGCATGAAATTGCGATGATATTTCGAAAAGAAATAAACTTGAGGGCTAAGAAAGAAGTGATGAAGCAAGTAGTCACTTTAGAGGCCAATCTATTTATTCAATATCGGGAGAGTTATCAAAGCCAAGGCCAATTTTCGGGGTTGTAGAAAGATTACGGGAGTTGGGGCACTAATAGCACTTATTGTTTGTCCCTCAAAATCAACTTAATGGCATCAGCGTGTCCTAGTGAAGATCGTAAAAACCACAAAAAATCATTTCAAATCATTCAAAATGAGTTTAAATAGGCTGCAGAGGTTAGGTCCGCAACAATACTTTGTAAAAAGAGAAGACGGTCTTCATCCATAGTTTTGTTGTAGCAAACAAGCCAAACAGCACATCATACAAAAAAGAAGGAATCTCTCTCACGGCATTTGCAACGTCGTAACTGGACTTAAAACAACCAAAAAGTTGTTTTATATAGCGTTTAGTTACACAAACACTCCCCTAGTCGATTGAGCAAGCTAAGTTTGAAAAATGACCCAGAGAAGTCTTTCTCAAGTGCATTGCACAAACCGTCAAATTCAGAGATCATGTAATTTCGTTTGAGGATGTTTTTCGGGGAACCCTTAAATTTTGTTAATGGTAAATTAAATACTTATGCCAGGATGAGCATTTTGGACAGTTAGATTCCTTCCCACCCACTTTCAATTTTCTAAAATGAACAGAAGTTACTTACCGGAAGACAATGCTTCCTGTCATGTGTTTGAGCCTCTGTCATGCAGGGGTATATCAATACAAAGGTGTGAAATCTTTTTCTCTGACCCCTTCAGAGACCCAACAAAACAAACCCCAGGAAAACATTTTGGGACAACATAACGCGAAATTTAGGGAATGGGGGACCATGGTCAAAATCAACAACTGAGATATCAATATTCTCAAGGCAGAAATGGATACAAATTTCCAAAACTGAGTTTCAAAATATTGTTGAGAGTATACCTAGAAAGGTCAATAATGATATTCCAGTGCGTAGAAGTCAATCACTTCAAATTAAATCATGTATTTTTTTAGTTGAAGCATCACACCTTGGTGTCCGGTCCATTATTGTAGGGTAGTGTATATAACCGTGATGTAAGGAATGGTTTTTGAAGCCTTTTGGATCATTCCACGTCAAATCAACACACTTTTTTGAATCACCAACTTGAAGTTTCTTAAAATTTGGTTCATTATGTTCTATCAATACAGGGTGATTCAGAAATAATCATCAATAATTGGGGGAGGTAGAGGGGCCCTAGACAAGTATATTTCGAATAGGGATGGTGGGGCGCAGCCTTACCGTTAAAGAGCTAGGACCTAATGTAGTGCGAACGAGTTTCAAAAGGCCGTTTTTAGAAGGCCCGTGTGACGAAACAAAAAATAATAAAATGAAAAAATCTATTGCATGAAGTAAGGAAGTATCCCTACTACCTACACCATGAATTCTATAGACTTTGAACTACTTTTTAAACCATGGAGTGAGTTTCAAAAGTGAAATATTAATATTTTTGTCAAAGAATTGAGTTCCCTTAATGTATTTAGAAAAATGATGATCGGGGAAGGAATTTTCAGTGATCATTGAAAATTTCTTCCCCGATCATCATTTTTCTGAATAATAATAAGGGAACTCCATTGTTTTACTAAGAGATTAATATTGCACGTTTTAAAACTCACCCCATGGTTTAGTAAGTGGTCTAATTTCTATCACATTGAGGATTTATGTAGTACGGATATTCCAGTACCTTATGCAATAATGTTTTTCATTTTATTATGTTTTGTTTCGTCACACGGGCCTTCTAAAAACGGCCTTTTGAAACGCGCTCGCACTACATTAGGTCCTAGCTCTTTAACGGTAAGGCTGCGTCCCACCATCCCTATTTGAAAAATGCTTGTCTAGGGCCCCTCTACCTACCCCCCAATTATTGATGATTATTTCTGAATCACCCTGTATATACTTGAAACTTTAAATAGATACTATTCATACTTAAAAATAGATAATTTAAACTTAAGCATTTCCCGCTAAAATACTCATCATAGAACTCGTGCCATATTTCATCCTGGGAGAGTTAAACTGAAAGTGTTTCTGCAAAGCATCGTCAGTATATTCGTCAGGATAGTTGTTCAATGTTATTTAATAAAGGGTTAATGAGGTTCGGAAGTACTCTTCCCTCATGGCGCACGACTTTCTGGGGAATCAATGAATGTTACTTTATTTGTTAAGGCTGCAGCTAAACAATGACCAAGGCCTAAAATTTGGCGGATACCTCTATGGCGGATTCATACAGAACATACGGTTTTAATTTTAACTATCCAACAACTGCCTAATGCAAAAATCACCTGCCTACCCATTGTTTATTGTTAATGCAAACAAAGTTCCAGGGAAGAGAAATTCTCTAATGGACCGGTGCGGCGGTAAATATATTCGAGGAGCGCGCTTGTAATTTTTTTTACTGAACAAAAACATTTAATGAACTACAAATTCGATAACTAATAGAAAAAAATTTATATTTTTTTTTTCAGTAAATGTGCCAATGATCCCCAAGGTTGCACCTATCTACCAGTACCAAAAATATTTTGAAATTCTTACTATTTTTAACGACCGAAAGTGAGGTTGAAAAAAAATACAACCCCCATCAACTCCTTTTCCCACTTTGAGTTGGTATTTTTCATGTTTATCAATAGAACATGTCTACCAAATTTCAAGAAAATCTGAGATGAAGTAAAAAGTATGTTGATTTGACATGGCCCTTTTATCGTAATTCTTGTTACGATTATTTCTTAAAAGAGACGAAGGACTTGGAAAGTAAAGTTACATTTTTAGTTCTTCGAGAAAAATTTTATCATTTTTTGAGATACACAGTACAGTCTCATTATCTCTCTATTCTAAAAAAAAGTTTTTAATGAACGGTTTCCAGAGAAAGGCTTTTTAATTACTGAACCGAATGACACATATATGGTATCAAAATGTCCGGATTCTTTCCGGATTTCCGAGTAAGCCCTTCGATTTCTCAAAAAAATTCTCAATTTTAAAATATTTCCATTTTTTTAGATAACGGATAAGGTCGCAGTTATAAAGCAAGTACTGTCAATAAAATTATTATGCATCCAATCACAACGTCCGATTGACGCTATATTTTAAGATGAAACATGTTTTTTCATCTTTTAAAAAAAGTACTTTCTTGATGAAATATCACTCAAAGACTGATAAAAACATATTCTAAAAACTTACATGAACGCCATTTTATACTAAAATTTCACACTTTTTGTCCAATATTTATAATTTTTATTCTGATTTTATTGAAATTAATTGTAAACATAGTGATGTTTTGTCTCTTATTGTTTTCAATTGCTTAAACGGTATTGTTTAACAAGTCTGGGTTTAAAAAAATATGAATGATAAACACTAGGCATATTATACTAACGAGTTACTTTAAAATAATATTTTTTGTTTGGTCCGAATATTGATAAACAATTAGAATTAGTTATTTTTATAATCATAGATTAAAAATAATTAAGATGAATATTTTTAAAAAAAATTTCGTTTAAATTTTTGATAAGTTCGAGTTAATATATACTCAAACTTTTAAGGAAGATTTATTCATGGAGGGGATTTGAAGTATTTTTAATAAGTTGGTTGACTTTTTTTTTGTAAATTGTTTAATTGTTTTATAAAGCCTGTTAAGTTCAACGAGTTGGAATTTGTGGGAATTGCGAAGCAATTCCAAAAGGTCCTGCGTCAGCAGTTTACGGGGGTTGGCGAGCGATAGCGAGCAGGGGGCGGTAGCTCCCTAGTATTGCAAATTTTAGTAAAACTTTTTTTTTAAAGTAACGCGCATTTCAAATAAAAAAATTGACCATAATTTTTTATTTTTTATTTAAATTCAAATTTAACATAACTTTTAAAACTTCCCCATTAAAATGTGACTAAGTATTAGCAACAAGTAAAATAAATATCCCTATGTGTATCAAAAAGAATTGTATTCTCTAGTCTAAGGGTTTAAGAAAATCTGTATACAATACAAAATACCGAACATTTTTGTTCTCCAAATTTAAAAACCTTTAAAAATTAAAGATGATAATCAAGAAAACCATTTTAAATTAAATTCAAATTGTTTCCAAAATTAAAAACCAGTAATTTTCCTTTTTAAATATATTTATTTTTTATGTGTATCCCCAAAAAATTATAAAATATTTAACTTATAAACCCATAAGTATTGTTTCTATGATCAAATTTCCAATCCCTTTATGCAGTACAAAATTAAAAAGTATTGAAAAGTACTAAAATAATTATTTTTAAAATTATTTTCTAGAATGGATAATTTTCACGCATTAAATATTTTAGAAACTTATTATAATCAACATTAAGTTTTAACCATGATAACTGTGCAATATTCCATCTTCCGTAAACAAGAATAATAGCTGCAAGCATTGTCATACCTCCCAATCTTTTCAATGAATGATATATGAACAAGTATGACCCCCAATCCCCAATGACAAACCTCTTGATTGACTTTCACAAGTGTGTTGTTTTACCCGCTTTGCGCTTGTATTCTTTGTATCCAAACATCGGTTGACCCATCTTCGGGAAATATAATGCTAGAAGAAAGAATTGCCACTCTGGTGCTCCACGTTTCCATGGAGACAGATCCAGAGTTCCGTGAGACCCAGAGGGAATCGGGAAGACCTCTGGTATGAAATTTCTCAAAATATCCTTTTCCAAAAATCGGAAGATTGGGATAGGTTTCTGACTGGAAGGTGGTTACAGTGTACTGATTGAGAACTAACTTCCCAGCATTGGTGTTCACATACATGAAACAAGTTGCGGATTTACTATTGATACTAATGTCAATGTTTAATTACACTGTGATTATGAAAAATTAGTTAGCCTTAGCACTACTTAAACTAGTAAACTTGTAATGAAGAGAACTATGGTATGACTAAAATAAGGAAAATTTTCCATAAAAGATTAACAGTGTTTCAACCTCATATTATATTTAATATTAACTATTTTTAATTTCACTAAATTTTTTTAAAAATATGAAGTTTTTCTATTCCCCCCCATAATATGATACTTGAAAAATCTTATATACCTATTTATATTCTATTTTAGATCCTCAAAAAAAAGATCTCTATAAATATATGTTTTTCCTTGTAATTTTGAATTTCTTGTGTGTTTCTTTTATGTCATCTTTTGTTTATTTGTATGTTATGTTTTATTTGTAAGTTTTTTTTTCTGTAGATTTTATATTTATCTATATTCACCTTTTATGGATCAGCGATCCCAGGTGATATGATTTTTTCTTTATATCTTTGTATTTTTTTTGTATGTGTATAATAAATTTGATTTGATTTGACATATCATAGTTGGAGCGTTTTCTTATCAATAGGCATAAAATCTGTTAAGCGTTTTAACTCCTTTTCCAGCACAAACCAACTGTAACGTATGAATAGGGATGAATGGGAAAGTGTTACATAAATCTATTTTACACCTTAAATATCAGGTGTTAAAATTTTTATATTTTCTTTCAGTCAGATTAAAACATTTTAATGGATAGAATCTGAAGCTTTAATTACCCATGAGTGTTACAATTTAAATCTTTAAAGAATTACAAACATTACAGAAAATCATTGGACTAATAATAGGGTAGGTGGGGGTAAAAACCCGCACGAGGCAAAACCACGCACAGCAATTTTTAGTTGTTAATGATCGATTCAAAAGTTGAAAACCAGGTGTTGGTTTGTCTTATTGTGACCTATTGTTCTGCGAAAATTCGTACCCCTAAGTTACTCATGAGTTTAAAAAATGCTGTAAGTTTGTTTTTCATCATTTTGATGTAATTTTTCTGATCTTTTACTTAAAAATTACATAAATTAGGGCTTGAGGAGAAATACAAACAAATAGCCCAATGATAAGATAGCAATTCAACTCCAGTTTCACTTTGAAAGAATTGCCTCAACATGTCTCTAAAAATAATACGGCTTGTTTTTCAAAATAAAGTAAAACGGGGCAAATCCACGCAGGTGTTTTGGGGCAAATCTACGCAGCTTAAAAAGCTCAGGAATTCGTCCCAAAAGTAAAATGGGACTACTTGATCTCTAAAGAGGTTAATAAAGGTGTCCGAGATGCCAACCCTCTACCTGAAACCATCCTTTCTCCCTTTTGAAAGATATCTGGTCAATCTGAAATTAATTTCTACAACAGTTTGACAATTTCCATTAAAACTGATCATATTTATATTTAATATTGTTGGTTGGCTTAGAAATATTAAAACAACATTAAGAGCATTATTTTTAGTGTTTTTATAATGAAAAATTCTGTTTATCACTGTTAATTTCACTTGGGCACCAAGATTTGCAAGTGCGGGTCTTTGCCCCAATTTGCGAGGCAAAGCCCCGCGAATTTTTTTTCTACTAAATTGTAAATTTCTCCTAAAATACCATCGATAAGAGTTTAAACTTGGATTGGTTTTGTAGGTAGGATCTCAATCTAACATCTCCAATTGAAATTTCGGGATTATCTACCCCTTTTCGACGACAATGTTAAAAATACTGAAAATTGCGTGGCTTTGCCCCCACCTACCCTATGTATGAAAAGTTAACAATTTAATTTCGGACCATTTCAGTAATTCTTTTCCTATTTTGAAACTTTTTCTAAATAATGGCACGTTTTTTTTTAATTAGAGATATGTCTTTAGAATTTATACATTTTTTAATTATTTGACGAAAGTGAGAAATTAATAAAAGTTAACAGAATTGGGAAAAGATTGGTAGTTTTAATTTTAGAAAAATTTCACATAATCGAAATTTGTAAAATTTCATTGCTTAAAAGGAATCTTATTCCCTTTATATTGCCAGTTAAGGCTGTTAATCAGCGATTTTTCCCTCCTTTTATATCACCTATTGCAAAAATTTATTTATTTTCTTATTAGTGTAATTTATGCTTCTTCAGCTGGAAGTTCTTATAAATCTATTGTAGAATTGTCAAAAATTAAGGCATTTTTTCATTTGAGGTATAAATTTTATGAGTTATTTTGTTCCCTTTCTAGATCCAACCAGTTTTAAAACTTTAATTACATTTTCTGTAATTATCAATATTGTTTTGTTGGTTGTCTTGACCTTGAGTAAATAAATTTTGGGAAACTCAAGTAAAAATATCTTAAGTAATAAAAAGTTTTGAATATTTTCCTTTATTCTGTTTAAAATATTCCCCTCAGGTGGATTGAAAGAGGTTCATTACTAGGGCTACATAAACTAATCTTAAAATATATTTCAAGCGCATTCCTTTCCAGCAAAGTATTTGCAGTTTTCAAAGTATATTTTTAGAACTGAATTATTTTTGAAACCGTTCACAAATCAAAATCACTACTCTGGCTTGGTAAATAATAAAATATCCTCAGCACTCCAAGTCCAAAATTAAAAAGAAATACGAAAAACATGGTTAAACTAAAATTTAGTTGAGGGTCAGTTTTAAAATTTAATCATCCTTAAAAATCGATGCATATTTTTACAACTGTATTATCTTTAAAAATTGTCATTTGAACAAACTTACCCATAAAAAAGATTTATTAAAAACTTATTATCCGATTTATAAAACAGTTATGTAGTTCTTTCAATTTAAAAAAAGCATGATTGATTATGATCGCTTGAAGTTCTTTTAATTTTTTAGTATTAAAATGTGTTATTATTTTACAACATTTTACGTAAAGCGCAATATTAGAACCAAACAATCTAGTTATTGCCCACAAATCAAACTTTGAAAAAATAATAATTCAATGTATATTGTTCTATTTTATTTTTTGTTTCATTTTTAAGACATGATATTAAATAGGAACTTTATGAATTATTACTTAATCAATAACACTACCTCTCAGTAATACTTTAGAAGTTTATAATTTGTTTTTATTTAAAAAATTTCAAATTAATATTGCTATACAGAAAGGTTTAGGAATTTGATTTTATTTTTAAGACAATTATTCATACTTTTTAGTTAAGTATGAATTAAAATTATTTTTTCTGGAGTCTTGCCCTTTTTTAAAGCAGACAACCTGCATTTTCATTAAGCCTGCAGTTTTCTTAGCAGTATTCCCCGTTTTAATTACACCTTGTCTTTTTCCTTTGATTGATTAAAACTTAACAATTGACATTTCAGGATAAAATTAAGGGAGTACACAAAATCTTTCTTTAAATAAATATAAACATATCTGGGTACAGGTTGAAACACATATTTTCTTTCCAGATAAGACTTTATTTAATTTCCCTCAAAATATTCTTCATAAAAGTAATCTATGTTTTAATTTGATGAGAATATTTTAAATCTAATTGAAAATCACCCTAATTCGAAATAATTTAAATAATAGTGAGTTAGAAGTTTTTTCTGATGAAATAGGAATTTAATAATTCGTTGTAACTTATAGGAATTCGTTTACTCTGTAATTTGCTATTGTATTAGAGTCATTATGATAGTCACACCATATTAGTGTTCCATAATCATACAGAAACCGGGGAAATATGTCATTTAACACACTAGATATTTTTTGAATTTTTAAAGAGCTCAAAACATTTTAATTCTATTTTTACATCTGCTGAAGCCCCATCTTTGAAATTAGTTTTAAGATAATTTGAGTTTATTCCATACTCAATGGAAAACACATTGTATTTTTTCAATGCATAGGTTATTGAGTTGAATGTAAAATATTTTGTCTTGAAAGACATTTTCCAAATATCGCTTTCAACATTACTGAACCAAACAATTACATTGCAAGTTTAAATATGACAAACAGAGCAAATTCTTATTTTTTTTTTCAAATTTCAACAATAGAGCAAGATTGAAACCAAATAAATTTCTGAACATTTTTCCGATAAAATTTCGCCGAGAACAGAAGACATCTGTTGCACCATACGAGTCATCAATATATTTTCTTCCCTTCAACGAAACAAAAAGTTGGAACAAAACACACATTTGCTAGTTCAACCCAATACATTGAACATCTTTATTCACCTTTACTATATGGATTATATTATATTATTCACGATGTGCCTTTTATTTTTTTTTTCATTTAAAAATCAGTCTGAACCAGCCACCAAGTCATGCATGTCAATATTGAGACTACGAAATCATTCGATTTCTTCTCTTGCCTCCCCCCGCTCCGGGGAGGGTGCTCCGACGACGGGGCAGGAGAGGTCTTCCGGTTTTAGAATGCCAGATTCTGCCTCTCCCAGCCACAGGTGGTCAAAGAAAGACCGTATGTCCATCGGAGACTTTAACCTCAAGAAGTTCAGACGATGTCTCCCGAGCGCTGCGTGCCGACTCCCCCGGAAGTAGGAGCCGGACACTAACCATCCAGTGTTTCGTGGCGCGAGGACCAGTCAGTAACCCGGATGGTGCCCCGGGGGGTGGTGGTCAGTGGTTTTGGACAAAGGCCCTGGGGAACAGTGACCAACGCAACATACCTGCGTATCCCCACTGAGCCACGCACCAACATCGCCTGCAGTTGCAGTGAAGTGAGGTATGTGCAGAGAAGCAGGGGGAGATTGTTTTATCCAACAGCAGATTGGGGGCTGGAATCAACAAGTTGATAACTCCTTTTTGGAATTTTTGGAAATAAATTAGGTTTTTTTACATAAAAACATTTCCTTTTACATTAGGATGATCTGGCATGCATTTTTTCCAGCTTTCTATCTCGCTCAGGGGAGAAGCACTGTATTTTATCATTATATTTATTATATGCCTATATATTTTAAATTTTTTTAGAATAAGAATGAATTTTTCTAATCTCCATTAAATTAACTCAAGTTGATTAGGCTTCACCTCTCTATGTTTACTTTTTTTTTTCAAGAAATTTGATGCCTGCCATTTTCAAGCTTACAAAAAGTTTGGTTCTTAACTGGGCATTGCAATAAAAAATTTTAAGTACTCATCAGCCCAGATTTTCACTTTAATTTCTATACATTTTGTTTTATTCTAGTTACACTCGAGAAATTTATGTGTATAGATTAAAATCCTGTGAGAGGTGATATTTTTATAATTGTCAATCACAAAATAATTTGTGAGACTCGTCTGATATTTTTTTACTTATACCTCACATTCCATTATGAAACTCAAGCAGATGTAAAAATAGAAAAAAAGCTTAAAAGCCAACAGATATAATATTAATATCAATCTTTTAGCCAAATATAAATTTTGAACTGCGTTTATAAACTACAACAAATTACAGATAATTATTTTTTTTGTTATACTAGGGGGCTACGGCCCCCTGCTCGCTATCACTCGCCAACCCCCGTTAACTGCTGACGCAGTAACTTTTGGACCGCTTCACAATTCCCCACAAAACCCAGCTCACTGCACTTACTCACTTTATAAAACATTCTTAACACAGGGGTAGTTCTTCTCCGTGGTATTCTTTCAAAAATGGCGAATATTTATTCAGTGGTGGAATTTTATCATTTCCTTTATGGTAACATGAATTGGCGGATCGCTTTATAATTTTATAATTCCAAGAAAGGTTCATATATATTTCCCGCAAAATATGAACATTCCCTTAATGTTTCAGTGCTTCCCTTAATGAATCTGTGAAAAACACATTACCTTAGGGAAATGGGTAAAAAAAATGTTTACATTGCTCTGTTGTTAATTTTCTTGGGGTTGAATTCCGTTATAGTTCCCGCTAAATATCACTAATCTCTTTTGGACACTATAAAGTATAAATATTGCTAAATTGTTTCAAATTCATAGATTAAAGTGTTTAATTAGATCTATAACTATTCAGTTTATCATTAAAAATTAGAAAAATTGGTTTACATTTGAATATTGAGCGTTCGAAAGAGATTGGCGATACTTAGCGGGAACTATAACGGAATTGAACCCCAAGAAAATTAACAACAAAGCAATGTAAACATTATTTTACCCATTTCCCTACCCTAAGGTAATGTTTTTTCACAGATACATTAAGGGAAGCATTGAAATATCTCAGGAATAAATTTAACTTTCTTAAAATTTGTAATGATATACTGTTAAAAATGTAGTAATTATCTTAAACATTGCGAAAATTTAGAATTTTATCTTCATGAGAAACAAACTTCGAAGTTGTGTCATTTTCATAGCAACGACACCGAATGTCAAGACTTCCTACATTTTCATCCTTATTTCTAAGACATTCACCCGTGTTATTTAGTTGTTTGCGTTTTGTCATTATGAAATAAAGAGTTACATTTTACTACCTTAAAAAACATACTTGAAAAAGGATATAAAAAATAAATGCAAAATTCAAAATTATATTTTATTGTATATATAGTAATGATTAGGTTGCCACAACTACAAAGATAAATATAAAATATTAATTTGTTATTTAAAAAATAAAAAATAAATTAATTATATATAAGTTTAAAATATAATGAAAACCGTTTGAACAACAATTAAACCCTTTGAACAACAAAAATATAAATATTGTTAAAAATAACACAAAATATATTTTTTAAATTCGTGTTATAAATAAAAAGATGATTATTTAATCTATTTGAATATTAAAAAAACCAGTGAAATATGTTTTCAATTGTTTTAAATTCATAGTTTCTTGCTCTGTAACTGCGACCTTATCCGAAATCTAAAAAAATGGAAATATTTTAAAATTGAGAATTTTTTTAGAAATTCTAAAGGCACTTTGCACATCCTCAAAAGAATCCGGACAGTTTGATACCAAATATGTGTTATACGGATCAGTAATTAAAAAGCCTTTCTCTGGAAACCGTTCACCAAAAACTTTTTTTTAGAATAGAGAGAAACTTTAAGCTTTCGTAGCTTTATTTAGCTCTGTCCATACTTGATATATTTGAAATAAACTTTTCAAACAAAGGTTTCAGATAACTCATTTGAGGAGAGAAAGAACACATTAAGGTGATTTTCGATAAATGATTAGATAAAACATCAGATGGTTTTACTTTAACCATTAGAGAAGTTAATTATTGAGTTTTTAAGATTTATTTAAGAAGGTACTGCAATTATAGAAATTAATTTAACATTTAATGGGGTGAAAAGATAATAGAGGCTATTTAAAATACCATACCTTATTTCCAATACAGCATATTAAAGGAGTTATCCAAATAAATCGGTTGTTTTCTTCCTAGTTTTTAGAGTAAATTTAATTTGAAGCATTTTTCAGAGGAAACGGAAGTACCCTTTTACAGATTCAATAAAAATGAGACCAATTATAATGTACAACATAGTTTAGTCTTGAAAAACTGCAGGCTTTTTTTAAAGTAGAGTTAATTTTTTGATTGGCGCATAACATATTTTTAATGAATGTACTTTTTAAGTTTTGCATGATAATAAATATACTGAAAATATAATAGATCAGCAAAATTTTAAAATAAATTGAATCTTCAATTCAATTGAATGTGAATTCATATAAAAATTTTTATGCATAAAAGTACTTTCTAAGAAGTTATTTCAATCATTTAAAGTCATCTAATACTTAATTTAGGAAATGGTTAAAACCGAATACCAGTTATAAGTTAGGAAACAATTTAAAAAAGCAAACCAATATTTCATTTTGATAAATAGTTATTGAATGGTTATTTTGATATTTTAAAAGCAAGTTTGACTCATGAACAATCTGTAAAATACCAGTTTAAGCATAGCATAGAACTTAAAAAATTTCCAAACTCACAAATAAGGACTTTTAATTTCTAATATAGTATCAAACTTTTGTTAAAACTGAAACCGAATCATGATTTTTCGAGGTTTTATATTTCAATTTGAAATAAATCAAGTTACGTAAATAGAATTTCGTTTTAATAATGCTTTTTATATGGTTGTTTTGACATTTTCAAAACCAATTTGATTTGTGGGCAAACCCTATAATAAATAGTACTTTAGGATCAGCATTTAAAAAGAAACTTTTAAAACATCTAAAATTAAGTAAAATTAAATGTATCCTAACAAATTTTTTAAATTTAATTCGAAATTCAGTAACTTATGGTAGCTTAATTTTAATAAACACACTATATAAGTGCTTCACTGTTATACATTGGTTTTACAGGATTAATAATTTCAAAGATTGTTTGAATGAAGACAATGACTTTTGGGAAAAACTTATGAACATGGAACATGAGAAAGTTTACAAGAGATCGCCAAAATAAAGATTTGTTCCTCAATTTTTTTTCTCAAACTTAATTTATAATATAATTTAAAATATTTATATTTAAATGGAAACTATAGCAAGCTAATAAATGTTTTACTTTAATAAACATTTCTGTTTTTACTGTAACTTTTAATTTCTTAAAAGCCACTTCGTGATTTGTAGAAGTTCATATAAGAAACAGAAGCTTAAGCATAGAAAATTCAAGAAACAGTTCGCAAAACATCTAAGATTTAGAACATTAGATTTCTAAAAATTGCATTTTTGTTATTTTTTTATAATCAAACCATTTTGAATATTTAGTTTCACACAAAGAAAACTATCCCTCATAAAAGTTATGCAAATTAAATTAGTCAATTGATAGCTTAATTTTAATACATTATACATTATTTTAATACAGCTTTCATAAGTACTAACATTTAGCATTTTTTTACGCAGTTATCGTAAAATCTCGCGTCATATTGATTATTTAGTTAGTAAGCAAAGTAATGAACCTTGATTACCCACCCGATTCATAATTGCGATGTATTTCAGGTAAACGTAATTGTAAAAAACTACTGTAAAATTTCCCATCTTGCTTGTTACCAAAAAGAATGAGGTGTCGGGGTTCCCAAATACTAAGTTTAAAATACGGTTTGGACACATCCATGCCAATAATTTTCGATGTATTCAAGATATTTTGTATTCATATTTAGATTTTTAATTTTCAAAAGAAAACTAGTTTTCCACGCTAAAGTGTATTTTTTTTATTTTAAAACTATGAAATCAATCTTATTACATTTACCCCCATTTGTTCAATTAGTTTAAGACTTATTTTCATAATTTTTAAAAGGTAACAGAAATTTATTTATTTTATTATTTATTTTATTCTAGTAAAAGTAACCCTAATAAATTAACAAATTTTAAAACAGGATGTAAACAGTTAGAATTTACCAGGATTAGCATAAATTTTTTTTTAAATTTTAAAATGGACTATAACTCAGTTTAGGTTTATAATTTACCAGTTAATATGGAAAAATGTCTTTTGAATTAGGAATGAAGGGTTTCAACAATTTAAAGGATAATTTTTAATAGGTGCCATGAAAGGAAGTAAAAAAAATATCATCCGTCCCAAAAATATTTTATACCGCAGAACAAATAATCAAAAACCAGATCATCCAAGTTTTCCTATTACTCTAAAAATAACTATAACGACAATTTCAAATTAGGAGTTTTATAAGTAAAACAACGCAAACTCATTCTGAATTTAGAACTATGCGTTAGAAAGGGAGTAAAACATTCTCCTACCAAAATAAATCTTTCTTGCTCTTGAACCCGGAGTGGATAAGTTATTTTATACATCCATACTTGAATTAGTAAAAAATTTTCAATTTAAAAATAGTTTTAAAAGTTTAAATCCTGTAAAATCTTATGAAAACAAGTTGTCATATACTTTAGCCAACATACTAAGCATCAACACTTCGAAAGCATAACTATTTTTAACCAACAAATTAAAACCCATTTATAAATAAAAATCAAGTTAACTGCTGCTCATAATTTTTTAAACACCGAATTTCCACAGGTACACCAATTATAAGTGTTGAGGCGCGAATTCCCTTGATTTTACACTAAATACAGGCCTGTCCAACATGAAGCGTCAGTCGCCTTTAATGTTAATTGGTTGATTTTTTAGGGCACAGGGCCCATATACGGGCAAAGAGCGACAACCAAGACAGATAATAAATAAATCAGTCTTTTAATATGTGGCCTATAATTATTTCTATAAGTTTATTTATGGCATTTAAGAAATTTAACCTAAAAGATGAATTTTTTAATATTTAAGAATTCGCAGTTTATATGGTAAGTAAAAATGGAACAGATTGTCACTAATTAAAAATTACACTGAAATTTTAATGCTAATTACTTCAGTATGCTTTAAACATACTCCGTTAGCAGAAATTTATGTATCAATCTGCAACAGAAGTCAATTTCATCTGCAACTGTGAACGATTCAGGACAAAGTTTACTCTATCATAGTAACTGCTATTTTGAAAGCAAAATTAGCATTTTATAACAAGATAGACGCCAATTAATGCCAAATATTTTTGCAAGTTTAAAATTGAAATATAATTGAATAGATATTAATACCGGGAGTAAATAAGTACAACTTAAATTAAGTCATTTCAAGTTATCAATACCAATAAAGACAAGTAAAGCATTAATTCATGCACAGTTCTCCATAATCATCCTTTTGAAGATGTTTTTTTTTGTTTTATAAAAAATTATCTACAAGTTTTAAGATACATCTAAAGGAGTCTATGATCGTTCTGTGCTTTTTCTGCTACCCGGCATAAATTTATGCATTTTTCACTATCATTCATTAAATTTCTTCAAATTTTGAGAGAAAAAATAAAAGATTACTCATTTTTGACGTACGATATCGGAACAGTACTATTGATTAAAATGCGGGGAAACTAATTCATTGCTTAGTAATAGTACTGTTCCGATATCGTACTTCAAAAATTAGTCATCTTTCTATTTTTTCTCTCAAAATTTGAAGAAATTTAATGAATGATAGTGAAAAATGCATAAATTTATGCCCGGTTGCAGAAAAAGCACAGAGCGATCAGCGAGTCCTTTAGATGTATCTTAAAACTTGTAGATAATTAAAACTTGTAGATAAAAAACAAACAAAACAAAAAAAAATTTATGAAACAAAAAAGTTGTGCAGGCCTGAATTATACGATTATAAGTTTACTAGTTTAAGTAGTACTAAGTAGTAGTTATAGGTTTTAAATTAAACTAATCTTTCATAACCACAGTGTAATTAAACATTGAAATTATAATGTCAATAGTAAATCCACAACTTGTTTCATGTATATGAACACCAATGCTGTGAAGTTCGTTCGCAATCAGTACCCCGGAACCACCTTCCAGTCAGAAACCTATCCCCATCTCCCGATTTTGGGAAAAGGATATTTTGAGAAATTTTATACCAGAGAATCCATCCCGATTCCCTGTGGATCTCATGGAACTCTGTATCCGTCTCCATGGATACCTGGAGCACTAGTGCCAACCCACAGAGTAGAGAGCTTAACAGAGATACCAAACCGCCGTTTTACTCCTAAGATCTTTAATTTATTCAGCACGCATATTATAATTCAGTTCACTAGTAGCCAATCAGTGAACGCGAAATGTATTTGATTTGAATTTAACACTGATTATAGGCGATTTGGATTTGAGTGACAGCTTCAATGGGCGAATGACAGAATTAGCAGGAATAGCGTGGAGGCGGGACTTGAGGCCAGAGATTTTTCAATGGGAAAAGCCCTGTTAAAAAAGTTGCCATTAGCGTCTACGGAGATGAACACTCTGTTAAGCTCTATACTCTGTGTGCCAACCCATCCTCCGAGCATTATAACCCGAAGATGGGTCAACCGATGTTAGGATCCGTAGAATACAAACGCAATGCGGGTAAAACAACGCATTTGCGAAAGTCAATCAAGGTGTGTGTCATGGGGGGAAACTTGTTCATTATTCAGCAGTGAAAAGAGTGGGAGGTATACGACAATGATTGCAGATATGATTCTTGAATAGGGGAAAAGAAATATTTTTAAACTTATCACGATTAAAGCTGGATATCAAAAAATTCAGATTTCCTTTAATGTTAATACAGGAAAGAATGAAAAATTTGTATTTTATTGGAAAAAAAATCTCACAAAGAATCGATTTAGTACTTGTCATGATCAAAGCTGAGAATGTCAATATCTATCCGAATTTATTTGTAATAATTTCTAGTAGATAAGCCGTTAAGTCGTATTAACCACATACCCATACGATAATTAATAATTAATTTCTAAATTTCGCCCTTAAATAATAGGCAGAATATATAGGCTTTTAAAATTGTAGAAAAATTACGTTTCTCAGTTTTATCAATCTTCATACATTGTTGGTTGCTGTTGATGGCACAGGTCCGTGGAATGGAAAAAGCTGTTTGAATAATTTTAGCGATTTACTATGATATTTCGGTGTGTTGATAACGAAAAAAAATATTGAAAAAACCCTATACGTCAGGATTTGACACAAATTGGAAAGTTTACTTTCAAATTTGTCCATTTTTTCAGTTTTTGTATATTCCCAACTCCCCTACTTTTAAAAATTAGTAACTGTGAATAATGCACATAGTACTAAACTATCTAACTACTAAACACCAGGGAGGATTTAATAGTATTATTATGCACAATTTTATAGTACTATAATGTCGAACTATTTCCGAATGCTCCGTTTGAGCCGGTCTTCCTGCTATTCACAAAGATAAATTTACAAAGAGGAACTTCATAGGGAGGAAAAATAGGTTCTAGAGTGAGTAAATGAGCTTATTTAGTTATTTAATGATTTTAATGGGAAATATGTAATAAAAATTTTTCATTAAAAAATAAAGTAACAACTTATTTAACTTAAATAGTAGGACATTTATTCTTATGAATAAAACATGACATTTCATTTTATTTTTAAAAATTTAATTAGAATTAAAGTTAATTTGTCTTTTTTTTCCTATCTTCTGTAAACTATACTTCATATACTGTAAACTATACTTCAAACTTTTTTTATGCAGATAATGTTTGATTCCCTTCATATTCCCTCCTTTGATACTGTTATTAATAACTCAGTTTTATCATAATTTGGAATTTTGTCTTATTATTCTTATTTCTCCCTTGTGTTGTGTGAACCAAGAAGAAAATGTCAATTTAATGGTTTAAGATTTTTCTTCAGAAAAATTTCATAAGGTGTAAGAAGGGAATAAGTCCATCAACTTTTTTTAACCGTAAAATATTTTTAATGTACTTATATTTATTTTGGTGATTGCTCTATTTTCTAAATAGGGTTTTGAATTTCCAATAAAAATTTGGTGGTTATACACCTACGAAATAAATGCATAGAATGCATAGATGATTAGACGAGAGAAAATTTCTTCAGTTAAAATTGTGAAATGAACAATTACAATTACTCAATGGATTTCTAAAACAAACTTGATGTAATTGTGTACCTAGAAAAATATTGGCTGTCATGTGCTATGGTACTTGTTACACACGCTTAAATAAGGAACTAGATGCTATACCTCTTTAGTTAAAAATAAGATAGGACCAACGACCCCCTCTTTGCAACGCCTTTTTATTCCAAAATATGGAATCACAAATTTAAAAACTAAAAGTTTCAATGCATCTAAACATCTTAAGAAATACTAACCTCTTTGAAGTACCTAACTAACTAAACTGGAAAAAAGTTAGACTGAAACAATTAACTAATTTTGTCTAAGATTAAAACTTAACGTCCAGCAGAAATTTCAATATGAATTAATCGAAAAACCATATACCCCCCTAGAAGCAATATATCACTTCCTTAATAGGCATTTCCCCTTGTAAGATTTAAAAAAAATTACTTCGTTAAATAATATTATTATCATAAAGGAAAAGGCAACCATCAAATTGGAAAATTTTTAACATGGGGTTTATATTCTTCCGACAAATAGGATAGGTAAACAATACAATAGAAATGCAGTTCGACTTTTCATGGGATAATTATGTAACAATTAGGAATATAAATTTTCATGTTCTTCACCACATTTCTTAAAGAGGAAAGGCAAGTGTCACAATCAGAAATACCGGGCTAGATGATTTCTCCTCATTGACCGGACCTGTTTTGTGGGTGTTGGTTCTAGAGAACGGGAAAGACGGGGTAAAAATGCAACCTAGGAGGTTAAGAAGAAAGCTTGGACATTGCATACAACATGTGGTTGTGCATGTTTCTCTTGAAATTTGTCCCCAGGATAGGTCTGAAGGTAAGGACGGTCTACCGGCTGCAAAATTTCAATGACGCAGCTCTGGTTGGAAAAAGTACTGGTGAATCATACTCAGGAGTAGCAGAAATGGAATCCAATGCATCACCACTCCGTTACCCTGCATCACCACTCCGTGGAATGATTAGAAAATCATCAGCTGAGTGCGCGCTCTCCATTGTGTCTTCAAACTCATACCCAACCGTCGTGGTGCTCCAAACCGAATCAGGATTCTCTCATAAACACGATGTCATGAAATTGGGATTTTCATTTCCTTATTTCGTGCACTATTGGAAACAGAAATGCCCATTTTCAGCCCCTTGTTTATTGACAAAGATGTAAGAAGCTATGCGGACCGAACGGACAATCCGCAGTACTGCAAACGACATCCATCCCACTGCCGCTTGTTCTCAGTATGATCTACCGGTATTTTGGCCAACCAGAGCTGCTTCATTGAGGTTTTTTAGCCGGTTGTCCGTCCTTACCTTCAGACCTGTCCTGGGAACAAATTTCAAGAGAAACATGCACAACCACATGTTGTATGCAATGTCCAAGCTTTCTTCTTAACCCCCTAGGTTGCATTTTTGCCCTGGCCTATCCGTTCGTAAGAACCAACGCTCACAAAACATGTCCGGAGAAAGAGGAGAAATCCCCTAGCCCGATATGCAACTTCCGCTGGTGCACCATATGAATTTGGACTACCTGAGGAGGCAACATGGTCCTCCAATCCCTTAAAAGTCATTTAGAGCCCCTGTCACTCAATACCATGACGTGTGACGGCGGTAATGGACACCTATGGAGACAACACTCCTCACAGATTTTCTCAGCCCCCTAACATCCAGGAAGGCTGATTTTTAAAGCAATTCACATTGATACTATGTGCAATCATAGAAATAAATTTGACTTTGATATCTCCTTTCCTTCTTGGTGTTGGGATCTTTATTTCCGCTAGTGTATTATTAGTGTACTTTTTTTCAAATTTGGAATATGGACTTTATAGCACTAAAGAATTTTCTGAAAAATTCCTCCACTCTCATGTTCAATTCAAAAGAATCTTTGAAACGTGTGATCATCTTTTTCTCAGCAAAGAGAAGGATAATTATGAATGCAACATGAGATATTCATTCGTTTTAGAAGAATAACAAAATTTTTTTTTTAATTTTAAGCGAAAAGTTACTATGCCCCTCAACAAAGAACTACACAACACATGTTTATACAATTTTGAACTGCGCAGTACAATTGAATAATAAAGTTTCCATATAGTCTCCATAACCTAATAAAGATACAATAGTTATGGAGATGGATAAATGTATGACAAAACTTAGTAATGTATGGAGTTGGAACTGCAGATAAAATTAACAAAAGGAGAAAAAATACACATTCATAAAAATTCCCCCAAAACCTAAAAATGGTACAATGGTTATGTATGGGGCTGGATAAATAAATGTATGATAATGATTAGAGTTTTACATTCTGATTCAGTTTGAAACTGAAAAACAACATTGGCAAAATTTAAAATAATCAAAAACTATTTGGAAACAAAAAGTTCTCCAAACCCAGAAGATACAATAAGAATGGAGATGTGAGAATTAATAAAAAACTTTTTTTCCTTTAGAATATAACCTTAGATTATCTAATAAGGTAACAAAAAACCTCCAAACCCTTAGAAGGTACAATAGGAAGGGAGATTTGAGAATTTATAGAATTTTTTTCATTTACAATATGACTTTATAGATTATAATAAGAGAAAACTAATTGTTCTCTAAACCCTTAGAAGGTACAATAGGAATTGAGATTTGAGAATTTATAATTTTTTCCTTTAGAATATAACCTTAGATTATCTAATAAGGTAACAAAAAATCTCCAAACCCTTAGAAGGTACAATAGGAAGGTAGATTTGAGAATTTATAACAATTTTTTTCATTTACAATATGACTTTATAGATTATAATAAGAGAAAACTAAATGTTCTCCAAACCCTTAGAAGGTACAATAGGAATGGAGATGTAAGAATTTATAATTTTTTCCTTTAGAATATAACCTTATATATAGATTATCTAATTAGGAAACAAAAAAATCTCCAAACCCTTAGAAGGTACAATAGGAAGGGAGATTTGAGAATTTATAGAATTTTTTTCATTTACAATATGACTATAGATTATAATAAGAGAAAACTAAATGTTCTCCAAACCCTTAGAAGGTACAATAGGAATGGAGATTTGTGAATTTATAATTTTTTCCTTTAGAATATAACCTTATATATAGATTATCTAATTAGGAAACAAAAAAATCTCCAAACCCTTAGAAGGTACAATAGGAAGGGAGATTTGAGAATTTATAGAATTTTTTTCATTTACAATATGACTTTATAGATTATAATAAGAGAAAACTAAATGTTCTCCAAACCCTTAGAAGGTACAATAGGAATGGAGATTTGAGAATTTATAATTTTTTCCTTTAGAATATAACCTTAGATTATCTAATAAGGTAACAAAAAATCTCCAAACCCTTAGAAGGTACAATAGGAAGGGAGATTTGAGAATTTATAGAATTTTTTTTATTTACAATATGACTTTATAGATTATAATAAGAGAAAACTAAATGTTCTCCAAACCCTTAGAAGGTACAATAGGAATGGAGATGTGAGAATTTATAATTTTTTCCTTTAGAATATAACCTTAGATTATCTAATAAGGTAACAAAAAATCTCCAAACCCTTAGAAGGTACAATAGGAATGGAGATTTGAGAATTTATAATTTTTTCCTTTAGAATATAACCTTAGATTATCTAATAAGGTAACAAAAAATCTCCAAACCCTTAGAAGGTACAATAGGAAGGGAGATTTGAGAATTTATAGAATTTTTTTCATTTACAATATGATTTTATAGATTATAATAAGAGAAAACTAATTGTTCTCTAAACCCTTAGAAGGTACAATAGGAATGGAGATTTGAGAATTTATAATTTTTTCCTTTAGAATATAACCTTAGATTATCTAATAAGGTAACAAAAAATCTCCAAACCCTTAGAAGGTACAATAGGAAGGTAGATTTGAGAATTTATAAAAATTTTTTTCATTTACAATATGACTTTATAGATTATAATAAGAGAAAACTAAATGTTCTCCAAACCCTTAGAAGTACAATAGGAATGGAGATTTGAGAATTTATAATTTTTTTCCTTTAGAATATAACCTTAGATTATCTAATAAGGTAACAAAAAATCTCCAAACCCTTAGAAGGTACAATAGGAAGGGAGATTTGAGAATTTATAACATAAAATTTTTTTCATTTACAATATGACTTTATAGATTATAATAAGAGAAAACTAAATGTTCTCCAAACCCTTAGAAGGTACAATAGGAATGGAGAAGTGATATTTTATAATTTTTTCCTTTAGAATATAACCTGAGATTATCTAATAAGGTAACAAAAAATCTCCAAACCCTTAGAAGGTAAAATAGGAAGGGAGATTTGAGAATTTAAAGAATTTTCTTCATTTACAATATGACTTTATAGATTATAATAAGAGAAAACTAAATGTTCTCCAAACCCTTAGAAGGTACAATAGGAAGGGAGATTTGAGAATTTATAGAATTTTTTTTATTTACAATATGACTTTATAGATTATAATGAGGGAAAACTAAATGTTCTCAAAACCCTTAGAAGGTACAATAGGAATGGAGATTTGAGAATTTATAATTTTTTCCTTTAGAATATAACCTTATATGCAGATTATCTAATTAGGAAACAAAAAATCTCCAAATCCATAGAAGGTACAATAGGAAGGGAGATTTGAGAATTTATAACATTTTTTCATTTACAATATGACTTTATAGATTATCATAAGAGAAACTAAAAGTTCTCCAAACCCTTAGAAGGTACAATGGGAAGGGAGATTTGAGAATTTATAATTTTTTTTTCATTTTGAATATGACGTAGAATATCTTATTTCTCCAAACCCTTAAATGGTACAAAAGGAATGGAGAGTAGGATTTTTCATTCTTTAAAAAAGCTCTCTCTGGCCTTAAATACATTTTAAAGGAGAGAATATTAATGCAAAGACTTATTAAAGAGTCATTTTCAGTATAACCCTACTTAGAGAAGAGGATTAGAAGAGGTCCCTCTATGTTTCTAATAATTTGGATAGTATGAACTCAATATTGGTTCATGAAATATTAATAAAAATACCTGCCCTAACATTAGTGGATTTTTTTTCAAATTTAGAACATGGACCTTTTGTTATATTAAAGCATCCAAATAAGAGTTCCTCTACTCTCTTTAATGATGAATTCATAAAATTATTCGAGAAGCTGTAGCATCTTACTTTTCTCAGCAAGGAGAAAGGAATGTATGAATTCAACATGAGAATAATCATTCATTTTAGTTTCTCCAAACCATTAAATTGTACAATAGGAATGGAGATTTCAAACATTAAGAAATGCATGGATTGCGCCACTTTTCTTACAGCTAAATCGCTTTAAAAATATTTCAAATGAGACAGTATCAATGCAGAGACTTCTTAAAAAGTCATTTTAAGTATAAACCTAATTAGAGCAGAGGAGTGGAAGAGGTCCCTCTAAGTTTCTAACAATTTGGATCATATGAACCCAATATTGGTTCATGAAATATTAATAAAAATACCTGCCCTAACATTAGTGGATTTTTTTTTTCAAATTTAGAACATGGACCTTTTGTTATATTAAAGCTTCCAAATAAGAGTTCCTCTACTCTCTTTCATGATGAATTCATAAAATTATTCGAGAAGCTGTAGCATCTTACTTTTCTCAGCAAGGAGAAAGAAATGTAGGAATTCAACATGAGAATAATCATTCATTTTAGTTTCTCCAAACCATTAAATTGTACAATAGGAATGGAGATTTCAAACATTAAGAAATGCATGGATTGCGACACTTTTCTTACAGCTAAATTGCTTTAAAAATATTTTAAATGAGACAGTATTATACAGAGACTTCTTAAAAAGTCATTTTAAGTATAAACCTAATTAGAGCAGAGGAGTGGAAGAGGTCCCTCTAAGTTTCTAACAATTTGGATCATATGAACCCAATATTGGTTCATGAAATACAGTAAAGCACCGTTTATACGTCTCTCATTTATACGTCTTTTACATTTATACGTCGTTTTCGCTAAGTCCCAATTAAGTCAAATAATCAAAATTGATTTCAATTATACGTCTTTTCATTTATACGCCGTTTTACGTCGGTCCCTTGAAAGACGTATAAACGGTGCTTTACTGTATTAATAAAAATACCTGCCCTAACATTATTGGATTTTTTTTTCAAATTTAGAATATGGACCTTTTGTTATATTAAAGCTTCCAAATAAGAGTTCCTCTACTCTCTTTCATGATGAATTCATAAAATTATTCGAGAAGCTGTAGCATCTTACTTTTCTCAGCAAGGAGAAAGAAATGTATGAATTCAACATGAGAATAATCATTCATTTTAGTTTCTCCAAACCATTAAATTGTACAATAGGAATGGAGATTTCAAACATTAAGAAATGCATGGATTGCGACACTTTTCTTACAGCTAAATCGCTTTAAAAATATTTTAAATGAGACAGTATTATACAGAGACTTCTTAAAAAGTCATTTTAAGTATAAACTTAATTAGAGCAGAGGAGTGGAAGAGGTCCCTCTAAGTTTCTAACAATTTGGATCATATGAACCCAATATTGGTTCATGAAATATTAATAAAAATACCTGCCCTAACATTATTGGATTTTTTTTTCAAATTTAGAACATGGACCTTTTGTTATATTAAAGCTTCCAAATAAGAGTTCCTCTTCTCTCTTTCATGATGAATTCATAAAATTATTCGAGAAGCTGTAGCATCTTACTTTTCTCAGCAAGGAGAAAGAAAATTATGAATTCAATATGAGAATAATCATTCATTTTAGTTTCTCCAAACCATTAAATTGTACAATAGGAATGGAGATTTCAAACATTAAGAAATGCATGGATTGCGACACTTTTCTTACAGCTAAATTGCTTTAAAAATATTTTAAATGAGACAGTATTATACAGAGACTTCTTAAAAAGTCATTTTAAGTATAAACCTAATTAGAGCAGAGGAGTGGAAGAGGTCCCTCTAAGTTTCTAACAATTTGGATCATATGAACCCAATATTGGTTCATGAAATATTAATAAAAATACCTGCCCTAACATTATTGGATTTTTTTTTCAAATTTAGAATATGGACCTTTTGTTATATTAAAGCTTCCAAATAAGAGTTCCTCTACTCTCTTTCATGATGAATTCATAAAATTATTCGAGAAGCTGTAGCATCTTACTTTTCTCAGCAAGGAGAAAGAAATGTATGAATTCAACATGAGAATAATCATTCATTTTAGTTTCTCCAAACCATTAAATTGAACAATAGGAATGGAGATTTCAAACATTAAGAAATGCATGGATTGCGACACTTTTCTTACAGCTAAATCGCGTTAAAAATATTTTAAATGAGACAGTATTATACAGAGACTTCTTAAAAAGTCATTTTAAGTATAAACCTAATTAGAGCAGAGGAGTGGAAGAGGTCCCTCTAAGTTTCTAACAATTTGGATCATATGAACCCAATATTGGTTCATGAAATATTAATAAAAATACCTGCCCTAACATTATTGGATTTTTTTTTCAAATTTAGAATATGGACCTTTTGTTATATTAAAGCTTCCAAATAAGAGTTCCTCTACTCTCTTTCATGATGAATTCATAAAATTATTCGAGAAGCTGTAGCATCTTACTTTTCTCAGCAAGGAGAAAGAAATGTATGAATTCAACATGAGAATAATCATTCATTTTAGTTTCTCCAAACCATTAAATTGAACAATAGGAATGGAGATTTCAAACATTAAGAAATGCATGGATTGCGACACTTTTCTTACAGCTAAATTGCTTTAAAAATATTTTAAATGAGACAGTATTATACAGAGACTTCTTAAAAAGTCATTTTAAGTATAAACCTAATTAGAGCAGAGGAGTGGAAGAGGTCCCTCTAAGTTTCTAACAATTTGGATCATATGAACCCAATATTGGTTCATGAAATATTAATAAAAATACCTGCCCTAACATTATTGGATTTTTTTTTCAAATTTAGAATATGGACCTTTTGTTATATTAAAGCTTCCAAATAAGAGTTCCTCTACTCTCTTTCATGATGAATTCATAAAATTATTCGAGAAGCTGTAGCATCTTACTTTTCTCAGCAAGGAGAAAGAAATGTATGAATTCAACATGAGAATAATCATTCATTTTAGTTTCTCCAAACCATTAAATTGAACAATAGGAATGGAGATTTCAAACATTAAGAAATGCATGGATTGCGACACTTTTCTTACAGCTAAATCGCGTTAAAAATATTTTAAATGAGACAGTATTATACAGAGACTTCTTAAAAAGTCATTTTAAGTATAAACCTAATTAGAGCAGAGGAGTGGAAGAGGTCCCTCTAAGTTTCTAACAATTTGGATCATATGAACCCAATATTGGTTCATGAAATATTAATAAAAATACCTGCCCTAACATTATTGGATTTTTTTTTCAAATTTAGAATATGGACCTTTTGTTATATTAAAGCTTCCAAATAAGAGTTCCTCTACTCTCTTTCATGATGAATTCATAAAATTATTCGAGAAGCTGTAGCATCTTACTTTTCTCAGCAAGGAGAAAGAAATGTATGAATTCAACATGAGAATAATCATTCATTTTAGTTTCTCCAAACCATTAAATTGAACAATAGGAATGGAGATTTCAAACATTAAGAAATGCATGGATTGCGACACTTTTCTTACAGCTAAATTACTTTAAAAATATTTTAAATGAGACAGTATTATACAGAGACTTCTTAAAAAGTCATTTTAAGTATAAACCTAATTAGAGCAGAGGAGTGGAAGAGGTCCCTCTAAGTTTCTAACAATTTGGATCATATGAACCCAATATTGGTTCATGAAATATTAATAAAAATACCTGCCCTAACATTATTGGATTTTTTTTTCAAATTTAGAATATGGACCTTTTGTTATATTAAAGCTTCCAAATAAGAGTTCCTCTACTCTCTTTCATGATGAATTCATAAAATTATTCGAGAAGCTGTAGCATCTTACTTTTCTCAGCAAGGAGAAAGAAATGTATGAATTCAACATGAGAATAATCATTCATTTTAGTTTCTCCAAACCATTAAATTTAACAATAGGAATGGAGATTTCAAACATTAAGAAATGCATGGATTGCGACACTTTTCTTACAGCTAAATCGCTTTAAAAATATTTTAAATGAGACAGTATTATACAGAGACTTCTTAAAAAGTCATTTTAAGTATAAACCTAATTAGAGCAGAGGAGTGGAAGAGGTCCCTCTAAGTTTCTAACAATTTGGATCATATGAACCCAATATTGGTTCATGAAATATTAATAAAAATACCTGCCCTAACATTATTGGATTTTTTTTTCAAATTTAGAATATGGACCTTTTGTTATATTAAAGCTTCCAAATAAGAGTTCCTCTACTCTCTTTCATGATGAATTCATAAAATTATTCGAGAAGCTGTAGCATCTTACTTTTCTCAGCAAGGAGAAAGAAATGTATGAATTCAACATGAGAATAATCATTCATTTTAGTTTCTCCAAACCATTAAATTGAACAATAGGAATGGAGATTTCAAACATTAAGAAATGCATGGATTGCGACACTTTTCTTACAGCTAAATTACTTTAAAAATATTTTAAATGAGACAGTATTATACAGAGACTTCTTAAAAAGTCATTTTAAGTATAAACCTAATTAGAGCAGAGGAGTGGAAGAGGTCCCTCTAAGTTTCTAACAATTTGGATCATATGAACCCAATATTGGTTCATAAAATATTAATAAAAATACCTGCCCTAACATTATTGGATTTTTTTTTCAAATTTAGAATATGGACCTTTTGTTATATTAAAGCTTCCAAATAAGAGTTCCTCTACTCTCTTTCATGATGAATTCATAAAATTATTCGAGAAGCTGTAGCATCTTACTTTTCTCAGCAAGGAGAAAGAAATGTATGAATTCAACATGAGAATAATCATTCATTTTAGTTTCTCCAAACCATTAAATTGTACAATAGGAATGGAGATTTCAAACATTAAGAAATGCATGGATTGCGACACTTTTCTTACAGCTAAATTGCTTTAAAAATATTTTAAATGAGACAGTATTATACAGAGACTTCTTAAAAAGTCATTTTAAGTATAAACCTAATTAGAGCAGAGGAGTGGAAGAGGTCCCTCTAAGTTTCTAACAATTTGGATCATATGAACCCAATATTGGTTCATGAAATATTAATAAAAATACCTGCCCTAACATTATTGGATTTTTTTTTCAAATTTAGAATATGGACCTTTTGTTATATTAAAGCTTCTAAATAAGAGTTCCTCTACTCTCTTTCATGATGAATTCATAAAATTATTCGAGAAGCTGTAGCATCTTACTTTTCTCAGCAAGGAGAAAGAAATGTATGAATTCAACATGAGAATAATCATTCATTTTAGTTTCTCCAAACCATTAAATTGAACAATAGGAATGGAGATTTCAAACATTAAGAAATGCATGGATTGCGACACTTTTCTTACAGCTAAATTACTTTAAAAAATATTTTAAATGAGACAGTATTATACAGAGACTTCTTAAAAAGTCATTTTAAGTATAAACCTAATTAGAGCAGAGGAGTGGAAGAGGTCCCTCTAAGTTTCTAACAATTTGGATCATATGAACCCAATATTGGTTCATGAAATATTAATAAAAATACCTGCCCTAACATTATTGGATTTTTTTTTCAAATTTAGAATATGGACCTTTTGTTATATTAAAGCTTCCAAATAAGAGTTCCTCTACTCTCTTTCATGATGAATTCATAAAATTATTCGAGAAGCTGTAGCATCTTACTTTTCTCAGCAAGGAGAAAGAAATGTATGAATTCAACATGAGAATAATCATTCATTTTAGTTTCTCCAAACCATTAAATTGTACAATAGGAATGGAGATTTCAAACATTAAGAAATGCATGGATTGCGACACTTTTCTTACAGCTAAATTGCTTTAAAAATATTTTAAATGAGACAGTATTATACAGAGACTTCTTAAAAAGTCATTTTAAGTATAAACCTAATTAGAGCAGAGGAGTGGAAGAGGTCCCTCTAAGTTTCTAACAATTTGGATCATATGAACCCAATATTGGTTCATGAAATATTAATAAAAATACCTGCCCTAACATTATTGGATTTTTTTTTCAAATTTAGAATATGGACCTTTTGTTATATTAAAGCTTCCAAATAAGAGTTCCTCTACTCTCTTTCATGATGAATTCATAAAATTATTCGAGAAGCTGTAGCATCTTACTTTTCTCAGCAAGGAGAAAGAAATGTATGAATTCAACATGAGAATAATCATTCATTTTAGTTTCTCCAAACCATTAAATTGTACAATAGGAATGGAGATTTCAAACATTAAGAAATGCATGGATTGCGACACTTTTCTTACAGCTAAATCGCTTTAAAAATATTTTAAATGAGACAGTATTAATGCAGAGACTTCTTAAAAAGTCATTTTAAGTATAAACCTAATTAGAGCAGAGAAGTGGAAGAGGTCCCTCTAACAAGGAAACATTCTTAGGGTGAACTCACAGAAATGCACGAAAAATTTACAGGCATAAGAAGATGACTCAAAACACTTACTGTGAAAAAATTAGCTGCTGAATTTCAATAGGAGAGGAGTTATTTAAATTTGAAATTTGGGTTCTGAGTTGCCAAACACATTCATTTAGCACCACTTGGCGACTTTCCAATCGGATGGAATGAGAAATTTGATTCGAAGTGTCTAAATCCACGAAAGTTGGCCCGTGCTAAAGTATTAGCAAAATTTATTAGAGTTGAGTTGTTACTTTCGTGGATTTAGACAGTGCCATAAAATATATAGTTTCCAATGCATTTTTAAAAAATATGCGGCAAACAGATAACTCCTAAAAATTAAATGCTAAATAGATGTTGGATTCTTTTTAATTTGCATATAATTTTGTATTGCTTCATGCGTTATTTATTTTAATTTTCCTTCTTTAATTAATTTTTATTCCTGTTTTGCATTTGATGAACTTTTTTTTATTCGCTCATTTATAAGTGGCAACAGAGAAAACGCGGCCAGTTCATTCTACCATTTGGCGTTCTCTCTGCGTTTCTCGCCTTGTAGGGTTACATTTGGCGTTAAATATGACAATTTTCAATAATTTGTTACAGCTTTTCTACTGTAATTCAGCAGCTAATTTTTTACAGAAGGTGTTTTAAGTCATATACTAACCCCTGTAAAATTTTCGTCCAATTCTGTGAGTTCATCCTGAGAATGTTTCCTTGTAAGTTTCTAACAATTTGGATCATATGAATCCAATATTGGTTCATGAAATATTAATAAAAATACCTGCCCTAACATTAATGGTTTTTTTTTCAAATTTAGAACATGTACCTTTTGTTATATTAAAGCTTCCAAATAAGAGTTCCTCTACTCTCTTTCATGATGAATTCATAAAATTATTCGAGAAGCTGTAGCATCTTACTTTTCTCAGCAAGGAGAAAGAAATGTATGAATTCAACATGAGAATAATCATTCATTTTAGTTTCTCCAAACCATTAAATTGTACAATAGGAATGGAGATTTCAAACATTAAGAAATGCATGGATTGCGACACTTTTCTTACAGCTAAATTGCTTTAAAAATATTTTAAATGAGACAGTATTAATGCAGAGACTTCTTAAAAAGTCATTTTAAGTATAAACCTAATTAGAGCAGAGGAGTGGAAGAGGTCCCTCTAAGTTTCTAACAATTTGAATCATATGAACCCAATATTGGTTCATGAAATATTAATAAAAATACCTTCCCTAACATTAGTGGATTTTTTTTTCAAATTTAGAATATGGACCTTTTAGTTATATTTAGGCTTCCAAATAGGAGTTCCTCTACTCTTTATTATGTTGAATTCACAGAAAAATTTGAGAAGCTGTAGCATATATCTTACTTTTTTCAGTAAAGGAGAATGAAATCATGAATACAACCTGAGAATACTCCTTTCTTTTAATTTCTCCAAACCCTTAAGTAATACATAAGAATGGAGATTTTTAAACATAAACTACATAGTAAAGAAACTGCAAACATAACTGCATTTAGAGTGAAACTATTTGATAAAAAGTAAGACATTTTAAACCCTTAAAAATGTTATAATAGGAATGGAGAGGTGTCAAACGTCTACTCCATCCGTCAATCTGTACGACGATCTCAACGATTAGAAAAAGCGCTGTTGATGCCAGACACACTTTCGCGAAACGTCCAAAGTTTAATCATCGTGACCATGGTGACCCAACATGAAAACCTCTTACCATTCCATTCACAAAAGCACGAAGAAGAATTTCAAAATAATAAGGTACAAATCTATTCTGAAGCAAATCGCATTTATAATGAAGGGGAAATGCCTTTTACTTGATTTTAAATTAAAAATTATGTATAATTTTGCATTACCAGTGGGTTTGGTCCCACTGTGTTATAAAGTAGCTTAAAAACTAAACACACTTATTAAGTAACTGAGTGAAAAGTCTTTTAGTTAGTATTACAAAATTACCCTTTAACAGACACAAGAAAAGGACACGATTTAATACACAATTGATCCTACTTAGGCATGCATTTGATGTCCAAAAATTATTTTATGCAGCATATTATAAAGTTGGCCGTATATAAACAACTAAATATGTCAAATCTTATTCGAAAAATTCTATTTCTATCATCTTTTTGTTAAAATAAGGAGGTATTGCATCTAGTTCCTTATTTGAGCGTGTAAAACATATGCCATAGCACTTAGTAAAAAAATATTTTTGGGAGAAAATTTTACAGCAAGTGTGTTTTAGGGATCCATTGAAAATTTCTAATTATTCATTTCACAAAATCTTTACTGGAGAATTTTCTCTTGTATAATCATCTTACAAATCTATACCTTCTACACTTTTATTTTCTAGGAGGACTAGTAGAAATGTTTAGAGATTTACCCAACCAGTTTTAAGAAATATCAGTCCGCAATCTCCGAATGGATTACGCAATAAAGTTGCATTAAGAAATAAAAGAACCGTAGTTCGAGATTCAATTTTCAAAGGAGAAGCGTATCAATAGGGGATATTTATTATTTTTTTTATGAAAGTACGAAGTGCAATTTTTCAGAGGTTCAGAATATGCCCGAACAAGGTTCGTGGGAAATTTAGGCAGCTGTGGGGAATTTTTTTTCCACAAATTTATAAAGAAAATTCTACAAATCCAATTGTTATTAGTGACAAACAAATATTTAAGCAAGCGACTGGGCCTTCAACTTCTTTGAAAAGTAGGTAAAAACTACAGAATTATACGGATGTAGAGTGGGAAAATTACTGATCTACACTGAAAAAGGTTCCTGGGTGAAATGCCTGAAAGTGGGCTTTCCCTTTCTTGATATGCAGGGAAAATAACAAATCCGTGACAGGAATGGTAATTTTCATGAAAATTCAATTTCTTGTGTAACCCCATATCTCTCTAGGATTTTTACTAATTAAGTTTTGTTAAAGAGGAGAATTCTGCGCTCCTAATTTTTTATTTATAGATTTATCTGTCTTGTTAGGTTCTTAAATACAAACTTTTTTCTTAAAGTCGCTTAAAATGGATAATATAGGGACAGTTTTAGGGAAATTTCAGACCAAACAAATTGCGTTCTAGGGATATAGAAGGACCTGAAACATTTTCTGCACCCCTGCAATTTTTATGAAAAACGAAAGCAAATTTAGAATAAATTCTAACTTTTATTTAAAATAATTTTTTGATGTTTTTAGTGTGCTAAATCGAAAATTACCTTTTTTAATCTTTTAAAAAGTGCATGTACAAATAGAGCAAAATTTCATAAAAAAAGAGATCATAACATAACTATATTAATTACCAATGATAACTATTTAAAAAGAGTCAATGCCTCAATACAAATAAAAAATATGAAATTAAACTAATTTATTTTTATGAAAATGATTATGTTACTGAATTGGGTTCATTTACACATACTAAAACCACTAATACATATTTAATTCAAGTAAGGCATTATTTAAACTTCCTTATGATTTTCTATGAATATTTACCCTGATGAAATAGTTAACAATGTTCTTTACTCATTAACTTTTTAGAGTAAAGAAGTCCAAAAAAGAGAAATTTTTAAAATAATTTTGCTATTTCTGGAAAACATCCTGACGCATAGGAATATTTCAGTATTTTTTTTCGTAATAACATTAAAAATACTTGGGTATTCAACAAAAACTTTTAAACAGCTTTTTCGTTGCACACCTGTTATTTGCCATGTAACTTATTTTTTAACTTCCAAATTTCTGTAGTTCATAAGGCATGATAGTAAAATTAAAAAGATATGTTGCACTAAGAAAATAACCTGCGGACACTAAATTTCAATTATTTATCACGGCTTATCTACCCGAAATTACGGTACTTTAATTAATCATAAAATCTTTTAGTCTATATGGTATCTTATATCCTCCCTTAGAACAAAGATCTATAGACCAAAATGACTAATCCTTTTTTCTACTGGTTAACATGCATTTTAAAAACCTCAAAATACAATAAATTTAAATTTTAAAGCATACAAATATAACAATATTCAAGCAAAATTGTTTCTTCCAAACAAGGGAGAAAATTTTTAAAAATTACAAAATGGAAAACTTTTAAAATAAAAAAAGATAGCTCTAGTTTTCTTAAAAAATTAAAAAGATCATTTAAAAATAAATACTAAGTTCAGCCTAAAATTTCTCTAAACTAAGAAGCAACGTTTGAAATTTTTCTATTATCAATATTTTACCGATATACTACTACAAATATAGTATCAAAAGTTTTCAATAAAACATTACGACTCAAAATCAAGACACTTAATTTAAACTTTTTTCCATGTCATTGAGTTCTTTCGTCCTTTAAAAAGACTAAAATATATCAAAAAATTAAAACTTTCCCCCCTGTTAAACCACTCAACAGATAAAAATGCACAAGCTCAGTTTTAAGTTAAATACCATAAACATTGGTCACGGAGAAATAGCGCTTAAAATCAGTATTTAGCAACTAAAATCATTCTAAAATTCTAAATGTGTCGAGCATTCTATTCACCAGAAAGGTATGACAAAAAAATTAAAAATTTCCCTCGAATTTCAAAAGCGTGACTAAAAATATCATATCATTCAGCACGATTCACTTGTGATTTGGATGGAAGGATTAGTTCAAAAAGGGACCATTAAATATAAAACAACTGCTTTCCAAAACTCAAATTGGTGAACAAAATGGCACGACTGGTTTAGGGTTAACATCCATAGTCGGGTACATTAAAAGAAACTATTGTGCAGAATTTATAAAAGAAATGGGTACTCACATAATTTTAAAATCCTCATGAAGTCGAACTCAGGAGAGGGCAAATCCGAGCAGTCGGCAAGAAGTTCTAAAGTCAAGTAGACAGTCATCGAGTCCACAGGAGAAACGTTTTTGTAGCGTCCGAATTAGTTCGATGTATCCAAGCGAAATGTTCAGTCATATCATGCTTGCAACTGTCCAAAACCTGTAGGGTTATAACACTACAGGTGTATCCCTTTCTAAAATCACTTTAAGTTCACAATAATAAAAATAAATAGAATAGAAACGACATATCGTAACAAAAAAAATAGAACGCAACCGTTCCGCGAGTCATAGAAGTTTTGATCAGATGCCAGATGCGTCGGAGGTGGCAAACGATAATTCGCGTAGTGGAAAAATAAAAGCAGCTGCATAATTAGATATTCGACGAAAGTTCAAATAAAAAAATAAACTCACAGAGTAATCACACCTGGGGATCAAGAATTCAGATGCCAGCCTCATTTCTGTTACCTCCTATAACCTTTTAAAATTTAAAAAATCATGTATAATTAGGGCGATACAAATTTATTGAGATTTTTCCTACTTTAAAAATTAAAAGTTTTGGGATATTTTACACTAGTACTTTTATTTTTCTGTACTAAATGGCTTCTTTCTACGAGTGACATTGCATATTAACTTTCGTATAAGGGTGCTCGAATCTGCTACAGCGCTGGACTAGGGATTAGAAGTTACTGGATTCTATAGTTCTCATGTTGTTTTGAATTTCCTGTGTTATTTCAGTTACTCCTATAGCTAATTAATAAACAAAAAACAAGGCATATTTTTAAAACATGTTTAAAACGATTTAAACCAAAAATTATAATAAATACTTCTGAGCTTGAAATAATGAATTACAGACACAAAAGTAGACTTCTAAAAAGATGGAAACGTATTGCCTGAATTATTGCCGTAAATTTGGCAAATTATCGTAGCCATAGCGTAGCCATGGCTACGACCCATCCCGATTAGTTAAATTCAATGTCAAATGTCTATTCGATTTTTTTTCGATTTATAAATGTTTTAAATTATTTAAATTCAATTAATTTAATTAAAGTTAAGCAAACAATTCCTACGAAAATTCTAATTCAGATATAAAATTTTTGTTTTTCTTCTCTCCTTTTGAAACTAAGCGGGAAAAAGACAGGCCTTTTGGATCTGCGGGAAAAAATTTATGGAGAAATATTTATCCTTCAAATATATTAATTTACCACATTAGGGTCTAGACCTCATCTAGAGTATGCTGTTAGTTTTGGTCTCCATACTTAAAAAAATATATTGATTCAATTATTGAAAGGGGCATAGGGCTACTAAAATGGTCAAGGGTATATCCAGTTTAAGTTATGAGGGAAGATTAAAGAAGCTAAATATGTTCACTCTAGAGAAAAGAAGGATTAGAGGGGATTTGATTCAACTATTTAAAATGGTAAAGCAAGGGGACACAGAGGGACTAGATTTCAATACGGATAATAGAACAAGGGATCACAATTTCAAATTGAATAAAGTAAAATTTAAGACGGATTGTAGAAAGGGCATTATTTTTTAATAGGGTAGTGGATAGATGGAATGCGTTGCCTGAAACAATTGTAAATTCAAGTGGGGTAAACGAGTTCAAGAGGAAAATTGACACATACTGGGATTCCGGTAGTTTGGGTTAAAAGACTGGACCAACCTTGCTGGGCTTACGCCTGTAGTTGGTCGACTTAATTTGTATTTGTATTGTATTATTTTTAAGTAAAAGGTTAGAGGTTAATGATTATTATATAAGTAAAATTAATATCAAATACACAGGGTGTCCCAAGTTTTTAACTTTTGAACCCCTACAAATATATTCATAAAAGTGGGGTCTAGGTATAGATAGTAAAAAAAATATGCCCTATCCGATGCAACATCTTTCAACGTCCCCTAACCCTAGTGTCACTGTTAGAACTTATAATTTTTATTTTAAAAACTTTAAGGTTTGGTTAATTAGTCATTTACAGGGAGAGAGCGGCACCTTGTGACATGGCCCACCTTGGAACACTCCACTTTTCAGAACTCGTGCTTATAGGTATTCAAGAATGACCTTAAAATCTACTCTTCAATATGTTTTGGAATCTTTGGTGAGTAAAAAAAATTTTATTGAAAAAAATAAATATAATTTAAGAATGTAATGAATTACAATTTAGAAATTGAAACACAAAAAAAATCTTTAAGTAAACAAAAAAGTCAGTGATTTATGTTATGAGAAAAATGAGGAAATAAGGGGAAAATTTTGAATTTAAAATTTGTTGGGTGCCTACTTTATGATAATTAAACAAAGCTTTTTCATTATTTTCGATATTTTTATATTTTTCAAAATAAAATTTATAATTTTTGTACTTGTTATTTTCTTTTAACTGCCAATACGTCTGTTGCTAGGGCGGTTGATAGGTGCGGCGGTATCTGTTGCTAAAGCGGTTGCTGGGCCCGAGTAATGATAATTGTAAATGCTCTATAATATTGAAAGGGTACCAAGGTGGGCCACTAGTGAGGTACCTTGGGAAATTAAAAGAGGTTTTATTAAATTTGTTATTATAAATTCCCTAAAAGCGATAATCGGTTGGAATTTTTTCATTAGATGCGGAAATAACAATGTATTTTATATATTAGCTGTGTAAGAATAAATATCATAGTGTAAAAAATTATAAAAATAACTTAATAAAAAGTGTCCCAAGGTGCCCCACTCTCCCCTAAAATTTCTCAATCTCGCCTTATGAGGAGCAAAAGTAGGTGCGTTCTATACAAAACCCCTCTAAATCATTGTAAAAGACCTGAACAACATCCTGAATCTCCACCTATCATAGCACTAGCAACACTGCCGATCTTCCACCTCCCCTCCATACCAATCTCTCCCAAAAGACACTCGATGAAATCGCAATAAGCAAACACACAAAAACAACGCATTAGTTCAGCTCGATAAAGCCAGCCTTCTGAAGAGGAGCATTGTTTCCCACAGGGAGAGGGGACACAGGTGTCTGATTTAGAGGCAGTAAACCTTCGCCCTCCATCTCTCTTGGGGCGGATATTTAGCCCCGCTGTCCGGCTCCCCGCCGCGCTCGGCACGGCTTCTGCGGGGGGGAGCGCCCCTGTGGACGCGAGGGCGCGAAGATCCCTCCTGTTTGACGACTTCCGATGAGAGCACTTTGGTTATTATTTTGGGTTGGTGATGTAATCTGAAAAGTTTAATTGAATATCTGATTGGTGGTGAGGTATTGGTTGTGTTGTATGTGAAGGTTACACATACTTAATGGGTTTTGAACAAATCGATTTATTTTGAAGTGTACGAGCTGTTAAAATTCCGTTATACCATCAGCTATTTATCACGTTTTGTTTAATGATGGTTTGGTGATCTATAAGAAGGGAATATATTCCTGGGATGGTTTATTTTTTTTTAAACAAAAACCGTTTTACGTGCTGAAGAAGTACAAGTTCAGATTTTTATAACAGTCCTTCTTCTATATAGTAAAGGGAAAATTATTGCAGCAATATTTTAATTAACGAAGTTTAACCAACATCTTATCGCTCAATGCCTAAAGGTGCTTCCCTCCAGTAAAAGGAATATTATTGCGGCAATATTTTAATTACTGAAGTTTAACCGAAATCGCGCGTATCATTCAATACATTCAATAACTAATATCAAGGTACTAGGGAGATAGGTGTTGCTAGAACCCTTCGAAAGTTTGGGTTTCTTTTGCTTTTTTTTTAATTAAACAAAAAAATTCAACAATATGAAACACTTTCAAAAATTAAATTACTGCCCCCGATGAAGGTCTTAAACTCGTGTTACTGTAAACCAAAATCAGAAAATAAGGGTTGTTAGTTTTGTGAACTTGATATTAGTTATTTTTAACTCCAATTAGCAAACTATTCTAAACTAATGTCACAGAAAAATATAAACCACACATGATAATCTTATTAAACATTAAGAGTTCTATTAAAAATAGTTTCATAAACAATGTTATCAAAACATTTTTATGTGAAAAAAATCTAACGATATAGAAATTAATGTCTCCGAAGGATGTAGTATCCTTTTTTAAACCTTTTTTTTAGATTCAACCACAAAGAATTAAGAGTTAAACAAATGTACTACGATTTAACTTAATATACAACTCTGAATGATATATTACACCTTATTATCCCAACGGATCCACACCTATCTGTGTGTATTCTTCTGGATTCCAACACATACACACCTATCAGTACATAATCAGATCCTGTTATCCACTTAACCACCTCTAAGTTCTATTTTAAAAAATCCTTACTCGCATATAACTGCTATGAAAGCATACAACTGTCTGCTCATCCATAGACCTTTGACCGAGCATTCTAGTGCACATTCGAAAAGGCATGTCAAGAGAAAAAGAGAATCTCTCTTCTAAACCAATAAAAGAAGGACAATGAAAGACGGCCTCGTAACTCAAAGCAAGGCTCGAATAGCCCGGACCGTTTCAATCGCTGTTAACGAGTGATATATTTTCCCGCCATTTCCAGAAACGTACGTCGAGACATAAATCTGTATGATCCGTGAGAACAGTTTTTTTTCTCCTCGGATTCGAAGAAAGTCCGCGATGAGATGGAATACAGGTATTCATGAATATTCGAGAACGTTTATTGGTTTATTTATACTACTTTTGGGCGTGGAGCGTTTTTAGAGAGAGATTTTACCCCACCCTCGAGTGAAAAATGTCGTTTTGAAAAAAATGTATAGTTCACTTTTATTTTTCAAAGTCATTCATGGAGAGTTCTTCGAAGATTGGTGAGTTGCATGTAAGAGCATAGTGCTATTGTTACTAAAATTTTAAAAGAACATGCATTTTTTTTCCAAAATTGAATTTTATGAAGCGAGAGAAATGTTAATAACCCTTAGTAATAGAAAAATACTAAATAGAATTAAGGTATTATCTTAGAAAAGATTAAAATAATTTCTGTAAGTAGTAAATTTCGTGGTAATAAGCGGAATACCCTGACATTTCCACCCACGTTGTTTATTGCAGAACCTTAATCACCATAGCACGTTTTCCTTGTAGAAATTAAGATATATTTTTTAAATATGTATTGTTAGTTGCAATGATTGTATTCTGAAAATGTAATTCTGGATATCCTCATAAAAGAAGAATTTTGTAATTGCTACTTCTAAACCAGTGGTTCCCAACTCAAATATGTCCGCGGACCACTTCACTTAAATTTGAACCTCATAAGGACCATCTCTATACCCAACTTCATCTTAAAAGTTTTAACCTTTTTTTCAATGCATTTATTCCTCACAAAACTATTTTTTCAAATTTTCCACACATTTTTTGCATGAGTTAAACAACTTTCTCACGGACCACCTGTTGGGAACCACTGGTATAAACTGTTGGTAAAATTTATATGGGGAATTTTATGAAGGGATACTTTGACCTCTAAACATTTTAGGATGTTTAATGCTTGTAACTGCTAAATGGTTAGAGAGTATTCCAAAACCCTCATATACCGCTCTCCAAGAAGCTACCTGCTAAATCCCCTTCCCCCAGTGGGCAAGCTGAGAAACGTTTCAATAGGGTTCAAGATCTACATCCGCAAGGTTAATAAAAGCACCTCACAAAATTCTGTTCCCCATCCTCCGTGGGCGGCGAACAGTGGTAAAACACCCCAGCAGTCATAACTAGGCAGTCAAAATGATGAACACACGACAAGGACAAGCTCTTTTAATGGGCACCCTTTTCTTTCACCACCCTCCTTCCCCACCACCCAGGCTCATTCCAGACACGTTTCCGCAGAACACGGGAACACAAAGCTGAGACGGCGTTGCAGGTGCGGTGGAGCAGTAAATCGCCAGGGCTTGACACCGGGGCGCCCCCCGCGGTGCATCTTGCTAGGGCGTCATGGGAAAGGAAGGAGGCTGTTTTTGCGGAGAAATAAATAAAAAGAAGCGAGAGCCCATTACTAGACATTTGTTTTGAGGGAACATTATCCTCCGGACATTATCCATGGGTAAACTGTAACTGAATCGATGCGTTTCATCATCATCCTCATAACTTAGGCCTTCTTTAAAAGACTCAACCAGGCTGTTCTCCTCTTGGCCGTGGACCTCCAGTTTTTGATCCACACCAACATCGGATAACACTAAACCACACACCAACATCGGAAAGATAACCCCAAAATCGGCGTCTAAACAGTCGACCCATCTCTTTTTCGGCCTACCCCTTGGTCGTTTCCCCAAAGGAACTGCATTGAAAACTTTCCAAGCAGCTCTATCACTTTCCATTCGCATGAGGTGACCGGCCCATCTCATTCAGTTCAGTTTAAAAAATTTTAAAACGTCAATGTCACTGAATAGTTTGTAAAGTTCAAAATTGAATCGTTTTCGCCAAATTTCACTGTCATTGATGCCACCAAAAATAGTTCGCAGTACTTTTCTCTCTAAGATAATTAAAATTTTCTCTTCTTTTGCTCTTAGTGACACATTTACATGTGGTATATTTAAATATTGGTGTAAAGAGATGGGAACCTAGTAAGTGATTGGGAAAATGGGGACCTAGAGTCCTTCCCTTAAAATTTCCTCTTTAAGACAGATAAGAGTGTTTAAACCCCCTTTCTATCTACAACTTACGTATTTAATTTTCTTTTCACTTAACATGAGAATGTAAGATTAAAGGCTCAGTGTTTATGGCCTTATTCATTGCTACTTAACCGGTGGTTAACCATTGTTTAATGAAGGATTCCACCAATCAGGGTTTGTGAAAAGCTCATTTTCTATCTTAAGCTGTTGGTTAACCACTGGTCAAGTGGCATTGAATTGAGACAGTTAAACTTTTCACTTTCGATCTTTATTCCTGAGGAATCATCAAGAATTGACAATTTAGTTTAAATGAGCTTTATATATGATAAAAATGAAAATAAAAACAAGATAAGCTGTGGAAAGTAACGAGAGGGAGAAAATAAAACAGAAAAATAAAATAAGATCGATGGGAAAAGAGGTAAAGAAACATGAAGTTGGGTGTTCAGAAAAATTTTACCCCGTCATAAAAACAAACGCTTTCAACTACATCACAAAATTTTAAAAAAATTCTTCAAACCAATAAAGAAATGAATCTTTTCAAGGAAGTCAAACAAACTCATTTCATCAATCGTACAAAGCAATACATCCAACTGTACATCACGAAAAGCCCCTTAACCTCGCTACCAGGATGTTGTCTCCATCATTTCCTTTCCTGAAGCATGCTCGCTGTGACCGTCGGGGCCACCACAAGAGACTGACTGTGTGATTTAGAGGCGACACTTACAGAGGCTTTGTCACACTCGCAGTAATGCGCATAAGTCAAGGGAGAGAAGAAAAAGTATGTTCTTTGGTGACGATCTTTTGTCCCAGGTTGATGGAAGAGATGGGGGAACTGTGAGGGATTTTTTTTTCATAAGTTGGGTTCGTTGACAGGGAGTTTTGTGCGGTGTTGGAGGTGACAACTCGTAGTTTCATAACGTGATGATCATCTTTGCTGTTAGCAGGCGTTTTTTGAGGTGATAAAGGCTCTCCTCTCTTATGGCCTTATCCACTACCACTTAACCAGTGGTGAATGAGCAGCTAAAGAGAGAAAAGGTGCTTTTCGCTGACTCTGACGGCCGTATTAACCATCGTGGTTCAACCATGGATTGAAGGATTATCCGCTGATCCTAAGTAAAACGTTATCAACCAGCCCCAACTAATGCTTAACCAATGGTTTTTTTAGCCAAAATCTGACTACCCAACTTTGGTGGGTTATGTTGTTTTCTGCTCATTAGCTCTGGTAATTTCCTTCTGAGAGATTATTTCTGACTTACTTCATTATTGCTCTTATAAAAAAAGGAGAGACGAGAAAAGTTAACGCATCTTGTTTATTTACAATCTGAAGAGACGCTTACATCGGCGTTGCCAGATTTTCACACAGAAATAATAATCACATAGTTATTGCCAGATTTCTTTCATTAACAAACATTTATTATTTAACATGCCCCCTTGTTTGTGAATGTCTCAACTTAAGAACATAAAAACCCCAGGTTAACTTATTCTTAAGATTATATCCAGCATTACACATAAATACACTTCAATTAGGAATTCAACAATAATACTGGGCACTTCTAAATAAGATTTTTAGGACACGGTTTAAAGAGAGCATGCACATCTTCAAAAAAATACAATAAAAAATGATATCCTGATTATGAATATAAATATCCTTCACTTATATGCATTGTGGACACAATTATAATGCAATTAAGAAAAAAAACACACTTCAATTTCATGGTTATCAGGACTTAAAACCCAGATGTTTCCTCAAGTTTAATAGCACCTTTTTGGATATGTTTTTAGTAAACAGATCAGCTAAGTTGTCACTTGAGGCTACATGCTCTAAGGAAATAACCCCCTTCTCAATGTGATCTCGGAGAAAATGGTGCCTGATGTCAATATGTTTACTACGTTCAGATGTTGTCTGGTTCTTCGCAATAAACATGGCAGCTTGGCTATCCATTTTTATGGAGCTTGGTGTGGGGACAAACTTCTCCATGCCGAGTTCATGCATCAGGCTTCGTAACCACAATACCTCTTTTGTGGCATGAGCCAAGGCTAGATACTCAGCCTCAGCAGAAGATAGAGCGGTGCAACCCTGCTTTTTACTGCACCAAGATACGGCAGCACCACCGAAAATGGCCACAAGTCCACTAAAGGACTTCCTATCTACGTGGTTTGCACCCCAGTCTGCGTCAGTGAAGACTTCCACTGCTTTCCCAGTCTTTCTGAAGGTCAGGGATAGGTGTTTGGTGTCTTTGAGGTAGCGGAACAGGTGTCTAACGCTCCTCCAATGTGCATCCGAGGGCCTTTCATTGAATTGGCTCAGGTATGTTGAGCCAAAAGCGATGTCAGGGCGTGTACCACAGGCAAGGTACATTAGACTTCCAATAGCTTGCCTGTATGGGATCTCGTCGCTTTTCTTCTTAATGATGTCCCACTCAGCATCGTCCACCTTGCGATGTTTCACGCTTGGGTCTAGTGGGGTCGACGCTCCATTAATTGAACTTGCTCCGAAACTTTCCAGTATTTCTTCGATGTAGGTTGTTTGGTCCAGTGTAAGTGAACCATCGTTGTGTCTCAGGACTCTCATTGATAATATTTCTCCTGCCTCCCCAAGGTCTTTAGCTTTAAATTTATGCATGACCTTATGCTTGAAGGTACCTATGGTCTCCGGAGTTCCGACGATGAGCATGTCGTCAACATACAGGCCTAGATATAGTGTCTTCTCAGGATGGTAATAGATGCATGGGTCACTTTTGGAGCGTAACAGTCCCAGTTCTTTCAAGAAAATATCGAAGCACTGGTTCCACTCTCTTCCAGCCTGTTTCAGGCCATACAAGCTCCTTTTGAGGTGACAGACTAGATGTTCTCTGCCTTGTTCCTGTGTCCCTTCAGGCTGCAACATGTAAATATCCTCTCTTAATGTCCCATTCAGGTAAGCCGCGGTGATATCCATTTGATGGATCTCCATATCCAGCTCCATGGCAAGGGCCAGAAGGATGCGAATTGATTTTATCTTGACAACAGGGGAAAAAGTGTCAGAGAAATCTTTACCAGGGATTTGTAAATATCCCTTTGCAACCAGGCGGGCTTTGTACTTGGTCACTTCTCCTTCAGCGTTTGTTTTTCTTTTGAAGACCCATTTGCAACCAATGGGTTTAGTATTGGGTGGCTTCGGAACCAATACCCAGGTTTGGTTGCTTTGGAGGTTGTTGAGCTCCTCTTGCATGGCTTCTCTCCACATTTCTGCATGGGGCGACTTCATAGCTTCAGCTAGGGTAAGTGGGTCCCCTGGTTGCTCCCCAGCCCCTGAGTTGTGCCTCACCTCTGTAGTGCTGTACAGGAGGTAATCACTAAGGTGGTTCGGGATTTTCCTGGTCCTTTTGGAGCTTTGGTCCATTATTTCTTCAGGTTCGTCTATGTCTTGATCGGCATCTTCATTCTTTGCGACGTCTTCACTCGGGGAGTCTTCTTCCTCATTGCTCTCCAGATCTGGGAGATCATTAGTTTCCTGGGACGAGCTTCTTGTTGGAGTTTGGGATGGATTGTCCCTTTCTTCAGAGGTGAAGAGGTCTTCATTTTCAACATGAAAAATAATGTCCTCGTTTTTCACGTTCTCTTCTCTGGACTGCTTAAGGGGAAAGACATCTTCCTCGAAGATTACGTCTCGGCTGAGAATGAACTTCTTTCTCTCCAGGTCATACAACTTATATCCCTTAACGCCATCAGGGTATCCAACCAGTATGCATTCTGAAGATTTAGGGTCCAGTTTGTTCTTTCTAGCAAAAGAACGCTTCAAACTCCATGCCCTACATCCGAACACGCGAAGGTAATTCATCTTTACTTCATCCTTAGGTCTCCATCTCTTCTCCGGTGTGTCTCCATTGATTGAATTTGACGAGCACTTATTTCGTAAGTGAGCAGCTGTGTGCACCGCCTCAGCCCAGAACTTCTTGTCTAATCCAGCTTCGATGAGCAGACACCTTGTGGTGTTAAGTAAGGTCTGGTTCTTCTTCTCACTCAGCCCATTTTGCTGGGGCGTTTCTGGCACAGTGAACTGCCTTTGAATACCATGGTGGTTAAGGTACTGGTCAAACTTTTCGCTCCTATATTCCCCTCCATTGTCGCTTCTCAACACCTTTATTTTCCTTTCATGTAGATTTTCTGCCATGGCTTTAAATATCTTGAATTTTTCCAAAACCTCGTCTTTGGATTTCATGGTGTACACGGTGGTGAAACGTGAGTATTCATCAGTGAATGCCACGAGATAGTTGGAGCCTCCAAGGGAAGGTGGAGTGATTTTCCCCACAACGTCAGAGTGGATTACATCCAATACTTGTTTGGCTTTAGTTTCTGAAACCCTTGGGAATTTCTTCCTTTTCATTTTGCCTTGGATGCACACAGAACAAGGATTGCTTTCAGATGACAATTCTAATCCTTCAGTGAAATCCAAAGCTTTCATTCCACTCTTGTGAGGATGACCCAGGCGGCGATGCCACAGTTCTTCATTTGCAGCCTTTGTGACATATGCCTTTGGTTGGTAATCTTCAATAATGTAGAGTCTTCCTTTACGTGTAGCTGTCAGAACAACAGAACCTCGGTCATCTATTACTTCAGCCTTTCCATCAGCAAACCGTACTTGGTACCCCTTTTCTTCTATTCTGCCAATGGATAGAAGGCTTCCACCAAGATCAGGCACGTAGAGGACATTGGACAGGGTGATTTTTGACTTCTCAGGGTTGTTGGGAGAAAGTGAAACATACCCTTTTCCTGTTACCTTGATCTGCTCGGCATTTGCTACCTCTACAGTTGAGGCATAGTCCGTCAACTTGGTGAACTTCTTCATGTCCGAAGTCATGTGCTCGGTTGCACCACTGTCCAAGATCCACTGATTGGAGTTGTTTTCTTTACCAGCCAGTAGCGCCCAGCTCTTTGTCTCGATGGCAGTCTTGGCATGTCTCTGTTGTTGTGCTTCTTCACACTCCTTGGATATATGGCCCCATCTGCCACAGCTGTAGCATTTGGCGTTTCTTTCTGCAACTGGTTTCTTCCTCCATCTTCCAGGCTTCTTTTCTTCCTTTTGTGTAAAGGCTCTCGTGTGAAGTGCCTTTTCTTCATTGGTTTCATCTCCTCCACTATGCCGGAGCAACTTCTTTTCTTCGACTGTCAAGCGAGATTTGACAATCTTCGTTGACAAGTTGTTTTCGTCACGCTCCAAGTTCAGAATTAAACCTTCATATTCTTTTGGTAAGCCCATCAACATCACAAGGGCTACTTCCCTGTCTGTGAACCCGTATCCACACGATGACACCTTGCGATGCAGTTCCATGATTCTTCTTAAATAGGAGCTCATGCCTTCACCGGGATTCATTCTAATGTTGAAAAACTCCCTGAGCAGTTGAAGTGTGTGTAGCAATCCGAACTTCGTGTGGATATCCTTCAGCGTTGTCCACGCTTCTTCTGCCCTTTTGCAGTCGGCGATGTCATCTAGGTAATTGTCTTCCACCACAAGGAAGAGGAACGTGAGGGCCTTGGAGTTTATTTTGCTTTTTTCTGCGCTCAGTTCGGGTCCGTAGCCGGGGTCGATTGCTTCCCAGCAATTCTTTTGAACTAGAGCCGCTCTAGTACGGATGCTCCACGCCGTATAGTTATTTCCGTCAAGCTTCGGTATTTTGTAATCGTCAGACATCTCTCCGTCTTAACAGCACAGGATGTAGGTAGCGGGATAGCTTGCTTCAACGATACGATCGATATTTTTCGTCTTCTGCCGGACCACGTCGTCGTCGGCAATCGATCTTCCTCCGGTAGCTATCAGCTTCCACAATCCGTCTGAATCTTTCAAATTAAAAAGCCACCGTGCTGATAACGTGTTGTTTTCTGCTCATTAGCTCTGGTAATTTCCTTCTGAGAGATTATTTCTGACTTACTTCATTATTGCTCTTATAAAAAAAGGAGAGACGAGAAAAGTTAACGCATCTTGTTTATTTACAATCTGAAGAGACGCTTACATCGGCGTTGCCAGATTTTCACACAGAAATAATAATCACATAGTTATTGCCAGATTTCTTTCATTAACAAACATTTATTATTTAACAGGTTATCCGTGGTTTATTTTTGCGAAAATGGACATTTAAGAAGAATTTGATCACAAATTATATTTATATTTGAGTATATGTGCTTTAATCATCAAAATAATGGTTGCTTAAAGTGTTATAATAAAGAAAAGCTTCTCATAAAGCGGATTTAAAAAGTCATGAACCAGAAGGTTTAGAGTTCGCTCTCGTTTTGATAGATGGCGCTCTTAAAATATTTCAGGTATTAAATATTTAGCACGGCTCTTACTTAAGTTTCAAAATTTTCCCCTTTTAACTATTAATTCCTTTAAATTCTTTCAAAAATAGTCTATTTTTAGAGAGGTGAATCAATATTTTCAGATACGTGTGAGTATTTTAAAAATAATATTGAAATAATCTCATACAGGGATTGCATCAGATAACCAGTTTTGTTAAAACAATTCCGAATGTTAAGCAGGAAATATAGAACACCAGTTCAAGTCATTTTCTGTAATTGGTTGTATAGTTATTATTAGTTGCGATAGAAATATTTTAAAGCAGGTAGATAATTTTACAGGAAATAATTTACACTGAACTATGAACTTTCAGCGAACAGCGCGGACAGCCGGGTTCGATGCCTGGCGTCATCGCGGTCCAATCAGAAGTGGCGTTACATACAAAACTGTGGTTTGAAGAAACCATGATTGTTGGATGTTGGTCGATAAGGTCCAAATCTCGTCATCGGAAAAACTTCGACCATGGTTTGTACGATCAGTGAATAATCTGTGGATCGGCTCGCGTTGGTTAATACGGCTGTGATTGGAGGAATTCTTCTTAAACCAGTGGTTAACCACTGGTCAGGTAGCAGTGAATAACGCCATTAGCGTTTATTGATGAATAACTTTCAAACAGTGTAAGCTTCAACGGTGGGTTAGGGGCGCACAGGGTGTTTCAAAAGTTCGTTTCATGGCTTTTATTTAGAACTAACGCGTCTCCTAGGCTCATGGAAATAAAGTCTTCTCCTAGGTAAGTGACCATGGAGAATCCATTGCGGTGACTTACAGCACCCTTTAGGGGAGAAATAACGGAGTTAAAAAATTAACCAAGATAGAGCAAAAACCTCAGATAGTATTGTTACCAATATAATGAGAAACTCACTGAAAAAATTTTATCAGCATAAAAAAAATTTTTACACAACACAAAAAAATTTGAAAAAAAACACACACGACACAACAATAAAGGGAACGAGTAAAGATAATAAACACTAAAACACCAAAACTTTACACTTATGGTTCAGTAGAGATTCCTAGCGCTAATTTTTTTCAGAGGTGGTATGCACTTAGTGTTATACTCAAAGGGACAAAATGTTTAATAGTAGGTTTAAGCCCTATTTTTATACAAGTGACAAATTATTCCAACAATTTTCTGGTGATTTCTGGGGGGTTAAAGGGAGATTCACCAAACTTTAAACTTGTCCTATCCCCAATTTATAATGTTTATTAAGGTTCAAATACTTTCTATAAATGTTCTGAAGGGCTAAAATAAATTTATTATACAGGGTGTCTCAAAAGGTCTAGTACAAACTTGGAGGGGTGATAGTACTCATCAAGACGAACAAGAATTGGTATAGAAAGGGGGGTCGCAAATGAGTTTTAAGGGATGAAACCCCGGGGGCGTATTTCCAAACCCGCACGTGTAGGAATCCCACCAGAGGCAGCACTAGCGCTCAAAGAGGATCTGGAGAATTTGGCGCAAATACGATTTGATGCTTTAGGCTCTTTATCGCTCTTTTTGCGGTTTTGGCGATAAGTCTTGGAAAGAGGTTTTACGGTATTCTTTTTGTAAGAGGGCGAACAAAAAATATTAAACAAGGATTGAAAAGGGTAATAAAGGCGATTAAATGCAATTGTTCTTTGTTAACTTTAGTAATAAATAGTAATATACGTTCAATTTTCATCTGAAGCTGTAATTATTTAAATAAGAAAATTTTTAACATTCAGTTTGTGTGTTATATTTTGTTGTAATTAATCTAATTGCCTTCCTAATCTAATATGTCTTTAATTGTCTTGAACTTTCAAGTAATACATTTTAGCTGGATGTTAATTGTCTTTCAAGAGTCAATTTTTAAATTTTTTTAAGTATAGTTTCCGAGTAATAAAAACTTGTGAAAATTTATAGCACGATTTATCTATAATAATATTTTATGTATAATACTTATTTTAAAATGTAACAACCTTTTAAATATATATTAAATTTTACAGTTTATAGTATTTTAAAATTCAGGTAAAGATGTAATAACATTTGTAAAAATTTACCTTCTAGCTCAAAGAGCTGAAAAATATTTTGAGATTTGATAAATCCCCATTATTTAAGCGTTTTAATAAATTATTGGCCCCTTTAAGTTAAATTCTATGAAGACGAAACATTTTCAAGGAATTAATGTATGCAGTTGGAATTGAGAATAAAAAAAATGGCTTCCTGTTCTATTTCATTTGTTCTGAGCATCATTTTGTTTATTTTCCCTTTCACGCGTGCTTCTATAGTAGGCTGGGAAGAAATTTTGGTCCATGCCCAGGCATTTTAAGTCTCAGATGGAAAAGTACTTAATTTTTTATGATGGGGATCATGTAGGAATGATTTTCCTAGGCTCGAGAGGGGAGAATAGTTTTCTAAAATTTGTTGGTCTTGAAAAACTGTTTTAGCTGTCGGCGCAGCGGCTCCAAAAACGGCCTGCTTGAACAGGCTTTATTCTTATCAAAACTTCTTTTAACACCACATGCTTAAAAGCTATCAAAATTGCGTAAAGCTATTTTGGTGCCTAAATGGAATAAAACAATAAAATTAAATGTGTACTCAGCTCTGAAAGTTTTAATTTTTTTACATACGTTTTGTTTGAATGAATGAAAATTTTATATCACAGACTGTAAATTTATTTAAAATGATGAAAAAGAATTTTCACCACTGTATCAAATCAATATACAAAGTGATGTGAAAAAATATATCATATAAACTCAGATCGCTGAACATTTAAATATGAAATAACTTTTAGACTATAATGATTTATGCAAAAAAAATTACCATACAAAATCTTACATTACTCATGTATACAATCTATTTTACAATAAGGAATAAATTTTTTGGATGGAAATTATATGCGAAATGTGTTACCTCTCATAAATCTACAAAAAATAACATGAAATATGTAAATTATAAAAAAATTTTATCTCTAAAGAAACTTCTATTATAGAATGTTACTTTTCTTGGTACTTACGTATTATCCCGTCGACCGTTCCGTGACTGTCAAATTCAGCGGCACGGCCATAGAAAAGTCAATGGGTTGTTTACCGTTTTCGGATTCAGCGGTACGGTCGACGGGATAATACGTAAGAACCCTTTTCTTATTCATAATAACAACTTCCCTCAAAACTTCAAATTCCTATTACAATTTAAGAAAACCTCCTTTTTTAAATATTCCAAAACCTCAAAAAGAAATATATTTCCTAACAGTTTTTTTATCAGGGTCCAATATAATAAATTATCTCATAATTTAATTTCCGACCAAAAACAAATTGTCATTCAAAAGGAGCTCTTATAATATTTTATTAAATTTAAATGAAAACTTTTTTTTTTAATCCGACCCATTTTTCTAGTTAGTGGAGTAGAATTAGCCGAAAAAAGGGCTTGACCTTGAACAAATTGGAACAAAAGCAAAACCTGCGGGAAATGGTAGGTCACATGGTCCTAATCAACATACTAAAAATATACATCCGTACTAGTGGGACAAATATGGTTTTTTGGCCGCCATCTTGAAAAAACACCCAAAAATATTTTTCATCATAAAAGGTCGTGTAAGGTATCAAACTGCGGGGAATTTTGTACTGAAAGAGAATATGATTTTTGGTTTTCTTTAATATCAATAAAAATAATATTTTTGACCAAAAATGCAATACAAATACAATGGTTAATGGCCCTTCCTTCCGTACTATATTGAGCATAAACGCCCTAAACTTTTTTAAAAACATTATTTTGTGACAAATGGTAGGTGACATGGTCCTAATCAACATTCTAAAAATATACATCCGTACTAGTGGGACAAATATGGTTTTTTGGCCGCCATCTTGAAAAGTAGGGATAAATTGAGAGTTCTGGAACAGAGGATTGAGGATTTTGTGGGCGGGGCTTGTGACGTCATACCACGTGACTGGAAGTGGGCGGAGCTAGTGACGTCAGAGGGCGTGGCCAATGACGTAGACGGAAGGGGCGTGTCGGGAGTTGAGTTGAGTTGTTTACCTCCTGCTGCTGTTTTTGGTTTCGGTTTTCCGGAGTTGAGTTGTTCTTGTTTGCTGCTAGTTTCGTTTAAGCGGAGTTCAGTTGTTTTTTCAAAGTTTAGTTTTTCGGATATGGCAACAGTGATTACACGTGTAACTTTGACCGATATCTTTGGTTTCATTTTTCCAAAGTTGAGGGTTTTTGGACTACTTTTTTTAACAGATTTTTTAAATTTATTGCATTTTTGAAATTTAAGTTTTACATTTAATTTTAACGTGGCGTCATCTAGGAAGTATATATTTAATTACTATTTTTAAAGATATTTAATTCAGCCTTATTTATTTAATTATGAATTTCACAGGACTTTTACTTTATTTCAGCCTGATTTATTAAATTATTAATTTTATAGACATTACTTTAGCCTGATTTTATTAAATTATTAATTAAAATATTAATTTTACAGAACTTGTACTTTATTTCAGCCTGATTTATTAAATTATTAGGTTTAACTTCAGCCTGGTGTACTATTCATTAACATAGGGTTGCCAGAAAATATAAATTAATGTGTTGCCGGATTTGACGGCTTATCTCTAATTTGGCTATTTTTATTGAATACAGGAATAACAAAACTTAATTCAATAAATTTTTTTTAATATTTTTAAATTTATTTTCTTATTTACCAACACAATTATTTTCTTACTTTGTTTTCAACCAATCAGAGAATTCTTGCTTAAAATTTAATTTCTCTTTAACACTCTAATAATAAAAAAATCACTTAATTTAATAATAATACTTTTTCATAAATTATTTTTAAAATTGATTTTAACTTACACTTGACAATCACTTTTATATTTTGGGGAAAGCTTGATTTTTGTTATTGCTACCCAACACGCTGAACTTGATACCTTCATTTTACTCCCTTTCTATCAATTAAAATTTGAACAAACAAAATTTGATTTTAAAACGTTTCAACTTATGAAATCTGCTAATCATTTTCATTGGGGTTAAATATTAGTTACATTTCATTTTCCAATTAAGTATCAAATTCATTAGTTTTACCTTACTTGCCTTTTCAAGCATCAGATTTATTAATGTTAGCTATGCTTTCCAACCCCTGAAAATCAATTTAATATTCCATGAATGAAATTTAATTCTTATTTCAAAAACCTACCATTTCCAGCAATTATAGGATCCTATAGCGGATCTGGTGATAAAGATGAGTAATTTCAATAAAAGCAGGAATCTATGAACAGAGATAACGAGTGAGTCAAAGGGGTTGGTTGAAACAGGATGGGACAATATACCACCGTGAATCATCAAGGATCCTACTCTTGAAACGATAAGAAAATGAAGGTTAGCATAAAAACATGTTTGAACGAATGTAAACCATTTTCCAATTCAGTATCAACTTCATTACTTTTCTAATTTTAGCTTACCTACCTATCATTTTATAGAAATTAATTAATATTAGCTACTAACATTCTAACTCCTGAAAATCAGTTTAATGTTCCAAAAATTTAATTCCATTGTTATTTACAAACAATAACCTACCATTCTAGATTTTGATAATGTCATTCTTCAAGCATTTTTTCATTAATATACCATTTTTAAATATCAAACTTTTAATTCAGTTTTCATAATATCCTATTATTTTCAAACATGTAGTATTTAAACATCTGAAAATCAACAAACTCTTAGTTTAAAAATCCTAATTTTTTTTCTCAGTTTTTCTTAATTTATATTTCACAAATAAAATTCAAGAATTCATTTCTTACTTTCCTACCATTCTAAACTTACATTTCAGATTTGCTATTCATATACATCATTAGCCTAATATTTCTAAAAATATATATATTCAGTTTACTTTCATCCAGTTTTAGTCTTAAATATTTCTTATTTTAACTAGAAATTGACAACCATATTAAAAACCACACATTTTATGTTACACATTTTATTGCACGGGATTAGCAGTTACAATTACACAAATAATACACACAAAATATTTTCTTGGAGCGGAGTTTTCAATAACTTTTTTTTTCAAAAATATTCCACACTATTGGAATCTGTAAATAAGTGCATTGAAATAAATTGACGTTTGAGTATAAAATGAACTTGACAAGTAATTGAATCCATTCTAAAAATTCTAAAAAAGGATGTTCCAACATATATCTATATTTGATTACACCTCCATGGAAGGATGGGCCCCTATTTTCTTTCATGCTGTGCAAAGATTTTTTTTTGTTTACAAATGTTACTAACCAGATTTTACCTCTTAAATCCCATAGTTCGAACATTTGTTATGCAACTTGGATAATTTGAAGCTTAAGGAAGGACACTATAGGATTAAAAAGTTAAGTCTTTTACTATTAAATTCCAGGTGCACTGATAATTAAATCTTAATTTTTGAAAACTATACTTTAAAACCAGAACATTTTAATAATTATAATAAAATTTTATATTTTTTAACATTTACATTGCTATACAATTTCTAGTATTCAGTTATTTTGGTTTTATATTTAACTCATAGAAAAAATACGATAATCAACGTTTTCAATTGGTTTTCTATGTGAAAAAGGTAAATGATACTTACCTAGTGTGTAATATCCGAAAGCACTATAGGTGTATGACGGTAATTCGTAAAATATTCGGATTCCATTTCGTTCATCAACGGGGTAGTTATGCAAATATCGCACCAATTTCCCATCTTTTTAGCACGGCATTCCTGGTAATTCCTTTCTTGGATGTGGTATTCCACATATTTCGAAGTCCGTGGACTGTTGTCATCTTCAAAAAACTGTGTTTTACAAGTATTGCATGCTTTCCAGAAAAAACTTGCACTTTTTACTTCCCAGAAGGAAAACACAAAATGCCTTGCCTCAGGAATTATATCCGTGGTCCAATACTTCACAAAAGCTGCAAAATAGCACCGTGGCAATCTATTTATCCGGGGCAAAGTTCCATCTTTCCATGAGATTGTCTCGTTGCATTTCTGCACTGGCTGCGTCCTCCCATACTTGTATGGTATCAAAAGGAGTCAATGGGGTAAATCTTCCTCGAACGCAGGCACATTTACGCTGGAGATTAAATCCGCCCAACGCCGATCCTTCTTGTCTAACCATTCACTGATTAAATATTTTTTTACAGTACTTGGCAGATTTAAATGATAAATTTGAGGCAAAAAACTATATGGAATCCAAAATCACATCAATACAAACTTGGGAGAGAGAAGACATCGTTGCTAATTTAGGATAATGCTAAAAATTCCATACTGAATTCGTGTGGTCAAACTTTCAGATCCAATGAGGTGCTTGTCCGGGTGGATCTTATCAAAGCAAACTCCACCGTGAAAAGGGGGGAGAAGATTAGTTCAATGACATACCCTGATAAAGGTATTTCGTAAATAAAGAAACGTGCTTATAGAACTATCCTTTGTAGGTGCCACTAACCGAGTTTATTATTTATGTTGAAATAATTATTTGCAATACATAATTTAAGAAAAATTAAATACTTTATTTAAAAAGAATCTACCAACCTGTTTGAACACGGTGTGATTGTATGAATCATTATAGAACAGGAAGTTCTTATCTGAAAAAATCCGGTTCAGATAACACGTGTAACGCAATATTTTCGCTGCATGAATTCATTCTCTGTTACGTGAAAACATATTTCCCCCCATAAAAATGCTTGATTATATTCAATTTGATTTCAGTTTCAGTGTTATTTTCCTATTTCTCACAGATTTTTATCAATTTTAATTCTATCACGAGTCAGCGCTGGAATGAATCTTATCGTTTTGAATGGACTGCGGTATCATGGCATGCCATAAGTTAAGGCCTTTTACAATTTATTACTATAACATTTTGAAAAGCGCAACTCAAATGAATGTTCCAACTAGAAGGAATGAACCAGATGATTACAACTTTTTGAAAGAAATGAATCCAGGATCTTATCGGAATGTCTTAGAACAAGATAACTAAATCCGCAGTTGAATCTTGTTGTATGGAAACCAAATTTTTGAAATATTAATATCTTACACATGAAAGTAATGCTTATTAAAACCCAAACATTCACCTATTTCACACATTATTATTTTTTAAATCGAACAAAAGTTATTTTTTTTAGTTGAATTTAGTGCTTTTAAAGAAACTTCGTTTCAAATAAATTTCAATTTTGAAATTAATATTACAACAAGAATATGCTTTTACCATTTCAGATGTTTAAAATAATTCGGTTTAAAGTTATATATGCATTGCAGAACACAGTTTTTCAACAAAATGTGCAAAGCCAGCTAGCTTATTCTTAGGCATGAGTGAGACACGATATTTTAATTACAAAAGAATTTGTATCATTATTTTAGGGAAAAAATTCACTTGTAGCCCTTCTAATCAAAGTTATTCCTGGCATGCTTTTACTACCTATTGGAAATAAGACTAGAAATACAGAAACTAGATATTTAGAAATAATCACTTACACATTTTCCTTAAAAATCAACAACACATTCGAACTCAAGGTATGAATCACAATTTAGCCGGAAGTTCTTATCAGAAAAATCCGGTTCAGGTAACACGTGGGCATTTAAATATATTTTCTCTGCATTCTCTGTTACGTGAAACCAAATTTTACCATAAAAATTCTTAATTTAATTCAGTTTCAATACTGTTATTTGCCTGTTTCTCACAGATTTTTATCATTTTCAAGCAACTCCAATTCATGCGTTCACGTATCTCAACTGTTACTCAAGGCAATTTATGCGTGGTTTTAACGGGGAGGTATATCAATACAACGGAGTATATATTTTCTTCACAAATTTCAGTTTTATAAGAACAAAAATTTAAAATATTCCATTCAATTAATGGTTTTTCATAATTCGAAGCTAAAAAGACATTTCTCTAAGCAAATTACATTGAGCGTATTGAAGAAATAAAACAACTTTCGATAGTACAAATAAGTTTTTACATTTATCTATAAATAAAAACTTCCATATCAATGTGCATGCCTAAAAACTTTGTATACACTATCAAATATATAATTAAACTCTATCACACTCATGATTAACAAGTTGATAAGATAATTGGTTGAAACACACTGATTCAAACATATTTTCACTCTTTTCTGCCGTACTTTATTACATTTCTTAGTGTTTTTTCTGGCCCACATTGTTTGCTGTTACAAAGTTGATAGATATGCGTGACAAAAATATATTACTCCATTTTCTCATACTATTCGCATTTTTCTTGTGGATTTAGCTTTTTTTACCCACTTTTCCTGTTAATTCTTTGCAACTCCCAAAACATGCCAATATTATAATAGATATTTTCTAAAATTTCTGTAAAAATGCATATCTCTTTTATTATACTTCAGTGTAAATTATATGAAAATTGCCTTAAGTGAGCAAGCACTGAAAAGAATTCCTTGGAAAAAACATGCAATAGCTTAGCATTTTCGGGACAACATACAATTCATTGTGAAAAAAATATCCACAAGCAGCATATTACGAGCAAAAATATATTAAAATTTCGCTTGCTTTTTTTCAATATTAATAAAAAGTTTCCAAATTTTTCCTTAAAAACTTAAAACAATCAACCAAATTTTTAAATTTTACAATACACTTTTTTCACATGTGTGTTACTACACTCCAACATCATGTAGTTGTTGAATACTTTTTCTTAAGTTCTAAATATATTTTTTTACTTAAGTGTTTAAGAACGTTCATGTTAAATATTTTTATTGTTGAACTTTTTTTTTACTTTAGATGCTGAATATATTTAAAAATTTTAAATGTTAAATTTTTTACCAACTTGTTAACATTTTTTACTTTAATATTAAATATTTTAAACTATTTTAAATATTTTTAATGTTAGTTGTTGTTTGAAAATGTTTTTTTTTAGTTTTAATGTTAAAATATTTACTACTGAATCGTTTATTTTTTAATGTTAGAATAATTTTAACTAACTTTTAAATATTTTTACTTTAATGTTGAACTTTTTCTTTTGTTGCAGATTATTTATTACATTCCATGTTGAATTATTTTTAATGTTGTTGTTTATAAAAAACTGAAATATTAAACATTTTAATAACTTGTTAAAAAATTTTTTTCTTACTTTAATGTTGAATATTTAAACAAAACTTTTTGAATATTTTTTAAGTTAACTTTTTTCTTTGTGTTGAGTATTTAATTTTTGTACTTTTCATGTTTTATATATGTTCATGTTTTATAAAAAACAAACAGCATGTCTTCCTAACCCCTATCATTCTTACTAAGTCCCCATTTTCTTATCATATTCCTCTTATCACATTCCTTTCCATATGCTATTGCAGGGCCTGATAGTAATTTTGACGATAAAACTGACTGTTTATCAAGGGTCATGGGTGAGCAAGCTGCTGAGAATTTCAAATCAAAATTTACTCAAGAAGCATATGAGATACAAAAAATATTGAAAATCATAATTTTGATATGTATTTTTTCCAAGCTAGGCGAAGAAAAAAAGTGACTCTAAATGGGCCCACTCTGCCTACTTTTGTTGGAGATAAGAACATGCATGCATGGTATAAAGGGGTATTCCTTCAAATAAATGGATTATTTTCAATAGATTTAATGATACCAAAACAACAAAAAGATAAATTCCATTGATAATCTGAATGAGGAAGAAAATTCCGATAATGAGAGAGAAACAAAGTGTGGCAATAATTTCAGCTGAATAATGTGAGTGAATACCATGATATCTATGTATCATGGCTATTCTCTCAATAATGCACTTTTCACTGAAAAGATGCATAATTATATGCATTGATAATTCTGTCTTACCATGCCACACCTTAAGGTAAATACATACACACATATCAAGTGATTATTTTATAATTATGCATCTTTTCAGTGAAAAGTGCATTATTGAGAGAATAGCCATGATACATAGATATCATGGTATTCACTCACATTATTCAGCTGAAATTATTGCCACACTTTGTTTCTCTCTCATTATCGGAATTTTCTTCCTCATTCAGATTATCAATGGAATTTATCTTTTTGTTGTTTTGGTATCATTAAATCTATTGAAAATAATCCATTTATTTGAAGGAATACCCCTTTATACCATGCATGCATGTTCTTATCTCCAACAAAAGTAGGCAGAGTGGGCCCATTTAGAGTCACTTTTTTTCTTCGCCTAGCTTGGAAAAAATACATATCAAAATTATGATTTTCAATATTTTTTGTATCTCATATGCTTCTTGAGTAAATTTTGATTTGAAATTCTCAGCAGCTTGCTCACCCATGACCCTTGATAAACAGTCAGTTTTATCGTCAAAATTACTATCAGGCCCTGCAATAGCATATGGAAAGGAATGTGATAAGAGGAATATGATAAGAAAATGGGGACTTAGTAAGAATGATAGGGGTTAGGAAGACATGCTGTTTGTTTTTTATAAAACATGAACATATATAAAACATGAAAAGTACAAAAATTAAATACTCAACACAAAGAAAAAAGTTAACTTAAAAAATATTCAAAAAGTTTTGTTTAAATATTCAACATTAAAGTAAGAAAAAAATTTTTTAACAAGTTATTAAAATGTTTAATATTTCAGTTTTTTATAAACAACAACATTAAAAATAATTCAACATGGAATGTAATAAATAACCTGCAACAAAAGAAAAAGTTCAACATTAAAGTAAAAATATTTAAAAGTTAGTTAAAATTATTCTAACATTAAAAAATAAACGATTCAGTAGTAAATATTTTAACATTAAAACTAAAAAAAAAAACATTTTCAAACAACAACTAACATTAAAAATATTTAAAATACTTTAAAATATTTAATATTAAAGTAAAAAATGTTAACAAGTTGGTAAAAAATTTAACATTTAAAATTTTTAAATATATTCAGCATCTAAAGTAAAAAAAAAGTTCAACAATAAAAATATTTAACATGAACGTTCTTAAACACTTAAGTAAAAAAATATATTTAGAACTTAAGAAAAAGTATTCAACAACTACATGATGTTGGAGTGTAGTAACACACATGTGAAAAAAGTGTATTGTAAAATTTAAAAATTTGGTTGATTGTTTTAAGTTTTTAAGGAAAAATTTGGAAACTTTTTATTAATATTGAAAAAAAGCAAGCGAAATTTTAATATATTTTTGCTCGTAATATGCTGCTTGTGGATATTTTTTTCACAATGAATTGTATGTTGTCCCGAAAATGCTAAGCTATTGCATGTTTTTTCCAAGGAATTCTTTTCAGTGCTTGCTCACTTAAGGCAATTTTCATATAATTTACACTGAAGTATAATAAAAGAGATATGCATTTTTACAGAAATTTTAGAAAATATCTATTATAATATTGGCATGTTTTGGGAGTTGCAAAGAATTAACAGGAAAAGTGGGTAAAAAAAGCTAAATCCACAAGAAAAATGCGAATAGTATGAGAAAATGGAGTAATATATTTTTGTCACGCATATCTATCAACTTTGTAACAGCAAACAATGTGGGCCAGAAAAAACACTAAGAAATGTAATAAAGTACGGCAGAAAAGAGTGAAAATATGTTTGAATCAGTGTGTTTCAACCAATTATCTTATCAACTTGTTAATCATGAGTGTGATAGAGTTTAATTATATATTTGATAGTGTATACAAAGTTTTTAGGCATGCACATTGATATGGAAGTTTTTATTTATAGATAAATGTAAAAACTTATTTGTACTATCGAAAGTTGTTTTATTTCTTCAATACGCTCAATGTAATTTGCTTAGAGAAATGTCTTTTTAGCTTCGAATTATGAAAAACCATTAATTGAATGGAATATTTTAAATTTTTGTTCTTATAAAACTGAAATTTGTGAAGAAAATATATACTCCGTTGTATTGATATACCTCCCCGTTAAAACCACGCATAAATTGCCTTGAGTAACAGTTGAGATACGTGAACGCATGAATTGGAGTTGCTTGAAAATGATAAAAATCTGTGAGAAACAGGCAAATAACAGTATTGAAACTGAATTAAATTAAGAATTTTTATGGTAAAATTTGGTTTCACGTAACAGAGAATGCAGAGAAAATATATTTAAATGCCCACGTGTTACCTGAACCGGATTTTTCTGATAAGAACTTCCGGCTAAATTGTGATTCATACCTTGAGTTCGAATGTGTTGTTGATTTTTAAGGAAAATGTGTAAGTGATTATTTCTAAATATCTAGTTTCTGTATTTCTAGTCTTATTTCCAATAGGTAGTAAAAGCATGCCAGGAATAACTTTGATTAGAAGGGCTACAAGTGAATTTTTTCCCTAAAATAATGATACAAATTCTTTTGTAATTAAAATATCGTGTCTCACTCATGCCTAAGAATAAGCTAGCTGGCTTTGCACATTTTGTTGAAAAACTGTGTTCTGCAATGCATATATAACTTTAAACCGAATTATTTTAAACATCTGAAATGGTAAAAGCATATTCTTGTTGTAATATTAATTTCAAAATTGAAATTTATTTGAAACGAAGTTTCTTTAAAAGCACTAAATTCAACTAAAAAAAATAACTTTTGTTCGATTTAAAAAATAATAATGTGTGAAATAGGTGAATGTTTGGGTTTTAATAAGCATTACTTTCCAGTGGCGGATCCAGGGGGGGGGGCAACAGGCCTTTTGCCCCCCCCTTGGGCTCAGGTACCTTTTTAAAAAATTACGGTAAGAAAAGGAAAAAACAAAAATCGGACATCCGAAATTCGGACAAAGTATACAAAAACAAGTTAAAACCCTGTTTATTGGGTCAAATTTCCGAAAATTTTCTGGGGGAGAAGAGAACCCCTGACCCCCTTTTGTATTTGGAACTCAATTATTCACAACTTCTTTACATTCTGCTCATCAAAATGAAAATCCTACACGAAAATGTATACCTGAAATTCGGGCTTTAAGTACCAGAACTAGTTAAAAACCTGTTTTTAGAATCAATTTTTCTAAAAAATATTCTGGGGGAGGGCCCCCAGTCCCTCTATGGTACATCAAACTTAATAAATTACTCACAACTTCTCTTATTCTGTACTTCTTTAAGACGCAAATTATACTTAAAATATGTTACAAATTTTCATTAAACCTATTAAATATGTGTGGGAAGAAAAACTTTGGGCCCCTTCTGAAATGAATTTCCATAGTATACGCCACTGAAGGGGAATGTCCTCGAGACCAGTTAATCATTTGTTAACCTTGCCCGTGCCCATTGATTTTTGGTAAACATGATAATGACTAATTTTTTAGAAGATATATTTAGAGACTCTTTCCAAATAAAAATCTATATAAGCCTCTGGAGTGATGAAAAAAGAGGGGAGAAAATTGGTGACCTGTGGAGCAATCAGCCACATAAGGTCCGGGCCCACTCTGAAAATCGGTCTTTGGCTTTGGGTACCAAAACGAGTTAAAACCCTGATTTTTAGGGTCAAATTTCTCTCCCTCATCTTAAGGGTCTCTTTGATAGGATGGGACGTTAAAATGATATCCCCCGATCCCATCTTGAATGTTCAAAAATGAGTCAAAAGACTATTTTTTAAGGTTATTTTTCAAAAAAATTGCTGGGGGAGGACCCCCAGACCCCCTTTTCCCCTGGGACGTCATCCAAGTATTTTCAATAATAGACTCAAATTTTCAAAATTTTTCTGGGGAAGAACCTTCAACCTTCTTAAAATGTGGTTGCCCCCCCCTTAGGTCCAGGCTGGATCCGCCACTGTTACTTTCATGTGTAAGATATTAATATTTCAAAAATTTGGTTTCCATACAACAAGATTCAACTGCGGATTTAGTTATCTTGTTCTAAGACATTCCGATAAGATCCTGGATTCATTTCTTTCAAAAAGTTGTAATCATCTGGTTCATTCCTTCTAGTTGGAACATTCATTTGAGTTGCGCTTTTCAAAATGTTATAGTAATAAATTGTAAAAGGCCTTAACTTATGGCATGCCATGATACCGCAGTCCATTCAAAACGATAAGATTCATTCCAGCGCTGACTCGTGATAGAATTAAAATTGATAAAAATCTGTGAGAAATAGGAAAATAACACTGAAACTGAAATCAAATTGAATATAATCAAGCATTTTTATGGGGGGAAATATGTTTTCACGTAACAGAGAATGAATTCATGCAGCGAAAATATTGCGTTACACGTGTTATCTGAACCGGATTTTTTCAGATAAGAACTTCCTGTTCTATAATGATTCATACAATCACACCGTGTTCAAACAGGTTGGTAGATTCTTTTTAAATAAAGTATTTAATTTTTCTTAAATTATGTATTGCAAATAATTATTTCAACATAAATAATAAACTCGGTTAGTGGCACCTACAAAGGATAGTTCTATAAGCACGTTTCTTTATTTACGAAATACCTTTATCAGGGTATGTCATTGAACTAATCTTCTCCCCCCTTTTCACGGTGGAGTTTGCTTTGATAAGATCCACCCGGACAAGCACCTCATTGGATCTGAAAGTTTGACCACACGAATTCAGTATGGAATTTTTAGCATTATCCTAAATTAGCAACGATGTCTTCTCTCTCCCAAGTTTGTATTGATGTGATTTTGGATTCCATATAGTTTTTTGCCTCAAATTTATCATTTAAATCTGCCAAGTACTGTAAAAAAATATTTAATCAGTGAATGGTTAGACAAGAAGGATCGGCGTTGGGCGGATTTAATCTCCAGCGTAAATGTGCCTGCGTTCGAGGAAGATTTACCCCATTGACTCCTTTTGATACCATACAAGTATGGGAGGACGCAGCCAGTGCAGAAATGCAACGAGACAATCTCATGGAAAGATGGAACTTTGCCCCGGATAAATAGATTGCCACGGTGCTATTTTGCAGCTTTTGTGAAGTATTGGACCACGGATATAATTCCTGAGGCAAGGCATTTTGTGTTTTCCTTCTGGGAAGTAAAAAGTGCAAGTTTTTTCTGGAAAGCATGCAATACTTGTAAAACACAGTTTTTTGAAGATGACAACAGTCCACGGACTTCGAAATATGTGGAATACCACATCCAAGAAAGGAATTACCAGGAATGCCGTGCTAAAAAGATGGGAAATTGGTGCGATATTTGCATAACTACCCCGTTGATGAACGAAATGGAATCCGAATATTTTACGAATTACCGTCATACACCTATAGTGCTTTCGGATATTACACACTAGGTAAGTATCATTTACCTTTTTCACATAGAAAACCAATTGAAAACGTTGATTATCGTATTTTTTCTATGAGTTAAATATAAAACCAAAATAACTGAATACTAGAAATTGTATAGCAATGTAAATGTTAAAAAATATAAAATTTTATTATAATTATTAAAATGTTCTGGTTTTAAAGTATAGTTTTCAAAAATTAAGATTTAATTATCAGTGCACCTGGAATTTAATAGTAAAAGACTTAACTTTTTAATCCTATAGTGTCCTTCCTTAAGCTTCAAATTATCCAAGTTGCATAACAAATGTTCGAACTATGGGATTTAAGAGGTAAAATCTGGTTAGTAACATTTGTAAACAAAAAAAAATCTTTGCACAGCATGAAAGAAAATAGGGGCCCATCCTTCCATGGAGGTGTAATCAAATATAGATATATGTTGGAACATCCTTTTTTAGAATTTTTAGAATGGATTCAATTACTTGTCAAGTTCATTTTATACTCAAACGTCAATTTATTTCAATGCACTTATTTACAGATTCCAATAGTGTGGAATATTTTTGAAAAAAAAAGTTATTGAAAACTCCGCTCCAAGAAAATATTTTGTGTGTATTATTTGTGTAATTGTAACTGCTAATCCCGTGCAATAAAATGTGTAACATAAAATGTGTGGTTTTTAATATGGTTGTCAATTTCTAGTTAAAATAAGAAATATTTAAGACTAAAACTGGATGAAAGTAAACTGAATATATATATTTTTAGAAATATTAGGCTAATGATGTATATGAATAGCAAATCTGAAATGTAAGTTTAGAATGGTAGGAAAGTAAGAAATGAATTCTTGAATTTTATTTGTGAAATATAAATTAAGAAAAACTGAGAAAAAAAATTAGGATTTTTAAACTAAGAGTTTGTTGATTTTCAGATGTTTAAATACTACATGTTTGAAAATAATAGGATATTATGAAAACTGAATTAAAAGTTTGATATTTAAAAATGGTATATTAATGAAAAAATGCTTGAAGAATGACATTATCAAAATCTAGAATGGTAGGTTATTGTTTGTAAATAACAATGGAATTAAATTTTTGGAACATTAAACTGATTTTCAGGAGTTAGAATGTTAGTAGCTAATATTAATTAATTTCTATAAAATGATAGGTAGGTAAGCTAAAATTAGAAAAGTAATGAAGTTGATACTGAATTGGAAAATGGTTTACATTCGTTCAAACATGTTTTTATGCTAACCTTCATTTTCTTATCGTTTCAAGAGTAGGATCCTTGATGATTCACGGTGGTATATTGTCCCATCCTGTTTCAACCAACCCCTTTGACTCACTCGTTATCTCTGTTCATAGATTCCTGCTTTTATTGAAATTACTCATCTTTATCACCAGATCCGCTATAGGATCCTATAATTGCTGGAAATGGTAGGTTTTTGAAATAAGAATTAAATTTCATTCATGGAATATTAAATTGATTTTCAGGGGTTGGAAAGCATAGCTAACATTAATAAATCTGATGCTTGAAAAGGCAAGTAAGGTAAAACTAATGAATTTGATACTTAATTGGAAAATGAAATGTAACTAATATTTAACCCCAATGAAAATGATTAGCAGATTTCATAAGTTGAAACGTTTTAAAATCAAATTTTGTTTGTTCAAATTTTAATTGATAGAAAGGGAGTAAAATGAAGGTATCAAGTTCAGCGTGTTGGGTAGCAATAACAAAAATCAAGCTTTCCCCAAAATATAAAAGTGATTGTCAAGTGTAAGTTAAAATCAATTTTAAAAATAATTTATGAAAAAGTATTATTATTAAATTAAGTGATTTTTTTATTATTAGAGTGTTAAAGAGAAATTAAATTTTAAGCAAGAATTCTCTGATTGGTTGAAAACAAAGTAAGAAAATAATTGTGTTGGTAAATAAGAAAATAAATTTAAAAATATTAAAAAAAATTTATTGAATTAAGTTTTGTTATTCCTGTATTCAATAAAAATAGCCAAATTAGAGATAAGCCGTCAAATCCGGCAACACATTAATTTATATTTTCTGGCAACCCTATGTTAATGAATAGTACACCAGGCTGAAGTTAAACCTAATAATTTAATAAATCAGGCTGAAATAAAGTACAAGTTCTGTAAAATTAATATTTTAATTAATAATTTAATAAAATCAGGCTAAAGTAATGTCTATAAAATTAATAATTTAATAAATCAGGCTGAAATAAAGTAAAAGTCCTGTGAAATTCATAATTAAATAAATAAGGCTGAATTAAATATCTTTAAAAATAGTAATTAAATATATACTTCCTAGATGACGCCACGTTAAAATTAAATGTAAAACTTAAATTTCAAAAATGCAATAAATTTAAAAAATCTGTTAAAAAAAGTTTAAGTCCAAAAACCCTCAACTTTGGAAAAATGAAACCAAAGATATCGGTCAAAGTTACACGTGTAATCACTGTTGCCATATCCGAAAAACTAAACTTTGAAAAAACAACTGAACTCCGCTTAAACGAAACTAGCAGCAAACAAGAACAACTCAACTCCGGAAAACCGAAACCAAAAACAGCAGCAGGAGGTAAACAACTCAACTCAACTCCCGACACGCCCCTTCCGTCTACGTCATTGGCCACGCCCTCTGACGTCACTAGCTCCGCCCACTTCCGGTCACGTGGTATGACGTCACAAGCCCCGCCCACAAAATCCTCAATCCTCTGTTCCAGAACTCTCAATTTATCCCTACTTTGAAAAAACTAGTGATGGGCAAAATCGATAATTTTAGGTATCGAATACTTTGGTATCGAATACTTATAGGTATCGAATACTTTGGTATCGAATACTTATAGGTATCGAGTACTTTTTGGTATCGAGTACTTTTTTTTCAATGTCGGGAAATGAACCTGAAGGGACAATTTTTTTAGGGCCTATCCATAATCAGACTAATCTTCAAAAAACTGAAAGCGATCCATCAAAAAGCCCCGTAGCTACGGGCCTGGAGGTGGATAGAGGCGAAGGATTTGGCGGGGGATAAACCTAGCCGCGTCAAATTTCTCTCGCGGATGATAACGACTTGGGTTTGAGCGTTGCAAAATGAAAACGGAAACAGGCTGCGTTTGATCTACAGTAGGTATTATAAAGATTACTTCATTGAAAAATTTAAAACGAAATATGTCAATAAAGTATCGATACTTTTGTGGGTATCGAATACACTCGATACCTATAGGTATCGAGTACTTAAGTATTTGGTATCGATACCTGCCCATCACTAGAAAAAACACCCAAAAATATTTTTCATCATAAAAGGTCGTGTAAGGTATCAAACTACGGGGAATTTTGTACTGAAAGAGAATATGATTTTTGTTTTTCTTTAATTTCAATAAAAATAATATTTTTGACCAAAAATGCAATACAAATACAATGGTTAATGGCCCTTCCTTCCGTACTATATTGAGCATAAACGCCCTAAACTCTTTTAAAAACATTATCGTATGTCAACAAAAAGTATGGGAAAGTGAACATAGTGTTTGATGGGTATGAGAAACAAAACATAAAAGATATGGAGCACAGACTACGCTCAAAGCAGTCATCTGCCACTGTTATCTTTGATGAAGACTCACCAGTAATAGTAAAGAAAAATAAGTTTCTCTCAAACTCTCAAAACAAACAAAGATTTATTAATATACTAGGGAGTTATTTACAAAGAAATGGTCATTCCGTCATTCATGCAGAAGGGGATGCAGATACTTTGATAGCAAAAAAAGCTTTAGATATAGCACAGGAGAAACCTGTCACAGTCGTAGCTGATGACACCGATGTTTTAATCTTATTACTCTATCATTCGTCTTCAAAAATTTTCATGCAGTCTGCCCTACAATCTGAAAAAGTTCGCGACATTCAAGCAATGCAAAGTTATATTGGAGAAGAGGCCTGCAAAGCTTTGCCTTTTGTCCATGCGTTAACAGGTTGTGACACCACCAGTGCATTATTTGGAAAAAGTAAATCTTCTGCTTTAAAAAATATAATTAAGTCCCAAATATTGTTCAAATATGCTTCCCATTTTGGATCTACTGAAAATATTAATAAGGAAGAGTTACTTGAAATGGGCTACAAAATTATCGTGTCATTGTATGGGGTAACATACATACCATTGACCTAAAAACTCTTCGTTATGAAGAATATATGAGGAAAATAGCTTCAGCTAAAAAATAATTTGATATTTCACGTTTGCCCCCGACACAAAATGCTGCAAAATATCATTTACTTCGAGTAAATTTGCAATGCTTAATTTGGGAGAATCTCTCTATGTCAAGCCCTGATCCTACACTATGGGGTTGGCAGTTAATTGACGGAGAATTTCAGCCAATGTTAACAGACAGAAGTCCAGAACCAAAAGAACTTCTGGAAATGATCAAATGTGCATGCCAATCGACAACTTCTGATCCATGTAACACTATGAAATGTACATGCCGTCGATATGGACTTTCTTGCTCGGTAGTTTGCAAAAATTGCTGTGGAAAGAACTGTACAAATACAGGAGACGTAATCAATGAAGATGAAAATGATCTATAATTTGTTTTTAATTTTATACTTATTTAAGATTAAATTTATGTTTGTTGTTAAATTTTCAAGCTTAAAATTATCTGCTTAAACATACATCAAAATAGCTTCCTGTTAATTATGTAAAAATTATAAGAATACTCAATGTATCCAAGAATTTTTAAATCCTAAATCATAATAATAAAAGGATTTTTAAACTAAAAATGTGTATTAACTATTTATAATTGTCATATTTTCTTTTAGCACATGATTTCCTGCAGCTTGATACCCTATATATTACCTTTTTTAACGAAAAAAATATTTTAATGTTTTCCAAGATGGCCGCAAAAAATCGTAACTGTCCTACTGGAAGAGATATATGATACATACTTTTAGTATGTTTATTTGGGCCATTTCATCTACCATTGTTCACACAATATAGCTTTTAGAAAAGTTTAAGATGCTTAAGCCCCATACATTATGAAGGAAGGGCCATTAATCATTGTATTTGCTTTCAGTTTTTGGTAAAAAAATATATCTTTTTATTTAACATAAGGAAAAACAAAAATCCTATTCTCTTTCAGCACAAAATTTCCCGCAGTTTGATACCTTACATGACCTTTTATAATAAAAAAAAATATTGGGTGTTTTTCAAGATGGCGGCCAATAAACCATATTTATCCCACCAGTACGGATGTATATTTTTAGAATGTTGATTAGGACCATGTAACCTACCATTTGTCACAAAATAATGTTTTTAAAAAAGTTTAGGGCGTTTATGCTCAATATAGTACGGAAGGAAGGGCCATTAACCATTGTCTTTGTATTGCATTTTTGGTCAAAAATATTATTTTTATTGATATTAAAGAAAACCAAAAATCATATTCTCTTTCAGTATAAAATTCCCCGCAGTTTGATACCTTACATGACCATTTATGATGAAAAAAATTTTGGGGTGTTTTTTCAAGATGGCGGCCAAAAAACCATATTTGTCCCACTAGTACGGATGTATATTTTTAGTATGTTGATTAGGACCATGTGACCTACCATTTCCCGCAGGTTTTGCTTTTGTTCCAATTTGTTCAAGGTCAAATGCTATTTCTACTCCACTAAGTCATGAAAACGTAAGATTCGTAAGAACGCAAATTCGTATTGAGCACCAAATCGCCTAAGAACATAAACAATGCAAACCTACAGTCTTCAATTCTTATTGGCTTCTCCACCAAACGTCACACTTCCGCGCTAGTGCTGCCTCTGGTGGGATTCCTACACGTGCGGGTTTGGAAATACGCACCCCGGGGGGTGAAAATCAGGCAAAAAACTTGCATATTTGCGCAGAAAAAGATACAATTGTTCGATTCCGGCATTTATTACATTCAACCAATTCCAATAATTTGTATAAAAGTATTATGAAAATGTTAATTTCATTAAACACGAGACCAATAAATGCAACAGGCATGCTTTGTAGGTAGATTAAAGTTAAAATTGTTCCTTGGTCAGACTCTTTTTCCTTGTTCCATAAAACTAAAAACAACCAACCAACCAACTAGAATCTAGTTTTAAAATATTTTTGTCGTGACATTTTCTTTTGCAGTCTATCTACCTACAACGTATGCTTTTTGCATTTATTGGTCTGTTTTTTAATGAAATTATCATTTTCATTATACTTTTTTGCAAAGTATTGGAATTGTTTGAATGTAATAAATGCCGGAATCGAGCATTAGTGTCTCTTGCTGCGCACAGATGCAAGTTTTATTGCTGATTTTCACCCCGGGGTTTCCCCCCTTAAAACTAATTTGCGACCCCCCCTTTCTATACTAATTCTTGTTTGTCTTAATGAGTACTATCATCCCTCCAAGTTTGTACTAGACCTTTTGAGACACCCGTATATGTGGCGGGAGCTCCTTTGAAAAAATAGTTTATATTTTTTTAGAATATTTGACCTCTCCTCACCCGCCTAAAGATTTACATTAAATGAAACCGTGGATTAGCTCTATGGCTGAAGAAATATTTTAATTGTTTTGAGACATTTCTTTAAAATATTTTTGTTTCACAAAATGGTAAGATATTCATTCATAATAATTCTAAGCATTCAGTTTCACTCATATACAACAGATGTCAGCATGAACAGACAGTGATAAAAAGTAAATGAATGTGGAAAGAAACTATAAAACTTTTTCTTCTTTAAATCGAAAAATATTTTCTATAAATTTCATTGAAATGAAGAGTTTCCCCTTAAATTGTAATAACTTACTAACTTTAACTTCGAAATTTCTGTAACATTACCCAGTTATTACCTTCAACAACTGTTCTCAGATGGCAGCACCACAAAATTGAGCGGGTCCTCTGAGAGGAGACGTTCTAGATCTAGAAGTCAGGAAAACGATTATAAACTCTGTTTAATGTTTAATGCTGGCGCGCGGTGGCGGATCCAGGGAGGAGGCCATGGGGGCCATGGCCCCCCCCGAGAAAATTTCAAAAATAGTTAAAAACCCCTTTTTCAGAGCTAAAATTCAAAAAACATTTCATTGTAATTTATGCGATGTCTGACAAGAATAAAAACAACGCAAGGGGGCCATGCTCATCCCGAGAAAAATTCCAAAATAGGTAAAAACCCCTTCTGTTTTGTCACCATATCTTCGGACGGGGGAGATGCTTGGGGCTTGGTGTGGACTGTGGATAGTTGAATATGGAGTGTCCAATTTCGTTCAGGTTCAGTTTCAAATTGTTGTATTGCCCCTTTCCTGTTTTCGCTTCCGACGTAAGTCACGTGACTTGACTAGGGGACGACTGGGGTGACATTTTCCACTTGAAAAGGTGGGTCAGTTCATTATTTGTAATTTTGTTCTCGAGAAGTCGGTATGTCAGTGGTGCTGGATTAGAAGAAAAACTATTTTCTCATTCCCAGGCTTCAGTAATGGTAATTTGCTTTAGTAATTAATCAGGGCGTTATCAAAGGCCCCCCCCGAAATTTCAACGTCAATTTTACTTAAAAATTAGTCTTAAAATGCATAAAACCCCTACTTTTAAGACTCAAAATTCAAAATTTTTCTTGGGGAGGTCCCCGAACTATTATTACAAATTACAGTCGTTCCTTGAAAATTTTGGGACTTACAAGAGAAAGAGGGAAAGTGGAAACTCGGGGGAGGAAGAAAGAGAAAAGGGACTCCAAAACGAGTTAAAATCCTGCTTTTGGGGTCAAATTTCCAGAAATTTTCTGGAAGAGGACCCCCAGACCCGCCTTTGGAACTTGGAACTCTATTATTAACAACGTTTTTGTAAAAAGTTCGTCAAAATGCAAAAATCCAACCAAAATGGAAATTAAATTCTTGAAAATGTGTCCGAAATCCGGATTAGGTGTACCAAAACGAGTTAAAAATCTGCTTTTTAGACTTAAATTTCCAAAAATTTTCTGGGGGAGAACCCCCAGACCCCCCCTTTAGGACATTAGAAGACGATTTTCATATTGAAAATTCTTCGCCCCCTCCAAAAAAACGAATACTGGATCCACTGCTGTCTACTTACCTTGGTCAACACCAAAATCGAACTAAAGTTTCAAGAAATTTTTGGCCAAACCCCCCCCCCCGAAAAAAAAGTTTAGTTACGGCCCTGTAATTAGTAGTTACACAAATTAACTATTGAATGCAATATTAGTCGTAAATGACGTCAAAATTAATAAATCGTAAGTCTATGCTTTCGAATAACAAATTTCCTTCCTCCATTAATTTTCAAAAACTTTTTGAAATTGTTTTTTTCTTGTACGGGATAAATTGGATTTCATATTTTAACTGTTTTTCACTTCAAAAACATAGTTATTCTAATTATCTAATTTAAAATATTCATTTTTCATACAAATTAATGTTTTTATAGAGAAGTATCGTTTTTCCAAATGGCCCCCCCCCCCGAAAATTTGGTCTGGATCCGCCCCTGGGCGCGGATCTAGCACGGCTCCAAGGGGGGGGCACTTTTCCAGACAAGATCCCCTTGTGGTACCATTGGGGGTCCTCCACCAGAAAAAATTTTAAATTTGACGTGTAAAAGTACGGTTTTAACTCATTTTTAGAAACGTATTGAGTCTGAGGGGGGCACTTTTCAACACTATTACCTTTACTTTTTGACCCAAAACGTCAAAATTTTGGGGGTTTCCTAAAAATAAACACTGAATACCCTATTTTGATTCCTCCCCCGCAAAAAATTTTGAAATTAGACCTGTAAAAGTTGGGTTTTTACTCATTTTGAGAACCTTTTTGGGTCTCCAAGTGGGGGCACTTTCCAGAGTGCCACCCCCTGGATCACCCCTTTAATGAACATCTTCTAGATTCGCAATTGCCTTGTCTAATGTAATTGTTTATGTTTCAGTCATATGCTGAATAATGCGTTAATATCTCGTTTATATTCATTTATTTTTAAAATTTTTAGGGTAGATCAGGCGCTGATCCAAGAGGGGCAAGATTCTCAAAATGTGGCAACCCTACTCTTATAGGTCAAATTTCAAAGAAAATTTCCCCACATACCCCCTGCTGTATCCTTTTAGTGTAACCCAAAAGGTCCTGAAATGAGTTAAAACACTATAATACTTAAGGATCAAGTTTCAAACATTTTCCAGGGGGAAGACCCTCAAACCCCCTCCACCTTCGAGATTTTGATGTGTATTTATAAACTCCTCTTTTACCCGTGAAAATTTAAAATTAACTAATCCCCACCTAAATTTGACTAATTAAGTGCTTAAGCTGAAAGCTTAAAAATTAAAACTTGGTATTTATGGTCTAATTCCTAAAATTTTCACAGGGTCACTTACCTAGGGGTAGTCCTTACTTTCATGACCCTAGGTAGGAGACGTTGGTTCCAAATAAAAGGCAAGAAAATTAGGCTAAGAAACTCGCATGTTTTAACACTGATTTACTGAAAATTATAAACTTTCGTATCGCAAGAGATATATCGTTAGCGGGGGGGGGGGCTCAAAACCCGTTTCTGCTTACAAATTACCGTTGAGAAATCGTTATTTTATTTTGAAATTCTAATAATTTTTATCTAACATAGATACATTTAGAATAAAACTTACATATAACTTCCGTACTTTTTTCTTTAAAAGAAAACTCTATATGATTGATATGACACATCTATGAAAACGGAACTTTTCAAAGCGTTGAAAAGTAATCCAAATTATACAGGGTGTTTCAAAATTGCGTTGCACGGCTTTTATTCGGAACCAGCACCTCCTAGGGTCATGGAAGTAAGGTCTACCTCTAGGTAAGTGACCCTGGAGAATCCATTGAGATGACTTACAGCGCCCCTAGCGGTGAAATTAAAAAGTTAAAGAAATTAATTTAAAAACTAAAGGAGATAGAGCAAAAACCTCAATCAGAGTATTGTTGCCAACTTCAAGAAGAACTCATTGAAAAAAATGTGATCAAAATATCTTGAATATTCGCGGAGATATTAGCATGTGAAAATAGCACTTTTTCGGGGGTCAAAAAGTGAAAAGTTCGCATATTTGCAAATTTTTTTGATTTTTTAATGAAATTTTGTGTTCTTTCAACTAAAAAAACACAAAACTACACAATAACACTGAAAAATTTGCAAATATGCGAACTTTTTCTTTTTTGACCCCCGAAAAAGTGCTATTTTCACATGCTAATATCTCCGCGAATATTCAAGATATTTTGATCAAATTTTTTTAAACGAGTTCTTCTTGACGTTGGCAACAATACTCTTAATGAGGTTTTTGCTCTACCTCCTTTAGTTTTTAAATAAATTTTTTTAACTTTTTAATTTCGCCGCTAGGGGTGCTGTAAGTCATCTCAATGGATTCTCCAGGGTCACTTACCTAGGGGAAGACCTTACTTCCATGACCCTAGGAGGTGCTGGTTCAGAATAAAAGCCGTGCAACGCAATTTTGAAACACCCTGTATACACCTCTGTAATACAATCAATTTTATTTTTAATTAAAATCCCTGTTCTATTGATTGTTACATGTGTTTTTATTCCTTATGAAAACAAAGCATTATGTTTCTAAAAACTAACTATAAATAAATCTCAACAAATGAAAGAAGGAAATAGCTATATTCTGTTATTAAATTACGCAAAAAATTTTACAAAATGGCTTTAATTGTTTTCTTTACTCCAGCTTAGGAATATTCATTGAATGCAGTTGTTGTTTTTATGATTCTAGAGAAACAATAAAACTTATGAAAAATATAGCGAATTTAAATTTCCTCATCATTTTCAATAAAAAATGAACCTTTTTTAATATTTTTTGCGAAATTTCAAACAAAAAATTAGAAAACGGAAGAAATTTTTAATACATATCTTTTTAGAGATGGCAACGGTCGTAAAATAAAACTTGAATAAAATGGAATGGTAAACTCAAATATCGAGCGCCCTTTCCTTACGTTAATGTTTAAATCAATTAAGCTATTTTTTTTTCATGTTATTTAAAAAAGAAAAACGCATAAAAACCAAGTGTGAAGGAACTTTTAATACTTTTTTTCGTTTTTCAACTTAATTAGCTGCAAAATACTTTCTACATTAACAATTTTTGGATGTTTGAAGCTATCCGTCACCGTGGTCCTTGGAAGTAAAAATTTAGGAAGTTATTCTGGTATGTAATACATTATTTTAAAATGTGTTTCTCTTCTACGATTTTAAAGAAATAATTTCAACTGCTTTGCACATATTATAAAAATTGTAATAATCTGCAATTTATATTGAAATCATTGCTCAAATATTCATTAATAAGATTTCATGTTGATAAAAAGCTGACACATATGTATGAATTATATGAATTGAGCATTTTTATCTTCAAATTAAAGGATATAAAAAAAACTCTTACATAATGCTCATACCTCATACTCTATAGAATACCGCATTTATCAGAAATAGGTAATTCTTGTTTAGTTGTTTGATTAAAACAACCATGCATTTTTTTTCTTAAGCATAATCCCAGTAACTGGGGTCTAATGGTCTAACTCTACCATATTATTAATAAACTCTACACTATGGTATGGATTAGGTATAGGAAACTATTATGATTATGGAATGGACAATGGGCACTATTATTATTATTAGAATTAGATGATCGTAAGGATAAAAGTTTGTGTTCCCTGTTTGGATGAACATTGCAATCGCTCGAAGTGCGAAACATCTGTTTTCTTTGCTGCAGATGTTCTTTACCTTCTTTGCAATCGGCCCTTATGAATGAAACACAAGATTCTCTATTTGCTCATCAATAGAATTATACTTTAAATATTCTCCACGTCATGTGGTTCCATGGTGTAATGGTTAGCACTCTGGACTTTGAATCCAGCGATCCGAGTTCAAATCTCGGTGGGACCTGTATTTTTTTACTCGATAATATTACATAGTTTTTGAAAATTGATTTTTGGGTAAAATTGTCTTTTTATTTTTCAAAACACTTTTATTATGCTCATCCTGATGTTATTATGTTTATGTTAGTAATTTTACGTGGGTTTCAAATAATTTAGAAAAATTTTATCGATATCCAAAGAAACAGAGTACCTTACTTTTAAATACTTATAGGGGAGAGTGTTGTACCTTTGGACAAAAATCACGTTTGGATTTTTCTAAGACAGGTAAAATCACATTTTTACCATTTAAATGACCCAACCTATAGTACTAACCTTTGCAAAGAGGGTAATATTTTTTATTAGCTAAAATATTCAAAATTTGATTTTTAAATCATTTTAATAGCTTGACGAAATTTGTGTCCATGGGTACAACAACGTACTCTCCCTATGAACAGACCCAGTTGTACCTGTGGACACCCTTTAAAAGGAAAGTTTAAGTTGAAAAAAGCTTAAAATGAACATTTTTATTGGTGTATTACCTTTTTATAAACTATTTCAAGCATTTTTAAAATTGGAAATAGATTTTTAAAAGTAATGTAGTTTTAGATCGTAAATGATCATTAAAACGAAGTTGATTGATAAAAGTCTTGATTTTTTACCAAAAATGGATAAATCACATGGGATTTTCAGATCGAAATTTGAAGTAATAGTTTCATCAATCATGCTGATTGATCTGATCACTTCACTGATACAAAAACAATTCGATCGACGCTTCATCATACTTAAATGCGATAGTGTGTGCTTTAGATTTTATACCATATTTTACATTAAGTACAAAGTAAAATAAAAAATTTAAAAAAGTAGTTTAGATCACAATATATTAGATTTTTCATCTAAAATCAATTGAAAATAATCACCGACAAATAGATAACAATTTAAAATTAATTTAATATGCATTAAAATGTATTCACTCTAATGAAACCTGATTCAAAAACGCTGATTAGCTATACAGACACCCACTAGAACGTGTCCGTTGGTACAACACTTATGGTGTCCGAAGGTACATCACAAGGTGTTTTTGCATTTAAAATTCTATAAAAAAATTAAAGAATTGAGATTTGACGATTTCTTATATCAAAAATAAAAGTTAAAATCTCGGGGATTCGCCCCTTATATCCCATTTTATCATGCCATAATGAAAGGGGAAGAAAAATATTAATGTAGTGATGCACTAAAAAAAACTTTGAGCACCTAAAAACAGTAAATTTATTATATTAAATTTAAATATTATTTTAAAGAGCTGATTTCACGTTAGCAACTAGATAGCATCTGTTTACATTCAAATTCAACCACAAATTCATATTTCCATTATTTCCCGAATTTTAAAAAGCGGTGGCTGAAAGTACAACCGTCCTTAGGTACAGCACTCTCCCCTATATCTTCCGATAACATATATTTTTACTTGAACATAATTATGGCTTCAAACATTTTATTGAATATCACGCATATCACGACAACACTATTTAAACAAATGTGCAATCAAGTATTTTTTTAAAATTCAAATTTAAAAATTGGAAATGAAGGGAAAAACTAATTTTTAGGGATCCATGAATATGTTATGGGCAATGTGATAAATTCAATGGCATTTATATCAATGAAATTTATCACTTTGCCATCCTCCACTCTGGGCATTATTAATATTGCCCAATTAATCACTTTGCCCGTAACAAATACATATTAAATAGTCAAATTCATTTACTTCAACCCTTTATGTGATTCGGAAAAAATACGCCTATTCTTACTAGAATTGAAAAATTCAAGGAAATAACTTCACGCGGCCCGAATTTGGACAGCTGTCCACTAGTTGCATACCCTTGGGCTAAAGTCATTCAGGCACCAAAAGATAGATTTCATCCCCCCCCGAACTATTACAACTTCAAAAAAAAAAAATAATAATAATAAAATGAATGAAATCGAAAAAAATTGGCACTGGGTTGAGAGGATATGAACGGAGAACTTAAACCCTTAAACCTCATAGATGACTGCAGATAACAATTTTTTCAAATTCTTCAATGTCTTCGCACGACATGGCACTCAGGTTGGCCATCCGTGCTCTCAAATGTCTGGTGCAAAATGCACAGTTTTGGGCCATGTGCCATATAAACACCAATTAACCAACCAACCACCCATCCGTGCTCCATATATCCTAACTAAACTCACCCTTCCTGTAAAAATCGCCGTACCTGAACACCAACAAATTCTCCACTAACTCAAAAAAATAGTTGAATAAATCCAAAATTCTCGCCAAGAAAACTTTACTATCCCATGCTTATTAATCATTAGGCACCATCATTTACGAAAAAAAAAATTGGCAAGATAGTCATCCAAAACACACAAAAATGAAGATGAGTGTATCATCTTTCCCACATTTCCCTAACCTCGCTTACTGAACGCATTCCTCATAAAAATCACAACACTACTCAGTCCAACAACTAAAGGGGAAAAAAGCACCAAAAACCATCAAAATAACCCAAAAAATCTCGCCAAGAAACCTCAGTGCATATTAATCGCCCGGCTCCCTCCATCAATCGCCCGATAAGCACTCTCCTCTTTGATCGCTTGCCAAGGAAGGGAGAGAGTCTCTCCAGAGATGCACTGCTGAATTCCTCCGAGGATGCCCCCACAGATGGGGTGCATTTGTCAGCACCCCTCTGCTCTTTGAGCGATGGAGCAGTCAGGGGGAGACAGCCGTAACCTCGGAGCACTGGGTCGGAGTCGTTAGTTCTACTGTGTAACCCTTACCTTACTTTTTGATTCTTATAGGATTTCAATACTGTCGAACCAACGATAGTAAAAGGGTCACGTGATTTTGACATACTCGGAGGGGAGGAAGGAAGAAGCTGAGGGACAGTTGATCGAAAGAGGAAGATACATTTACTCCCTCTAACCTTAGTTATACCCTCTACATTAGGGTGTCCCGAAAAAAACGAAATTTCTCTGATCGCTTAGCGGTAGTGCGGAAAAGTTGTGAACTACCATCACTAAGAAGGGCCTGCAATATTAAAACTGTGGGTCAATATCTTCTGTTTCCCCAAAAGGCCTAAAGTTCTGAAAATTGGGCTAAAAATGACCAAACTTCAAAAATTCATAAAAAATTTCGAATTTCAGTCATGATTGTGGGGGTAGGCTTAAAAGTTACTATTTAATATACAAATACATCTGCAAAAAGTTTTAAACTTATAGGTTAATATCTTCTGCTGCCTCAAGGGGCCTAAAGTTCTGAAAATTGGACTAAAAATGACCAAACTTCAAAAATTAATAGAAAATTCCAGATTTCAGTTATGATTCTGGAGGTAGTTTTAAAAGCTACTATTTAATATACAAATGCATTTGCAAATAGTTTTAAACTTATAGATTAATATCTTTCCCTCCTTATTAGCTTTAAAATTTGGAAAATATACAAAACTTCAAAACAAAATATACAAAACACATACCTTATTTGGATGATAGAAAAAATTTATTTTTCTGGGAAACAGAGAAATAACATCAACATTATTGCTTGTAATGATTTTTGGTATTAAATTTTGACATTTGCATTCTTGATTCTAGTGTCGCTCTAACAAAGGAATCCCTGTTTTGCGGGCCAACCGTTTTTCCGGAGGCTGCAGTGACTAATTTCACAATACGCTCAACAGCTTGTGTATGCGAAGGGAATTTAATAAATTCCCAGCATTCTGTAGGCATACCATCCTCAATCATCTTCATAAGTTCTTGAGAACTAACCTCTCTGAGAACTGGAAGGGATGTCACATAACAAGATGCCCAGTCAATGAGATCTACATAGTCTTTGGCTTCAAGTTAAGTACAGGAACGACAAATGTGCGAACACCTTCTCCATCTCTGGTACATTCTCTAGCCTTGATAATTCGCCGAGCTGCAAGGGTCCTAATGTGACATCTATCATCAGTTAACATGGCCAAAAGCACGTTTTCTGGAGCAGCAAAGTAAGGGTTTCGAGAAATAACTGATCGATTACGTCACGATACTTTTTAGGCAAGTACCGAGATGAATTAATGAAGTGCCACAGATGCCTAGAACCGTCTTTTATGGAATGATGAATCTTTATACGGAACCATGAGGGTGCGTAGACTCGCAGAATAAATATAACTAAAGTAAGCAGCTTGTGTGATGGTTCTGAGGCAGATATGTAAATTTTACATATACAGATATCCACGTATAAAGATTCATCATTCCATAAAAGACGGTTCTAGGCATCTGTGGCACTTCATTAATTCATCTCGGTACTTGCCTAAAAAGTATCGTGACGTAGTCGATCGAAACCCTTACTTTGCTGCTCCAGAAAACATGCTTTTGGCCATGTTAACTGATGATAGATGTCACATTAGGACCCTTGCAGCTCGGCGAATTATCAAGGCTAGAGAATGTACCAGAGATGGAGAAGGTGTTCGCACATTTGTCGTTCCTGTACTTAACTTGAAGCCAAAGACTATGTAGATCTCATTGACTGGGCATCTTGTTATGTGACATCCCCTCCAGTTCTCAGAGAGGTTAGTTCTCAAGAACTTATGAAGATGATTTAGGATGGTATGCCTACAGAATGCTGGGAATTTATTAAATTCCCTTCGCATACACAAGCTGTTGAGCGTATTGTGAAATTAGTCACTGCAGCCTCCGGAAAAACGGTTGGCCCGCAAAACAGGGATTCCTTTGTTAGAGCGACACTAGAATCAAGAAGGCAAATGTCAAAATTTAATACCAAAAATCATTACAAGCAATAATGTTGATGTTATTTCTCTGTTTCCCAGAAAAAAAATTTTTTTCTATCATCCAAATAAGGTATGTGTTTTGTATATTTTGTTTTGAAGTTTTGTATATTTTCCAAATTTTAAAGCTAATAAGGAGGGAAAGATATTAATCTATAAGTTTAAAACTTTTTGCAGATGCATTTGTATATTAAATAGTAGCTTTTAAGACTACCTCCAGAATCATAACTGAAATCTGGAATTTTCTATTAATTTTTGAAGTTTGGTCATTTTTAGTCCAATTTTCAGAACTTTAGGCCCCTTGAGGCAGCAGAAGATATTAACCTATAAGTTTAAAACTTTTTGCAGATGTATTTGTATATTAAATAGTAACTTTTAAGCCTACCCCCACAATCATGACTGAAATTCGAAATTTTTTATGAATTTTTGAAGTTTGTTCATTTTTAGCCCAATTTTCAGAACTTTAGGCCTTTTGGGGAAACAGAAGATATTGACCCACAGTTTTAATATTGCAGGCCCTTCTTAGTGATGGTAGTTCACAACTTTTCCGCACTACCGCTAAGCGATCAGAGAAATTTCGGTTTTTTCGGGACACCCTACTCTACATACATAAAAAATCAGTATATTTTAAATAAAATAAAAAATACTGAAACAAAAAGTCACGTGACCCTTTTACTATCGTTGGTTCAACAGTACATATGGATTAGGCTGGGTCGAAAAAGACAAATTTTTGAATATCGAAACGCTTCAGGTCTCAAAAGTTGCGTCTTGGCATGCTGATAACTGGAAAAATAATCAAAAAATTCCTAAAAATATCCCTGAAGAGCGCATCAGGCCTAAAGTTTAAGAAAATTGACAAAAATAACCTTAAGTTGAAAAATTCCCGAATTTTATCAATTGTGTTCATAAACTTAAAACTATAGGTGTAAGTATATCCTTTTAGTTATCTGAATTCAAATAAAAATATCTGAAAAGTTTACTTTGTTTTTGAAATCCAAAAAGGAGGCCTAAACTTTGTGAATTTCAGTGAAAAAACCTAAAATTTAGCACTTGTAAAAGAAAGGCACTATTGAATGTAAAACTCAACAAATGCGCTTTTTATTGATGAACTAACTTCCTTCATACTTTTTCATCACCTTTTGGTCATTTTATATAGTGCACAATTAAAAAAATTAGTTACATGAAAACACAAAAAATATCTCCTGTGAAGCATGCCATACAGTAAACCCCATTTAATCGTAGAAAATATATCTTATTAAGTCTGTGAAATAGCTTTAAAGTTGGGTTTACAATCAAAATCTGGGATACAAGATTGTGTGTGAAAACAAAGTTGCTTGTAGCTTGTAGGAATCCTTCTCCATCTTTGCTTTTTATAGCAAACTCCGTCACAAGTATCACACATCTTTCGACAGCTTACTTGTGGCAAGAATAGTTTAAAAATATTATTGTGGTACAATGCTTTGTTCACATTTTATTATATGTCTTCAGAAATAAGGTTCCCAGCATGGGTGAGGAAGAGGACACAGTTTTTCCGCTGGAGAGAATCAACCTAATCAATTAGCATAAAATTTAATGGCAGGAGCATAACAGTTTTTAACCCCTTAATGAACAGTTTTTTTGGAGGGGTAGAAGTAGGTTGTGATAGAACACCAATTGACATTAGTTCCTAGCAGTGATAGCCTAATTCAGCGTACATAGTAGTGTTTTTATTGCTATGAGCTACTTTGGCAAACTAACTGGTTGTCACCTGCCTACTATAGTTTTCAAAGGAATTTAAAGTGAATTGAATAATCCATGGATTAAAAACTGATCTTAAATAAGATCAGAGGTACTTTCTAAGTATGGTTAAGGCACTACAGGTTGTTGAGTGTTCTTCAATCTTGCTGTAAAAGATCTTGAGTTATCAAGACACTCTAGTCTAGATGCTTATATGTGTCATTCTGGTTTTAAGATAATACATTTCTGAAAGAAAACTCAATTTAAAAATGACAAGTAGAATATAACAACAGAATTTGTAAATATTGGGTTGTCCCATAAGTTCTGTTACTTTTTACAAAGTTTCGTGTTTGAAAATTTTTTATGAAAAACTGGCAATAGGTGGAGATTTCAAACAAAGAGGATTTTGATATATGTATATTTATGAACATAATGTGTGATTTTGGTAGTTCTTGTGATATTATTTCTTTTTAAAATGGCGGTTTGAAAAAAAGACCAAAAACGACGATTTTCGCGTAATTTTTTTCTTTTGTTAAAAAAACTAGGAAGAACACATAATTCATGGCTAAAAAAAGTTTTACTGCATATTTGAAATGTTAAGATTAAGATGTCATAGTTTCAAGATGATTCGATAAGTTAAAGGTAGGAAATTTTAACTTTAAAACTTCATATATTGGTAATTTCACGTGTTTTTTAATGCACACCTATTGTTTTTCTAAGCAGCTGGTATGAAGCAAGTTAAAGGCAGATGTTTTTTGAACCATAATGCTTGTTTCAACAGTTTAAACATTGAAAGTATCTTTTCATAATGTCCTTGAATTGATTTACTTCTAAATTCGAACGAGTTGTTTTTATTGTAGTGTTTTCGTATGAAGCAAATAATTGCTCTGTTCGCTTAGCATAAGTTCAGCGAGTGTAATTCTGATAAGCTAAAACGTTGCGCACTTGAATATTGCGCACTACTTTCTGAACTTAATTTCAGATATAATTTAATATATATTGCATATTTTGAATACTTGGGTATTTCGTAAGCTTTTTTATTGATTTTGATGCTTTTTTTCGTGAAAATTTCTTCGAAATGACTAACATTACTGAGGTAAGTTTCTTGCAAAGATGTTATGTTTGAGACCGAAATTTCCTAAGTTAAACTTATCAAATTACCTTGAAACTATGAAATCTTAAACTAAACATTTCAAACATACAGTACAACTTTTTTTAGCCATGAATTATGCGTTCTTCCTAGTTTTTTTAACAAAAGAAAAAAATTACGCGAAAATCGTCGTTTTTGGTCTTTTTTTCAAACCGCCATTTTGAAAAGAAATAATATCACAAGAACTACCAAAATCACACATTATGTTCATAAATATACATATATCAAAATCCTCTTTGTTTGAAATCTCCACCTATTGCCAGTTTTTCATAAAAAATTTTCAAACACGAAACTTTGTAAAAAGTAACAGAACTTATGGGACAACCCAATATCACGACCTTCTTCGATTCAACATAAAATGTACTTGTAACGCTGATAAAACGAAGCTGCTGTGGACATAAACATAAAATATGGATATAGCATTGTACCACAATAATATTTTTAAGCTATTCTTGATACAAGTAAGCTGTCGAAAAATGTGTGACACTTGTGACGAAGATTGCTATAAAAAACAAAGATGGAGAAGGATTCCTACAAGCAACATTGTCTTGATCATTGTCTACAATCACACATGATCTTGTACCCCAGATTTTGATTGTAAACCGAACTTTAAAGCTATTTCACAGACTTAATAAGATATATTTTCTACGATTAAATAGGGTTTACCGTATGGTAATGTATTTATTCATGCTTCAAAGAAGATATTTTTTGTGTCTTCATGTAATTAATTTTTTTAATTGTGCACTATATAAAATGACCAAAAGGTGATGAAAAAGTATGAAGGAAGTTAGTTCATCAATAAAAAGCGCATTTGTTGAGTTTTACATTCAATAGTGCCTTTCTTTTACAAGTGCTAAATTTTAGGTTTTTTCACTGAAATTCACCACGTTCAGGCCTCCTTTTCGGATTTCAAAAACAAAGTAAACTTTTCAGATATTTTTATTTGAATTCAGATAACTAAAAGGATATACTTACACCTATAGTTTTAAGTTTATGAACACAATTTATAAAATTCGGGAATTTTTTCAACTTAAGGTTATTTTTGTCAATTTTCTTAAACTTTAGGCCCGATGCGCTCTTCAGGGATATTTTTAGGAATTTTTTGATTATTTTTCCAGCTATCAGCATGCCAAGACGCAACTTTTGAGACCTGAAGCGTTTCGATATTTGAAAATTTGTCTTTTTCGACCCAGCCTAATATGGATGGGTCACCTTTCCTAACTAATGTCCGAAATTGAATCGCCAGTTTGAAAAAGGGCTTGAAATCCAAAAAATCACAAATTTTGTGCTCAAAATTATAACCTCTTGAATTTGCGAAATCGATGTCCATTCATTGAATTTTTTAACTTGATTCAGAATTAAAGTTCATTTTTCTTTCTGTCCTTATTCTTTGAGCTGTAAACTATGTCAAAATAAAATTTTCTTTTAATTTAAAAAGTGTTTTTAACTTTTTTTTCATTCAGGGAATGTTTAACTCCATTCATATTCACTTACTCCATTGATACTGCCTTCATTGGCATCCTGTTGAAGAGGTTATGTTATAGGCTAAAGGCTAGAGTTAACACACGTAAATAAATATAATTCATCTAAATAAGTGCTAAATAACACATTTGAACCAGTTTTATTGCAGTATCAATCTTAAAATATATTTTTAAAAATTCTGAAAATGGTCATTTTTTCCACTTTTTTCAAATTTTGGGGCTCTTAGTCAAACCCTAGAGTCAACTTAGAGGGCTGAAACTTCACACATTATCTTTTGGGACCAAAAGTAATGGAAAAAAACCCTGGGGATCAAGGTTTTTCGAGAAAAGGGTTTTTTTAGACACCCTAACCATACTATTACTATGGCGCGCTGTGGGATTCAAACTTCAACCGCGATGAGGCACGTTTTCATATTAAAATATCGGAAAATCCTTTTGCACACTTTCATTTTATAGTAAAAGGAAAAAAATTAAGGGAGGGCTGGAAAAAATATTGAACGAACATTTTTTTTCACCATTATAATAAGGACCACCCTATGTGTATTTTATTGTATGTTGGATTTTCAGATCATGGTCAAAGAAAAATCCTCATATCTTATTAGGATATCCTTAGAACTTTTTTGTTTCAATCCATTTAAGATGATTTCCAAAGTTAAAGCCAATACCATATCCATTATTATAAAGATAAAGTAAAAATTTGCTTTCAACAAGAAACCGTTTGGATATTGCAGGTATTATATTTCTTTTTTTTTAAATAATGTTTTTTTACTTAGAGGCTTAAAAGAAGGGGAGAACATTAATACCATTTTTAAAAAAAACTTAACAACGTTCAGAATTTTATTTTCATATACAAAATGATACCCTTTTTAATTTTAGTTAATGGCCTGCGTACTCTTTTAGAAAACCTTTCTTATATTCATCAAAACTAAATCGCTCGAGCAGCTGCAACGATTTAAGTAGGAATTTCATAAAAAAACTCCTCTGTGAATATTTTTGGGGGATTTCGGGGATAAATGCAAGTATCCACTTTCACAATAACAAGACTTGAAAGATCCCGACTTTCAGAGTAACACATTTTTTTGACAGCCCAACCCTTTTTCTCTTCCGGGTTATCTGTCATATGGTTTCATCCCCTCTGTCACATGTCTCACTCTGCGCTACACCCTTGGTTCATCCACCCTCGTATATTCCATTCCTCCTTATATTCTCCATCTTCTATTAAGTGTTATGGTCTCTATATGGCAGGGATGGCGAACCTTTTTCGATTAGTGTGCCATTTATATTACGGTTTATGATTTTGAGGTGTCAAGTGTGCCACTTGTAATTTTTTTAATAAATTATCTTTAAACCCTTGAAAAAGGAAATCCCCGCCTTTGAGGATCGATAGTTCAGAACAGAAGTTTCCAACTTATCAAGTACTCGAGGGCCCCAATCGAAGGCACAGGTCTAGTGGTGGGCAATAAGTTCAAGGGTGTATATAGAAATTTATTTCGGGAGGGGCCAACAATTATTCTTCAGTCCCTCTCATTCATGTTGTCAATAATGAAGTTCCGACTTAAGTCTTGGGGTCAATCCTCAGACAATTTCTTGGAAATTTGTCCCTAAAATCATGGTTTTGAACTAGTTTTTGGTGCATCTAGTCCGAATTTTGGACATACATTTTTAGGTATAGGATTTTGAGTTTCATGAGATATAGAAAAAAGTTTGCGAATAATACAGTTTCAAGTGGAAAAGGGGGGTTTGGGGGCTCTCCCCCAGAAAATGTTTGAAAATTTCACCCCGAAAAACTGGGTTTTAACTTGTTTTGGTGTAGTACCTTGTCTGAATTTCGGAGGGGGGGCGGCCCCTTTGCCCCCTTATATACCCGCCCTTGAGTTAAGTAATCAGGCTCCTTTTGCATCCAGGATTTTGTTTTCTAACGGCCAAATGCCAGTTTCCTTTATAAAGGCGATCGTGATTTGCTTACCTTTGCTGAAAAAAGGGAAAAAGGGGCCCAAAATGACCAATAAAATAGATTTACATAATATTTGAACGGCCCAACCCAACGGCACCTAAGAGGTGAGAGGGGGGTTCAGGGGTCCTCCCCTGAAAATTTTTGAATTTCAGCAGGCTAAAAAGTGTTCTGAAGCTAATTTTGATTAGTTTTTAGGTAGTAAGAAATCTCTGGTCTAGAACTAAAGGTTTCTTTTGTGTCATTTTTAAGGAATGTCGCGTGCCACCGTTATACCGGTCGCGTGCCACCCAGTGGCACGCGTGCCATAGGTTCGCCATCCCTGCTATATGGTTTCGAATTAAGAGAATCAGATTTAATTTGTGTATAGAGGTTATATTATAGGAAATAATAATAGGGGCATTGTTTTGATATTGCTTTTAAATGTAAGAAAGGTTTTAAAATAAATAAAAAAATTTTAAGTTGTGTAGGTATCTTTCTATTTAAAAAAGTTTTTGGTAAACAATTTCCACAATTTTCAAAAACTTTTCCAGTACTGATCCGCATAACACAGTTTTAGTATCAAAGTGTTCGGATTCTTTCGAGGATTCTGAGAGCAAGCTATTAACATTACATCTAAAAAAAAATCTCAATTTTAAAATATTTCATTCGATTTCGGATAAGGTTGCAGTTACATAGAAAACAACTGCCAAACAACTAATTATCCATCCAATCATGATCACGATGGAATTTATGATTAAATCAATTGTAATATTTGATAATGCCTTGATTACTATGAGACTAAGAAAGAATACTTTAAAATACTGGGTACTGGTCTGTTTAGAATTATTTTTAATTTCCGAGATCCTTAGAAATTTGAAAAAGTAAAGAATAAAGTAAAAGAAATAAGTATTTAATTAAAGGAATAAACTTCTAATTCTAAGTAATACTCGAAAAACATTACCAAGAGCGGTTTTACGTGGGTTTACGGGAGAGCAGTAGTCCTCAACTGTAAAAGATGTTTCCAATGTTATCAGGGACAGCATAATACCATATCAAAGCCCCTAGATTTCCCTCCTACCCGGGCACTCTTCTCCAATACCCTTACCTTACTTACTCCTATACTCCTAACCTATGAGTATGACCCATAATGTTTTACAAAAATGATAAGAGATAGTTTGGAATTGAAGAGAGAGTTAGTTTCGCATTTTTCATCTCCTATCTCTCCAAGTCTCTCAGACCTCGTTTCCGAAATCAGAAAGCATGTCTGAAGTCCCCATAAATGTCACTCCAGATGAGCGCGGAAATCACTTCCGACCCCCCCCTCTCCGCGTACGTTCTCAGAATAAAATCATCACCTGACAACCCTGCATCTCTCCGGCGATAAATATAAGCAACCATCCCCCCTTAAAAAACAACACCGAGGTTGCCGGGCTATTTTTGATATCAGAATTATGAAGCAAAAAAAACCTCGACTGCCCAAAACAAAATGGCGGAAAAAAATAAACTCGCGGGCATAACTCTCAGATTGAATTTTCGGATAAGCATTAAAAACCGGATGCCTGATGAAATATGCTAAGGGGAAAGGTGTAAACAGTTTCTTTTTAACGTTGAGATGTTTGTTTATTTACAGAACCGGAGTTTACACTTGTCTCCTGAAATATAGGGGGTTTCATAGAACGGAGATGTGTTTAGCTTTCGGAAATTACTTTTTCTTACATAATGTTTATGGGGATGGGATGTTTATGTATGTGGTTAGCACACACAACCTGAGCTTTCAGTCTGGCGGTCGGACTTGGATTAGACCGTTCGGATATTGGAATGAGACTAGAGCTATGGAGAAGTCAGCCAGTCCGAAGTTCCGTGTGTCTGGGATATTATTCTGAATCTGTGATTTTTTTATTTATAGTCTGGTAACTAGAGATTGTGTCTTCAAGATGTGAGCCAAAGCGAAAGGTAAATGTCTTTTTGTCATATTGCCTGACCGCCACGAGAAAAACTTTGAAAACGTCGTACAATATTGTTGGGATTGTTATGGAAACGGCTTATTCCCCTCGATTTTTTTTGGGAAGATGCTGGTAATGGATAATTGTAGTCAAATTTTTTTAATCTTAATGTGTTCAGAATGGCTTAAAACCTCCAAAAACATTTTAATTTGCCTTCAAAGCCCTAAATTTTAAGTTATTTTCAATTAAAAAATAGCTTAATTTCTGTCTGATCTGAAACAGCTTGTGACGTTAAATGTGCCTTGCTCCCGCTTGTTGTTGTCATCCCGCTTTGAAAGACTGGAAAGACTGAGCTCTAGTTTTTTTCCAGCTTAGTGTTTCGATGAAAACGGTGTTTCCCACATTTCCAAGAAACACATTTGACGTCACATTGTTAGGAGCTTTCTGTATTAAAATATGTCATAATTACCTTAACTAAGTTTGTGGGAAAAGACAAATGTATTTTTGGAACCAGGAGATAATTTTTAATACGTTAAAATTGAATATTTAGAATTTTAAGAGATGCTGCAATTATCCATTCATAAACGCTGATAAAAACGTTTTGTGCCAAATTCGTGAGACTACCATTTAGATTTGAACTTCTTTTCAAAGTTTTGTTTTTCGGTCAAAGTTTTTCTCGTGGTGGTAGGACTATTACTCGTTTAGATGTGTTACTTCTCCAATATACTAATTGAGAAATTCCTCCTCAATTATTTTTAGAAACTAAGAATAATTTCAAAACTTTACAGAGAAGTGTTGATAAAAAGTGTTCAAATTCGTCATCTATCCAGTCAAATAACGTGGAGTTGTTTTAGATGTCAAAGATAAGAATAATCGCAAAAAATTGAAAATCAGCCCTTAAAATATAGAGTTTTATCCATAACAACAGTTATAATTTGGCGATGTTTTTTGAATGCAGCAAATAACGAAAATGAGCTAAAATCTTAAAGACATTATTATTTCCTAACATTATTATTACCTAATCAATGGTTGCAAATGAGATAACTTTGTATATGTAATTTTTCATAAGAATAAATATTTTTCTTTCTTGATTTGTTTTCATAAATCTGATGTGATATTTGTGGTCATTGTGTAAACCCTCAATATGTCTGTTATAAGGAATTAGGTAGACTTAAAACAAAATCGAGCAGAAATAGTAGTTTTGAAAGATTAAATAATGTAATAGAATGTTAAAGGAAATTTTAATTCCGAAATAATACCGTTTTTCAAAGAAATAATTGGTTACTTTTGATATGTAAACATACTGTCTTGTTGGCATAATTTCAAAGCACGGAAAATTGGACAAACAATAATAGGGTAGCTAGATTTATATTTCTTGTACTCATTTTAAGAATATTTTAGGGTTTTTTCATAGGTTTTAGCATACTTCATCTGTTGGTACATAAAATTATATACATTGAAGCACTATTTGAATTAAATTTGTTAAAATCAACTCTACAAACTTACCTTTTTAAATCTGAAATCGTCAATAAAATCAATAATTTAAGTCACGAGATAACAAACACAATTATCTCCCTTTAAATATGATATGAATGACATTAAGAAAGTAGTTAAAATTATGTTATAAATTTTAATTTAAATGCATTTTGAAATAATCAATGTAAACAAACTGAAATTGAAGTGTTTTCAGCAACAATGATGAGCAAACCCCAACAGCTTTACATTGGAGTTAGTTTATTGTTGCTGCAAACATCTCAATATCTGAGATTAGTTAATCGATTTTATGTAATTTCTATATAAATAACATGCGTGTGTGCTTCAATAGGTATGTGTGTAGCTATGATTATGTGCTTTAATAGACAAAAGGCTAAATGAGAAGCTGAAAAATATTTTGTAACGTCTATCATGTCTGTACATAAATGAAACCCCCTTTCTGTATGGTGGTGGCGAAAAGAGCGTTAAGATATTGTTAGGTTCTTAAAAACATCATGAAGTCTGGGTTTCCTGAAAATGTCAATGTTGCTTGTGTAAAACAACCCATGACATGTACGAGTGAACGTGGAATAGATCGAATCCTTATATCTCTTCTCACTCTAGCTTTGAAATCCAACTTGAAATTGGTCTTCCCGAGGGATAACCAATACGGGTTTCTACAGGAAAACGGAAGCTGGACTGGACTTATAGGAATGCTCATAAGAAATGAAGCTGACATCGCCATCAGTTATCTATCCTATACGCAAGAAAGGGAAAAAGTAGCAGATTTCAGCGAACCCTATTTCAATAACCATCTCTCTATAGTGACGAATGTACCCCGATTGAAACCGAGATACCTAGTTTACTTGTACCCTTTCAGAGCATCAACTTGGTTCTGCATACTCTCCCTCTTGTTCGTTCTACCTGTAGTGCTTAAATTCCTGTTTAAAGCTAAATTAGATTATTGCCGATGCCTTTTGATGGTCTTAGGAAACCTTACTGATAATGATGTCTACAGAAGTCGCGTCGGAAGGTCCTGGTTCGTGCTGTTGTGGTGGTTTATTTCCTTTGTCATCAGCAGGAGTTTCACCAGTTTGGTTTTTGCGTTTTTAACCGTTCCTTTGTATGAATCTCCGTTAAACAGCTTCGAAGACTTATCTAACGCGGTTCGTTCAGGAACGCACGAAGTTTTCTACAGAAAGGGGTCGAACATACCTCACATTCTGGAAGATCATTGGTTGGGATACCTTTCCAAAAATCTACAAGCCTTGGACCCTTTTCTATGGATTGACATGCACAAAGATGTGTTTGGTGTTACTCGAACTGGCAGGGAAATGGCTTTTGTAAGTTTCTACACGGAATTTCGTCTTATATACGGCATACCTCTTCCTGCCACAAAGTTTTTGTCAAGCAGTCCTCAAATTGGTACGAATATTGGAATATATGTAAGGAAAGGATTTTGTTGTAAAGCCGCATTGGATAAGGCCGTGATGAAAATAAAACATGCTGGGCTGTACGAAAAGAACTTGGATTTTTTTGCTTTTAAACAAATGTTGCGGCTCAGATCGAACGCGTCTTTGAACACTCTCGAAAAGTCTTTTAACGTTCAAGATATTTCTGGAGCTTTCTTTCTTTGGGCGAGTGGAATCGCACTCTCAGTTATGACTCTTATTGTGGAAATATTTTGGAGACGTTTTATTTGAAAAGTGTCTGTTTTGGGCTCTTGTAGAAAAAAACGAATAATATAAGGAAAGGAAAAATAAGGAAAGATCTTTCAGTCAGCTAATACTTACCTAGTTAGTTTTTTTTTCAGAATAATTCATATTTTCTCAATGCGTGGTTAAAAAAGAGCTTAAAAATAAGAAAGTATTTTCATTCAGAACCCATGATTAGATCATGGATCAGTTAGTTCACTTATTTAATTTTCCTCCAATTGCAAAATTATCTACTATGTCCATGTTCAAGCAATAGCATTTACATCCTAATTTACAGTTGTTTTTTTTACCTCCTGGTGAAATTATATTCCCTCCAGGAACGTAAGATCTTCATTCATATTTACATATAGGATATCGAGAACTCTTTTTGTTTCTCGTTGTCACAAAATTTAAATGGTGACTATAGGTGAAGCTTCCGAAATACATTCAAACCTTTCTCCATCCTTTTACTTCACCTTCTAAGAATATTCTTTGCAAAAAATGCCTTACTTCAAGTGATAGAACATTCCCCTTAAAAAAAAAAGTCAAATAAATCCCACAAAAGCCATAAGAAATTCCCCCCACTTCGTTAATTTCTCTCTCTCTTTTCAAAAAATTTCAGCCCCAAAATTTATCTGTTTTCCTTCTGCTCCCTTAATTGCCTATTAGGCGGCTCGACAGACATTTCGGGTCATAGCGACCCTACGTCTTACGAGAGACAGCTTGGCCAAACAAAAGACGACGTGTTTTGAGAAGGTCCAGATTTTTTGGCAGAGGACCCCCTCTTCAATTTCCAGATTTATGTCTGTCGACACAATGGTACGCTGAAATAATGTTTCAACTCCTAAAGAAGGAGGATGTGGTATAAATACGGAGTAAAACGTTTTTCCGTTGGTGTTTTTTTTCTTTTTTAAAGTGTGTAAAAAATTGTGTTTTTTTACTGTATGATGTTTTGTTATTTTATAGATTGTTGTGCTAAGAGTGATTTAGGTAGGAAAATGTTTAGAGATTCTATTCGTGGTACTTTTCTGTTATCTGTCTCTCTGGAAATCATAAACGCCAAATATTACGAAAATATCAAATATAGTAGAATTATTGCACAAAAATCTGTTAACCAGCTAATCAAATTATGTAGTTCTTGACAATTTTAATGGGATAGATAACAGTATTTACCTTAACTATTAGTATCATTCTTTTATAGAAAATTAAGATGTATGCTGGATCTTATGAGTCAAAAACTGTTATTAAATCTTTTGTGAGTCGAAAATACAGAAATAGTTATCTATTGTCATATATTATACCAAGTAAAAGCTTGTAAAATTATTGAAAAACTAAAATAGTTTACCTAATAGGGTTTAAAATATTTGAATAAAATGTGATTAATTTGAATCAAAGCTTACATAATATTTTATTGTCTTTTCATATTGCAAGGAAATATTAATCCTATTATACGAGTAAATCCTAATTCCGTAATGTTTTGGCTATAAGATGTTAGCTTTTGATTTTGGTCTCGAAAAATTCCTGTTCAATATTAATTAATAACATATTGAGTAAAATGAAATCTTCTAATATTTAAGGGTAAATGGATATCTTTATGGAACTAATCTGTAAAGTAGAGCAATAAAAAGTGCCTCAATCACTTATTCAGATCTTCAAACATATTGATAAAAATATCTTAATAATTCGATTCCAAAATTAACGTCTTCACTTTTGTGGAAAGTTTTCAAAAACAAAACTACAGTTTCGTGAAGAAATTTATTTTTCCTAGATTTTTGAAGACCTCAGTAAAAGTTCGATTTTGTTAATTTTCTTCATTTATAAAGCTTTTTTTACTTCCTTATAACTTTAAATCACCTAAGCGTCTCTCTCTTTACTTTAACTCATCTGAATTTCTTTTCTTCTGTTCTGTATGTTCGTTCTTCATTTTGCATACGTAGGGATTTTTTAGGTTCTTTTTATAAGAAAACTTATTATTTTTAAATTTCGATACATTGAAATAAATATTTTATATCCATTTTTACATAACGTTACCCTATTTCAACTTCAGGAAAAATATAAATCTATGAAATATTTATAACTAATTCTTTTCTAAATCTTAGCTTAAAAAAGGATGTTATATTATTTAATTAGAAGAAAATACCATCATATCATTGTAAATTTATTTTACAAGCTTTATTATCTAACTCAACGTTTAAAAAAAGCAGAATATTTCCAAAGGTTTATCAATTATACATCATAAAAACTTAATGAGGTGTGATTTCAGATCATCACAATACCCGTCATACAGTCGCAATATCACTTTTAAACATTTCATAAATGCACTTTGAGACATATCACCGAGAGGTTACTCTAACTCTAACCACAGCTGACTAGATACCATACAGTCGTTAAAAAACCTTTGACTACTTTTCATGGCTACATACAAGGGATTACAAAAGGGATTCATAACGTCCTAACCAATAGGATAACAAACTGACAAATAAGGAACTGCTGACTGTTGGAGAGTGATCCTATCTTTGCAAACTATGTTATCATGGAAACCTAATGTATCTAGGTATAATAGCCACAAACGGATCCTGGAGGGTGGCATGGGGGCACGTGCGCCCCCCCCGAATGAAATAAAATATTCAAAAAATCGACACTTTTGGAAATTTCAAAATAAAAGTAATTTCAAAACTTTAAACCGGTAGCTTTTATAGCTAAAAACGTATGTTACCATTCAATATTCTTTAAATAAAATATAGCAGTTTTTACTACGGAAGATTTTTTTGAAATAATCTAGCTAGATGCTCATCTCCCCAAAACTCAAGCCTGGATCCACCCTGGGAGTAGCAAATGCTTTTTTATTAGATCTCCTGTTAAATTTTCTGGACGACTTTTTTATAGCCATTAAGCCCCTACTTCAACTCTGTGGATTTGCTTCCCCAGATGTTAGCTATCGCCATCTATATTTTTAATGATTTATTCTGTATCCTGGTTAGCCTTAGCCTGTATAGTGTCTAGTCAGCCGTGACCTATATATAATATCACCTATAATCCACCAATCAGAAGCATGTCCATCTATTGACTAACCACGAACACTGAGGAACGGACGGGGGAGAGGACATCACATTATTCGTTGTCTGTTCGCTCTTGTTCGATGATTCGATATTATTACTGTCACTAGTAGACGACGGCTGGACGGCGTACTGGTACGTCCAGTCTTGCTGATGCCTTTGAGGGGGTAGTTGGTCTACAACAGGTTGCTGCCCGTACTGAGACACCCTCTGTTGTTGTTGTTGGACGTAATTCTGTTGCGACATACTCCTGTCTTGTTGGTGGTCAAGCGCTATGTCCTCTATGTCGGAAGCGAGGGTGGACATCGCGCTGTTGAAGTTCGAGTAGTTCTGGGTGGCGTCCATCAGGGGATACTTGGCGGTCACGTTGTTGGAGTCTGTTGTGAACAGGTGGTGGTCGTTCGACCATGGAGGTGGTTGAGGGTTGGTTGTGGAAGTCGTCGTAGTAGGCCACGTGGGGGTAGTCAGAGACGGTTCTTGAGGGAAGTACTGCTGTTGTTGTTGGGACATTGTAGGGAAGTTGGCGGGGTTCGGCAGCCAGCAGGGAGTGTTGGCGTTGGTTGGAAATGTGAAGCCGTCGTAACCTGCAATAAAAAGATTAAGTTAGTTTATAATACCGCAATTAGCTCCTGATAGAAATGCTCGGGTGTTCAATAATTGAATGGGTGAGTGAAAAAATAGAGCAAGTTCATTTTCGTCCATTTTACAACGTTTTTATTAGGTCGCTTTCAATCTTGTCTGTCCGTCCGTCTGTCTATCTGTCTGTTCGGGGGGAATTTAGTAATCAATTTTAAGCATACTTCCCCATGAGCTAGAGACTTGAAATTTTGAACATAGTTCAGATCTGGATGACAATACGATATTATCTCGTTAGTTCGGTTCAATTTGCTGTCCCTAAACCCCCAGGGGGACTTAAAGTTTAGAAGTTCAACTATAGGACCTTATTGTTAAAAAATCATTGTTGTGCAGTTTGCATCTCGTTATCAAGATGGCTTTAGAAGTGTTGTATAAAATATTAGTAAAATGAAAATTTCTAAAAATAAAAGTAATACACAGTACATGCAAGTACATGCAGTACTTCATGCAAGTTTTGTATTTGTAATACATCTAAGGGACTGACTTTATTAATTAGTTACTGACAAGTTTGTCACCAATATATTTTTTAAAACACTTTTTTTATATTACTAGTGTTTTAAAATTTTTGAAACAAAAATTTCCAACGTCATCTGAATAATAGCTAGAGGCAAAAACTGTGCAATGAATTTTACAAAACAGAGTAAAGCCATGTGTTATAGTTAAGGTTCAGAAAAAAACACTTTTTAGTTTTATTAAAAAGAGAAAGGAATCAAATTCTTGGAAGGCGTTCAGGGGTTCAGGTCGCGAATTCTTAACTTTACACAACAAAACTAAAAACAAGAAAATAAGTAATGAAAAAAAAACTTTTTAAAGAACAACGTTTTAAAAATGCACTAAAAAGAATAAAATATTTTTTGTAACTCCTTGTAAAACTAAAAACGTGGGGATCATGCATTAGGTTTTTAATCCAACTTAATTTCATCATTCATTTAAATTATTTTTATCTGTGGATATAATGGTAAATAGCAAGAGTAGTAGCTGTAAATATTATTGCATGATCCCCACGTTTTTCGTTTTACAAGGAGTTACAAAAAATTATTTTATTCTTTTTAGTGCATTTTTAAAAAGTTGTTCTTTAAAAAGGTTTTTTTTCATTAATTATTAGAAAAACAACTTTTGGTAACCAACGTTGGTAGCTGTAAAACTATCAACATTTCAATCACTATTTAATTAATAAGATATCAGCAAACTAGCAATTATCCTTAATTAATTTAATCAATCTTCAAACTAGTGAAAAACAGAACTTCACTAGAACTCCCTTCTGACGAAACAATCGGAATAAATGCCAAAGAATGGATGTCATAAAACTAATTTATAATGAACACGAGAAACTAATTTTGTTAGTTTTCTTCTTTTACATGCGTAATTTTCAACTTGTTATCATTTAAACAAACGTTTTATATGAACAATTGAACATCCATTTATAGTTTCAGATATTTTACAGTTAAAATGTATGTGATGTTCATTATATATTTCGCATAAATTTCGTTGATGTCAAAAAAAGTTCGACTTGATAATTATTGCTTTAATTATAACGTTATAACGTTCTTTTTAAACCCAAAAAGCAGCATGGTAATGCTGATTGGGCTTGCAAGTATGATAGAAGGATGATCATTTGTTAAAATACATTGATAGTGATTTATATGATAACCAAAATTTTAAATATAATCATCTCGAAAAGCTGGTTTTGGGCATATTCCCGTATTTTGGGCATAGAAACCTACATGACACTCAATGTTTACACTTGATTTCAGTTATCAGATTGAAAATTGTAAATTTCAGACAAAATGTGTTAAATTTTAATATGAAATATCATTGTTGTAAATTTTTAGAATACCTTTATCAATCTTTGAATGATATTTAATTTGGAAAGTACTCTAAAGAACATTTTTAAAATGTGAAAAAAATTGTTTCATTATAAAATATGGCGTTAATTGGTCATTGTGATTGGATGCATAATAAGTTATTTGACAGTACTTCCTTTGTAACTGCAACTTTATCGGCAATCTAAAAGATGGAATTATTTTAAAATTGAGAATTGTTTAAAAATTTTAATGGCATATTGGCACATCTTCAAAAAAATCCGAACAGTTTGATACCAAAAATATGTTTTACAGATCAGTATTTAAAAAGCCTTTCTGTGGAAACCGTTCACCAAAAACGTTTTTGATTTGAAACAGGGAATTTTCACTAGAAGGGCTATTTAAATAGAATAATACTATTGAATTAGAATACAAGTCGTAATTTTTTCTTAATTACTATATAAATGAATTTTCGTGATTATGTTTAGAACGCGTTTAAAAGCAATCCACTAAATTTTTTGTAATTTTTAAACTTGGATACTTAAGAAATTTTCCTTAAAAAAGCAACATTTCGTTGGTCCTTCTAACTTTTTTTATTTAGTTAAATTCATCTAAGTAATATAAATATAATTTTAATGTTATAAATCTTAACAAGTTTAGATGCATCTATGTAAAAACCGATATTAATTATTAATTACATTTAATTGTGGAACATTACAATGCATATTCATGTAAACTATTCACGTTGAAGAAGCTAAACCTGTAAAAACATTCCTCGGTGGGATTGTAGAATTAAAAAAAAGTTTTTTTCTTTCAGCTTTAACTTAATATTTAATTTAACGTAGACTGAACGCCTTAAATAAGTGTATCAGTTGATATAGGTTAAATTTTAAAAGAAAAATTCAACCATCATTTAAAAAAAATACATGATTTTAATTCTTTAAAATTGTATTATTCCTTCTTATTCAACGTGTCAGATTCCTATTTGAATTTAATTTGAACATGGAGATACAAATATTGAAGTGTTTGGTAAACGCACACCGTAACTTAATTTCAACGTATCAAATATTTTCACATCCACAGTTGCATTATATTGACTGGAGAATGTAAACATGTTTTTATATTAAAAATTTTAGCTGGTATCAGGTTTCGGGCGTTACCTCCTTTAATTTCATCAAATTTAAAAATGCCTTATATATTTTTTAAATGAATAACTTATTGATTGTACAAAAATGCAGACATACATTCAACGATACTCTTAAGCCGTTTCTTAAAACAGTTTTAATTACAGGTTTGAGTTTTAAGCAATAATAAAATTTAGAAATATGAAGCATGAATTAAAATTCCATTAAAATTCCATTTTAAAGTTTTACTAATTTATTTCATAATTCATATTGTATTGCATCAATCAATAACAGGTACAGGGTGTTTCAAAAAAGACCCCTAACTTTAAAAATTCATAGAAAAAAAACTAAATGAGATAACAACACGTTGTTTGCGTCTACATTATCTTTAGTTTAATAAATTTTTTTGCTCAAAATATGATATAACCTAATACCGTTTAAAAAACAGTATCTTCAAAATTGTGAAAAAAGCTATGCTTTGAGTCCATATTGCGCTCATCTTTGGGTGTCCAAGTTAGTGAAAATAATTGATTCTAGGATCGAATGATTATGAAATATTTTATATTTTTGCTCTAATTGATTATGTTCATAAGGTTTTTTCTTTTTATTCCCGACGAAAAACCGAATAAGAATTCATCCCATGCTATTTCAATGGTAGAGTGATGCCCTATATATTTGGATTTTTAAACAACGCTTGTTTAAAAATTTGTGTAAAAAAATTTCATTGTCTAAGAATAAAAAAGCAGCAAACCGCGTGTTTTTACCACTTTTAGTTTTTTTTCTATGAATTTTTAAAGTTAGGGGTCTTTTTTGGAACACCCTGTACAACTCCGTTAGTATTCCCGCTAAATATCGTCATTCTCTTTAGCACAACAAAAAGTAGAAATATTCATAAATAATTTCAAACTCCTGGATTAAAATGTTTAATTAGATCAATAACTATTCAGTTTATTAATAAAAGTCAGAAAATTTTGTCGATATTAAAATATAGGGCTTTCAAAAGAAACGGCTGATATTTAGCGGGAATGTTAACGGAGTTTAACCCAATAAAATAATAAGAAAATAATTGCGGCTTACAAAGAATATACTACATATTACCAAAAAATATTCTCTCCAAACTAGGATGTCCTAAGGCAATAGATTGATTTTGAAACTGATTGAACGAAAACTAAGTGAAATGGATTTATCTTGATAAAAATTACATTTGATCAGCTTTTAAAATGTTTACGAATAAGTGCATGATATGCGATGCATGTGAGGCTAGTGCTTATAAATAAATGCATTAGAAAATAAATCCCGTTGCATAAATATTTCTAGTAAAAGCATATTATTTAAGAACATACAATTTAGAGTTTACCCAATTAAATATGATATCATTTACTACTTACTAAAATGTTAAAAACTAAAACTTTTAACTCGATGTCTTTACAAATAAAATATTAAAACTAAAGTAATTATTTTTATTAAGGTTTCCTATGTTTCTAATTAATTTAAGATCGTTGTTTAATACCATTAATTTCAGTTATAGTTTTAACTTACATTTGTTACTCAGTTTGCGCTTGTAAAAGGATAAAGTTTAAAATATTGAAATTGATATTTGAAAATAGTATAAATGTTTAAGGTAATAATTAAGGTTTAAGGTATAATAATACGCATATAAACTATCCTTTTCTATGGTATTTTTTTGTATTCAGAATATAAAAGTTAAAAATATACCTATGTTTATTTTCGTATGAATTAACTCTATTTCCTAACTTTACTGTTAAATTTATAAGGGTTTTTCGGGGTTTTTCTATATTTCCTAGACAGACTGTTTATATACGATCAATGGTTTCAGTTATTTTATTCGTTTTAATTTCGTTTAGTTAAGTTTAATCTAAGTTTCTAAAGTCATGTCAACTTTGTGTAAAAAGTACGCAGTAGCTTATTAGTTGTTAGAAAATGATACAACTTAATACAGTTATTTTATGTTTTGTAATTTACATTGCAAAATTATTTTAATTTTCTGATACTTAATATTTGAATTGAACTGAAATTAAGTTGAATAACTGTAACTTATATCAAATTATCTTTAAATAAATGGAGCCAATATTATGAAATAAATAAAAGTTCATTTAAGTTTTCAAACTTTTGAACATCGGGACCCACTTTCCATGAACAAAATCTAAGGCGACCCACATCATCTTCAGTTCATTTTCCCCTGTCCCCCAACGCTTTGTGCGAGTGCGAATTTGTAACCAACTATTTAGTTACAATCTAAATTGTATGTATGAGTGTTAGGAGTTAAATTAACTTTTAAGAATATTAAAGAGAAGGAAATGAATCATAGAATATGAAATTGTTTAATTGTGGGAGCACAATGAGCTTAACATTAAAAAGGGGGGTCTGGTCTGAGGCTTCTCCCCTACAGATATTTTTAAAAATTGAATTTAAAAACAGAGTTTCAACCGGTAATGTAGTAATCTGTGATAAATTGCAATTATACATCATTTCCTAAGAAAATTTTAAAAATTTGTATTGCTCCCCACGGCGGCGGGGGATCCCTAAGTTTAGAAACCCTGATTTTTTTAAAAATCTTATTTGAATAAATTACAAATTTTGCATTCAGTCAAATTTAAAATCGCGTCGCGACCAATCAAAAATTGACGGGCGTCTTGATTGAAAAATGAACTGTGGGTCGGGACCAAGAGTTTGAGAACCTCTATTATAATTCATTGATGGTCGGCAAAACATCCAACTTAAAACAGGGAGTCGTTCGTAGAGTTTAAAAGGTTGAAAACCCCTGTCCTACGAGTTTGTAAAAAGTTCGTCGAGTTCGTCGTCTTACCCAGAAAGTTGTTGACCGCCGCCGCGCCCGCGTGGTAGAACTGCGCATAGGGCTTGAGGGCCTGGTACCTCCTCCTGAACCCCCTGGGCCGCCTCCTGAAAGACCCCTCTTCGAACATGCACTCGGAGGCGGGGTCCACGGTCCAGTAGTGGCCCTTGCCGGGGCGCCCCAAGCCCTTGGGCAGCTTAATGAAGCAGTCGTTGAGCGAGAGGTTGTGGCGGACCGAGTTCTTCCAGCCCTGGTAGTGGCCGCGGAAGAAGTGGAAGCGGCTCTGAAGGTACTGGTAGATCTCGTTGAGGGTCAGTCGCTTGGACGGGGAGCTCTGGATCGCCATTACGATCAGCGCGATGTAGGAGTAGGGCGGCTTCTCTTGGCGGCGCAGACCTGCAGTGTAAGGAGAGTTGGAGTTACCAGACTTGTTAAACATTACCTTTTAATCTATTGAATATAATAGGTGACAAAACCTACATGACACTCAATGTTTACAATTAATTTTTATTATCAGACTAAAAGTTATAAATTTCAGAAAAAATGTGTTAAATTTTAGTACGAAATAGCATATCTGTAAGTTTTTAGAATACTTTTATCAGTCTTTGAATGATATTTAATTTAGAAAGTACCTACTAAAAACGTGAAAAAATTTTGCTTCATCATAAAATATGGCGCTTAGTCTTTGTGATTGGATGCATAATGAGTTGTTTGAAAGTATGTACTTGCTTTGTAACGGCGACCTTATCCGTAATCTAAAAAAATGGAAATATTTTAAAATTGAAGTTTAAAATTGAATTTTTTTTAGAAATTCTAATAACTTATTGCATATCCTTATAAGAATCTAAAATGTTTGATTCCAAAAATGTGTTATACGAATCAGTAATTAAAAGTTTTTCTCTGGAAATCGTTCACCTAAAACTTTTTTTAGAATAGAGATTCAGGGATGATTATAATTTATCCCTATAATTACATGTCCATCTTTAATTTCTTTGAAATTACTTAAATTAACTTTAAATACTTTGAATTTTAAATTAGAACCCACAAACCCATTAAATACTTTTCTAACCTAAACCTCTTATTAATCTACTATCTTACTATCCAGTTTTAAAATAGTTATTTATCTCTTCCATTGATTAAGCTATCAAAAATAAGTTTCTGATTAAAAATATACTAGAAAGCACCTTGGCCCACTACGGCTGTTGCGCCAATGAGTTTAGTTTTTTTTAGTTTTAGAAAGCACTTGTAAAAGAACCTGCTTTCATACAAATCCTTTTAAGAAAGTTTTTGTTTCAACAATTACTCTTAATTAAATTTTTCCACTTTTCCTTAGAATGATAGCAACATTGGATTTAGATCTTATGGAAACATAAAAGCTGAAGCGAATGTTTTTGTGATTTCCCATTCTCCACTATGACCTCATTAAATCTATGAGGATTTTAAACGTTCTAATAAATGTATCGGTAAATAATAAACTTTTAAGCCTGTTTTAAAATAGATAATTGTGAAGATAAAATATACCTATTTTATGTTTATTTAAGTAGTTTCTTTAAAATTGAGAATAGTACTTTTTATGTTTCTTTAAACTTCAACTTTAAAAATTTTAAAAACTGAAGATGACTTTAAAAAATGAAGCTAGCTAAAATTGGAAAAAGTTTTTAAAAATATGCAAAAAAAAGATTCTTTTATTTACCACATGCAATTATTTTACTCCTTCAGTAAACTTGTTTTCTTTATTAACACAATTTCTTCTTTCTAAGATTAGGCACAGAGTGTTTCATAAACGTATGAAGTTTTTCAAAGTTGTATTAAGTAAAAAAAAAGGTTATTTCAATTAAAATTACAATGTATCGAAAATCATAGAAATAAATAGCAAAACCATGTAGTAAAACCAAAAAAGTGTAATTTCAGCATGTCTATTCCAAGTATGTAATAAAATGTTAGTATCACTGCTATTATAATAGCTGTTTATAAATTTGTCCCAGCTAGCATACGTTTTGGTGCATTCTCATCAGTTTATTGATTACTGTTTTCTGAACTGTAAAAGTTAAAAAAATCAGAGTTAGAAGAAACATAACAAATTTAAGAGTTTCATATATTGAATTAAAATTGATTTCAAAGGTTATAAGTTCAGAAGTCTGGACCACGAAAAACATCATTAGCATCATGAAAAACTTCACATTTAATTTTCCCACAGTAAAAAGAAAATAAACTATAATTAAGAAACAGTTGTGAATTATTTTTTATATCTGAGTTTGGCTTTAGCTAAATGTGTCCTAATTAGGGTTTTTTAATGTGAAACTCCTTAAAATTCTCGTCTTTAGAGTAAATTAGATTCTTGAAAGGTTAACATTATAAGTAAAAAAGTATTGTTTTGGAACTTTTCAAGAAACAAGTTTAGTACAAGTTATATATTTTAGTTGAAATCTTCTGTTAAAAACATAGACTAAATTCCATGATTTTTAGTGTAACAAGTAATGGTTTTAAAAAATTTTGATTTAAGTTTTTATCTACATTCTCAATATGATAAAAAAGATATACGTAGTAGTTTATTATTATATTGATACTGTGTCAAATTTATTTTAGGTTTTATTTAATTTGTTTGGCTTGGTTTAGTTGGGGTTTTATGGAGCAAGACAAATTTATTTTAACTTGGAAAACAAATTCAATTTTTATGAATGTTTAATTATTCATATCTAGTTTAACTGCATTACTGATTACTTTGCAGTAATAGTTTAGTAAAATAAAAGTGGGGGTCATATGACAAAATCCGTTTATATTGAAACATGGTTTAGTGTAATTTTCAACTTTATTCCTATTTAAAAGTATTATAACATGGTAAAACATTCAAACACTTAACTGAATATTGTTTTCAATTGAAATTTAAATATATGTATACACATATGTGTTCTACATTTAAAAATCATTAATATTTAAAATGAATGTTATGAATGAAAATGCGTGTAAAGGTGTAAATACTAAAAACTAATCATTTAACTGAAATTAATACCTCTTGAAGGAATTCGTGATTTATAATCAGGTTTTAACAGTGAAACTTTTCCGATAATAAATCAATGAGTTTAGTTTGAGCTGAATGTTCACATCATGCTTTAAAATTGAAGAGCATAGCTTTGATAAGTCACAGTTTAACAAGATAACTACTTTAAAAGTTTGATGTATATTCTCTTAAGTATGATTATTTATACTTCATGGATTGGATAGTTAGACTTTTATCAAATTTATAATTCCAGCTAATTTCGCTTACGTACCAGTATGTGAACAAAGATGTTTTGAAAGTGTACTATGACTATATCAAAACTTTTTTATGAGTTTAATATTTGGAATATGCATTAAAGTTGTTGATAATAACTCATATTAAACTTTTTAATACATTAAATTCTGAATTCGGTTTGATAAAGAGTGCGGTTTTTCTAAATTAAAAACATAGCTTTTATCTTAAAACAACTTAAAAAGTGTTAATTATTATTTTTTACTTCTCCATGAATTTAATAATTGAAATACAAAGTTGTTTTTGGTTTGATTAAGAGTGTAGTTTACGCATATTTTTTATCTTAAAACAACTTCCAGCATTAGAAATTTTAAAATATGTTGATTATTTTTTTCTTTAAAATGTAACATAACAAAGGTAAAGATAAAATACAGTAAATAACGAGTAAAATATAAAGACAAAATATTAAATACATCTTAAGCAAGTGCATTTCTTAATGAAAGTTGAAATTAAGATCTATGAAATTGGTTTTAGGAAATTTAAAGGATTTGATATTATAAGGATTTTAATTGCACATTTTATTGTATTTTAAACGTATATACTAATCTCACCTTTTTATTTGCCTTTTTTTACTTATTATGTTGTTTCTTTTATAAAGAAATAAATAAGGTAATCTTATTCTATAAAAAACATAAAATTTAGAAGTGTCAAAAACTTAGTACAATAAACTCTTAAAGTAAACGAGTTTATTGTACTCAGTAGTTATTAATTTACTGTTAAGAAATGAAAGATGGAAGAAATCATCTTCATCTTTCACTTCTTTAAAGGATTTAGAAATACCCTAAACAAAAAATTGTGTTTTTATTTCTATAAAATGGATGTACTATCATTGTATTTTGATTTGGAAATGATATTAGAAGCTTTTACTATTCACCTTTGAAACTGCGATAGTTTATTATGATATTCTTTTATAATACATGTTAATTTTTAATGGGTTATATTTTGAATTTAGCTTTATTTGTAAAAATAGGATATATTTGAACCTTAAATTTGTTAGAGTAAAAACCTTAGAGTTTCTAAACTATTTAATGGACCAAAAGCGTTAAATTGTAGGACCCACTATAGTATTGAAAGTTCATTTGTTGTAATTGAAGTTTTAATGAATCTTTTAATTATAAATATTTGTCAACTTCTAAGCTTCATAAATAAATTCGTCTATGAACTTGAAATTGCATTAATATTTTATAACTTAGAGATATTATCAATTTTAGATCATAATCTATTCTAACACCCTAACTATTAAATAATCCTAGTTAAACGTATTTTTCATCTTTATAATATTTTGGTATTGTATGTCATTGATAACTTTCTATTAACTTAAATCTTAAATTATTAACTATCCTACACTGATCTAGATACCTTATATTTCCATTTCATGTTTTTTAAAGTGTTAATTTAAATGCAATTAAACATCTTGATACCAAAATTACTAATTTTAATGCAACTTTATGACATGGAATTAGAAATAGAGTACTTAAAGAAAACTATAAATTGGAAATTATAAAAGATTCTTTGTAAAGTAACCAGCGTTTGATACCCACCCAATGTACATTTTAGTGTAATAACTATAAATACTAATACGGTTTTTTGTATGAATTTAATTTCATCCTTTCTTCCTAATTCTTACTTGTAGAATTAGAGAATTTCAAATATTTTACCTAACACTAAGTACAGCTGATGTTACTTTATAGTTTGAAAAGTTCTTTAACCAAAACATGCTAATTTAAAAGTTAAACAATTAAAAAGATTTCTAAGAAAGACTCTACTAATCTTTGTTTTCTGAAATCAAAGGGGCGAGGTGTTTTACTTTTAAAATTTCAAACACTACTGCTTCAAGTGTTAACTCTCAACTCTCAAGCGTCGCCTCCAACCGTGGACCGATTCCGTTCTTGTTAAGACTCATCAGCACGATACAGGAAGACAATGCAAGAGAGCGTAGGGCAAGTACTAGTCTAGCCGACTACTAACTGCTTTACTAAATTTTTACTACTGCTTCAGTTTTCAAGCACAGGTAGTTTTACAAAATCTACTTTATCGTTAAAAGTTTTAGGTCTTGGGTCTTGCAGATTCTATTATGGAAACATTGAAAAATTTTACATTAAAATATTTTGAAGTGCATGCCGTTTGCATTTTCATAAACGATTGATTTTTATAGCAAGATAAAAATTATTCAAAGGTTCATTTAGATTCATCACTTCTATTCTGTTGATCTTAAAGGAATAATCCATATTGACTACTAGTGAAAATTGTGTCTTTTCTCTACTTTGTTTTCCTTCACGAATGGGTGTTTCATAGGAGATGATTAGATTTTTGATTATTATGATAATCAAAAGTGAAAACGTGTGATTTGGTTTTAACCCTCTTCAGGAAAGGTGGTCAAATAATTGCTTATCAGGTGTGGTTAAAATAAGTTTCACAGGTTTATGCATAGAAAAAATATTGGGATGTACTATTTTGTGGAGACTACGAATGTCTGATAGAAAAATTTGGGCACCAGTTTAATTAGAAATAGTTGCAGTCAGTAGTTAACTAGCGTTTAATACGTAGTTCCCATAGTTATTCGCCATAGTTCGTTTTAACAATGAGTTATCTTTATATTTTCTCTAGAAACCAGGCAAAAGGGGAGGGGTGAAATTTATTATAAAATTAATTTTTCTTAAATGAATCAACAATACTAACCTACAAGACAAAAATAAATAAAACTTTTTCAAAAACACCTCTTTAAAACGGACTAAAAAAGATTGAAATATTTTTTTCCCTTTTAACTCCTTTTTAAACGAAAAAAAAAGTGGCCAGGGAAACAGTAGCTGATGAAAATTATCTATTATATGATCCCACCGTTTTTTGTTTTACATGTAGTTAGAATACATATTTTTTATCAGTTTTAAAATGTTTCTTTTTTACTTTTATTTTATTAGTTCTTTTGCTTGAGTTTTTGAGTTTTTTTGTGAATTCGGTTTAGGTTTTTTGTATTTTTTAATTCGGTTTGAACAACTTTCAATTATTTGATTTCTTTCTCTTTTTTAAAAACCAAAGCCAAAAAAAAGCTGTATTTTTGTTAAAAATTATGGTTGAGCAGATTTTGCCTCTAGTTAATTCAAATGGCTTTGGAAATTTTTTAACTCTAGTAAAAGGAATATTTGAGAAAACTTAAAGTACAAAATATTTAAATGCTTTTTGTTAAAACCTTATCATTTAATCAAACTAAATTAAGTACCTTAGATTTATAATAACTATAACAAAGAGACAAAACTTAACGTGTCACCTTTATTCTTACAAATTTTTATTTAAGAACTAACAACATTTCTTAACCCATCTTTATTAATGAGGCGAAAAATCTGAACAACAATGATTTTTAAAACAGTAAAGTCTTATAGTTAAACTCGCAAACTTTAACCCCCCTGGGGGTTCAGGGAAATCAAATTTAACCGGAAAACTTAATAGATAAAATTTCATTGCCATGCATACTTGACCTACATTCTAAATATCAAGTATCTTGCTCATTGGGAAGGAAATTTTAATTGGACTTCTACAGACAAGATTGAAAGTGACCTAATAAAACCCTAGTAAAAAGAACCTCAAGTAACACTATTAAATCTGTGTAAACAATACTTCCACAAAAATCTCCCCCATCCAAAGAAAAAAAAACGAAATGGACATCAGAAAAACACAGGACAATCAGTCACCCACCTGACGAATTCTTCCTAGAATGACCATGTCCACTCTCCTGGACCTCCTCCGACGAACTGGACGGCAGCTGAGGGGGCTGCGGCTCAAGAACAGCGTCCCCACTGACCATCATCCCCCCTTCCCCACCCTCGACCCCTTTAGCGGGGGTGGTGGTGGACACGAATGCCAGGAAGTCCCCCTCCTCCAGGTCCGTCATCTTCTTTTGAGGGGAGATAGAGAGAGAAGGGAAGGAGTTGATGGCACGCGAACGTGACGTCAGTCCTCTGAAGCCGGCGAATGGAGGATTCCTTGGCTTCTTACGCTCTCCTCCTGGCACCTGAGCTTTTTGGAGGTTTTTTCTCTCCCCATCATTTGCATGATGCCGACTTGGATGGAAATTATAAATAAGTGTGTCTTCTTCTCTCTTATAAAGCGGAAATCAAAGCGGTGCGATTCGCCTGGATTCCGAGCGACTCGTTCCCATTCCTGTTGGTCCCGAGGAATCTCCCCCTCCTCCCTTCAGAAGAAAAAAAATGGATGAATGTCAACATGCAGAAAACGCGCTACTTATTATAGGGACCGTTCTCAAACTGTGACACAGAATTTTCAGTCCTCCACCCTCTTAAGCCACACGCAGTTGCTTTTCAGTGACCCCTCTCATTGTGATGCCCCACTATTGAAACTAATTATGACTATGTTTTGAATGTCTGATTATTTTTTACAACTCTTCCCATTTATGTCACACTTCAGTAACCCTCACCATCTATTATGATGTCACACTTTTGAAACTATAAAATTTAATTTAATTGAAAAATTTTGATTTTATTTCACATTTAAGTGACCCCTATTATGTTGTTATACTTGTATTATAAGGATCATTTTCAAACTATGACACAGAATTTTCAGTCCACCATCCCTTTTTGTCACACGCTGTCAAGTTTCAGTTACCCGTCCTCTCATTGCGGTATCACTTTTATAAAACTCTTAATTGATTTTATACCTCTTATGTCACACTTCATTGTACCATATTGCGATGTCACACTTTTGAGACTCTAAATTTTGAATTGAAACTATCTTTTTAAACTCTTACTGATTTTATATCCCCCTTCCCTCCCCTTTGTCACGTTTCATTTACCCCTTCCTCTATTATAATGGCACACTCTTGAAACTATCATTTAACTCTTTTGAATCCAATTGATTTTATATCTCTCCTTCCACTTTGTCACACTTTAGTAACTTCCTCCCCTTATTGTGATGCCATACTTTGTGTCACACTTTTTAAATTGATTATAACTCTATGTTTGATTTATAACTCTCTCTTGATATTCTAATTGATTTATCCTTTACTCTCCTCCTTTATTTTAAGTCTCATTTCAATGACTTCTCCTCCGATTGTGATGCCACACTTTTGGATAACTCCCTTTTAAAACCATAAATGATTTTTATAACGCTTCTTTCCCTTTGACCCATTTCAGTGACCCCTTCCCCTTTTGGGGATATCCCACTTTTGAAACTTAAAAATATAACTAAAGTGAAGAATTTAAATTTTCTTTCACAATGATGTTACATTCACTACCCCATTGTAATTCCACACTTTTGAAACTATAATTTATTACCCTTAATTAACGCAACTCAAAACTCTTCTTTGAAACCAATTGATTTTTAAAACATTTTTCCATATATGTCAATTTTAAGTGCCCCCTGCTCGCACTGTGATGTCCCCTGGTGAAATTCTTAAATTTAATTAGCCGAAGAATTAAAAATTGTCACACCTTCTGTGCATTTGGTATGTCATACTTTTGAACTACGTATTATGTTTAACAGATTGAAGAATTTAAATTTCGTTTCAAAACGTTGTCACATTTCAGTGCCCCCCGTTGGGATGTTACTGTTTTGAAATTTAAGAGTTTTAATTAAATAATTTAAATTTTATTTTGCTATTTTCATTACGTCTTAGTTAAATGCTCTTCCCTAATCAAATCAAACAGTTGAAAAAATGCATAATTGTTTTAATAGCAGTAAAAAAACATGTTTTGTGATGCGACGTCAAAGTTTGAACTTGTCACATTCTGTCACTCTTTCAAGACCCTCTCCCGCCCCCTTAGCTTACGTCGCACTTAATGAGGGACCCCTTAAACTCTTCGAGCGCCAGAAAAACGTCGCGAATATCAAAATTAATCGCCATTTTTTCTCACCCTCTCTCTTTTTTTCTTTTCTCCCTCACATATTCCGATCGGCCGTCGTTTTTTGGATTAACATCCTCTATAACACGTGCCGGGAATGCATATATATTTATAAACCGCGCCGGAGGAAAAAACGGCAAACCCTCCGCCAATGGGCGGTCGCGTCTAATGACGTCACGGCCCACGTCATGGAAAAGGCGGAAAACTAGAAACGAGAATCGTACTCAAAAACCCTTTCATTACTAACACCGCCCGAGTTTCCGTTAAATCCCATTGAAAATTCGAGGCGGACAGGGTTTGAAAAGACCCGAAAAAAGGGTAGAGTAAATTATTTTAGATGTTCTACATTTTTGTTACAGAACAGTTAAGTGCCGATTTTTTTTTCGGCCTCCCCCGCGCTTCGCGAAGATGGAAGGGGTGGTGACAGATTCTGGAGAATTCTTCTCGAACGCCTAAAATCAAGGGGATGAAAGGGGGATTGTTGCCGCGCTGATTCCCTGTGACAGATTGTCAGCGTGCGAGTCGTTTGTCACCGATTAGATACAACTTGACTTTATAGATTGAGCGATGTTATAACCCCGACTAGTTAAATAGCCAGCTTCTATACTGAGTAACTAAATTCGTAAGGTTTTGATAATCGTGAAGTCGTGAACAGGAGAGGAGGCCTTAAAAAAATGTTTTCTCTTAATCAATGGATTACTGAAAAAAAAGGATAGGTTTTTTCTATAAATGGTAAAAAAAAGAAAATTTCTGAGTTGGAGAAAAATCTACTCTGAAACCCCCCTCTTGAATACGCCTCTGACTTAAATACAGGGTGTATCTGAAATAGTGCAACAAACTTTCAGGGATGATAGTACTCATCAAGACGAACAAGAATCGGTATAGATAGGGGGTCCGAGACCAAATCCCAGGGAGTTAAAAATGGAGCGACACCCTAATAAAATCATTGAAAAATTCAATTTGTAGAAGAACTACTATTGGTAAAAACTTAATTATGGTCTCAAAAATTGTGGATCAATATGATGTTTAAAATTACCTCAAAAGTATTCACTTTAAAATTTGTTTTATTATGAAAAAAAGTAAAAAACCTGAAAATGTGAAAACTCTGCCAAAACCTTATTTTGTATTTCAAAATCATTTCTTTTGATTTGATAATCTGAAAGATCATAGTTGAAAACCTTTAAGTCCAAAGTTTCAAGTAAATAAAATCAATATTAAACGCTTGAGATCCAGTTAAAGTTTGTTTTTTGCGTGCGGAAACAGTTTTCTAGAGCCGTTTCCAGAACGGCTGTTAGCGCACGCAAAAAACAAACTTTAACAGGATCTCAAGCGTTTAATATTGATTGTATTTACGTGAAACTTTAGACTTAAAGGTTTTTAACTATGATCTTTCAGATTATCAAATCAAAAGAAAGGATTTCGAAATACAAAATAAGGTTTTGGCAGATTTTTCACATTTTTTTGTGTTTTTTAACTTTTTTCATAATAAAACAAATTTTAAAGTGAAGACTTTTAAGATAATTTTAAAGATCATATTAAACCACAATTTTTGAGACCATAATTAAGTTTTTACCAATAGTAGTTCTTTTACAAATTGAATTTTTCAAAGATTTTTTTGGAGTGTCGCTCCATTTTTAACTCCCTGGGATTTGGTCTGGGACCCCCTTTCTATACCGATTCTTGTTCGTCTTGATGAGTACTATCATCCCTGAAAGTTTGTTGCACCATTTCAGATACACCCTGTATATACAGAGTGTTTCAAAAGTCCGTCTCGTGGCTTTTATTTGGAACCAACTACCCCTAGGTGAGTTACCCATTGAGATGACTTTCAGGGCCCCTAGGGGCGAAATAAAAAAGTTCAAAAAATTAACACAACAATACTTTCACGTTGGCAATAATACTTCTCACTGCGGTTTTTGCTCTATCTCTCCTTTAGTTTTGAAATTAATTTTTTAAACTTCTTTATTTCGCCCCTAGGGGCGATGTGAATGGATTCTTCAGGGTCACTTACCTAGAGGTAGACCTTACTTCCGTGACCCTAGGACACGTTGGATCCAAATAAAAGCCGTCAAACGGACTTTTGAAACACCCTGTATAAAAGATTGTACAAAAAATTCTCTTAAAGCACGCATATACGAGTATATGGATATTTTTAACAGCAAAATATCACTTAAATGCATTGTTCAAGAATAGTTTATTAATATAAGAACGATCAATCTATCTAAGCACAGTCGTAAAAAAGAGAACACCAATTTGAAACCAATAAATAAAATTCGCCGCATAATAATTTTCTTAAAAACTTTTTTGTTTTGTACGATGAATCTCCTTCCTATTTTTCTACACACTTAAGTCTTTTAAAACTTCTCTTAAAAATTTAAGATGATACGGTTTTATATTAAAAAAAGGGTTCTTGGTGGAAAAACCTGTATAATATATGTTGATGAGTATTAAACGCTTGCTGCTGTATGCATTTCACAGATATTTCCAGATATTTCCTATTCACAGATATTTCCTATATTACCTAAAAAGCCTTTATAAGTTTAACAAGAACTTTTGTATTGTTTAACTTGGTAAATGTGGTAACTACGGGGATAATAAGGGATAACCCAAAAAAGATTGATACATTTTAAAAATCAATAACAAATAACTCGAAAACTAAAAAAGATAAAAATTCTCGGTTTGTTACATCCTATTCCCGGGAGTCTTAGCTGAAGAATGCAACAAACCGCGTGTTTTTATCTTTTTTTTAGTTTTCGAGTTATTAGTTATTGATTTTTAAACTGTGTTAGTTTTTTTTTGGTACAATCTGTGCCATAAAAGGAAAAACAGACGGAGAGGCAAGCTCAACCAAAACTTTTTACTCCTAAACTTTCTTGGTATAGAATTTTATTAATGGCGATCTCAGGTGGTCTTAAATAAAAGGGTTAAAAATAACCTAATCCTCGATTTTTAATTCCCAATCTTTTGAATAAGGTCACTAATTAAGAGTCTGCTCTCTGTAAAAAATATTAATGACCATCTCATGCTGTCTGAAATAAATTTGTTATAATCCTCGATTTTTAATTCCCAATCTTTTGAATAAGATCACTAACTCAGAGTCTGCTCTCTGTAAAAAAATATTAATGACAATCTCATGCTGTCAAAAATAACTCATAAAAGGGTTTTAATCCTTGATTCTTATTTACCAATCTTTTGTAAAGGATAACTAACTCAGAGTTTGGTCTCTGTAAAAAATATTAATGGCAATCTCATGCTGTCTAAAATAAAATGCTTTTAATCCTCGATTCTTAATTCCCAATCTTTTGTAAAGGATTACTAACTCAGAGTTAGCTCTCTGTAAAAAATATTAATGACAATCTCATGCTGTCTAAAATAACTCATAAAAGGGTTTTAATCCTCGATTTTTAATTCTTAATCTTTTGTATAAGATCACTAACTCAGAGTCTGCTCTCTGTAAAAAAAACTCTCAATCTATCTTTCAGAAGAAAAAAAAACTTACCCGGAAACCTCCTACGACAGAAGGGTAGAGAGCTTTTTCATCGGAATCCTTTCCGTCTTTCCGGAAGCTTGTAAAAGCTCTCCTTAAAAAGACCACACGCACTTACGGGGGCATTCTTGGCATAAACAGAGCCCTAACTCCGTTTGTGTATATACAATACACTAGGAATAACGGACTCCAGATGGTTGGGCCAAGGTTCCTTCAGTTTGTTCAGTACGGGTGGCCTCGATATGGGTCCCAATGGGAATGATTTTTGCCTTGAAAAAAGAAATATTCATGGGCAGTGAGCACAGCACCCATATACACTAGCGGAAATAAAAATCCCAACACCAAGAAGGAAAGGAGATATCAAAGTCAAATTTATTTCTGTGATTGCACATAGTATCAATGTGAATTGATTAAAAAATCAGCCTTCCTGGATGTTAGGGGGCCGAGAAAACCAGAGAGGAGTGTTGTCTCCATAGGTGTCCATTACCGCCGTCACACGTCATTGTATTGAGTGACAGGGGCTCTAAATGACTTTTGAGGGATTGGAGGACCATGTAGCCTCCTCAGGTAGTCCAAATTCATATGGTGCACCAGCGGACGTTGCATACCGGGCTAGGTGATTTCTCCTCATTGACCGGACTTGTTTTGTGGGTGTTGGTTCTAGAGAACGGGAAAGACGGGGTAAAATGCAACCTAGGGGGTTAAGAAGAGAGCTTGGACATTGCATACAACATGTGGTTGTGCATGTTTCTCTTGAAATTTGTCCCCAGGACAGGTCTGAAGGTAAGGAAGGTCTACCGGCTGCAAAACCTCAATGGCACAGCTCTGGTTGGAAAAAGTACTGGTGAATCATGCTCAGGAGTTGCAGAAATGGAATCCATTGCATCCCCACTCCGTTACACTGCATCATCTCTCCGTGGAACGAATAGAAAATCATCAGCTGAGTGCGCTTTCTCCATTGTGTCTTCAAACTCATACCCAACCGTAGTGGTGCTCCAAACTGAAGCAGGATTCGCTCATAAACACAATGTCATGAAATTGGGATTTTCATTTCCTTATTTCGAGCACTATTGGAAACAGAAAGGCCCATTTTCAGCCCATTGTTTATAGACCAAGATGTAAGAAGCTAGGCAGACGAAACGGACAATCCGCGGTACTGCAAACGACATCGATCCCACTGCCGCTTGTCCTCAGTATGATCCACCGGTACTTAGGCCAACCAGAACTGCTTCATTGAGGTTTTTTAGCCGGTAGACCGTCCTTACATTCAGACCTGTCCTGGGGACAAATTTCAAGAGAAACATGCACAACCACATGTTGTATGCAATGTCCAAGCTCTCTTCTTAACCCCCTAGGTTGCATTTTTACCCCGTCTTTCCCGTTCTCTACAACCAACACCCACAAAACAAGTCCGGTCAATGAGGAGAAATCACCTAGCCCGGTATGCAACGTCCGCTGGTGCACCATATGAATTTGGACTACCTGAGGAGGCTACATGGTCCTCCAATCCCTCAAAAGCCATTTAGAGCTCCTGTCACTCAATACCATGACGTGTGACGGCGGTAATGGACACCTATGGAGACAACACTCCTCCCTGTTTTTCTCGGCCCCCTAATATCCAGGAAGGCTGATTTTTTAAGTAATTCACATTGATACTATGTGCAATCATAGAAATAAATTTGACTTTGATATCTCCTTTCCTTCTTGGTGTTCCTTTTTTATTTCCGCTAGTGTATAAAGGGGCTCAGGTCCCCCCTTTCATTGAAAAAATTTAAGTAACATTTTTGTTTGACCACAATAAATAGGTTTTATTAAACGTTTTTTAATTTTAAATTTTAAACTCCATTAATAATTTTATCCTGCTTGCTACTAATTCATAAGCAAGTAAAATGTAATTTTTTTCACAAGGTTGACCACTCTTTATGTAATAAGAATTCAAGGTTACTTCAAAAGAGAGATAATATAAAAGAAAGGGATGCTTAAAAAAGAGGAAATAAAAAGAAAGAGGGAAAAAAGAAGAGAGAGAGTAAAAAGAGAGAGAGAAGTAGTAAAAAGAGGGGAAGGAGATGAAAAATTTTCTCCTTCTCTAAGATAGAACGAAAACTTCATTGTATAAAACTGTTTAAGATATCATGGAAAGCACTGAAAAGTTTCTTGAAGATATCTTAAATATTTATGAGAAGATGAATAAGCAGGGGTGCATCTAGAAAGAAATTGGGGCCGAAAACGGCCCCTTCACAAAAATCGGACCCTCAAAAACGGCCCCTTCACAAAATTCCGATCCTCAAAAACAGGCCCTTCACAAAATTCCGATCCTCAAAAACAGGCCCTTCACAAAATTCCGGTTCCCAAAAACGGACTTTAATCAAGCTATATGCACTCCCCAAGTGCAATTTTATTTAGAAAAATAATGTATTTACAGAAATGGGACCTTATTTTAGAATGAAAAATTATTTTTCACAAAATTCATTTCCATTTTTCACAAAATTCAATTCCGTTTTTCACAAAATTCCCAAAAATGGCCCCTGGCAAAAAATTCTGGATGAACCCCTGATAAGGCATGAGAAAATGGTTCATTTTCAATCCATAAAAAAGTTTGCAGAATTGCAAGTTTCTTTTTTTAAATTTAAGTTTGTTTTTATTTGACTAAAAAACGCAAAACTACATGATAAGACTAAAAAACTTGCAAATTTGGGAATTTTTTAATTTTTTGAGGCTTGTGAAAGTGCTATTTTCACACTCTCCTCTAATATTTGAGATACTTTCATGAAACTTTTTCGTTGCGTTTGCAATGATATCCCAAACAATTTTCTCAAGGAACTTTTCGTCCTATATTTCCTTAGTTTTTTACTCAATTTTTTGACTTTCTTTTTTCGAGGCTAGGAGTGCTGCAAGCCATCTCAACGGATTCAACATAATCACTTACCTAGGGGTACACCTCCCTTCGATGACCGACATTGGTTCCAAATTAAAACCGCGGAACCTACATTTGGAACGCCCTGTAAACTCATCTCAGTAAACCTAAATATTTTATTTAACCACACTTTTATCTTCCTCTAAGATCAGCAAGCCCCTATCTCATCTTCGTTCGTCTCGTTTACTAAGATGCATTTGCAAACCGAGCACTAATAACCAGAGTTCTAGTAGCTCTTCAATCATTATCACGACGCTCCTTACATACATTCATTCCATCTTAACGATTCTCTGCTTGATTACTCCGATCGAGTGGCTCGGCTCTCTCCCTCTTTCTTTCGGAAGGCACTCGTTTATAAACAGACAAACGGTCGCGTTTAATCACTACTTAGGCTATAAATAATACACCAGAGAAACCATGTTGCGGATTTCTTGCGCTTACCGAGAGGCACTTTATACTGATGAGGGAAACGATTTTTGTGTAAACAAGGGTTAAAAATAAGAGTCAGTCGAAACAAAATGTTTAATTCGAGTGTCTATATGAGCTGCTCAGAAGCAAACTGGTCTAAGTTCACCAGGCGCGGATCCAGCAAGGCTCCAAGGGGTGGGGCACTTTTTCAGACAAGATCCCCTTTTGGTACCATTGGGGGTATGGGGGTCCTCCCCCAGAAAAATTTGAAAATTGACGTGAAAAAGTAGGGTTTTAACTCATTTTTAGATACGTTTTGAGTCTAAGTAGGGCACTTTTCAACACTATTACCTTTACTTTTTGACCCAAAATGTCAAAATATTGGGGATTTCCTAAAAATTATCACTAAAGATTCCCTTGTGGTACTAATGGAGGTATGGGGGCCCTCCCCCTGAAGTCCACCAAACTTCGTTTGAAGGATTTCTGGTTCATTCAAAGGATCCTTCACGCAGTTTCACTTTCATTGTTCTTCTTGAGGGATTCACATATGTGAATCGCTAGATTGCATAATGAAGTGAAGGAAAATAAAGAGTGAAACGCCAATTCACATTTTTCACTTTGGATGATTCCGCCAAAATGAACACAAAAAGTGATAAGTCTGAATGACCTTTGATGGGATATTATTTTCCCAAGATCCTATTGGGAAAATATTCTATGGAATCTGCTGGGGTGGAGTTTCCCTAGGGTTAAAAGTACACCCAGACCGAGAAAAGAGGGGACTCGAGGGAGGGAGGTGGAACGACATACTAAGTTATCAGATGATACCAGCTTAAATAAAATAGGAAAAATATTCAATAAAACTCCCTCTCTCAGGGGCCCTTTATCCACCTCCTCTTTTCTCGGTAAGAGTGCACTTTTAATCCCCCAACTCCCCCAACACGTTCCCCTTGAATGTTTTTCCAATATGATCTTTAGAAAATTATATCCCGATGGTGATACTATATAGGTTTTCACTCAATACTGACAGCGTTCACACTTACTAAATTAAACAAAAAAAGTAAGATTTTTACAATATTTCCACTACTTAATAATATGGGAAAATTACTTATAAGGTGTGCGGGGGTCAAAGATTGAAATAGATACCTGAAAACTTACAGGTAATAACGTTTCAGAAATGTAAAAAGATAAGACAGGGCACTTGAGTAATTCCCCCCCCCAAAAAAAAATTGCAATCGCCTATTAGACAACAATACCAAAGAATTAAATACTTCAAAGCAAACCCAATAAATCCACCGCTCATCCCAAATTTTATATCTTATGACTTAAACCACTCTCATTCTCAGCATCTAATATGTTACTCCCGATTGGCAGCGGAATCACGGAGTTTTTTATTCCCCTCATCTTGAAAGAAGAAGTAGCGCTTTTTGAGAAATGGGAAATTTTCTGCTCCTCCCGCACTACGCGATAATGAACGCGATTGAAACGAAAATATATCCGAAGAGCGAGGAAATGATGGATGTACCGAGACATCCACGTTATGTACCTGGAGCAAAAAAAACCCGCCCGCCTGTGTCGGTTTCCGACTGCTGAAAGTCGAAGGAGCCAACTCTTGGCTTCTGTCGCAAAAGGGGTGAAGGAAGCGCAAAAAAAACACCCGCAAATTTAGCTAACCACCTTCAATATAACGGACTAGAGGGTGCTCCAAAATTATACACTGACTCTTAAGATGTGATACTGACTGCATCTCTTACGCACAAATGGAATTGTTACTTATTTTGATGTATGCTCCCGCGCTCTGGCCCGTTTTCGCAAAGTTAAATTAAGCGTCTCTAGTAATTACTGCCGTGATTCACCGACTTTTTGAGGTTTTATCTCGTATTTTTTCTTGGGATTGTTTCCTATATTCTGTGAATTAAAAATAAATTCAAAGCTCGTGTAGCGAACTTAACTCTTTCCAGAACTTTTCTAGTCTGCGTAAAACTCTACAAACAGGAACCACCTTTTTTGGGAAGAAATTTTCACAAAATCAGGTATTTTCTTTCATTATTCGAAAAAAGCTCAATAATTATCTTTCAATAGACTATAGTGAAAGACTATCGAAAAAGTACGCGAAACACATCAGCCTCGCCTACTAGAAAACGACTTTTTATTGTATAGGATTACGTGTTCCAATAAAATAAATTTATTACTTTTTCGAATAAAATCATCAAGAGAGAAGTCATTTTATCATCTCATAAATAAATAGGACATAAGCTTTAACCTTTTCATATTCAAGTGGGCGTATACAAATCTGACGTAAGCACTTTTTTCTGGGGATGGACCCCCAAACATTTTGAAATCTTCACCCCGAAAAGTAGTGTTTCGACTCATTTTTGAACCCTTAGGGTTACACCAAAAAAGGACAGCTCCTTCTTAGAGAGCCTGTATACGAGAGAGAGAGAGGCGACAACTCGTTTAAAAGCATCTCTGCGCATCCAATTCTGTCCAAACTGTATAATGCCGCTCATAGGCGCCGACTCCATAGGGTTTGAGGGGGCTTGAGCCCCCCAATGTTTTTACTCGCTGCCACTCCTCTGATCGAGAATCCTCTCTGATTTTCTTCGGAAACGACAACCTCAAGCCTCGACCAGGAGGTTCAATTCTACAACCCCGCTTTATCTCTTGTAGTCTAAGCGGTACAAGTTGAAACACTGCACTTTTTGATGATGGTAAGCCACTTGATACACTGATTCCAGGGACCATAAGAATGAGTGTTCGATCAGGAGTCCGCCTCAATTTCCCTTAGAATTTAAAATATTTAACTTTTTGGTGAAATTTTTAAATTTGCGTTTTACACCTTAACTATCAAACTTTTCAACATGTAAGGTGACTTTTCTATACAATTTGAGGTCGTAGATTACAAATATGAAGTCGAAAATTTCATAAAGATGGTATTTGATATGTTTTTTTTTAAACTAAATTTTAAAATCTTCAAAAACACAATGTTAAACATAAGTTGGTATCATGAAATTTTTACCAGATATTAAGCTATTTGTTACTAAAAAAATCCAAAATTTCAAAGCTTTACATTTATTATTCACCGAGATATGAGACTTGAGAATTTGGAAAATTTTCAAAATGGCGGCCATACTTGATGCGACTACTCATCGAAAACTTCCCATAACTCAGTAAATTATTGTTCAAAATGAATAGTTAAAACCCTTTTTGAAAGAAAAGCAATGCAACTACACTATTAAGACATTAAAAGAGCAATTAAACCACTTAAACTTGGTTTTAAATAAACTCTAAGACAGATTAATACTTTACTATTAGAAGCATGTTAAAAGCTTTAAAAAAATTCTTTCTTAAAATTGTTTTAATTTTTTTTTAAATGTTCACCCTGATATATAAATATGCGACATTAAACCATTTAAAGGAAAATTTTGCCTTACAAGAGCCTGGGTGCAAACGCGAAAATACCTAATAAACGCGCCATTCAAATAATCTTTTTCTGTCTAAGAATTGCAAAAAAATCGTGCTTTCTATTATGATTTCTATCAACATTTTAGCTCTTAACTTCAAGTTTAAAAAACAAGCATACCTTATCTTTTGTATATCAGAAAAAAAAATTTTATTGATTCTTTTGGCACAAATTCAAAAGTATTTGATTTAATTCTTGAAATTAGCGTAAAAGGTTAAGTTATAGGTTTTCCTCTTTATTTTGGCATTCGCCTCTACAATTCAGGCACTTTAGTGTACATGGTATTCCAGAAGATTTGCAGGAACACCTTGAGAGACATTCTTTCTTACATCCAAATGTCCTAACTTCTATGCTTTCTAATTTAAAAAAAAATTCATAAAAACAGTAAATTACACAATGATTACTAATTGTTAAAAGTGTTCGGTAAGTTTAAATGTACACTCTTCAAACGACAGTCTCAAAACTGAGTAAAAATTACTCAAACTGGCTCTGAATCAAATTAACTCAAATTTGAAAACATGAATAGTCAGGGCCGTATTTAGGCACGTGCAACATGTGCTATAGCACAGGGCGGCAAAATTTTGGGGGGCGGCAGATTACAACAATTCAACATGCTACATACTATACAGTTTTGAAAAAAAATGTACCACTTAGTTTTCACTACGGGAGGATTCTAGGGTTTAGTCATTCCCAGCATCCAAAGGTCACATCCCTCCAAAATATCCGAAATACACAAAGAAACAAATACCAAACAACTAGCCTGTTTTCAAGACCCCACGTGTGAAGGGGGAGGGGTGAGCCAATTATCCGACCCTTTTTTCCAACATTCCCTCAATAAGGTAATACAACTCCTTGACGGGAAATATTTATGGCTTTGGTTTCCCAGAATGGAAAAGACACCAGATCAGATGGCATGGTCATCTTCGTTCTTTCGTTCTGTTCCAATATTGCCAGTTTGTTTGTTACTCTGCATCTTAGGGAAAGGAGCTTGTGTTTTTGTGTGTTACAATGGATGGGCTTGCTCGAGTGGATCAGCGTATGGGAAGAAGATCGGTGAGAGAAAAAAATATTTTCTTTTCGTAATTAAAAAATAATTTTACAATTTACTTTTAAAGAGATGTTGATGGTTTAACTTCCCCGATTTGTAATCTAGTAAATTTAAACCCTAATTCATGTTTAATAGGATTAAATGTTAATTTCACCGAGGGCGCTGAGCCAAGGGGAGCACTCTGGACAGTGTCCCCTCTTGGACCCAAAAGTGTTCTTAAAATGAGTTAAAACCCTACTTTTACAAGTTAAATTTCAAAATTTTTCTGGGGGAGGACCCCCATACCCCCCTGCGGTTCCACAAGGGAATATTACGTGACACTTCTTAAAAAATCCCCACCATTTTGATATTTTGTGTCAAAAGGTAAAGACCCCACCTTTGAGCAGTAGACTTGTAAAAGAAACAAGGGGAGTATTTTCTTGAAACAGGAAATTAAATAGAGGGGGGGGGGCGGCAATGAATCGATATGCACAGGGCGGCAAAAAACCTAAATACGGGCCTGTGAATAGTACACTCATTTCTGAAAATTTGCATACTCAAAAATGAAACATCATGAGCTTTTTCTTGAGTTAGTGCTTGGCATTCTCATGAATCAAGCTCAAGATGTTTCTTTTTAAGCATGCACATTTTCAGAAATGAGTATATTCATGTTTTCAAAAATGAGTAAATTTGATTCGGAGCCAGTTTGAGTAATTTTTACTCAGTTTTGATACTTTCGTTTTAGGAGTGTATATGTTACCGCTAAAGTTGATAATTAGTTAATCTGAAGAATACCTAGGTAAACTTAAGATTAACTGATTTCTGTCGTTAATGTGCGGATTTTTGAGTTTTTCGCATTTTACCTAGGGAATCTACACTATAACGGCCTCTTGATAGTTAAAGTTCAAAATAGTTTGTTTCGTTCAATACTTTCTGTTAAAATGTTGAGGTGCTTACTGCGCCATGCGCTTACCCCTGCGCAGTTGGGTTTCAATACGTAGTTTGTTGTCATATTTGGTGTTTTGATTTCAAATTTAGAGCATAGCACTGGTAGTTGTCATGTTGAATGTTAAAACAAAATAATACAAGCAAGTAAGTACTGTAAATTTACATGATTAAGTACAGTATATTACTACTAAAACGGGTATTTTGAAACAATTGTGTTGAAGCTCCGACTTCAGAGTGACAGAGATTTCTTTTAACGAAAGCAAATGTCCCAGCTGTTGAAATATCTTTTCAACAAACGTTAATTCAACAATCGCTGGAACCTGGGCAAGGGTTTAACATATGTAATCGATCGCGAATCCTAGCAATAGTTCAGTGCAGGCTGCCAGCCGATTACACCGCGCTTTCATTAAGATTTGCTAGTTTAAGTGCTCATTGAAATACGCTGTCAAATCGAGATCGAAAACCACAATTGATACAAATCTCAGTTGGTACTTTAATATTCTATTATTATTGTTTTTATATTCTAGTTTTTTAATTGCTATTTCATTACTATTTTTGTGGGATTTGCGTGTTTTGTGTAATATGAAAAAAGTACCGATCCCCCTTTTTTGATTCGTCATTGTTACTGTTTACCCCCAAAACGAGTTTGGTTATAGTTAGGGCAGGGGGGTTGGGGGGGGGCGGCAGCCCCCCCAACCTCCTTAAACTTTTTATAAAATAAAATAAAATTTTGTACTTTAACGGATCACCCTCGTTAATATGTAAAATAACTGATTACAGGTAGTATGCAGATTAACGAGTGTCTAGTCGGTAGGGTGCAGAATACCTAGGTAATTTCAAGATTACCTAGGTAATCTTAGAAATTGAAAAAAAATTCGCTCTTTAACGGATCACCCTCGTTAATCTGCAAATTACCTAGGTTATCTGTAAATTAACTGATTTCCGGACTTTAACTGTAACATATATAACATATTCTAATACATTATGAATCTCATTGATATTTCATGTTTTAACGCAGTAAGTAAAGGTTTGTCTAGAAAATTCTCATTTGAAAGGTAATTTCTAACCTGAAAAATTGTATTTTAAGCATTTTTTTCTGATACAAAAGATAAGGGATGCTTGTTTTTTAAACTTGAAGTTAAGTGGCTAAAAGGTTGTTAGAAAATCATAATAGAAAGCACGATTTTTTTTTGTGATTATTTGACAAAAGATTATTTGAAGCGCGCGTTTATTAGGTATTTTTGCGTTTGCACCCAGGCGCTTGTAAAGCAAAATTTTACTTTAAATGGTTTAATGTCGCATATTTATATCAGGGTGAACATTTAATGAAAAATTTAAAACAATTTTTCACTAACGTAAGAAAGAATTTTTTTAAAGCTTTTAACATGTTTGTATTAATCTGTCTTAGAGTTTATTTAAAACCAAGTTTAAGTGGTTTAATTGCTCTCTTAATGTCTTAAAGTGTAGTGGCATTGCTTTTCTTTCAAAAAAGGTTTTAACTATTCATTTGAACAATAATTTACCGAGTTATGGGAAGTTTTCGATGAGTAGTCGCATCAAGCATGGCCGCCATTTTGAAAATTTTCCAAATTTAAAGTCTCATATCTCGGTGAATATTAAAGGTAAAGCTTTGAAATTTTGGATTTTTTTTAAGTTATAAATAGCTTAATATCTGGTAAAATTTTCATGATACCAACTTATGTTTAACATTGTGTTTTTGAAGATTTTAAATTTTAAAATTAAGTTTTTTTTAAAACAACATATCAAGTAGCATCTTTATGAAATTTTCGGTCTTCAAAGGGGGTATAATAAATAAATCGAATAAATAAATCGAAGATAAAGGATTCCCAACGCTTCTTGAGCGCTCTTCATCAGCTATTGGTTCATTTTACGAAAAACCAATCCTGTGTATTTGGGGGACCCTGTATCGTATCTCAATTGGCAGTTAGAAGAGTTTAGCCCATAACAGAGAGAGAAATTTGTGTAAGTTCGAAAATACAAAGCATCATTTTCTGGTTAAATTCTTATTTGTTTTTCTTCGTATTTTATTGTATTTATCAATAAATTTCATAAAAATAATTGGATATTCATACTAGCCGACAATTGAGAATTGTCTGGATTTTCGTTTAGTTAATGGTCTTATACTGATGAATCGGAAATTTTTGAGGATATTGCGTTTCTTTTCCCTTCAAAATAAGATTCCTCTGCTAATCCCTGTTAATTTGATTTTCACAATTTTGGTCCTTTTATTAAATTAATTTTAGAAAAAAATTTTTTAAATGGAATTATACCTTTTTTATTAAGGAACAACTTAGGAAAAGTATATATTCGATTTCTTTACTTAGTTTTTTAATCGTAAAATCTTTTTATCTTATGTTATGGACTTAAAATTTATATTTAAGTTTGCTGAGAAAAATATTAATACTTCAAATTTTATTAACTAATTGTAATATTTGTTCAAAAGTTACCTATTCAAAGTATACATTCTTTGACTTGATATATTGACCAAGTATAAAAATATTGATAATGGTATTCATAGTAAATATTATAAATGCCTTCCGGAAAAAAACATTTTAAAATTCTCAATTTAAAGCTATTTCCAGGAAATGCCCAAGTATCTACCAGAGAAGTTATTGCCAGGCCTGGCAACAATTTTTATCATTGTCAAAAACTTGTATTCAGTTTTATTAGATTTTTAATCCTTTCTTGAATAATGAAAAAATATTTTTCTCTAAAAACTAATTAATATAGTAATATTATTCAAATTGAATCCCTTTTTAAAGAAATAATTATGCACCCTAGGAACCTTCAAATAATTTTGATGTTTAAAAACAAATTAAATGAAAAAGTTTAAAATTTTAAACAATTCCCGGGAATGATCTTGTAATTCCCGGGAAGACAAAAACGCCGGGAAATCAGGAACCCTAGTTCCGCATTGCACTACAAATAATTTTCTCAGTTAAGGAGTTACTTTGAATAAGCTTAAAAATAGAATTCCATTAGAAGTTCTGAAACACGTCAATGAAATAATATGAATGATCCAGACGAACAGGTACAAAGAGGTCATCAACAAAATCATCGAATTATAAAAATAATTTTTATTTATTTTCATAACTCATACTAACAAAATAACTTAATACACAGCTCTTTAAAACTTTATTAAAAAATAGCGAATAACAAACTTTGATATTTTATTTAAAAAAGCATGAGAGAAAAATAAACTTCATACAGAATTTTATAAGAGAAATTCCTTATGGGAAAATAGTTTGCTTTTTTATTTAAACAAAAGGATGAAGCTTTAAGGAAATGTGTTTTAGAAAACTCGCATATCAGTTCCTACGCATTTTTTTAAATGGAGGTTCACCAAATTTTGCAGTATTTATACACACTCTTTCAGAAACTTCATCCCTGCCTACAGCATTCACATTAGCAAATCTGCAATTTAAATATGCAACTATTTCAATATTATTTAGTGCTTCTGCAAATTTAAGTGGTGTACTACCATTCTTATTCACAGCATCTACAGCAGCACCCCTTTCTACTAAAATTTTGACTGTTTCCAAACCCCCACGTATCGCTGCTACATGAAGAGGGGTCCTTCCCCTATAATCTTCTGCATTCAAAGCTGCACCTCTGCTGATTAACAGCTCAAGTATATCAATTCGATTGCAATCAGCTGCAACGCTAAGTGGTGTTGCACCATATATATCACACTCATTTACAGAAGCACCACTTTCAACTAAAACTTTGACTATTTCAAAATGTTCATTCATCACTGCTTTATAAAGAGCAGTACACCCAAACATATTTTTAGCATTTAAAGATGCACCTTTGCTGATTAACAGCTCAAGTATATCAATTAGATTGCAACTAGCTGCAATGTGAAGTGGTCTTTCACCATCCTCATCACACTCATTTACAGAAGCACCACTTTCAACTAAAACTTTGACTATTTCAAAACAATCGTCATTAACATCTTTATCGAGTGTGGTTTTGCAATAATTGTTTCCAAAATTTAAATATGGGGTAAAAAAATATTCTTTTGTAGAAGCTGCTAAATGCAAGGCAGTTCCCTTATTCGCATCAACATATTTGGCATCAACATCGAGGGTTGGAAGACACGACAGCAACATCTTGACCATAAAAGAGTTTTGCTGTATCACAGCCAGATGAAGAGCAGTGTATCCGTCCTCGTTCTGTTCATTCACCCGAGCAGCAGGGAAGGACCGAAGTGCAGCGCGAATATCGCTATCCCTGCAAAAGTCACTTGGCTCTGAATTGTCCAGCACCAGTTGATGAATCAGATAGTTTCCATAGGGATACTTCACGTCACAAACTAAGGATTTCAGCGATGTAGGTGAAGGTAGTTGGTCACATGATGAAGAATCCATTCCTGCAAATTACTTAACTATTAGTGAAGCAAAATATTTTTCATCTAACTATTAATGATGCATATACATTAGGGCGTATCAAGAAATACTTTTTTTTGAAATTCAAAATTGAAATTTCAAAACAAAATGTGATAGAAACTTTTTATGACTATTTTTGAAATAAGCACCAAGAAATACATTCAGTTCTTACTCCTCTTGTGTTTTTCTCATCGCAGGCCAGTGTTATCAAAAATCTATTAATCACAACACATAACTGTCAATAAGGTACCTGTACCTAATATGGACTGGACACCCTAAGGAAAAAGTATTTTTTTCACCCCCTTGTACACCTCATAGGACTCCAAAAATCTTTGACCACTATCCTTGGACTGTTGACTCTCATTATTAAAATTAGCGACCTTGTAATTATTCTGGTTTAATTTTTAATAATAAAAACAAAAAATGTTTGCAAGTGTCCATATTAGGAACCACCTGTTCCTATTATGGACAGTTGGCTACTTATTGACCTTCTACGCTGGGTGTATAGAAGAACCACTCTTCCAAGGGATTTTAGAGGAGAGGGGATAAAAAAATATTTCTTAAGGTACGTGCCTACGTTGACAACGTCTATTTCGACCAAAACTAAAAATTTTTGGTTTTGATTCTATAATTTAGTACAGCTTTTTAGCTTTCTAAAACTATCTTACTTTTGATTCTATAGCCACTAGAAAAAAAGTTATAGCTAGTTAAAGAAAGAATATCTCAGGCCGGTCATATGCAAAATGTCATTTCAAATGCGTTTTTCTCAAAACAGTTTTTTTTAATAAGTTTAGTTACGGTAGACATGATTTCTCAAAATCTATTGCTTGTATTGTTATGAAATTTGGCATGAATGTTTTTGATAGTATTATCTAGGGAATGACCGATGGAAATCTTGTTAAGTTGATTCAAGTGAGTGTAGGAGCTTGTTTATATAGGAAAGAAAGGAAAAAAACTGAAAATTTAATGTATTCCTAATTAAAAGGATGTAACTTCTATAAAAAAATTTATATCTAGAACTTCTTAGGTCATTCTCTAGATAATTGTCCTAAAATTATGTTACAGGTTAAAAAATCACTTTAAGTTAGCTAGATTTTTAATTATGATGTTTATCGTAAACTTAAAAAATGATCAAATTTAAGCTATTTTTATTTAATTTTATGAATTACATTAATATTTTTTTAACTTTTATATTTAAATAATTGTTTTCCAATATAAATGCATCTAAAAAACTAGAAATATCAGTATATTTTATATTTAAAAAAAAGTTCTCCAACGTAAGCACGTACCTTAAAGTATTGCGGGGGAGGGGGGCACAGTAAATATCTTAAGAACATGCACTTCGTAATGTTATGTACGGATACTATAGTTAAGATTAAAAATACATATAAACATTAATTTATTATGAATTAGCTAACTAAAATAACATAAAACAGATAATTGTTTTACAAATTTCTGAATCTGAAGATTCATTAGCAGTTCTTCCAATTTCCAAGGTCTTAGTTTTACTAAATCTTGTAAACAACAACAATAAACAAATAAAACATTTTCAAGCAATAAACGCAATAGGAAACGAAAATATATTTTATCCGCTTTCTAAAACACTCCACTTTTTAATATTTAAAGTAATTTTAATCTAATAAGAATTTAAACTTAACCTGTAATAACTATCAGCACACCATGAAAACACAAATTTCCTTTAAAATGGCAAACAGCGCGCTTTTTTGCACTTTCCAGACTAAATTATCTTTTAAACTGCTTTTCATCAAGAACATGTAGTGTGCCAACTCTCGATCAAGTTTCTTACTTTTTAAGATATTAGGGGTGTCCAATGGACACCCCTAATATAATATTGAGATCCCTGTCCATGTCCATATTGGGTACAAGTACCTTATTAGTATCTTTACAAGTTAAAGTTTTGTCTTACTGAAAGGAATAAAAATTAGTGTTGGTTGGGGTAAGTGGGACCTGGGCGTATTTAAGCAAAATTCATTAGGGGGGGGCGTATATGACGAATTTGCCGACTAAAATTGAAAAAAATTATCTTTAAAAATACGATTCTGTGCTTGTATATGTCAGTAGCCTATATAGAAATATAAGCAAATTTTTGTCGGGAAGGGCCAAAAATTCTTTTTCACCCCTTCCCAAGCAAATTTATTACGTCCATTGTATCTTTTTATAGATTTTTTGTTATTTACATTATTAAAGAATTTATTATAAAAAAAGTTGCGCGTTATTTACTTCCAAGTATTATAGGGGGGGGACAGAAAAGTTTCAAAAATTTGACTCTTAAAACTGGTTTTTACCTAGTTTTGGTATACCTAATCTGAACTTAGGATTTCGATTTAGGGAACGAACTTAAGGATCTGGAGTTCCTCCTACCGAAAATGTTTGGAAATTTGACCCTTAAAATAGGGTTTCAACTTTTGGTTTCGGTACAACTAGCCCTAATTTTGGACTTGACATGTCCAAATTACATTGTACAAAAATACATTGTATCTTTAAGTAGGATTATGATTTCGATGAACTAATAATAAAAAAGTTTTAAATAATAAAGTTCTAAGTACAAAGGGGGGGTTTTGACCCTAAAAACAGGGTTTTCGCCTGGTACACCAAGTCCGGATTTCGGAGAGTGGTCTCCCCTTATATACACCACTGGTATTTTATTTAAAATTCGGAAGCATTAACCTTTATTGATTGGGATCAGAGGCGGAACTATAAGGTGGAGCTAGGGCCGTATTCAGAAACTCTATCACGAGATGGAAACGATATGGGGTCGTTCAAATATTACGTAAGCACTTTTTTGGTCATTTATTACCCCCCTTCCCCCTTGTCAGCAAATATAAGCAAACCGGTGTCCCCTACGTTTCGCCGTAAACCACTTTTCCTTCCCCCCTTACATCCTGCTGCACTTTCCCTGTGGGGAGTTTTCGGCCAAACCTCCGAATCGAATATGATAGAATCGATGCCGAAATGCTGAATCGAATGCCTGTGAATCAAACCTACTGAAGAATCGATTCCTAGGAATCCTGGGAAAGTAATTGGCGAAACGAATTGAAGCTCTCCAGGGGGTATGGTGCATGGTGGTTTCTTATCTAAACACAGGTGTTTATAGATGTTGAATTTGTCACGGTGCTACCCTTGTATTTTGAAGAATGCACAAGGAATGTATGACGAATTCTTTTTCAGCATGGTGAACTAAACTTCTAGAAAGTGAAGATGGGAAACTTTCTTTACTTTCTTTTAAGTAAAAAATGCAGTTAATATTTTTAGCTGCGTCATAAATTTTAGGCTAATATAAGAAAGTATTAGATTGGAATAAGTTTTTAGCTGAGGAATTCAGTATTTAATATTTAGGGCCAAATCTTGGTAAATAACGTAAAAAGAAAAATTGAATATTCATTAAAATTCCTTTCTTAATAATTATTTTCTCAGGAATTTAATTAAATTTTTCGGTGAAATTATTCAAGATTTCAATAATTAAAGCCTATTCCATGGACACTATTTTAACAACAATGTTATTCCATTAAACTTTTTATTTAAAAATTATATCCTGAAAAAAATATATTTTACACTACCAGTTTTAAAACTTTTAATTTCTTTGAAACAGATTATAAAATATTAGTATGATTTTTAATCGATGAGTTATATCTAGTTTTTCTGTTAAAAAATTAATATTTTGTGTTGTCTTTTCTTTTTAACAATGGGGTGAGCCGTGAGCGGATATTTTTTGAGCAGAAATAAAGCTATTTTCAAACCAATGATAGCAAAAAGGGGTCAAGGGATCATTTAAAATTTTCGAAACATAGCCTATGCTTTTCCTTGGGTACGTAAGAACGGAAGTTAAAAAAATGGATTTGTGTAAAAGACAAACATACACAATCAATGACTTTTATTATATTAGATACCTCACAATAAGGAAGTTGCATGTGTCAGATTTTCAAAAACACAAGTGTTCCGTATGGTTTTTTGTATGGTAAATTTAAATATCTAGTCAATTTGTCAAAAAAATGTACAGGTAATTTAATATTTTAATTTAAAAGTTGAGAAAAAAACACGTGACTGAAAACGTTTATTGTTTAAAGATATCAACAATCACACCATCAACTCCATTGCTTTCCAACAATGTTTATCGTATGATGACGTCAACGTACGATGATCCCAGACTTTTGGCGTTTTCGCGCGCTTTTAAAAAGTGGATCTTTGTTAGTTTTTTTGACAATCAAAAATTTCTCGATCGGCCTCAAATTTTGGGTAGTTGCTTATTTTTGCAAGAAGAATCGATTAAAAAAATCATGCAACTTCCTCAATAAACCTTATACAGAACAGAATGTTTTTGTCTAAACGAGTTAAAATAACTTTTGAAAATTTAAAAAAAAATCTGAGATTGAAGATTCTTTTACTGTATTTTTTTAAAATACACATATTTAGTAAAACCTTATAGGTACCGGAATTTTATATAGCTAAGTGTAATTTAAGATTTAAAACTGCGATAAAAGAAACTCCACATGTACTATCAGTACTCGAAAGTATCCATTTAATTAATTAGCTCTAGTGGATAGAATTTTCTAAAGATGATTATTTTATTTGTTCTCATTCCTTAATTTTCAATCGAAAAATATTCATGACTAAAAAAATAATCGTACGTATACAGAGTACGTTTCTACAGAGATTATAACCCTTACCTATTTATAAGTAAGATTTATCGATCGTTTTCATTCTTATACAATTGAATACTTTCTTAATGATAACTTTGCTATCACCTTTAAGTAAAAATGCAATAATCGGGGAGCAGATTTAAATATAAATTTAGTATTGGATCTCGTACCTAGTGATGATTATCTTGATGTACTTGTATTGTACAGTATTGGCATCGCGAATTTCAATAATATTCGAATTGGAGAAATTGACACTTCTTCAACTTATATCGATCATTTTTAAGTAAAATATAATTCTCAAATCAAAATTTCTAGATGTTTACGTTCCATAACTGGTCATTATACCTTTATCAATAAAGATTAAGAATTTTTAGACAGTATAAAATTTTTTTACAACCCAGCATTTTGGTTTTCCTGTAAAAATTATCGTTTAGTGTGAAAAAAATCGCTTAATTATCCTTTTCCCAAACAAATAATCTTAATAAGAACAGGCTGATGCAATATCCTTGAATATTAGTAAATCTTATGACAGCTTAAATCAGGAGATTGTTTTCTGTATAAATGAAATGTAGATGGTATTCTGGGAAACTGTTTGAATTGGTTCCAATCTTTAATACTCGAAAGCACCGCGTTAAGTTAAATAATATACAGTCAATTTATCTTTGTAAAAAATGTAATACTATGTAAATTCGTTTGCATACAAATTAATATCTCTCCTTAAATTTTATAATTTAAAATAATGAAAATGATTTTGCATGGATAGGTTAATGGGGTATATACTATTAACTATTAGATCCCTCTGCCGTGAAATCACGGATTTAATGCAAAATTCTAGTTTGTGGTTGCAGTAAAGTGGGAGATTAACACTAACATTAAGCCATTAATTAACTTACCATTATACTCTTTGCGATTTTTGTTCCCGATTACAATTATTTGAATTTTTTAAACAGCAATATATATCGAAATTTTTCGTAATATTACACAAATATACCACGGAAGAAGTATTATTAAATAATGTGCCACACATTTCCATTCAATATATTTGCAAACTGGTATGAAAATTTGTAGTATGCTTTTATTACACTATTATTTTAGTATTAGGATTTATTATTTAGTACACTGCTGTGCAAAAATTAAGGACGGAACTGTTTTTTCAACTTAACAAATAGTAGAATTATTGTTTATCCATGAAAATCATACCAAAAGATGTTTATTTGGTGAGAATACAGGGCCCGAGAAAAAAATTTTTCCCTGTCAATATTTTAAGGGGGTAAATGGGCCCTCCATTGATAATGGAGTTCCATTACACATTTAGAGCAGTGACAGAAACTTCTATAAAAGAGGTATTTAACCAAAAAAATTTAAGTTTTTTGCAATGAATATGATTATTTCTGAACTCAATGCAAATTTTAAAACGTTTGTGCTCCCTTTAAATGGTATTTTTTAGGTTTTATTGAGATATCGGTCTAATTATCATTTTTGGCAAGTTTTAACTTCTGGGTCATTTTTGGTGAGTGGTATCTTAGCGTTAACCATGTTTTAGTAGGTCTCACACATGCCTAATTGCGTTTGGGTCTGGGAGCCTGAAAAGTAAATCTTTATTCTTTCAATATCGTTACCTATGAAAAACTTTAAGTTAGTCAAATTGTGATTTTCTGCCTATTTTTCACTAATAAAGAGAAATCCTTGACCCGATTCGATCTCTTTAAACTTCATTTTAAAGATAATTGAGATATTTTTACAGATATATCTTTCTTTTCAGCCACGTATAAGTCCATAAACACTAAAAATGCTTCTTTTTTTGAACGTTAATAACAGATTTCCTTTCTGTGAAACTATGCAATTCTTTGTGCCGTTTCAGCACCCCTTAAACACAGAAATTTTCACTGATATCTGCAATTGCGTACCTGTGCTCTCATGTCCCTTATACATCTTTTAGAAGACCCTAGGGTCAAATATTTCTCTTTATTAGTTAAAAAGCTGCAGAAAATCACAATTTCACTACTTCAAAGTTGTTCATAAGTAACGATATTGAAAGCATAAAGTTACTTTTCAGGTTCCCAGACCCAAACGCAATTAGGCATGTGTGAGACCCACTAAAACATGGTTAACCCTAAGATACCACTCACCAAAAATGACCAAGAAGTAGAAGTTAAAACTTGCCAAAAATGATAATTAGACCGATATCTCTCAATAAAACCTAAAAAATACCATTTTAAGGGAGCACAAACGTTTAAAAATTTGCATTGAGTTCAGAAATAATCATATTCATTGCAAAAAAACTTAAATTTTTTTGGTTAAATACCTCTTTTATAGAAGTTTCTGTCACTGCTCTAAATGTGTAATGGAACTCCATTATCAATGGATGGCCCATTTACCCCTTTAAAATATTGATAGGGAAAATTTTTTTCTCGGTCCCTGTATTCTCACCCAATAACTTATTTTATACCCAACACTTATTTTATATTTTATACAGGGTGATTCAAAATTCAACATCAATATTTGGTGATGAGGTAGAGGTGACCTAGACAAGCTATTTAGAATAGGAATGAGGGGGCGCAGCTATAGAGCTATCGGACCTAATGTAGTGCGAGAGCGTTACAAAAGGCTGTTTTGATAAAGCCCGTTAAACGAAACAAAACATAATGAAATGAAAAAAAATTATTGCATGGGGTAAAGCAGTATCCGTTCTACTTACTCCTAATATTTGATAGAAATTGAACCACTGGCTAAACCGTGGGGTGAGTTTTAAAAGTGCAATATTAATCTTTTAGCCAAAGAATTGAGTTTCTTTAGAATGTAATAGTATTTAGAAAAATGATGATAGGGGATCGGGGAAGGAATTTCAATGATAATACATTTCTTTGAACAAATAAGGGATCTTGCATGATCATTAAAAATTCCTTCCCCAATCATTTAATTTTTATAAATACCATTACACTAAGGAAACTCCTTTGTGTTGTAAAGGCTAATCCTTCCCTACATTTCAGTGCTTAGTTTCTTTAATTCCAACTCTCCGTTACAAATTGACACACAAAAAAAACATGTATCCTAAAAAACCCATGTTTATAAATACTCAAAATAAAAGAAAAATATAATTATAAGGGTTATTTTGATTGAATAGAATATACTTAAGATAATCAAAAATAATTAAAACCAAGTTTATTACAAATTATTTCTAAAATTAAAACAGTGATAAGTCAAGGTTTTCAAGATTTCGAATTCAAAAACAACGACAATAGCGTTTTTACTGTTGTATTTTGTCGAAAACAACCTACTAAATAAAAATTATCTATATAATTTTTATAAATAAGAAAAAAAATTGTAAATGGCACTGATATTTAATTCTATTTGCATAATTAGTTGTACATATCATAAATTAAATACTATTAAATATTTTGCGTTACTTTTTATTTATTTTGCCATCTAACCCAAAATTAAAATGTATTTTTTAGACACCCTATGGGTTTTTTTCACCCCTCAACTCTACGCTTTCTAAGAAACCAACTAATTGGCTCAGTACACTATCTATCCAATACAAAAGACAGGATATCAAAGGGCGTCAGACATTTACAAGTCATAAAACTGTCACAGGGTCGGTGCACCACAGGGTTTCCATTGGGAAAATGCATTCGATTCTACTCCAGAATCGATTTCTTTGCCCGATCCCGAAATGTGAGGGAAATATCGGTGGTTAAGGGGGAGGGTAGAGGGGACAGTAAGGATTTTTTTTGACAAGGGGGGAAGGAAAAACGGAATTCGGCGAAACCGGGGTATCACCAGCAAACCTCAATCCCCTACCATAATTACGTAAAAAACTGCCGGACTCCCCCCCCCGAAATTTTGACATCCCTTTTAGGAAGTAGTTTTTTCCTCCTTGAAAATTAGGCAACTTATACGCAAGGATCTGTCCTTTTTGTGTGTAACCTCAAAAATGAGTCGAAACGTTACTTTTCGGGGTTAAAATTTCAAAATGTTGGGGTCCATCCCCAGAAAAAAGTGCTTACGTCAGATTTCCTAATTCAATTTTTTGTTAAATTTATTTTTGGATGAGTTTTGAAATTATTTATGCAAGAAACAAGATATTTTCAAAAATGCAGTATCTTACGTAAGCATCACTCACATCCCCCTCCCCCCTTTTCAGGAAATATAAGCAAAGAGCAAACCCCCCTCCCCCCTTAGGTGCTTACGTAATATTTGAACGGCCCCTATGTAAACGATGAAAAATCCACGGCCACTTGGAAGAGACTGTTTCGAGAGCTCGAACGATCATGCTGTCATCTGTCGAAAAACGTCACTAGTAATTATACACTGATAATACAAATTTTTACAAGCACCAGATGTCCATTACTGTCGTAATATATTAATGTCTGATGATTTATTTTGGTAATAAATAGCTGTTTTAGATTTTTTTGGAACTATTAAACGGGCCAAAAAAAGCAATCGGAATGCGCTTCGAATCTCAGAACAATATGGCGGACGACAGCTGTGGAGTAGAAATATCTCTCGTTCCCATCTCGTGTTTTTCCCATCGAAAGTTTCTGAATACGGCCCTTAATCTGGTTAAAGGTTTTACATAAATGAAGTTAAATTAACTTCATTTCATTATTAACTCTGGTTAAATGTTATACATGAATTATTATTTTATGGTTTATTAATAATGGTTTGAATAATTACCGTTTTGTTGGAGAAACGCTCCTTCAAAAGGGCAATCGCGTCCGAAATGGATATAGATCAGTGGCGTGCGGAGACATTTTTCCTAGGGCAAGCAATCGGGTTTATATTATTTCTTGTATTGAAGTGAAATATCAAATTTTATTTCTTTATTCTCGCCATTATTTTTTCAAAAATTGTTTGATATTGACTTCATTATAAAATTCACTGAGTGTAAGTTCTCCAAATTAATACAGAGATGTTAGAAAATGTAAAACAACGCAATTTTAAAGAGTTTTGTCAGGATTTTTTTCATAAAAATGTCTGGCAAATCTTTCAGGTATGAAACCCCGGACATATTTGCGACCCCGGACAGCTCTAAAAACCGTATGGCAAGCCTATTTTTGAGGACTCGCTTTTTTTTTACTGTGAGGGCGAATAGGGAGGACAAAAAAAGGAAAAATGGGAATTAATACAGTCGAATACGCTTAATGTGATCACGGTTAATGTTATCAAAATTGACTGGTCTTGATCACTCTTATTTAAGTTAATGCAAAATATATCGTTTTATGTGATCAGTATATCGTACATAACTAATTATTATATTAGTATTACAATACATACATATTATTCACATTCACTTATTTTATTATAATACAATACAATAAAGGGTCAACACAACAACCAAACCAGCAGAATGCAACACGCTCACCTTTGCTGGAGTTCGGAGATACGATGCTAGGCCTATAATAATAAACACGAGGGTCCGTCGGCGTGCTATGGAAGGAGTCTGCCGGGGGAAAGTGTGTACCACGTGACTTGGAACAACTTGGAGCTTCTTTTTCGCGCCTAAATCGGCTCTTTATCGCTACTATTGGCGCTGAAATAGATCTCGGCAGAGAAGTTTTCAGACAACATGTTTTCGCAAATACCGTCGACTCCGCTTACAGATACAAATACAAATATCGACCAGCTACAGGCTCGAAGCCCAACAAGGCTGATCCATTTTTTATTAATTCACCCATTCCCACTGACTGTCTAGTTTTAGCTTAAACTCATACACCCCCTTCGAATTTACTATATTTTCTGGCAATGCGTCTTGTATGTCATCAAATTTTCAAGGAGAAAAAAAACAGTAGTACTTACTAAAACTGGTGTCAAAATTTCGGGAGGGGTCCGGCAGTTTCTTACGTAATTATGGTGGGGGGATTGAGGTTTGCTTATCTTTGCTGACAAGGGGGGTTAAAATGACCAAAAAAGTGCTTACGTAATATTTGAACGGCCCCAAACAGAAAAAATGAAGAGGAAGTCCTAATATTTTATTCTTAATATTTTCTGTTTACCTAATTTTAAACTCTATATCAGGAGTTCTTAAACTGGGTACTTGGACCCCCGGGGGTCCCCAGCGCCCTCCTAGGGGGTCCGCGAGTTACCTTCGGAAACACTCAAGTTACCTTAGAGCAGTGTTTCCCAACGTGGGGCGCACGCCCCACCGGGGGGCAATATAATTTTCTAGGGGGGCAATTTGAAAATTTTCAATCAAACTGCCCCCCAGGTGGGGGCAATCCAGGGGGAAAATAAAAAAAATAATTTTAAAAGTTGATCAAAATCTGATCCTATTACCCTATCTGAGAATGTATGTCTGAAATCTGGACCAGTATTATGTATCAAAACCAAGTTGAAACCCTGTTTTTAGAGTCTAATTTCCAAACCTTTTCTGGGGTGATATTTCTGGGGTGAAGAGCCCCAAGATATCTTTGTTTTTAAAAACGCTTATATTTGAAACTTTTTTACATTAGGTTCATCAAAATGCAAATCTTATCTAAAAATTTAGATCCAAAATTTCCCATTTAGGGCAACCAAACTAGTTAAAAACCTGCTTCCTAGAGTCAAATTTCCGAAAATTTGCTGGGGGAGGACCCCCAGACCCCCCTTCGTATAGAACTTAATTACTCATAGCTTGATTTAGTTCTTTAGCATGCAAATTCTACCTAAAAATGTTCTGAAAAGCTTCACATTCATTAGACTAAGAAATAATTTTGGCTCCCTCTCAAAATATATTTCTATATTATGCCACTGAGACCGTGGGGGGCTTGGAAAATTTAGAAAGGCTTCGGTGGGGCATGGGCCGAAAAAGGTTGGGAAACACTGCCTTAGAGTGTTCCTCAAAGAGTTTCAAAATGAGATAAAACACTAGTTTAACCGGAAAATTTCAAAAAAATTCTGGGGGAGGACCCCTAGCCCCCTCAAAATTTTGCTATCTATCTAAAAAATTTTTCCTTAAAAATTTTGACGTTTACAAGGAGGAGCTCTTCTCTTTGGGAGTGACCAAAAATGTCTCAAAATGAGCTAAATCACTACTTTTAGAGGCAAATTTTTACTCTAAACTTACTAATTTTTACCTTTAAAGTAAAAATTTTCTGGGGGAAACCTCCAGAACCCCAATTATTGTTTGGAGTAACTGTAAAACTTCAACGTAATGTGGAACATAATCAAAACTTCAAAATCTTGTTGGGTCGCGATGTTTGTCTATTATTATTACATAAAGGAGGCGCGGCGATCGATAGTTTAAGAACCTCCTGCCCTATAATATAACAATGTAAGTTTACTATTCTGTTATTTTTCTAAATTACCAACTACTAATACTGCAAACTGAAACTGTTTAGATTATTTCTAGAGTAGTAGTCACTAAACTGAAAAGTATATTTGAAAATTAAATTAAAATGCCTTAATTATGTTAATTAAATGTTAAAATATTTAAGTTTAAAAAAATTAATTAATATGTTATTTTGAGGTTTTCTTTTATATTTGGGCAAAGTGCCCCCCCCATTGAATCGCTGCTGGATCCGCGCCTGGGTGTGACTGATTTCATTTCCCTAGTTAGTGATGGGCAGGTATCGATACCAAATACTTAAGTACTCGATACCTATAGGTATCGAGTGTATTCGATACCCACAAAAGTATCGATACTTTATTGACATATTTCGTTTTAAATTTTTCAATGAAGTAATCTTTATAATACCTACTGTAGATCAAACGCAGCCTGTTTCCGTTTTCATTTTGCAACGCTCAAACCCAAGTCGTTATCATCCGCGAGAGAAATTTGACGCGGCTAGGTTTTTCCCCCGCCAAATCCTTCGCCTCTATCCACCTCCAGGCCCGTAGCTACGTGGCTTTTTGATGGATCGCTTTCAGTTTTTTGAATATTAGTCTGATTATGGATAGGCCCTTAAAAAATTGTCCCTTCATGTTCATTTCCCGACATTGAAAAAAAGCACTCGATACCTATAAGTATTCGATACCAAAGTATTCGATAACTATAAGTATTAGGGTGGTCCAAAAAAACTTTTTTCAAGCTAGCCCAAACGTCGCCCCCTAATTTTTTTACATTTACCAATAGTATCATCCTCCTTTAATTTTAGCTTTCTACTCCTATTTTTAGGGGGTGCTCAATGACCCTTCATTTTTACACTTTTTAAAATTCTATGGATTTGCTTTTAGACATCACGTGGATAAAATGCAATTTTTTTTTGTAAAACCTGATGTTTCTAAGCATTAATATGTCTAATTATATTGTATTTAGTTTAATTTTGTTATTTATCAAAGATTTTCTCCGAATCTGTAAAAATGCCTTAAAATCATCTATGTTAAAATTCTGTTTTTCAGTGCGTTATAACGGCAAAACTATTCTTTGAAAAACTAAAGTTGAATAGTGCGTTTTGTAGAAAATTTTGTTTACTTCAACTTTGTAATTCAAGTTGTTTTCGTGAAACTAATATTTTTTGAAATATAAGAAAAAATCCGAAGGTAGAGTGAAAATTTTGCAATTTTTTCACATATTTTTGCGTTTTTTTCATATGAAGCTGACCTTCCAAGTGAAAGTGAACTAGATATTCGAAATCAGCACCTCAAAAAACATAAAACCGTCGAAAAAAATAACTTGAAAAAAAAATTTTTTTTAAGCAACTGCCTGTCATTGGACTGTATTACTATTTTGAGCTTTTATTGAATTTTAGTTACTTTTTAAAACAAATTACACATTTTGAAAACAGAATTATGTTTTTTCACCCTTAAAACATAATATTTGCCCCCCAAAATGTCTTTCTACCATTAAAAGAACCGAAAATAGGCCCGCGGGCGCCCATTTTGTTTTTGACCGGAAGTCCCAAATGGCACTTCCGCCAAAGTAATTCTGGTCGATTTTGGATTCAGCATGTTTTAAACTATATTTCCACCAATTTTGGTACCTCTTTCACTATCTGAACAATTATTCCCTTTAACGCCCCACTATTGTTGCTTCCGAGTCAACAAAAACCTCACTTGTCAATATATTGTTTCTAAACAATGATACTTAAAAAAATGATGCTGTTAACTATTTATTTTCAATCTATAATCATATATTAAGTGTATAAATAAAGTAAATGTCAAAATAATTCATCTTTGACTTAATTTTTTATCCAATTTAGTTTAAATTTCAAAAAAAACTAAAAAGTGCAGTTTTTTTAGGGCTGTTGAGCACCCCCTTAAAATGAAAGTAGGAAGTTGAAACTTTGCCAGAATAATACTATAGGTAGATGTAAAAAAATGAGGGGGCGACGTTGTGTCTAGGACAAAGTTTATATTTTCCCATAGGAATGTGGACCACCCTAATAAGTATTCGATACCAAAGTATTCGATACCTAAAATTATTGATTTTGCCCATCACTATCCCTAGTGTCATACAATATCCTTTAAGTCCCTAACAAACCCCGATAAGTCCAGAATGGAAATACACTAACTTCTTTATGCTTTTTGTGCTATGCTCCTTAGAAGGATGGCTCTCTCACAATGGGTAACTGGACTTCAATGGACAATCAGATAGTGGAGTCACACCCGCCAAACACTACCTGTCACAAGCTGTGACTTCTTGCACAAAAGATTTTCCCAAGAAGGACGGTGCCCTTTTACGGCGGTCTGGAATCCACCTGTAAAATGCCCCCAACGAAGGGGATAGAATGGACGTGATTTAAAAAGTGATTTATGGCCTCTAGGGATTTGGATTGGTATCTCTTCAGGATAATGTCGGGAATCGGACAAAGGAGGTACAAAACACAACCCAGCTGTTCAATGACCAAAAGCAGGACCCTACACGCCACAACGCATTGAACAGCGCCGAGGGTTTCATTCAAAGAGTGCCAATTTTTCGGATTGTGGTCGCTAATTATACAATTTTTTTTATGCTAAGATTTTTTTTGTTCTAAAGCATTTTTCATGCAAAGAACAAACACATTCTGGGGGAAGAACCCCAGCCCTCCTCTTTTATACTTAGAACATTGTTACTTACAACTTTTTCAAAAGCGTTTTTCATGGAAAAAAAATTTCTGGGGAGGGACCCCCAGTTCCAGACCTCCCTCTGGTTCCTTTACTCACAACTTTTCCAGTACATTCTCTAATAAGACGCAAATTCTACCTAAAAATGTATTAAAAACTTACATTAAACCTCTCAAATATGCATGGGAGGGTGGGGGTTAATTTTGGGCAACTCCCGAAATAAATTTCTATATACGCCACCAAGAGGCCCGATTGATTAACACTGTTAGAATGAGGAAATCTCACGTTTTGAGATTAAATTTTATTAAAATAGTAGAGAATGACGTTTACATCAAGTATTTCCGTAGCCTAGTTTCTGAGATATAAATTTTTGAAATTTCGTTTTTTGTTTGGGCGCGAAAACACTTTCGAATCACAAATCATGCCCTGTGAGGTTCCAATGGTATCCAATAGAAGCCCGTTTTCTGATCACGTGAAAACAGAAAACACAATGGTTTTCATGCGCTGTGACGTCACATCCAATAGAAGCCCGTTTTCAGATAACGTGACTTTTCTGACGTTTTGACAAAAATAAAATTGAATTTTAAATTATTTAAAACACATTTTTGAGCTTAAAAATCAAAAATTTTGGAGTTTTAAACCATATTTCGAAAAAGTATAAAATCAAGCAAATCCCTCACTCATGCAAATACCTCATTAGTAGTGGTAATTTTTTTCATGGTAGATTAAATTAAGTACAGGAAAGGAACCCTCTTCATTGTGGATACAACTTTAAAACTAAATTTAAACGGACGGATCGTGGAAAAGTACTCTATTCCAAAATTGTTCGTTGTGGAATAATATTTCTTCCACTCTGTTCATAAGCAAACATATTGTTTAAGTATGAACATGTATCCGCAGCAATAGAAAAACTTAATTATTAGCTTCGGAGGGGAGATATTAAAATTATTTTTAAGACCTCCTCACACGCACATTATTATTTAAATGTAACACTACATTACAGAACATTTACAGGTTTAAGTTGAAGTAGTTAATACTGAAATTTTGTGTATAAGTTACAAGCCAAAAAGAAAAGGCTGTACACCCCTGGAAAGTATTTTTAAAACTTTTAATTCAGGCCCTTCCTGTGGAGTTAGGGCTCCCAAACCGAGGTTAAAAATGAAGTTTTTAAGCAGTAGTTGTCCCAAATATTGGGGTTATGTGTACCCCGGAATCTAATTAAAGGATCATATTATTTTAAAACCATTATGGACTATACTTATGGGCGGATTTATGGGGGGTCATATGGGTTCAATACTCCCCAGCTTTTTGAGAAATTTCCATTTTATTGATTGTAAAATCATATTTCCTGAGTCTTCACAGGGACAACTTGTCCCCAAGCATAAGTGGATTTAGGTTAGGTTGTGAATCCTGGGGGTCATACTGGAAACCTTATGAGAGGGTAAGCTGTCCCTGATGGCTTTGGAAACATGATTTTCCCTTATTAAAATGGAATTTCCTCAAAAGGTTGGGGGCATTAGTTACAGTTATTTGCCAAATTAGTGCTCAGAGCAGAAATAGCGTTTTTCGTACCAGGATTAATTGCTATACTCTGTTCACTTTGAACTGGCGCTTGAAAATATTTCCTTCCCCCCACCACCGATCGGTAACCATAGCAACTATCCTTGTCAAAGTGACGAAGAAGGCTTACTATTGGCTGCTCGAAGAGCGTAACTATGGTTACGCTTCTAGCGTGGGGGAAAACACTATATCTCAAGCGCCAATTCTAAATGAATAGAGTATAATTTGCCGGAGATCAGCTATAAATCTATTAAAAGTAAAAATCTACGAAAGAAAAGTAAAAATAAGTGAGCCCAACAAAAAAAACCGGTTTCTAATAAACACGAGCTGCCTTCCAAAGGAGGCTATAAAAATCCGCGGCTCCTGATTACTCCTTATGATGTGATAATCAGAACCTCGACAAAAAATAAAATCCTTCCCGCTAACTTTTTCCCCTCTTTTTTTCTCTCTTTCTCCCCTTTCCTCCACATCCTCCTTCTCCCTTTTTATTTATACAGTAGGCAAACCACCTCTGGGCATTAAAACTCGTGTTTATACGGAAGCAAGAAGAAGAAGGGAGATAGCATCTTCGTTTAATGAAGACGGGTGGGCGCGTGCACGTGGAGAGAACAAGGGGTGCTTTTACGTGTGGGAGGGGTCCACCCCACCCCCCTGAGTACGGCGATATGCGGAAATCCTTCGCACCATGTGCTTGGCACGCGCGGTATCCCCTCAGCTTCCGCGTTTTTGGGGAGTAGTGTTTTTATAAAGATGATGTGATGGACTTGACGCTGCTAAAATGTGCACTCATATGTATTAGAGATCGTGGCATTCACTACTAAAGCCACTACTAAAATTTGGACTAAGGAATCCAAATAAGTTGAAACATTGTTTTTTAGGGTCTGTTTCCAAAAATTATCTGGGGGAGGACCCCCAGATAATTTTACCGCCCACTGGGGAGCGTTGAAGAATTCTAGGGGGGGGCGGTGATGAGTTGAAAGGAAATTGGGGGAGTTATTGGAGTAAAAGGGGGCGCTGACTACTTTTAAACTCTTGCTTAATATATTTTGTTGGGAGAAAAAACTTGGGTGTATGTATGTATGTACTTTCAAAAGGCGTATAGTTACGGCAGCGGCATTTCCAAGGTTGGCTAAATTGGACCCAATTGGTTGGACCCAATGTTTTTTAAAAAAAAACATGTGAAAAAACTCACTTTTTGGACCCATTTTTGGGTTTTTTCAAGAAAAATCATTTTTGGAAGTTATGGGAATATTTTGGAAGATATTGAAGAAAAACATTTAATGAAATATCGTACCAAGAACTGCAGTTGAGTGGGTTTTTTCAAAATTTTAACCAGGTTTCAATAAGTAAGGTTTTTTTTAATAATTGAATGGGGTTCTTAAAAATTCAAGACGTTTTTGAAGTTCAAACTAGTTATAAAAAATTAAGATGGATTTTTTGAATTTCAGTATTTTTTTCAAAGTTAAATAGATTTCTTTCAAAATGTAATAGGTTTTTTCAAAGTTTAGGATATTTTTTATATTTTAATGGGTTTTTTCAAAATTTAAACTAGGTTTCTAAAATTAAATGGTGTTTTTTTTTCAATTTCTGGGAGTTTTTTAAAAGTTAAATAGATTTCTTCATTAATTAGGGTTTTTTTTCATTTTTGAAGTGTTTTTTTTTAATTTAGAACGTTTTAAGTTCCAACTAGATATAAAAATTAATGAGGATTTTTTAAATTTCAGTGGGTTTATTCAAAATTTAAACCAGGTTTCAATAAGTAAGGGGTGTTTTTGCAATTTCAGTGGGGTTTTTTTTCAAAGTATAAAAAGTTTCAACTTAGAAAAAACCCACTTAACTATGGAAAAGCTGACATTATTTTGATAGAACACATTTAACATAGAAAGAATTCACTAAAATTTGAAAAAAAACCCACTTACTATAAATAGGAGAAAACCACTTAATTTTGAAAAAACCCACACTTTTCCCGAAAAAACCCAGTTTGATATGTTTTTTTTCAGGGTTTTACTGAAAAAACCCAACCCACTTGGGTTTATTTAAAAAAACGGGTTTTTGCCAATCCTGCTGGCTATAGCACATGTTGCACGTGCCCCTTGCCCACGTTCTAGATCCGCCACTGGTGTATCAGATATATCGTTACTTTACCCAAACATTAAATAAAGAACACTTCGTAATAAAGCTAATTAATGCGTAATTTTATAACTGTCGGTTTAACTCTAATTACGTTCTGAACTTGTTACATTCGCTACAATTTACTGAGTACAAATTACTTCACTACAAATACTGAGTTTTCAAATAAACATCCATTTACAAGTGTTTTTCCTGAATAAATAAATTGTCTACATTTTAAGCTCAATTTTATCCATGTAGTTTAATTATTTTTTAGGATATTCAACTTCAAAGTTCTTAAATTCTGCAAAACTCAAAACTCATGTGATTGTAGCTGAAAAAAACTGGAATTTTAAAGTCGTCGTATTAAGAAAAAGCGTATGACTAATTGCTTTACTATAAACTTTTCTGACACATTTTAAAGCACACTAATGATAAGAAATCAAGCAGTTTGAAAAAATATTTTCTTAGTCCTGAGATTTAAGTGTATGGTAAAAATGACCTTATGTAAAATTAAAAGTTTGTATACTCCTTTTCCAGATCGAAATTCGTGGTTGATTTTTTTAAACGAGGTTCCATATATTACCACTCAATCACTTTTTAATTAATTTTATTGCATTTTCCAAAATAAAAAGAATTAAAACACACCAAAAAAGAAGTGTCGGAGAGTAATATGTTACAAATCGATAAATATAAAAACTTATACACGTACATTGAAATTGAATTTAGGACAACAGATGTTTTGGGAAATTGAATGTAACTCACTTTTAAACACCTAAGTTTCTTTACAATCATTAAGCCACAGATAGTCTTTAAGAGTTACAGGAATGTCCAATTCTCCAATAGTTTCCTCGTTGAGATTATGAACTTCAAATAAAGTGTTCCGCACTTGAACTCTTGATAGGTGTTTTAGAGAGCGAGGCTCCGGGACTTTCGGCACTGGACAAATAGTATTGACAGTCTTTTCGTATTCATCACAAAGTCTTTTAAGTAGATCATCAGTCCTCCCGATTATACAGGGATTCAGTAAATTGTACAGTTCATTTGCCGTAATAAAAGCGTATGGTAGGGCTTTCCACAGCAAGCTGATGGCGTTTCTGTTCTCCTCCTTAATGAAAAGAGCCACTAAGAGTTCAATTGCCAATTGCATACGAAGGATATCCTCAGTCTCAAATAGCTTTCTTGGATCCAGAAAAAAATAAACTGGTACATTGTCCACCCTGAAAGAAAAGATGTAATTGAGGTTAATATTTAGGAAAATATACCGCGTACGATTTTAATTGAAAAAATATTCTTTATATCTGAAAGTCGTGGGAAAAGTTTTAATATAATTGTTTATTAGTTATATATAAAACTATATTAAATTTGTTGGTTTATAATTTGTTATTACAAACTCTTCCCCCCTTCCATTTAACAAAATGTACTGATATTTATTTTTATCAATGGGAAAACTTGTCCTTAAGGATTTAAAAAAATAGTTATTCCTAATTATCTCTCTATTCTAAAAAAAAGTTTTTGGCGAACGGTTTCCAGAGAAAGGCTTTACGTTAATGTAGTGATGAAGTAAAAGTAACTTTGATAATCTAAAAATAACTGCTGTGCAAAAATTAAGGACGGAACTGTCTTTTCAACATAACACCTAGTTAACTTATTGTTCATCCTTGAAAATCATACCAATAGATGTTCAAGGGGTGAGAATACAAATACAGGGCATGGGAACAAATTTTCACTATCAATATTTTAAGGGGGTAAATGGGCCCTCCATTGATAATGGAGTTCCATTACACATTTGGAGCAGTGACAGGAACGTCTATGTCAGAGGTATTTAACGGAGAAATTTAAGTTTTTTGCAATAAATATGATTATTCCTGAACTCAATGCATATTTTTAAACGTTTGTACGGTGTCGCGAAAAAACCGTTCAAAACAAAAACCGTTCAGACAAAAACCGTTCAAAAAACAAAAAAAAACTCATAGCTTTACACATGTAATAAATTTATTTGTTTTTTATTGAATGGTTTTTGCATTGAACGGTTTTTTCGTATATCCGTTTGTACTGCCTTTAAATGGTGTTTTTTGGGTTTTATTGAGAGATATCGGTCTAATCCTCATTTTTGGCAAGTTTTAGCTTCAGGGTCATTTTTTGTACGAGGTATCTTACCGTCAACCATGTTTTAGAAGGTCTTACTTACATGTGCCTGATTGCGTTTAGGTCTAGGGACCTGAAAAGTAACTTTATTCTTTCAATATCGTTACTTATGATTAATTTTGAGATAGTCAAATTATGATTTTCTGCAGTTTTTTCTCTCATAAAGAGAAATCCATGACCCGAGAGGTCTTCTAAAAGAAGTAAAAGGGACATGAGAACACAGATACGCAATTGCAGATATCGGTGAAAATTTCTGTGCTGCCCAAGGGGTACTGACGGTAACAAAAATAGTTTCACAGTAAGGACATCTGCTATTAACGTTCAAAAAAAGAAATATTTTTAGTGTTTATGGACTTGCACATGTCTGAAAAGAATGTTATATCTGTAAAAATATCTTGATTATCTTTAAGATGAAGTTTAAAGAGATCGAATTTCTCCTTTGAATCTGTACTATCCTTATAGACATTTAAACACCCCCTATATACTCAAAAGAGATTTTCCTTGATGTCTGCAATTGCATATCTATATTCTCATGGCCCATTTGCTTCTTTTAGAAGGCATTTCGGGTCAAAGATTTCTTTTTATTAGTAAAAAAGCTGCAGAAAATCAGAATTTGACTACTTCAAAATTATTCATAAGTAACGATATTGAAAGAATACAGTTACTTTTCAGGTCCCCACCCCAGACCTAAACGCAATCAGGCACATGTAAGATCTACTAAAAACATAGTTGACGGTAAGATACCACGTACAAAAAATGACTCAGAAGCTAAAACTTGCCAAAAATGACGATTAGACCGATATCTCTCAATAAAACGTAAACAAATACCATTTAAAGGAAGCACAAACGTTTAAAAATATGCATTGAGTTCAAGAATAATCATAATCATTGCAAAAACTTAAACTTCCGATTAAATAACTCCTACATAGACGTTTCTGTCACTGTTCCAAATGTGTAATGGAACTCCATTCTCAATGGAGGGCCCATTTACCCCCTTAAAATATTGATGGGGAAAATTTGCTCTCGTGTCCAGTATTCTCACCCATAGAACATCTTTTGGTATGATTTTCATGGATGAACAATAATTCTACTAGCTGTTATGTTGAAAAAACAGTTCCGTCCTTAATTTTTGCACAGCAGTGTAATAAATTCATTACAATTACTATTTAACTTTTTTAATCGAAGATCTTGTTTTCACGTTTGCTCGGTTCTAGATAACATTTATTAAGTCAATCGGTTAACTAAGTACTAAGTGTCTGTAGATACAACCAGGGCCCGATTTAGAAAATTTGTAACACTTCGCCCAACATGCAGCATACGGGTAAATAACTGACATTTTTAAAGAAAAACACTCAGTATTTTGTAATTTTCTTCCCAAAAATAAATTATAAAAAATACCACCCACAGTTTATTGCTTTCTTGTTAGCTTAATCTAATGGCACAATTAAGTTTTTAAAATAGGTTTTTATTTATTTTTGAAAAATTTTAAACATAATGGTAACTGACTGACATTTATGAAACATTTATTATGTCAGTCAGTTACCATATGTAGTTTAAATTTTTTCAAAAATAGATAAAAACAAATTTTGAAAATTTAATTGTGCCTTTAGATTAAGCTAACAAGAAAAAAAGTTTAATTACATTAAATGTTTGTAGTAATATAATCACATGTTTGATGTTTGTATAACATTAGGCTTTATTTGGACAACAAATTATGAAAAAACGTTCTGGAAAGTATAAAAAGTTATTTATTCTATAAATTTATGTTTACTTTAGAAAATAAAGGGGCCTCTCCTTTAGACCCGGGCCTGGTAAATTAGAGCCTGGATACAACTGTCCTTCGGTACAACAGTCTCCCCCATGATAAACATAAACCAAGATAAGTTAAAATTATATACCAGTTACAAGTAAAAAAAACTCGAAAAAGATTTTCAGCACAACCAATATAAAGTTGTTCAGGGGGATAGGGGGTGAGCCACTCTCCCAAAAAAAATGGAAAAGGTGTACCAAAACAAGTTAAAACCCCTTTTTATGTGGTCAAATTTCCACAACATTAGTGGGAGAGCACCCCCAGATCCCGTTTTGTTTTGGAACTCTATTACTTTTATTCATATTTTTTTTAAGTATCAAGTTCATCAAGATACCAATCCTACCTAAATATGACGTATTATCTTTGCTCGTGATAATGACTTATTTTTTAAGTGGATATTTTGGGCCTTACTGAAATAAATTTCGATACACGCTACTGAAATTTTTCATACACAAAATATCTATGTAAAATTTTTTAAATATTTAATATTGTAAAAATCACTAATGAAAAATCTTATGAATTACAAAACTTTAAATAACTGACTTAAAGAACTTACCGCATTCCTTCCATGAATACATCAATCAATCCTTCGAAGTAATAGCAAAGGAAGGTGTAATGAAATCCGTATCTGATAAATAATTTTTCACAAAAATGGTGACATTCTTCATCTTGCAACCAGTCAGCAAGCCAATTAACGCCGATGACATCCCATGCATGGAACCGTTGCTTCACAAGACAGTCTAGAATTAACTTTACATTATTCTCCGGCAGGAAGGAGATGAAAGAGGCAATATCACCATTCGACGCATATTGTAGATCGTTGAGAAATGTTATGCAATACTCTGGAGTGAATTTTCCGAGCTTGACTAGAGTTTCAAACAACAATACAAAGCTTTCTTGGAGGATCATATTAGCAGAAATCTCTTTGTCTTTGAGGTATTTTCTGATGGTCAAAAAGTACATTTCAGTAAAGGCAGAAATGGGTGTTTTTTGTACACATCTAATGCTATTTCTTAACATCATCTCAAAGAGATACATTTCTGACTCCATGTTTTCAAGATCATTGTAATTTTCCGCCTCATAGTTCTTCAACCGCAGAAGGGCCCATTGAATGAATTTTTTCAGCTCTGGAAAACGAACGCTGACCAACAGTTTAAAGTCCTCCATTGCAACGATGTAGAATATCACAAAATATGTCGATCCAAAATGAGCACAGAGCACAGAGAAGCGCTTCTAAGAGGAAGTAACAACTTTCGTAAAACCACGTGCTTTCTCGTTGTTAGTATACGGTGAAATAATCAGACCGCGCGCGCACTCGGACACGAAGACGAATGAACTGGTGTTGACTGGACGACACGAAGAGGGGTCTGCTCTGCGAGTTCCGGGGATTCTTCACGGGGATTGGCTTCCAACTCCCGATCCCCTGCGGCGGTAACCTTCTAGAATATTTTAGATCATGGTTCGGCAAATGGCACGGCCACATGGTTCGCTTCCTGACTTAGAGAAGTTATTTAATCAATAAGTGGCTTCGAACATATTAAATTAACAATTTAATTAAGAATATAGCGTACCTTTTCTCAAGTTGCGTCTATGTAAAAATATGTGCATCCGAAACTAAGAATTTGAAACTAATTAAATATTTTTTTTGTTCTCTGGACCCATGGGCGGATTTAAGGGGAGTCGTGGGGAGTCAAATTTTCTTGGGGACGGCCCCAGATCCCTTTTTCTGCTTTGAATATACTATTATCAAATTTTTACATTGAAGCTAATCAAAAAGCAAATTATTAATTATAGCAAAAAGTGGCTGGAAAATGTCATTTTTCAAAATGAATAAGGGCATTTTTGGGTGGTTTTGGTCATCAACCCAAGGGGCAAATGTACTACGTAGTATGTACGCCACGCCACTGCAACTGCCCTTGTCTCAGTGGTGGATCTACGAGGGGGCCTAGCCACCCAAAACGTCTAATATTTTACTAAGTTTGTCAAAACGCAAAAAATCTATATCCGAAATTCGGATGAGGCGTACCAAAACGAGTTGAAAAAGCGGGGTTTTTGACTTAAATTTCCTAAAATTTTCTGGGGGAGGACCCCCAAACCCCCTTTTAGTGGTTTGAGTAGGGTTAATTCACTACCTTTTCCGTATTACCATTAACAAGAAGATTCAATTGGATTATGAAAATTCTTAGCCCCCAAAAAACAAATCTTGGATCTGCCATTGCCTTGTCTGAACCTCACTAAAATTTTTCAAATTTATTGGGACCTCGAGTAAAACTACATATGGCCCCTATTCTAGATAATCAACTTCAATTTTCTTCTCTTTAATGAAATGAAACAATTCTACAAATTGGGTTCTACATATCTAAGTTTATGTTTCACATAAGTCTGTTTTGAGGCAAAGAAAGGCAGACAATATTGGCGGGACTGAAAACTGAGCGCGTTTCTATTAATAGCTATCTCGTCTGACATAGATAAATTTAGGGGGGAATGAAATTTCATTAAGATGAAAGAAAATGTTTTTTGTTATCTACGATGTATTTGATAGATATAGGCTATTGAAATATTAAAGTTTTACGTGCTTGTAACAAGATTCAAAAAGTTGATATTTGCTGTTTTTTTAAAGTTAGTTTCAAAAGTTTAATTAAACATAACAAAGGGGACATCCATAAATTAAGTGAGGCGTTTTTTCCAAAATCTGGACCCCCCCTCCCCCTTGGTGAGATTTAGTGAGATTTTGCTGGACCCCCCCTCCCCCAAGTGAGATTTACCTACAACTTTTTAAAAATAATTTGCAGTATCTTATCTGTGTGTATTCCTTTCTCATAATTACAAAAAGGAAAATCGTATAATTTCTGACTTGAAAAGTTGACGTGAGATTTTAATCGACCCCCCTCCCCCCTTGGTGAGATTTGGTGAGATTTTTCCAAACCCCTCCCCCCCTTTTTGACCTCACGTAATTTATGGATGTCCCCAAATGAAATTTCATTAAATAAGCCTCATCACTGTATATAGGCTGCAGCAAAAATTACATGATGTAAAAAAATAATACAATTCTAGTTTTACCAATCCTCTTTTAAAATGGCGTTATCTTAATTTTAACGTTTTATTTCATTTACAGCTTATCATAAGCGGGACGATAACGTCTTATCGCTGTACTGAATTCCGGATTTTCGCGGAAACAGGTGAATTTCTAAGCAATATGTCAAGGTCAAAGTGTTGGCTTGGATAAAAAGGTTCCTTATCTATGCGATAGTTCAATCCGGTCCGGTCCTTTGAATCTCTTTCTCACGCCTTCATTCACAAAGCTACAAAAGATCACATTCCATCACCCCCCATCGTAAAGAATGCTTCTTCCCTTTGTTCACTGCTTGCCCTTGCTCTCCTCTTGGTGTCTCACTATATGAAAAACATTTTTGGTCAGTTTGAGTTATTTGTCAGTAAGCATAGGATTTCTTCTATGCAGTTTAAAACGCGTTTAAGTCATAGAGGTATAAGAATAATAGAGACGGCATGGACGGCAACCCTGTGTTCCAAAGATCAATGCTAGGCAAAAAGAATTCTTTAACATTGGAGCTCCCATAGACGCGTCGATTTCGAAGGTGAAAAATCGTAATAACTCACAGAAAAATGATCGGAAAAAGAAAAAACACCTGGTTATGATGTAGAAGGAAAATACTAATTATTCTGAGCTCAAAAATTCATAATATCTCCGAAAAATTTTTATTAATTGGATTTTAAAAAACTTCGCGCCGAGTTCGTTCGACTTTCATGAGCTATTTCGATTATATTTGACAGAATTTCAGTTAAATTACTTCTAGTATTATATAATGAAGATTTGTGAATCGATTGGATGTGTTTTTGAGTCATTCAAATCAATATTTCTGGTTGAAAATTGTTTTTTACGAAGTTAAGTCATGAAATGCGCTTTGGCGGCCGTTGGCGATCGAGCTTGGTGCTTGTTTTGTGTTGGCGCGGGTTTAATTTTAGCGCGTTATTATTTTTTATTTTGCCTCTTTCTCAAGAATTCAAGAAGATAACTTCCAATAATTTTTAAGGAATAATATAAATGCATATTCCAATTATTGAGATGCAGTGTCTACATAATGGTGATTTTATAAGTTTCCGTGGATTTTTTTTGCCATATTGTAAAGACTATTTTTAGATTGCTGCTACATTAATGCTAAATGTATCAAAATTAGTTACCAATATTTACATTTATGTAATTTTTGTCACAATATTGTTAATATTATTATGGATATTTATACAAGATTTGGGTATTTCTTTTAGAATTTTAATACCTCAATAAAATAATGTAATAATAATTAATGTCTCCATCACTGGGCTGTTAAAGAAAATTTTCGCTTTGATATCCTTGAAATTTCATAACACAACACCTAATCAGTAGAATATAATCTTATTAATTTAATTTACTAGTTCAAAAGTCATCAAATGTTTAATTCGAAAATATTTTTTCAGTTGCGAGTTTGCCATTAAAAAAACTGTAATCAGCAGATTGGTTGGTTGGGGTTTTATGGCATAAGACCCCCTATTTTCAGAAAAATATTATTTTGAAGCCACATACTCTTATGAATGAAGATTACCGTCACTCTTTTTCCTATTAGTTTTTGGGTATTTAAATTTTGAAGTTTCAAGCTTTTCGGTGCCTTTTCGGTTTTTGCAACATTGTTTGCTAAGATCGCGAAGTGATAAGTAGAGGGGGTTAACGAGCTTTAATGAGAAAGGGGAAGAGTCTCCAAGTTAAATAAGGTAAAAAGTAGACCATCAAATTTCAAAGTGATAATTCACTTCACAAATCCTTAAGCTTCTTCCCTGTATGTTTTCGGATGTAATTCGCTATTCAAATTACACAATTTATGCACTTCTATATAAAAGCAAAATTAATTAACTATTTTTTTAATCTTTCTAACCACTAAAGTAACAGTTTACTTTAACTTTTGTATTCATCAATTTAAAATTGCTTTCCTTTAAATATTACGTGTGCTTTATCGTTGTGAATTAGAATAGGATACAGAGTAGTGTTAATTTCATTTATGTTTCAGATAACAGATACTGGAATTAAAATTACTTAAATAAAATGTAACCTTTAAAAACAGAAGCTATCACTAATTTATATTTTAACTGTAAAAAATACAATAGCATTGATACAAAAATACGAAACTCCTTAAGCAACAAAAATAATATATATTCTGAGCGTCGTGCCAAACAGCGCGATAACCTCGCCAAATAGCGTGAAATCTCGTAAATCATAGCTTTGACATGCTAGGCAGTTTTGGGATCGCTCGCTTCCGTTGAAATCGAACCCGATTCCTCCTCTATTCTTCTTTCCTAACTCTATGGTTTAAGTGTATATGTTAAGCTCAAACCCCGAAATCGCTCACTGAGCGAAAAAAACGACCACTTCGCGGAGTGGCATTTGCAAAACGGCCACAACCCGAAATTCGGGTTGTGGTATTTTCAAAAACGCTCACATCGCGGAGTGGGATTTGCAAATTGCCACTACCCGAAATTCGGGTTGTGGTATTTTAAAAAACGCTGACTCCGCGATGTGGTATTTTCCAATGTGGTATGTCATTATTAAATTTGTTTTTATAATTATTTAATTAATATTACTTCGATTTTTGACAATAATTGTTGACGTATTACCAGTTGACTCTTGTTTAAAAATTATTCCCTCAATTTTTATGCAAGCAATTAATCAATTATACTTTTTAATTTACTTTTAATCAATCAATCAATTTATTAACAAAAACAAAAATTTACACAGAATTAAAAGAAAAAAAACAATTGCAAATACATCCCAAAGAAGCCACAGCTCGGACTTATTTGTATAATAAATGAAAAAACGATGAAAACATGTCATAAAATTGAGCGTTTTATTGATTTTAAATTTTTAAAATAATGCAACAATAATAAAAAATGTAATTTAAATTTAATTAAATAGAAATTAAACCGAAAATTTCAAGGACAATTCCAAATTTAAAACTGAAAAAATAAAAAAAAACCTTTAATAAATCTAAATTAAGTACAAAAGTCTTAAAAGAACAAATTGAATTAGACTATACATATAAATTAAATTTCGGCAAAACCTTTCGGAGAATGGTACGGCGTATTAAATGGGTCTGGTATGATAAAATCCTAAACCAGCCAAAGAAAGTCTGTGGAATGTTTCATTTGGCCAAACTTCCCACATTAGCGCCAACCATCTTTACAAAAGTCTATTTCGGGTTGTGGTTCTATTCAAAAACGGCCACATCGCGTTCTGGCATTTTGAAAATACCACATCGCGGAGTGAGCGTTTTTGAAAATACCACAACCCGAATTTCGGGTTGTGGCCGTTTTGCAAATGCCACTCCGCGAAGTGGTCGTTTTTTTCGCTCAGTGAGCGATTTCGGGGTTTGAGCCTAACATATACATTTAAGGTATTTAAGAGTAAATGTTTTTAAAAGGTATGAAAGATATGATTTCAAATCAGTGGGGTTTAACCTTTAGGGAACGTACCCATACTACGTGACCCATTCAGGGGAGGGAGGGGGGTCTTCAAAATACCACGCTCGGTCACAGGGGGGAGGGGGGGGGGCTTAGGCTTTCGTCACGTAGTCAATTTCTTCTAGTCAATACGACAAACTTAAGCCAAATTAATTACTGAAATTTGCCAAATTAAGACTAATTAAGCCAAATTAATTATTAAAATTAGACAAATTAAGCAAATTTAATTTTTTTAAACTTTCTCTTTGCAAAAAATGATGGCAAACCGTATTTATGAATTACTACGTGAAAACTAAAGGGGGAGGGGGGGTCTTGGCATATACTACGGATGGTCACCAAGGGGGGGGAGGGGGGTCAAAAATGGTAAAAAATGGGTCACGTAGTATGGGTACGTTCCCTTAGTTACCCGAGTGCCAATTGAACTTTTTGAAGAGAGTGGAGTGCCACAGACAGAGTAAAAAGTGAAATACTACGTATTTCTATTCTATATATACAATAATACAACGCAGGCAAGTCAGGCTTATTTCTACACAGGAAGATTTATTTCGGCTATCACTAGAGTTTCAATTAAGGATTGCACAACTTTGAATATGCAATGCAAAAATGTTGATTGGGGCACTACTTACTTATTACATATATAGTAACACCTTATATACTTATAAGTAATGGTTATAAGTATTTTAAGTAATGGTACTATAAGTAAGTTATAAGTAATGGTACTTAAGTACTTATATAGTTACACCTTTCTTCCTTCATAAAATTGAAGAAATGCTGATAAAAATATTTAATTCAAAAATTAAAGAGAAAGTCCTTCCTTAAAAACTGGGCAATTCACAATTTTTTGAAAAATAAAGGAAGGAAAAGATTTTTAAAAAAAGTTAACAATAAAAAAGTGAGGATAGAATTTAAACTTAATAAACTAAGGGATAATGGGGTAATAAGAAACATCTGCGTCTTAGTGTGTGGGCCTGAAAATCTGAAAAAAAAAATCACAAAATATCTTCAAGACATACTTTATATCCCATAAAAATTTCATTGTTTTAGAATAGTAATGAGGAAGTTGCATGATTTTTTATATTTTTTTAATAGATTCTTTTTGCAAAAATAAGCCACTACCCAAAATTTGAGGCCGATCGAGAAATTTTTTGATTGCCAAAAAAATTAACAAAAATCCACTTTTTAAAAGCGCGCGAAAACGCCAAGAGTTTGGGATCATCGTATGTTGACGTCATCATACGATAAACATTGTTGGAAAGCAATGGAGTTAATGGTATGATTGTTGACATCTTTAAACAAAAAGCGTTTTCAGTCACGTGCTTTTTTTCTCGACTTTTAAATTAAAATATTTACCTATACATTTTTTTGAAAAATTGACAGATATTTCATTTTACCATACAAAAAACCATACGGAACACTTGACACTTGTTTGTTTTTGAAAATCTGACACATGCAACTTCCTTATTGTTTCAGTGAAAAATTTCCGTTCGAAGTTGATGCGGGTAGCAAGTCATAAACGTAAACGCCTTTTCAACTATTTCAATTTATCTTGTTTTAGCTACTGAATTATTTTGGAATTTTTTAGTGAACTTTTTTTAGGAGGGCTTTATAATTAACTTTCTGATCTTCAATTTAGGGTTGTGGATCATTCTTATAAGTGCCCTGTTTCTTATTACTACGATTAAACAAAACAATGGGGTAGTAAGAAACACTAGCATTTTATCTATGAAAATTTATTTAACACATTTTCCTCTGTCATTTATATTTATATGACAGAGGAAAATGCAATTTTGTCGTTCTTATTTCATTTATCAAGTTAAAATTAGTGGGTAGAAAGACAACTTTTACTCACCACTTCAAAGTTTATTGAAAAATTTATAAATATTTTGATCCACATTTAAATAAATTTTGCGTTTTATGGTGAGTAAGGGCCGTATTCAGAAACTTTAACACGAGATGGAAACGAGATGAGAACGAGATGGAAACGAGAACGTTATGGAAACGATGAATTTGAAACGATATTTTCCCGAAACACTAACGGGAGTTTCCGATCCTTTCCCTCATTGGATAAAATCTCCTACGTCACCAAGCAGACCAAGACGAGATTTTTTTTTCAGCCAATCAGAGTCAGCTAAATTTCTCGCTTTTGAAGAGACGGGTGCTCTTGAACGACCATTTCCAATTTATCGTTTCGTGATCGTTACGTGAGATTTTACAACGTTTCCATCTCGTTCTCATCTCGTTTCTATCTCGTGTTAAAGTTTCTGAATACGGCTCTAAAGTAAAATATTAAGCCGTTTTATTACATTAGTTTTTCCGGATATTAACTAAAAGCTATATTGAACTATATTGGGGTGTCTATTATATTATGAACTTCCTGAACCATTCAAACCCAAAGAAAAGGGGTAGAACTGAGTTTATTAAGAGGAAGTGGAACCGACTTTAAAAAACTGAGTTTGCAAAACAAATAGTATTGAGTTGATTTTGGGAGAGAATAACCTATTGGTTAACTGAGTGGTTTTTAAAGATAACTTATTTAATTAAATTATCCAAAAATTTTACTTTGTTTTAATTTAAGTTACGAAATTTGTGAAGGAAAAATTTGATTTCAGTGGCTATAAAGGAGCAATTCAAGACTGACCACCAGTCGTATGAAAAAATTTATTAAGAAAACAATATTGTCTATTCATTGAAATTTTTTAAAAAAAAGTTCTCTGATGTTTTTTTTCCTTTCAACTATGTGATTCAATATTTTATCGAATGATAATCCCAATTAATGCAAATAAGGATCTATAACTTTTACATTTAAAAAGAAAGTTTTAATTTTTCTAAGTTGAAGTTATGGATAATCTTCTTCTTTTTTTTAGCTTTAGCATTTTTAAACCAACCTTAATAATTCCAGGCCATCAGCCAGTGAAGTGAAATCCCAGTTTAAAATGAAAATATAAGATTTATATATGTTTTAATATGTTGGAAATACTCTTTACAAATTCAAGACACATTTATTGAATGTGTCAACTCATTACCACATTACCTATCATTACCACATTACCTACTCCCTACTCAAAATTTACACACTAATATGAGAAATTTATCATTATTTTTATCACACCGTCGTGCTTTGAAGAGGAATTTTAAAAATTGGGCGCTGGGCGCTTTGTAATTTGATTTAAAAGTGAGTATATAGGTACCTTGTTCTAAAAAATTATTAGTTTAAAATTAATTAAAAATTATTAATTAAACATTTTTAGAGGGGGGTATTGGAATTTGGAGTGATATGGAGTAAATTTAGTCTATTTCTAGTCAAAATAGAAAAATTTCTGGCTTAACTACTGCTCAATTACCGTTTGTTAGGTAAAACATTCTGATACTGTTATATTAATTTATGCAATTTCTTTGATTTCATTTCATTAGAATAGTAGAGTAAATTATGGAGAAAAAGTATGAAAAAGTAATTTTAGAAAAATGAGCTAGGTTTAAAATTCAGGGGGAAATCTTTAGAATGATGCTACACTTGCATGACATTAAAACAGAATTACTTTGATTGATATCAGATTAATAATTGATTAAAGTTAATGACAAGAAAACCGAAATAAACAAAACAACTCCAATGAAAATAATCGTATATACTCATATATGAGACGTAACACTCCATAACAGTACAGAAATAAATATTTAATCTTGACCATTGGTCAAGCAACATGAAACTTAAATAGAATGTCCATATTAAAACAGTGGCGGATCCAGCCTGGACCTAAGAGGGGGGCAACCACATTTTAAGAAGGCTGGAGGTTCTTCCCTAGAAGAATTTTTTAAATTTGAGTCTATTATTGGAAATACTTGGATGACGTCTTAGGGAAAAAAGGGGTCTGTGGGAGTCCTCCCCCAGAAATTTTTTTTAAAATTTTACATATTTAAGCACATTTTAAGTATAATTCGCATAAAAAAAGAATAAGAGTTGTGAGTAATTTATTAAGTTTGATGTACCAAAGGGATCTGGGGGCCCACCCCCAGAAGATTTTTAAGAAAAATTGACTCTAAAAACAGGTTTTTAACTAGTTTTGGTACCTATTAAGCCCGAAATTCAGGTATACATTTTCCTGTAGGATTTTCAATTTGGTGAGCAGAATGTTAAGAAGTTCTTAATAACTTAGTTCCAAATGGAAAAGGGGGTCTGGGAAAAATTTAGGAAATTTGACCCGATAAAACATGGTTTTAACCTGTTTTTGTATACCTAATCCGAATTTCGGATGTCCGATTTTCCTTTTTCCTTTTCTTACCGTAATTTTTAAAAAAAGGTACCTGAGCCCAAGGGGGGGGCAAAAGGCCTGTTGCCCCCCTGGATCCGCCACTGTATTAAAAATTAGAGACCAAAGCTGTCGGGACCAAACGTTCCGTTCGGTCAAACGTCCCATTCAGTCAAACGTCCCGTTCGGTCAAACGTCCCATTCCGTCAAACGTCCTGTTCAGCAGGGACGTGCCAACGTTTTTGAGAGTGGGGGGTGCGAAGCATTTTTTGTTGGGCTATAACCAGAATGATGTGCCAAACTTTGTTAATGTATGAAAAGTAGGTTGTTAATACTTTCACCTAGGCATCAAAGGGGGTCTGGGGGTCCTCTCTCTGAAAATTTTGTTGAAATTTAGCTTCAAAAAGAAATTTTCTACTCCTTTTTATACATTTGTTACCCTTTGAAACCCACCTACAGACCATCCACTTCTTGTATTCCTTAGAATTTTCAAAGGAGAAACAGTAGGTATATTATAACCATAATATTTTAAAAATAGCATTGGAATCACGTCAGTGTCGGATCCAGGATTTGTTTTTTTATAGGGGGGCTAAGAATTTTCAAAATTAAAATCGTCTTCTAATTACCTAAAGGGGGGTCTGGGGACCTCCCCAGAAAATTTTTTTGATTTAAATCTGAAAAGCAGGTTTTCAACTCGTTTTGGTACTCCTAATCCGAATTTTGGGCATATATTTTTAAGAATTTAATTTACATTTTGGTAGAATTTTGACGAACTTATTTTAAAAAAGTCGTAAATATTAGAGTTCCAAGTACCAAAAGGGGTCTGGGGGTCCTCTCCCAGAAATTTTCTGAAAATTTGACCCTAAAAAACAGGATTTTAACTCGTTTTGGAGTAGCTTTACCCCTGAGTATACACATCCCTGAGTTCCGACCTCCGCTTTTTCTTACTGTTAGTTCTCATTCCTTTTGGGGGGGGGCTAAAGCTCCCAAGCCCCCCTGGATCCGCCAGTGAATCACGTTACACATAATGTTAAGATTTTAAAATCTTATCTTTCAAGCAAAAATGGGGGGGGGTTCTGGGGGTCTCCCCCATAAATATTTTGAAAACTTATCTTTAAAAGTAAAGTTTTAGCTCATTTTGAGACTCCTTTTCAGAGAGACTTTTTTTCAAAGAAAAAATTATAAATATACCCCAAATTTTCAATGAGGCTGGGGGTCCTTCCCCAGAAGAATTTTTAAAATAGGCAATTTTAAACTATAGTGTTTTATCAAATGTAACCGAGCAGAAATATCTTGAAGACCAAAATTTTTGCAGTTTTCTGTGTCAACATAACACATATTTGAATTTTCAACAGTAAAAAATGAAATTTTGGGTCGAAAATTGGAAAGAAAAAAGCTATGAAACCAAAAATTTTTAAGAAATTTGTTTGAGTAATTTTTACACTCAAAGTAATACGCATTTAAATAATATTAATGTCAAGAAAATTGCCCACTTAATGGCCCGTTTCTGTTAAGAATTGAAAATATTAAGCACATATCAGATGGATGATAATAATGCGCTTTGAATAGTTTAAATTATTCATTATTTACAACAATATTCCTTGCCCCCTCCGTCTCCCCTCATTATTAACTAAGGGCATTTATGACATGGGTGATGCTAATGCCTTTTGCAAAAGTTTAAATTATTCATTACAATAATATACCTTGCCCCCTCACCTCCTTAGGTGAGGGGCAAGAATCTATTTGGCCCGTTTTTGGGCCATCAAGTGGGGAGATTCTTGAATAATATCATGAATATAAGACAAACTGGGTTGAATTAAAAAAAAATTTCAAAAGTTTTTCGAATTAGATGATGCCTGAAAAAATTTCATGAAAAACTGGGGGGGGGCGAAATATAGTGTTCGCCCCCTCACTCTCTAAACTGCGGGGGCGAACCCCCCCCCCTGCCCCCCCTGTTGGCACGTCCCTGCTGTTCAGTCAAACATCCCATTCGGTCAAAAGTACTGTCAGTCAAACATCCCATTCGGTCAAACGCCCCGTTCAGTCAAACATTCCGTTCGGTCAAAAGTCCTGTCAGTCAAACGTCCCGTTCGAGCAAAAGTAGTCTTTCGGTCCAGTGGCAATCGGGAAAGAAGCGCTTTGGTAATGAGGAAGTTGCATGATTTTTTTTTATTTTTTTAATCGATTCCTCTTGCAAAAATAAGCAACTACCCAAAATTTGAGGCCGATCGAGAAATTTTTTGACTGTCAAAAAAATTAACAAAAATCCCCTTTTTAAAAGCGCGCGAAAACGCCAAGAGTTTGGATGTGACGTCATCTTATACTAAACATTGTTGTAAAGCAATGGAGTTGAAGGTATTATTGTTGACGTCATCTTATAGTTTAAACAATAAACGTTTTCAGTCACGTGTTTTTTTCTCGACTTTTAGATTAAAATATTTAATTACCTGTACATTTTTTTGAAAAACTGACTAGATATTTCATTTTACCATACAAAAAACCATACGGAACACTTGTTTGTTTTTGAAAATCTGACACATGCAACTTCCTTATTGGTCTGATGGATTTCGGTCTATCGGGCGCGACCCATACACATTAGAGAACATATATGATGAGAGAGAAGGTAAATCTTACCTTTTCAGGCACATTTCTTGAGTAGTTTCTTGAAATTTTTAGCCCGCTTTGTGGGCTAAAAGGATTGCAAAAAAATCAACAATCAATCAACCAATGAAGTTTCGGTTTTCCGTTCTATGTCGCAAGAAGAAATAACTGTAACCGATTTGTCTGTGAACCGCTTTAATTGTTTTGTTTTGTTATATTCGGGAATCGAAAACAATGCAGACGAGTTCCTCTGGTAAATAAAGTGACAAAATTTGAATTTACTAAACCGAATAATCATGGAAGCTTACATGTATGAAGGGAATTCCCCAATTTTGTCTCATTCTGAAGATTCAGGCTGCCAAGAAGATGAACCGAACCACACTGTGGCTTACATTCATAGTCAAGAATTCGAATTACACTTAAATAAACATCCTAGATTGTATGGAACGGTAAGAATATTTTTTTTCAAACGAACGTGTATTATTTCAAAAAAATTTAACTTCCCAATAAGCCGCCGACTTTAATCCTTTAGTTTGAAACGTAGTTGCTCACGTTTTCTTTGTCTCCCGACAAAGATGTTGAGATTTAAGAGGCTTTTAGTCGCTATTCCTTCTAAAGTTACTTATATTTTTCGCTTTATTTTGTACGAAAAGTAATTTTACGTTAGCACTTTTAAGCTTTGAATTTGGGGAAATTGTCTATATGTTTAATTAAATAGGAATTTAGAAGCTTTTAGAGAGTATATATTTTCTTGTCTCTAAATATTTACGCATTTCACCATTGAAATAAAATCATTTTTCTAAGAACCTTTTGTTTCCCACTTTGTTAAGATGTTCCTTTAAAATATTTTCAATTTTATTAGTTAGCTCATATTTCCATGATTTATTAATCTACATTACTTGTGGAAATCTATATTTTCATAATTATCAATATTTTTAAGCTTCAATCTCATTTGACCTTTTTCTTGACCTTGATAAATTAATATTCCCATAAATTTTATTCTACTTTTGTTAAGTGCGAACCTATTATCAATGATACCGTAGTCAGAAGTGTCCAACTCAGTTTTGTAATTAAAAAATCGGATGTAGTCTCTTAACATGTTTAGTTCCATTTTTTATATTCATGCTCTTCAGTGTTATTAACTAAATTTCATAAAGAGCTCGTATGTTATTTGTTGCACTCGAATTTTTATTATAATATTTATTTTCCTAAACGATTCTCAAGAATTGTGGATTTAATAATAACAAAACAGCTTATTTCTGGATATGAGCCAAGACTTTTTGAGAAATCTTTTTAAAAAGCAATGTCCATTTGTTGTTGTTTCTTATACCACTTGGAATATCCAAGCTCCATCCGCAAAGCATACAGGATTTGAGGCAAAGGGTGTGCGGCTCCTGAGAGAGTGAGGCCCAAAGAATAGCAGGAGTCCGACTTAAGCCTCGGATGATAGATGCTGCCACCATCTATCGCGACCTCCACAATTTAGCTATATCTCTGAAGGGGAGGGAAATTGTCTTCAGAGACCTGGACCCATGGTAAACTGCGCCATGACCTACCACAGGACTTTCAGACCCACAGATTTAACGAGCACGTACTCCGCATATACTCGGTGGGTCTTTGGTGGTGTCGGGAATCAAACCCGCTACCCTCTGATCCCAAGATGCTAAAAATAAACTTAAGATTCTTACATAATATGCCGTCGACTGTGCCGCTGAATTTGAAAACATCTAAAATCCCATTGACTGTTCTATAGCTGTACCACTGAATTAAATGGCTGCTGAACAGTCGACGGTATATTATGCGAGTACCAACTTAATTTCAAACCATTTAGAACTACAAAATTAGGTAATATAAATTCCATTTAAACATATCTTTAGAGTTGTTAAATATGAAAGAAATATTGCTACCTATGTAGCAATATTAAAAAAAAGATCAGGGTTTTATATTAATACTAGCTGTTATACCCGGCCTTGCACGGGTGGGGTGTATAAATTTATTTTTAAAAATATTTCTTAAAATACATTTATAATTTTGTAAATTAGCAATATTACAAATCATCCCGGTATCCCAGGCGCCTCTTTCCTATCCCAGTGTTCCCGGTAATCTTATCCCGTTGCCCGGTGATCATGGTAATTTTTCTAATCCCGGCTGCGTTCCTGGTAATTTTCCTATCTCAGTGTTTACGGTAATTTTTATATTCCGGTATTCTGGGTGTCTTTATGGTAAATTTCCTATCCCAGTGTTCTCGGTAATTTTTCCTTCCCGATGTTCTCGCTAATTTTCCAATCCCGGTGTTCTTGTCACTTTTTACAATTCCGATGTTTCTGATAATGTTTAATAATATCTTGGTGCCTTTATAAAATAACAAATTTGAAACCGTAGTAAAAAGTCTAGTGAACAAATTAAGAAATTTAAAACCAGTGTTTAAAACTAAAATAAAAGATCTAGTAAATGAAAAAGTCTAGTGATCTGTGTCTCATTTGTAACAATGTTTTATTTTTAACTCGTTGTATGACTGGTAAAACAGGTTTTCAAACACGGAAAAATAAGTGAAAAAAAGCAGGAAAAACGGGAAAAAAAGAATGAAGGACTGATTTTCTCTTTATAAATTATAGCCTATGTGTTATTCTGATGTATAAGCTACATTATGGTAAAATTTCATTAAAATCCATTCAGTAGTTTTTGCGTGAAAGAGTAACAAACATCCGGACAAACATTCACAATTATAATAGTAGTAGGATCAGGGGTTCATCTAGAAAGAAAATGGGTTTAAGGACCCTTCACAAATACAAATTCCCAAAAACAGACTCTTCAAAAAGTCCAAATATCAGAAGTGGTTTGAAAATGATTTTCAAAATGTTTCTATTATTTAAGAATGGAAGAAATTCCATTTTACTTTTCACAAAATGCCTAAAAACAGGACCCTGGCAGAAAAACCTGGATGAACCCTTGTCTTTTCTTTCATATATAGATTGCTGAAGTGAAAGTTTAGTCATTGGCCTTTTCCTTTTATTGACAACGGTTTACCGCTCAGGGTCCTTAGGGTCTTCAGTTCCTTAGAAGTTGACATGAAAGTTAACCCTCCCAGTTGTTTAGAATGTCAAAAATTAGAAGTGTCTCCAAAATATCCAAACTGATAAAACTGATAACTGATAAAAATGTACACACACAGCTATATATCAATTACAACCATAAAAACTTGTCAGTATTTAAATGCTTAGAATACAAAACAGCTTGGTGATGTTTAACGGGACACGAGGTTCCCGTCCTTGAATTTTTTAAGGCTAAACATTCTAGGTCCAGGTCCTGAAACAATGACATAGGTCCTTGAATTTTCACTCAGCCACTAATTGAACTTAATTTTTTCAGATATTTCTTTGTTTTTTTCTAGAAATTTTCTTTAAAACTACTCTTATGAACATAACTTGCTGCCAGTTTTGCAAACTGACAGTGAAGAGCGACTTCTCCTCTAGTTTCGATTGTATGCAGGAAAAATAACTTGTCTTGAAATATGACTAATTTTAAATGTCTGCGAAAAAGGTCCTTGAAAATTTTTTTTGAGGTCCTTGAAAAGTCCTTGATTTTCAATGTTTTCAAAGAGTGTGGGAACCATGGGACAGTTAACAGAATTAAACCAGAACTTCCATAGACCAAGGCCCTTAGATATTAAATATTCAGAAATATTTGTTGAAATTCACTTGGATGTTTTTACTTATTTCTAGGTCACCGTCACTCATAATCTAATCGATGCTTACCAGCTACTGGACCACGTGGCTGTCATTCCTCCAAATTTCGCTACCGTAGAAGAATTAAAGTCATTCCATTCTGAAGAGTATATAGATTTCTTACAGAAAGTCAATGATCTTACAGAAGAGGAGCTTTTAGACGAAGAAGAGGAAGAAATGGAGAAATATGGAATTGGTTTGTATATTTTAAATTCATATTGGTGAGAGAGAGATTTTGTTTCCATTTAAAATTTCCAAGCTGTTTTAATTGCCAGTTATTCAAACACTGTAGAGCAATTTATTTTAAGAGAATATTTATTTAGTATTAGTTGGTCCTTTTTTACAGTTGGAATACTTTTTTTAACCCTTTCAGTCTATGCCGCCTGAGAAGGCCATTGAATCCAATGGAAACATTAGTGGCAGCTAGATCTGAAAGGGTTAATGGATTGACAAATAAAATTTCTTTTTACTTTTTACAAGCACATTTATTATCTGGTTTTAGTTATAAATGATCCATTAAGTTTAAGATTTCTATATTACAATTTAGTTCATTTCTCATGGTAAAATTTCATTAAAAACTTTGTCATTTATTGAATGTACTCTAAATATTTTTGTATTTACAGGTTATGATTGTCCCTTCATCCCACAAATTTTTGATGCAGCTTCAATCATTGGTGGAGCCACTGTGACAGCTGCCAAAGCTTTGCTAGGGGGAGAATATCAAATCGCTGTGAATTGGGGAGGAGGATGGCATCATGCTAAAAAGTATTTAACTTTTTATTCTCACAAATTAAATGTAGTTTTTTTACATTAAAATATCTTTTAAAGGCTAAAATAAAAAAAAGATGTTGAGGTATTCTTTTGCAAAATCCATAAACCTCTATTCTCTATTCAATCTAAGCCTCTGGAAACTAGTGGGTGTTCTTAGTTTTAACTCTTTAATTGTTACTATTTTACCTATTGAATCATACTATTACTTACCATCAAGTCAAAATAAGTTATTTGCCTTGTCCTTGTTAAAAAAAAACACATTCAAAGTTTTGCAAAAATATGTGTTTCAGCAAATAGACACCAAGCAGGTTGCTTAGTTTTAAACTAATCTAATTGGTTGTTATAATGTAATCAAATGATGTTGTTTAACCGGACATGGAGTGAGTTTTTGGCAAGATGTGGTAACAGCACATATATCTTGCATCAAATATACATTCCTTACGTTATGTTTTTAAAATTTCATTTTCACTGAACTATTTATACATTGTTATACACTTTTTAAAAATTTTGCATACAAAAATTTATGGTTCTCCCCAGTAAGATGCTGCAGATAACATATAGTGTTTTAAAGTAAGGGGGTCTCCCTGAATCATTGAACTATTTTGTTATTGTTTCTAATATCCCATATGATCTGATGAAGTCAGACCATGTCCAAGAATCTGTTGACAAAAAAGGAGTCATAGACGAAAAGGGTCGAGGAGTAAATGTCCTCCCAGAGAAGGCCATGGGCGGGTTTCTTCTTCATTGGCTCCACAGCCCTTTGTGGGCCAAGGCCTTCTTAAGAATCCTCCTCCATTCTGCTCTCTTCTTGGATAGGGTTCTCCAATTGCTAATTCTTATTTTTTTTAAATCCTCATCAACACAGTCCACCCATCTCAGTTTGGGTATGCCTCTTAAACGGGTCCCGATTGGTTTAAACTGAAATATCCTTGATGTTAGAGAGGAAGGGTTCAACCTGCAGAGGTGTCCAGCAAGTTTCATAACTGTTGACTTTTATAAAGTTGATGATGTTTGCCTCTATAAAGCCTATACAGCTCATTATTGTATCGGTGCCTCCATGTGCCATCGATGTTTACAGCACCCAAAATCTTTCTTAAAACCTTTCTTTCGAATATAGCCAGCCAATTTTCATGTGATCTGGTCATTGCCCAGGTTTCTGAGCCATATGTGAGTATTGGTTTGATAATGGTTTTATACAACAAGATATTAGTCTTTCTTTTTACTAACTTTGAGTAAAGAAAATTTCTCAATCCATTGAGACGGGTTAGCAGCAACTGTACGCTGCTTTATTTCCGAATCTAGATGGTTCTGACAGTTTATGTTTGAGCCAAGGTAACTAAAGCCATCAACACGTTAAAATTTATGATTTTCAATTGCTATGATGTTTGACCACACTGCTGTCTTACACACAGGCATATATTTAGTTTTGCTTTCATTAATGCTCAAGTATATTGTTGCTGCAGATCTTTCAATAGCAGTGAATGCCTCTGTTAAAGCCTTTTTAGTTCTGGCAATGATGACAATGTCATCAGCATACGCAAGGGTTTGGACCGATTTGGTAAAGATCAATGGGCAGATTTAGGTTGTGAAAACCCTGTAGGGGGGCGAACTGGAAACCTGGGGTTTGAAAACAAGCTGTCCCTGATGGCTTTGAAAACAGGATTTTTCCTTATAAAAATGGAATTTTCTCTAAAAGTTGGGGATGCATTGCCCTCCCATGCGTCCCCTTAAATCTACCCATATGGAGAAGGCCCATGCAGTTGAGGATATGATGTGCTATTACTACTATTAACTGAACTATTTTAATATGGATTACAAACTATTTCTCTCTTTCAGAGACCAAGCTGATGGGTTTTGCTATGTCAATGATATTGTCTTGGGAATTCTGCAGCTGTTACAAAAATTTAAGCGTGTTCTCTACATCGATCTTGATCTCCATCATGGGGATGGTAAGTTTTGAGTTATTTACTTACCTTTTTCAGCACTGATATCTTGAGGTTTTTCAGATGAACGCTTATAATGAACCTTAGAACTTACAAAATCCTTTTAATTTACATGCTGTTGCCATTTGTTTCAATAATAGTTTATAATTAGGCTTACCATACGTCCGGGTTTACCCTGGACAGTCCAGGGTTTTTAGTGCTGTCCGGGGTCGCAATATGTCCGGGGTTTTCATACTTGTAAGGGGGGGATTTGCCAGACATTTTTATGAAAAATCGTGAAAAAACTTACGAATTGCGTTGTTTTACATTATCTAACATCTGTATTAATTAGGAGAACTTACTTTCAGTGAATTTTATAATAAAATTAAGTCAATCAAACAATTTTTGAGAAAATAATGTCGAATAAAGAAATAAAATTTGATATTTCTCTTAAATGTTTATTAGTTTGAATGTTTTTTCTTATTTTTTAATATTTGATGATTTCATACGGTACTTATTAAGAAATTTCAAATATATGTCCTGGGTTGGACCCAAGAAAATATGGTAAGCCTATTTATAATGCATAATTTTCACATCTTTTCTTCTAAACTTATGAATTACAGTGTCACATAGATACTTCAAAGCTGAAAAGACTACTATAAAACTCTCCAAACAATTGAAAAAACACTACTTACTATCTTAGGATATTTCTTTTTAGTGGACAAATTCTTGTTCTGAACAAGTGATTGACATAAAGGCATGGCCTAAATTCTTTAAGAAAGGGCTTAACTGAAACACAAAACCACAGATTGTGTGGAAGGATCTCTTTTGTTGAGAAAGTGGGATTTACATTGTAACAAAACAAAAATCCCTTGTTTTCTTTTGTAATTCTGGCAATGATTTTATAACAATGAATGACAAAAAAAATTATGCTTGAATGTTTTTTAAGCCAATCAAATAAATTCAGGTTTTTTAACATTGATTTCGTTGAAAGTTCAAGGGACCTTCAAACTATTCTTGACTTAGAATTGAAGACATTACAGTTATCCACATTCTGGGGTCTGTTTAAAAGAAATTGGGTCATTGGACCCTTCACTAAGTACTTTAGCCTTCAAGCTGAAATTATTTTTCACAATCCTACAAATATGGAACCCTATTTTTAAAAAATTCACCAAAATAGGCATCTGGCTGAAATAAACTAATTTAATACAGTATCGGATCCTGTATCCGGCGTCCCGATAACCTGAGTGTTCCGAAAACCGGCGGTTTTTCCAAAATAAAAAAAAGTCCGTGCTCCGAAAGGATCCAGTGAGTTCCGATCGATGTACTCCGATGTTAGTGTCCTCAGTCCGCTGCCCCTCCCAATTCCGCGACCTGCTCTCGCCCTCCTGTCCAGTTGGAGATCCGTGGAGACCAGAACGCAAATGGACAATTGTTTCTTATCAGTGGAAGGAAAAAGACCAATTGGATGCGTATTTTCTATGGGGTTGGGGTGTAATGCAGTTCTAAGAATATTCTGGTTGAAAGAAGAATTTCACTTCGGCTTTTCAGAACGGGAAATGTTCAGGAGGGGGATGCCAGGGGCCGCGCGGGTCTTTCTGAGCTTTTTTCGGGAATTGTTCCGAAAACTGAATTTTCCTGTAAACCGGACTGATGCCGGTCCCGAGCGAGCCGGATACGGGGTCCTGTACTGTACTAAGTTCAAATTTACAAAATTCTGAGTAGATTTTCACAATTTTTAGAAAATCCAGACCCTTCACAAAAAGTCTGGAACAACCCCTGACATTGATCTGTATGCAACTTTTCTAATCACATGGATGAGATTTTTCAGACTTTTAATGAAAACTGGAATTTTCAACTAAAAACTACATATTTTTCATTTTTTATGAATGTTCTTGGTTCATGAAGATCTTTTCTATGGTAAATTTTCATATCTGAGACAGCTAAATAATTTTATTTGTTTGGTTTACGATCTTTTCAATTCTTCAGACTTTTTGCTTTTTTGTCAATCTCATCCCTGTAATCAAACACAGAGTTTTCTTTGAAAAGGATATAAGTGAAAATCATTTAGTTAAAACCTGTCATCCTCTTTATATATTTATGGTGTACATTACATTTTAGGTGTTGAAGAAGCCTTTGCTCATACTTCAAGAGTGCTGTGCTTTTCCATCCACAAAAACGAGATAGGGTTTTATCCTGGTAAGATAAATTCTTTATTCGCTCTTGATAATGGGCACTACTTGGAATCGGCTTAACCGATATTTTTATTTCTAGGTACTGGACTTTTAAATGATATTGGTTATGGCAAAGGGAAGTATTACACCATCAATGTACCCTTGTTTGATGGCATACAGGATTCACAGTACATTGAACTGATTATTCCGTAAGTGTTTTTAAAATTTCATCTCTGTTTGAAAAGAACTCTTAAAACCAAATGCTGAGTTTCGTTGTAAAAACGGGATTTCTGACTCTTAATTTTTAAAATTACTGTTCATGAAATTTCAAATATGTAGAAAAGGTATGGTTAGTTAGCTCACCACTCCTTTTTCTACAGATTTAAAATTGATTTAGACAGATTTCTATTTGGAATCTATACCCCATCTGACTCTTGGTGAGTAAGATCGAGGTATAGAGGTAGTCTTAGGAAAATTGAGACTATTTTCTTCCATTTTGAACTGCTTCTTTTCATAAGTAATTAGCTCTGTGGTAATTGTAAGAATCAAAATAAAAATTTATTATATGTCAAGATAAATATTTAGCAATTAACCCTTTCAATACAGCAAAAAAATTAGTTAAGTGCGCCTAATGACCAGGAACGTTTATTTCTCCTCCAAGTGATTATTACGATGAAATAACTTAGTTGTCTGAAGGTCTAAGAGATGCATAAACAATCCCATTTCAACAGCAACAACGATGCTACAAGCTTAATTAATGGGACATCATACCTCCTACCGTATTGAAAGGGTTAAGAAACAAAGCTAAAACTTCAAAGAAAAATATGTATGATTTTTATGTATTGCTTTTGTGTGCTTATAATTCTAACTGATTGAGTCTAATTTATTTGAGTTTATTGTTTGAAAAACTAATTTATACTGTTTTTATGACTTGTACTTAATTTTTAAAAATAACAATTTCTCATATTTTCCTCTGTAGTTTGTTATCGAAAACTTATAAGAAATTCCAACCTGACGTGATTGTGTGCCAATGTGGAGCTGATACCTTAGCAGGAGACCCTTTTGCAGCCTTCAATCTTACATTAAAAGCTCCAGCTGAGTGCATCAAGCTTTTTAAAAGTTGGGAACTTCCTCTTTTGGTACTTGGTGGAGGTAGGAGCAAAAAGTGATTTTTCATAACTTTTTCATGCAAGAGCAGAAATATTTTTAAGGCCTCAATAAGAAAAAAATTTTTTAATATAAATTTAGTTAAAAAGGCAGGACACATCTCCAACATCAACAGAAAATTTCAAAATCAACAGTATTAACAGTAACTAAATCTAAAGTAATTTTTCCCATTTCGAACGGCAATATGTCAATCTTGTTTATTGCAGGAGAAATTTCCTTTCTTCCTAGTTTTGTGCATGAAACAGTTAGAAGAGAAAATCGGACAACCACCAGCTCAAAAATTATTATAGAAAATGGCATAAAATAAATATGTCATTGAAGTATTTAATTTTTTTAACAAAATAATATCAAATATTCTAAATGTTAAAAACCAAAATAGCCTCCTGCCTTTTTCTATTTCGTCCATTGAAAAGTAATTTTAAAAAATGAAACTTGTCTGTATACATAACTGTTTATATGTTTATACTTTTTTGTATGTCACTCCTCCAAAATGCATTTCACTCCCTAGAATAGTCATGGAGTATTTTTACTCCTTGAAAAAATCATAGCTATATCTCTGTCAAGACTGTTTATTCTTTTCATATGGCATACAGGTCTACTTTTATTTCAAAACACATTTTCTTTAACTATTTCAGTGAGCAAATTTTATTTTTGGGAATATTGAGATTGAAAATTACTTTTAATAGTATTTTTTATTTTATCCCTTTCAAATAATATCCATGGACATGTGTTTAGTAAAGGTATGTTTTAAGCTCATTAAAAAGACTGTCTTAGAAAGACACTAAGTACACTTTCAAAATTTTTTTTCTTTTTGCTGCCTACAAAATAAATTTTCATAATTACTAATGGTTTGAAAAATTCTGCACTTGTACTTTTAATGAAATTATTGGTTTTTCCCTTTTGATATTATTTTTCCTTAAACATTTGATCTTTTTCAGGTGGTTACAATGCTGTTAATACTGCCAGGTGTTGGACTTACCTCTTGTCTATATTAGTTGATAAGAATGTGGAATCTGATATTCCTGACCATAAAGTAATAATTGTTAAAATCCTTATAAAAATTACACAATTTCTTTTTGAACAATTTTTTAAATGTTCTGAAGATTAAGAAAGGGATGAAATATTAAAATGCAGCTATTTAATCTTCCAATCTTAAAATATTTTTTACACTCAGATCATCTTTGTTTCTTTAGCTTTACTTAATTTAATTTTTAACACTTTTTCATTTCTTTAGTTTTTGATGAAATATGGACCTGATTATGAAATTCATATTTGCCCAAGAACCATGCCTAATAGAAACCCTACTGAACATCTTAAGCTAATTACAGATACTGTCTTGAGTAAGTAAATAGTAGTTACTTGTTTGTTTTATGAGAAATAATCTTGTGTTGCTCCAAGTTACCTTCATTGTGGCTATAGTGGTGTGGTGTAGTGTAGTGTTTGGCTACGAAGACTACAGACACAGGTTTGATTCCTTGGGGCCTCTGTTTAGGTAGGTCTTAATTGGTCAACTCAGCTTATCACCCCTCCATGGCTGATAAATAAGCACCTAGTTCATATAGGAATTTAGTGGGGGTACAGTGTTCGAATAGCCAATCATACTGGACACAAGCTTAGTAATTAACTTCTAGGCTAGAAGACTATAGAAACAGATGGGCAGCCTATATAAGGCCAATTTGGCCTGGGCAGAGTTTGATTTGATTTTTGATCACTCTTGTTTTTATAGCTCTGATTGATATAATGACATTTGAAATAATATTTTCAGTGAGATAAGTGGATGTTATCTCTATTACTACCAGTTTTCTCTCCCGTTTAGTCTGTCCTTAAAAATCAACTTGCCTTAATTCCTGTATGCTTTGCAAATAAAGCTTGGATATTCCACAAAGGGGCATTTAAAACTAATTTTTTTAGCTTTATTTTTCCATTGCTTTTTCTCTTATCAAATAGGAAATTGTCTTCATTTTTAAAAGGCTTTTAACACCTACTTTTATTAACAGGAAACATAGACTATATCGAAGGTCCTTCCTCTGATTTGGCTGGGTCTTGAAAAGCCTGTTAGCTTTTTAAGACCTTTTCAAAGAGGTGGCAGCATTATCAGCAGCATATGCTATTGCATGAGTGTCGTATTTCATCCAAGTTGAGTGCTGAAATGATATTCCTGGTCCTCTCCAAATACTGACAATTTACGTGGTGTTTCAAAAAAATTTCTTGAGTTTTTTCTGATGTGTATAGTGAATGTCCTGGTGCAGTGATGTAAAATGATCTACTTTTCAAACAACTGCAAACTTGTCAGCGTAATCAAATATTCATTTATTTCATTTGTTTGTGTATGTCGGGCATTTTGTTATTTTTCATCGTATTGAACAATTGTGTATTAGTGTGGAGCTTACTATGCATTGTATATATATATTTCATATTGAAATGCAATACAAGTTTTGAAATATCACTAGACTTGTCAACAAATCAATCAGTACTTTGTTTTAAAGTAATAGTTTTCTCTTACTTGAGTTGAAAAAAAAACTTAAATGACTACAAATGCTTTGTTTTTTAGCTGCAAAATCTGTTATGTGATTTATTAAATTTTAGGCAAGCAAAAGTTTTAAGTTAGAACCACTCTTTTGAATTTTATCCCTTGTTTAATTTTATTAAAATGTTTTTAATCATGAGGGTAGTTATTATACTGTTGCAACCAATGAATTACTATGAGATAATATAAAAACAGAATCCAAACTTTTTGGTATGAATATATCTCTTGACGATGCTTGGAAAAAATAATGAAAATTTAACTTTTTACCTTTTTTATATTTCATATGCAAATAACCTTTTCCTATGCATGAGGTTATTAAATATAAATCTGTAGAGGTTTATTACCCTATGGAATAACCTTTTTGTTCTTGGCACATCATGCGCCATTAAACACCAATCAACCATTATTGTCCATAAATCAAGACTATTTTTATGAGTAAATTTTATTTACTTTGATACTGGTAAGTGAACCAAACTTATTTTGTTAGTACAAAATCTAAGACACTGAGTAATAAATCACATTGACTTGTGGTTGCTATAGTATATAAATGTTCTTAATTATGTTTATTATTGTTTTATGAATTTTAGCATTGATAGATTAATTTTATTCAAAAATATTCATTGAAATTTTGACATAATGTTAATATTTGCGTTTCTAGTTTTTATTAATCAAAAGAGAAAGATGTTAACGTACTTACAGAGCAAAAATCTCCAGATTTTACTTCTGGGTAACTTTTGTTTGTTTTGATTTGTTTATTTGAACTAAAATGGTATTTTGACACACTTGTGATTTACATCTTACATGTATAAATACATCATGTGATATGTATGGTGATTTATCATCTTTTGTTCCTTTATTTGTGTTCATATACTCTGGTTATTATCTAGGCATTTTAGCCTCCTTGCAACATGAAAACCATTTTTCCACTTTGCATTATAATGTAAAATAAAGATTGTTGCATTTTTTCCCCAAGTACCTATAATTTTTTTCCTGTAACCGTTTTTTCCTACCCTTAACTTAGCATTGTATTTATTTTGAGTAGGTAGTAAACAAAACTGCAAATTTCAACCAAATGATGGATGCTCAATAAGGAAGTTGCATGTGTCAGATTTTCAAAAACAAACAAGTGTTCCGTATGGTTTTTTGTATGGTAAAATGAAATATCTAGTCAGTTTTTCAAAAAAATGTACAGGTAATTAAATATTTTCATTTAAAAGTCGAGAAAAAAACACGTGACTGAAAACGTTTATTGTTTAAACTATAAGATGACGTCAACAATAATACCATCAACTCCATTGCTTTACAACAATGTTTAGTATAAGATGACGTCACATCCAAACTCTTGGCGTTTTCGCGCGCTTTTAAAAAGGGGATTTTTGTTAATTTTTTTGGCAATCAAAAAATTTCTCGATCGGCCTCAAATTTTGGGTAGTTGCTTATTTTTGCAAGAGGAATCGATTAAAAAAATTAAAAAAAATCATGCAACTTCCTCATTTAGCCAATATCATACTTGTCAACTTTAGAAATCTTTCATCTGTAAAACTTTTTGCTTTACCTCACAAAACTACAATTCAAAGCTTTTCACGCTAACAGCTTGAAAAACGTGAATTCCCATCTTGGTAAAGTTGTTTTTTGCGCATTGCAAACGGAACTTGAGAAGAAGCAAACTATATGGGTGAGCAAGCATCCGAAAAAAACTTGCAAAAAAGCCAAATTTCACTCAATAAAAGGACTAAAATTGAGAAAATCGTAAGGAAAGGGATTAGTAGAAAAATCTAGTTTTAAAGTAAAAAGATACTATTAGAGAAAATAGTTTACGTCAGGAGTGTTTTGCGTTTTCACGGATGTCAAGTGGACAATAACGCAAAATCCGTAATTTTTTCAATCAATCATACAGGTGATTACTCTGACAATGAATTGGCTGAAAATATTTTTAAAAAAATTTGATGGCACCTATATTTTTTCCCTTAATTTTAAGTAGAGGGGGTCCATTGGCTTCTACTTCCCGAAATCTACTATTAGAGATGCTAGCGTCATATTTTTTAGCTTAAATATTAACTGCTTTCCATCTACAGTCGAGTCCGCTTAATGTGATCACGGTTAATGTTATCAATCGGATAATGTTATCGAAATCAACAGGTCCCGATCATTCCTATTTAATTTAATGTAAAATACATCGTTTATTGTGATCAACTATGGATCAACATTCCGCTTAATGTTATCAAAATTTGTCCATATTCCCAAAAAAACGCTCAATTTCAAGTTTCGTTTCGAAGGTCAATTTCTTTTTTTTAAACTCGGTATAAGATCATAGTTGCACTGTTATGTTTCTTTGCTTTGATTGTAAGAAAAATAGAAAGAAAACAGTTAAAGGGGGGACGCGAATCCATGCTTGTCGTTGGATATCACCATTGCCGGCTTGCAGATGTTTCTGATAAGAGATTTTTTATTTTTTTCTTGTTTAGTGGAATTTAGATGAATTTCAGTGGTTATTTATGTTTCTGAGCCTTTCCTATGTAAAATTTTGAAAAATACTAATGATATCTTGACTTGAAGAAGTCAAAAGAAAAGAAATTTATGAGCGGAATCACATAAGTTGTCAAGTACATAGTGTAAATTTATTTTGAAAACATTAATTATGGTTACATAAGTTTAATATTAAAGCAAACACTCTAAATTGCTACTTTTTTTAGTAAATCGCTTATTGTTATCAATCGGTTAATGTTATCAGTTTAATATCGGACAAATGCGATCACATTAAGCGGATTCGACTGTATTTTTCAATTTTACTTTGTATTTATTACTAGGCAACCAACCTTCGCGGCCAGAGGTTTTAGTAAAAAAATAATTGGAAAATCAGAAAGTGGAATTTGAGTTTAGCAAATCGAATTGTCGGCAAGCAAATTGGCGGATTTCCGCAAATTGGCGGAAGAATCACATGTATGATCAATCTGTAAAACTAAAGAATATCCGTAAATATTACAGACACAATCCGTGAAAGTGCAATATGAGTAGCATAATGCCAGTGGCTCCTAAAAGGGAGAAAAGAAAATTAGAATAGATCTCTGTTGTATGATTGCTAACCAATGGCGAGGGAAAAATTTTCGACTGTCGTTTCACTGGCATTCTCATTCTAAAATAATTTTATTTCAAGAATTGAAGCATGAACTCTTTCATATAGATAAAATTTTATTATACACAACTTGGTTTATAAACATTGTTGTACAAAATAGAAATATCTCTAATGCATAAATAAATCATTCTATTTTCACAACTCTATGAAAAATTGCATACGGCTTATCCAAGTTAGGTAATATGAGAAATTTGCATCAGTTACAGGAGAAAGGCACCAAGTCACTTCGAGCTTAACTACTCTGTATGAGGTTATGCCATATTTGGCAACATTAGACTTCTTTCCTTTAACGCTATGAAATGTCACCAACAAATCAATTGCTCTTTATTTACTTTTAGTCTCTTTTTGTTTGGTATGCAGGAAAGACAACGTACCTTTATACCTTAAGAAAAGAGGCTCTTATGAGCTAAGATTTTAATTGTGTAAGAAAGACTAAAAGAAATTAAAACGATCATTAAAATTTAAATTTTTATGGATTATGCGAAAATTATTGAATCTCAAAAAGAAAATTTATAATTGAAAAAACTCCACTTTTAATGAAATCTTATTTTGTGGGAAATTCTGGGCCCTGAAACATTTTCTGCATCTCTGTGGCATTGTTCTACCACTTTCAAAAGATTCTGCAAAAGTAACTTAGTACCTTTCCCCTGTTAAGGGACAATTTAACGTTGATATTTTTATAGCAGCATTCATTTTACATAATTGCTATATCTATTATAAATTTCAGATTTACAATTTAATTACTTCAACAGTCCCATTAACTCTTTGAAATATTATCTTGAAAAGGCATTAGAAAAATGGGTACTGCACTTGGTAGAGCTTAAGATAACAGATATTGGTGATTGCTGCCTAATTCTAGTTCAAGGCACTCAATCAGGAACTGATTCCAGATATTACAAAGCCTATGAAGTCATTTTGAAGGCATTAATCAAAATGTATAAAAGTAAAATTATTTTTACTATTACACTAAAATTAGTCTCAATTTTTTAAACAAAAAAGAAATGTAATGCATTAAAAAAAGGTGTTTATGAATAGGGATTCTTTACTGAAGTTGTGAGTAAATTGCTATGTTTTTGCAAGTTAATCATTTTTTGATTTGAGATATTTTTCATATATATAATAATAGAAGTTGATATTTCAACAAAAATGCCATTTTAAATGCCCATTGATGAATTTCAACTTTCTTGAAATTTTACATCAAAATGCTGTGAAATGATATATGTTACAAATTTTAATATAAATGCTACCAAAAGTTCCTAGGTGGGATGCGTTTGGATATTCTAAGGAGGATGAAAAGATAAAAGTGGAAAAGAATCATCAAAACGAGGGGATTTGTATTCCAACCCCTTCCGGACCTGGAAAAAGTTGTAACCTTCCCCCGAACCTCATAAAATTTCCCCAAACCTTATGTATTGCTCCTATGGAGCTGGCAGGGGCTTCCCCTGAACCAGGTTCGTAGGTTCGGGCACTTTTTCCAGGTCCGACCCCTTCAGTAAACTAATTATTTTAATTAAGATACCTGAACCAGGGTGGCTACAGAACCTGGAAATCAGGGAATTTTACTAGCCTGAAAAATCAAGGAAATTCCCTGATAAGCTCATTTTGTGCTACAATTTTTCTTCCTCCGAAACCTTGTGAATATTTTTTACTTTTCTTAGCTCAATGGGAAACATATTCTGCATCTCATACCATGCTTGGACTCGAGCATCACTCAAAGTCAAAATTAAGTTTTAATATTTTATATGTATTTTTTTTCATTGTAAATGACAAATAGTGTTTTTTTAAAATATCTTGTACACACATAGGTAAATAATATCTTGTACACTTAGTGTTTCTAAGTACAGAGAAAGCCAGAAAATTACTAAAATTAGTTCCCGTAAATCAAGGGAAAGCTGTAAGTTTATTCCTGGAAATCAGGGAAAAGTCGGGGAATTTGTTTTCTCAGTTTCTGTAGCCACTCTGTCAACAGTATATTGGGATCTAATGAATTAAAGGCCACTCTTTTGAAAAATGAAGTTATCAGTCCTGTAAATTTAAGGAGATAAATGCAATTTTTACCCTTAAGTTAATGTGAAAAAACAAGCCAGCAATCGTTCTTTTATAGTAAGGGGCCATTCAAATATTACGTAAGCACTTTTTGGGTCATTTTTAACCCCCCTCCCCCTTGTCAGCAAAGATAAGCATACCTCACCCCCCCCCGAAATTTTGACATCCCTTGTAGTAAGTACTGTTTTATCCTTGAAAATTAGGTGACTCGTACAAGGAGCTGTACTTATTGGGTGTAACCCTAAGGGTTCAAAAATGAGTCGAAATACTACTTTTCGGGGTTACAATTTCAAAATGTTAGGGTGGTCCATATCCAGAAAAAAGTGCTTACTTCAGATTTCCTAATTCAATTTTACATTTATTTTTGGTTGAATTTTGAAATTATTTATGCAAGAAACAAGAGATTTTCGAAAATGCACCATCTTACGTAAGCATCACTCATATCCCCCCTTGTCAGCAAAAATAAGCAAAGACCAAACCCCCCTCCCCCTTAGGTGCTTATGTAATATTTGAACGACCCCTAAGTAGACAATACTTAAATTTCAGCCTACTTTGTTTCACTCTAACGGCCGTATTCACCTGTAACCTGACCGCCGGTCAGGTTACCGGTGAATACGGCCGTAAGCAACCTATTTGGAATTTGACTGGTTTGATTTTATGTTTAGAAACATTAATGAAGCTTTGAATCCATTTTCTTTCAATATTAATTCAGCACTATGATTTTACCTGAATAAGGTTTTGATGACTACTTAACTTAACAATAATCAAACAGATAAATGATCCATGAAAATTTCAATCATTTCTAAAATTTTCAATATAGTTAAAACATCATGAAAATTACACTGTTCTACACTGAAAAAATTTCCTTGATGAAAATAGTCATTTCTTATAGATTTTGGGTTGCTGAATACGAAAATCACCATTAAAATTCTCAATTGACTCAGGATTTTCGGGGAACCGCCCCTCCCCTTTTTACGTTTTTTAACGACTTCATAACTTTGAACTCGATTTTCAGGGTCAAAAAGCATTGCTTTAATCATCAAATTGCCCCCCAGGGGACAAGAAATGTTCAAATTAATAAAATATGATAAATTTATAACAAATGGATAGGTTTAAGGGGTAGTTAACCCCCTAAGAATGCAAAAAATTAGCTAAAATTTATAGAGGTTTTTATACGCTATTTTTTCCTCCTATTTTTTACGTAATTCCCGTTTGAAGTGTCCTAACCCTTCCCCAAGGACCCAAATTTGATGGCAATATGCAGCAATGATTTTTGCTAAAAGCGGTTGAGGTGAGAAAGCCCCCAGAGCACCCACGGAAGGGTTCAATGCCGCACTTAGAGTTTAACTGTGCTGTACAAAATAAACATTTGAAGCCACTTACTGAATTTCAGCTGATTCTTGTGTAAAATGATCTGCTGAATTCAAATATGACACCCATTTTCCCCCATCACCCTCAGTTTTTAAGGGGATGCCCCCTAATTGTTATCCACAGCCGTGCATCTGTTAACATCTTGAAACATGGAATCCTCACTCCCGAAAACCGGTCAGTTTTTAAAGAACTGAAGAGTTTCTACTTAGGATACACCCAAAATATAAGAAAAACATCATTTGTAATCTTTTCAAAATCATCGATATTAATTCCTGAACTCGCGAGCGCCTTCGCGATTCTGGAAGTCTTCCGAACTCTTCCGCGGGACTTCTGGGAGGCTAACACCTCAACCGCTTTTAGTAAAAATTATTGCTGCATATTGTCATCAAATTTAGGTCCTTGGGGAAGGGTTAGGACCCTTCAAACGGGATTTGCGTAAAAAATAAGAGGAAAAAATAGCGTATAGAAACCTCTATAATTTTTAGCAATTTTTTGTATTTTTAGGGGGGTAATTACCCCTTAACCCTATCCATTTGTTATAAATTTATCATATTTTATTAATTTGAACATTTCTTGTTAACTGGGGAGCAATTTGAAGACTAAAATAATGCTTTTTGACCCTGAAAATCGAGTTTAAAGTTATAAGGTCGTCGAAAAACGTAAAAAGGGGGAGGGGCTGTTCCCCGAAAATCCTGAGTCAATTGAGAATTTTAATGGTGATTTTCGTATTCAGCCACCCAAAATCTATAAGAATTGACTATTTTCATCAATGAAAAAATTTTGAAGGTCAAATTTGTAGAACAGTGTTATCAACAAATGGAATGTTACATAAAAAACTAAGATTTCATTCAACATTCAAGCAAATGAAAAATCACAGCCTTTGAAATACTTAATCTTAGAAATTCTGAATTCATTGCAAAAAAAGTATTGACAGAGAGAGATAGTAATTCAGAGTGCAAAATAACATGTGTTCAATAATTCCTAACATTGTGCTAGTGGGGTGTTGAAAAATGTTGCATCGAATAGTGTATGGCCACTTAGACAATACTTTTAAGACTATCTATAGGGGTTCAAAAATTAAAGGGGTTGATACTTGGACAACCTGTAGAATCTGAGAAATTATTTACTATGCCTCAAAGTACTCATTAAAATCTAAATTTGAAATTTAACAGTTATTAGTAGACTTAATAACTGCAGAAAAATAATATTAGTTAGATTTGATTTAATTATATTTTTAACACCTTTGCATCTTGAAATATTCAACAAGTTTTCTTCACCTTTTTTACTCGAGGCATCAAAAAAGTAAAGGCACACTCGCATTGAAGCTTAAGAAAAATTTCATGCGCCATAAATCTCTCAACATGAAACACTCTTAAAAAAACAGTCATGTAAATTAAGCAGAAATATAATTACACCATGCACAGGTATATAACACCCTATATACAATACGTCAATGACAAGCATGAGAAAGCTATAAAAATGTGTTAAACTCTAAAATCCGTCTTTGGTTATAACCAGTCTGGCCTCACACAACTAAGGGATCCGTATCACTATCACAGAGGAAATAGTTTCCGCCCGTCTCCACGGGAGACGACTCCCTCGAAGAATCCCTGACCGTCACAGACAGCGTGTCCAGACTCAAATTCTCGTGGCCCGACGTGCCGGGCATATTCACACCCTTGTCGTCCATCGATTCGCTCGTCGAACTCTCGTCCTTGTTCGCCGGGTCGTGTACCGCCGTTACTTCCACGCTCGCGTCATCCAGCGGACCGTCGCGAACCTCCACCGGGGGAGGAACCGGATCAGTCCGCTCGTCGGAGTTGACGGAACAGTTGCAAGGCACCGTGCCGCGCGGCGGCCTCAGGTGCCTGGGACGGCGGGAGCGCCGCCTCCCTCGGTGCATGGGTACCGGGTAGTGCAGGTTCTCGACGCACAGTCCGCGGTGTCGGTCCCCCTGGGTGGCCACGGCGTATGACGGCGGGGGCTCCCGGAAGAAGTACTCCCGGCTGAGGCGGGAGAGCGGGGTCTCCCGGGTAGAGGAGAGACGGTTCTCCAACATGCGGAGTGCGTGCAGTCGGCAGGTGCAGCTGATGGCGATGACTAGGAGGAGAGCGCAGATGAGGGACCCCATCAGGGCCGCTGTCAAGACACTGTTTCGCAAACCTGCAGGGATAGAAGCATTACTAAACACTCAAAGAAATTCCTTCCATTTGGATTTTACAATGAGTACCAAAGAAAATTTTGAGGATCTTTTCATTTTACTGTCATCATCTAAAAATTATCCGAATCCAACTTACCAAGTAAATGTCTATCACATCAACATCAAAGAAAGTTAACTACCATCATTGAGAACATGGGAAGGTAAGTTTTTGTCGATACCAGTTTGAAACTTCCATGAATTTAAAAAAATGTAATGCGAATATATATTCTACATTAGATTACCAAATTTGTTGACAAGGATGTCAAAGTTGCAGGGAGGAGCTTCAATAAGATGTCTCACTTACTAGCTAGCTACTTGACAAATTTATCAGATTTGGCAAGTCTGATATAATATTTGCACTCTGTCATTAGGAATGCCAAATCAAATGCTCATCAAAGCTCTTTCCTGAAACCTGATGTCATTGTCCAGAAATGTTACTACTGAGTATATCTGTATATTGTATTTCAAGTGATGCCTTTTTAAAGTCATTAGAAGTCAAATTCTTGATACTAAGTTCAAATCATGTTTCTGTTTGCCTTTTGCAATTGGAATGTTGATATTTCAGTTCTATATTGAATTGTGGTGATTCAAATGTAAAAATGTGGTTTAAAATACTTCTCACAATTACACATTGTTTGATGAAAACAGGTGTTAAAATCTTGACGTATAGAATTATTATCACGCTATCAAAATATTACATTTCAAAAATAGGAAAAGAACATACAGTTTCTTTCATCTGACCCATCGCCACAGTCATCAGATCTATCACAAGTCCATACTTCTTGGATGCATCGACCGTTATCACATAAGAATCCTCCATGCTCATAATTGCAAAGCTCAGGCACTAAAAGGAGATGGATTTATCTTACACTCAATAAAAAGATAAGGAGAAAATAAGTAAGAAAAAAAATCGTTTACTTCTGAAGATATTTCAAACCAATCGATTAAAATTTACCAAGAAAACAAATTTTTCACTTACCGCAATTTCTTTCATCAGATGCATCCTCGCACTGAGTAACACCATTGCATCGTTGTTTGGGGGTGTAGCAGCCTCGTCTTGATTCACACGAGATCTTGCCCGGACAGAGACTGTAGCAATCAATTTCGTCTTCTCCATTCACGCAATTCAAAACTCTAAAAGAGTTATTTTTAAAAAGGTTAGATCACCGTCAGTACAAAAAAGTTGACAGAAAGCAAAAAAATCACTTTAAACTTGTCTTAAAAAATAAAATAACATTGTTGAAATAAAAAAACTTACTTGTTACACCTCTGCGTAAGAGGATCATAGCAGGTCGTGGAGTTTGGTCCGCAGCGGGTGAAATTTGGAGCGCAGAAGCCACAGTCGATTTCGTCACTGAAATCTGGACAGTCACCTTTCCCGTCACAATGTTCAAAGGCACTGTAGCATTGTAACACAGTTCGACAAGAATACCCTGATGGGCATTTATCTAGAAGTTCAAAACGTTTTTAGCCACCATTTTAAGAAGGCATTTATTATTATATAAACAGGGACTAATCCAGGATTTTAAACTTGACCCTACAGTGCATACTGATGCCATTTGGCAACACGACATTTTTCCCCATTTCCTACTCGAACTTTCATTTCCAAACGGCAACACCATGCAATAAGTACAATAGATATAACATTTCATTGTATTAGCACTTTAGATCGCCAGTAGATCACAGCAGGGGTACTATTTTGAGACATTTGTTAGTAGCTAGTGAAACGAAAGTCAAGACACAGAAAACGCCAAAATAAAAGGAAAATAAAATTAAAATAAAAAAATTTTTCAGCTTGAACAAAAAGTGTTTTGAAAAGATAAGTTGTTTTTTTATATTTTTAGAGCATTTGGTTTTATTTCACTTCACAATTAATTTCACAAGAGACACAAATTAATTTCACAAGGACAAAGTTTTTTGCCAATAAAAAGTAGAAAAAAATTAAATTAAATTTTTTTAGTATTTTTTTACTAATGTACACCATAATAGAAGTCACATAAATGATTTTCAAGTGAATTTAAAAAATCATGCATTGTAGGGTTAACTCCCATTTTTGTGAAAAACTTACACAGCATTTTAAATTTTGCGAAAAATTGTAAGATCTTTTCAATTTATGTAAATTTTTGATAACTTTAATGGGAACTATAAAATTCATGAAAACAGCATTAAATTACTTATTCATACAGTTTTATAGCAATTTAAAGACTAATTTAACCATAAACAATTGACCTACATTAAAAAATAATTTTAGAATTTTTGTGAAGGTGCTGTTTTTGCAAGTACATTTTTTGTGAAGGTGCCGATAAACGGTATGCCAAAATTGGCCTGCATTAGTCCCTGATAAAGGGTTATATCAGTGGTTTTCGAATAAGTGAAATGTATTATGACACTTTAAAAAATAAAAAGGCTGCAAAGCACAGAGTGAGAGGCTCAAGATCAAGGAAATTCAGATGAGCAGAGAAATTTGGAAGAATGTAAGAAATATTAAAATCAAAGTCATGCTAAGAAGCAAAGAAATACAGGGTAAAAGTTCTTCTAATTTTTTTGGGGGGGGGTACCAAAATGTTAAAATTAACCAACATCCTTATCTTAGTCATTATAAAATTTTTAGAGTTTACTGAAAATTTAAAGCAATACAATAGACGGATGTGGCAACCTACTTGAACAGCGAAATTCATCAGATCCATCATTGCAATCAGGAAAACCATTGCACCTCATTTTTGAAGGCACACATTCGTTATCATTACATTGGAATTCATTACTCTGGCAACCAATAGAAGTGGCATTAGGTCCTAAAACAGACGGAAAAGATTAAATTTACAGAGCAGGACACTATTAATAATTTTTGGTACTTGTGGTATGATTCACATGCCGGAGATGAAGCACAGAAAAATTTACTTAATCAATTTTTGTTTTGATTGTGTTTTTTATAAAGCCTTTACTCGGACCTGGAAAAAGTGCCCAAACCTGGTTCGGGGGAAGCCACTGCCAGCTTCCATAGGTGCAATACATAAGGTTCGGGTAAATTTCGGTTAGGTTCGGGGGAAGGTTACAACTTTTTCCAGGTCCGCCTTTACTCCATGTCAATCGAATGCTTTCTGTTTTTGATTATTTTATTGATATATTGAACATGGTCACTACCAATTTACTATGGATTGCAAGGGATATTTCTACCCTATCTACTTTAAACTTTGCTATGGGGTTATATATTTTGAGATAAAATCCCAGTGGCATAGTGGCAATGCTTCTCGCTGCCACCTCACAGACCAGAGTTCTGTTCAAAGGTTGGACAAGGTGGACTCAGCTTTTCCTCCCTCTGGGTTTGATTAAATGAGGACCAAGTTTACCTGGGGAAACAAGGGGCTTTGCCTTGGCAGACTGTGATTTTCAGTCACACTTTCTGAAACAGCTCTGCTCATGGCTTCACTGTTTTGTTATCACCCCCTTGTTTATTGTGACTAGTGATTGGGGACATTGATTTTTGACAGATTACAAATAAATTTTATAATTAAACAAAATTTTACATGTATCTAAGATACTGAAATAATGTTGAGTAATGTTACTGAATAATCAGCATCAATCAGAAAATGTGAAACTAAAAACACTACTAACCTATTTTGTAATACAGACGAAAGCCATGTCCACCATTTCTGAAGTCCGATATATGAAACTTAATTAGTAATTTATTAGATTTAGAGACATAGGTGTGGTGCTTTGATATCATGTTTCCACAAAACTTTTTCTCAGGTATGTCAACTAGTGGTCCAATTTTCAACCAGTTCATGTTACAACAGGGAGGATAACCACAGTCAGAACTTTCTTCAATATCTAATTCATTTAACCTGCAATAATAAACACAATCAAATGACGTCAGGTTTCAAAGTGTCAAAAATTGATAAAATCCATTTCTTCAAATGATGCTTAAATGTAATCAATGGGGTATTTTTTTGTACATTGATTAGTACAGGGTTGCCAACCTGAGACAACGCTCATCCGTAATGGCCCCCCCACGCAAAAAAAATCCGGCGTGACACGTGGCTTGCCGACCGACGCCACGCTTTTTGCACGTAAAAAAATGGCCCAATATTTTGAAAAGTTTTAGAAAAGTCCTGAAAACCCAAATATTTGAGAAAAGAAGACCTTTCTTTCTCCCATGAATCAATCATCCATGCAGATTAGAATATTCCGAATTCCAATTGATTTCCCCTTCTTATTGCCCATCTCGTCAGCTACTAGCAACTAGCGTAATCGTTTTTATTCGCAATTCTAAGTAAAAAATATATGTATTGTGTAAGGATTGAAGCTAAAAATATATTAATACATATATAAGAATGTATTAATATATAAAAATATATATTAATACAGTGTGGTCCAACCCGAGGCACGCGTGCCACGAGTGGCACTCGAAGAAATTTTTGTGGCACTCGGCCTCAAAATTAAATGCGTATCCTAACTAAAAGAGAATGTAATCAACATTTCAATTTTTATTGCAGAAAAGTGTTAAAAACCTGGTTTTTGGAGTTTAGTTTTCAAAAAAATTCAGGGAAGAACCCCTGACACTCCATGGAAATTATTTTTAGCTTAAAATTCAAAAGGGCATCAGTTAGAAACTTTAGTTTGGGGCAACAATCCCATGGGCATTGAATTGAGTGAGGTGCCTTGCGAAATTTAAAAAGAAATATGTGATCTTCAAGCAGACCCATTTTACAAGGCTACACTGTAAAAAAAGAACGTCTTTTGACTTATTATTTTCCGTGAATTTTTCATGGATTAATTCCGTAAACTACAAAACGGAAGTTTCATCGTGAAGTTTCCGTTTTTTAATTTTCCTCTCCTCACGCATGCGTATTGTACGATTTCTCCACTAGTTCTGATGAGACTCAAATATAGTTGTAAATAAGAAATGGAAGTTTGTGCAAGCGTCTTCAGGCGAAACGAACCTTCAGCAAATTTATTATGGGTAAATAAGTTAAATATATTGTTTTTATTTTTTGTATTATTGGCCGTAATCGGGAATGACTAGGCTGCCGACGGGTAACCGTTGTGCGCATGATCAGGTTAAAGGCGTGGCTTTAAAGTATTTAGGATGGAACCTAGCGGAGCTCGAATGGGGTTGTGGAAGCGCGTCAGTCTAGAGTGCACATGGTCGTAGGTTCGAACCCCAATGATTATTTTTCAGTAAATTTAATTTAAAATTTTTATTATTTCATTAAAAATTGCAAGAATTAATTTCTCTTGTTCTACAGTCATTCCTTTGTGTTTTTTTAAATGTTTTACTTTATCTAATTTTTTTAAAATTTTTTTTTAATTATTAATTAATTGAAAATAAAATTATTTCGCTAAAATATTTTATAGAAACATCAAGAATCAAGTCCACAAGGATGCGCATTGCTAATAAAGTATAAAAATCTTGCAGGGATTGTGAAATACAGTACAAAACAGTACGTCGGCAGCCTAGCAACGGCCGTAGTAAACATTACCATGCTTTAAAATAGAAATACTCTGATATACTATTTTTAAACAGATATTTAAACATCGTACGATCGCTTTCTTCACCACGTAGCTGAAGTCTTAAAATATTGCATACCTAACTATCTTATTAGATCGCAAAAATGTGATCTAAATAGTTGTGATAACTTGTAACTTTTGATTAGACTTGTATTACTGTGATCGGTAGTGTAAATTATTTAAAAGAATCGTCTATTTGAATTTTACGGATTGTTTGTCATTTTTTTTTCAAAATTATAATCAGGAATATACTGAATCACAATAATATTAGTAATAATACGAACAATCCCTAAAATAACGGAAAGTTCCACTCCAATGACGAAAAGATATTAAACGAACGTTCTCTAAAATAACGGAAGGTTTCCCTCCTTTCACAGAAAAATACAAAACGGACATTCCCTCAAATGACGGAAAAAGAAAATACGGATACCTTCTCAAATGATGAAAATAATCCGGCAGCTGTGCTGCAGGGAAATTTACGTTTATTGAAGAAAGATTTTTTTACAGTGTAGAAAGTGCGCCGGCCCTGAAAATTTCTGGACGTTGGTTTCTAAGGAACGCTTCCCAGAACTGCTTAAATTCTCCCTGAAAATGTTATCCCAGTTTGGGAGTACATATGTGTGCGAAAGTGCTTTTTCATCTCTCAAACATATAAAATCAAAAGCAAGAAATCGAATGGAAAAAGATTTCTCTGGAATCTAGCCTGAGACTTTGCCTTACTGAACTCACTGTCAACATCGATAAACTTGTATCAGAAAAAGAATGTCAATCCTCTCATTGATTTCACCATTACTCATTGTAAAATATAGTGATATATTAAATTAGTTGTATGTAATGCTTTTTTTATTTATGTCTTTTGGCACTCAATCTCATATACTAAAGTTAGTTTGGCACTCGGGCAAGTAAAGGTTGGACCACCCTGTATTAATACATTCTCATTAAAATATAATTAACGTAGTTTCCGTAGTTTTTCTAGCTTTATCCGTAATTGCGGAATTCGGGGCCGAAATGCGGAATGATTCCGCAAAATCCGGAATGGTTGGCATCTCTGTTAGTACCAAAAATACAGTGTAACTTTGATGCAAAGGTAAAGGTACTACCAAAATTTTTTTTTTATAATCTTAGTCTTCAAATTAAAGACGAATTATGTTTTTAAGTCATTCCTTGGATAGGTTATAGCCAGTCATTCCTTGGATAGGTTAGCAATTAATACAAAAATGTAAATATGATGGTATTTGACATCATCTGGTGTTGGTGTTTTTTCAGCAACCCTCTTTCTTAGCCATCTTCCCTAGTGGCACTGTTTTAGATACTACTATCCAAAAGAACTTAGGAAGAGAAACAAGCCAAACATTAAAACTATTGCTAACCTAACAGTAACTATCTCCCCTATCTTTCCTTCAATGCGCCAGGTACAGGAGAGGCGACTAGGGTATATGTTTGGATATAATGGGCTAGAAAGAGTTCCCTCTGGTGCATTCAAATCCACTAAATCAGGGCAATCTGAAAATAACATTGAAATAGGTCAACCATCAAATAATTTCAAGAAAATGTGCTTATGCAATTTAAATAATTAAAAAGCTGAATTCTATTCAGTGTTTCAATACTTTGTAGTAAAGATATTAAATTTCATAAACAAGAAGATGAAAGGTTGAAATTATTTTTTAGCTAACAAGGAAACAAATTTAAATTCCCATTCTAAATTGAAGCAAAGAATATATTTTTAATGGTATGCCAAGATTATAAAAAGAAAATTTGAAGCAATGTAACACATAGATTGTTATTTTTAGGGTTGGCAAGGTTTTTTCCACCGCCATGGTGAAAACCGGTATTTACCATCCTGAGAAAAAAATTTAAAAATACTGTGTTTTTCCTACTTGGGTGTATTTTCCCCCAAGTGGTAACTTAATTGTTTACCCACTGTGTTTTCCTACATGGAAAAAATTAATTATTAGAAACATAAATTTAAAACAACTTTCAAAAATTTTAAAATTGAGTTTTAAGTTAATAGCTTAAAATATTAAAAAAGATATACAAAATGGAACGAATGTATAAAAGTATTAACACAACACACAGATTCCTAATCCTAAACCAATCTTAATAATTTTCATATTCCTCTTCATTAGGAAGTTTTCCCAGTATTTTCCGGTGGGATGGGATAAACTAGTTTTAGACAGGAAAAAAAATCCAACCCTGGTCTGGTTATTTTCATAAAGATTTTAACTTTAAAAAGCTCTACTTTGGAATTTAGGTGGGTGCTAATGCCAAGTTGTCTAAAAAATCACCCAAAAATCAAAATAAGTTTTAAACATAGCTTGTTTTCCTAGTTTGAACCAGTAAATAAATAGACCCCTTTGACACACACACGATGATACATAACTTGAGATACATAAACAAAGTGCATTTAAACTATTTCTTACCATAGCTTTTGATATTTGACCCATAGGCCAGCTTTAACTGAGACAAACTGTATGCACTCGAAAAGCACCATGATATCACAACTAAAAAAAAGAGACAAGATTAATAAATAAAATTAAAACTTCAGCAAAAAAAATTTAATTCATAATACTAAAGGTATGAAAAGAAACCTGAGTTTAAACACTTTGAATAATTAATGTAAATCTGAGAGAAGTTAATGTTCTTCAAACTGAAATCAAATCATATTTTTGAAGTAACCTTGTAAGATAACAAGATTTGCTTACTTAAAGTAAACGTCTCTATTCCTTCAACACATCAATTTAATTATCTGATTCTTATATTTATTAAGGCTATAGGAAGATCACTATAACTACTCCCCAACAATATTTTTATGGTTAATGCTAATGTTCTTCCCAAAAATCAGATATCTTTGAATCACTTTCTTAGGGATTAATCATTTACTTAGAAATTATATTGACAACCTCCCATTTAAAAACATAAGAGAATAACAGATTGGTAATGAATGAGTAAGAGGATTTCTACTAATGAAGGCAATGAGGGGGCTAGAAAAGCTATTCCTGTTCATCTATAGAATCGGGGCCAGCACCAAAAGTGGCAATGAAATAGGGGATTCTGGCAACCCTATTCTATGGAAGTTGAACTGCTTGCTCTCCAATAAACGGCACTAACCTCATTAAATTTCCCCAAAAATTTTGCCCAAGCGCGGATTCTGTGGGTTTACCGCTATTCTCTTGCAATAAAAACAAATAATATGGATTTCATGAATACAGTTCTTACATTTTTTGGTCCAATTCCGTTAAAGGTATTTAGAGGGAACCTTTTTTTTATAATGGTACACTAGAAATGGGGCCATACATTTAAACATAACACTGGGAGAAAAATGAAGCAAATCCGGCCTGCAAGCTGAATTTGGGGATTTTTTTGTTGCCAAGTGGAAAACCGATGGCATCCGAACACTGAATTATTATCGCCAAATTTGGCGCTGAAAATCTGCGGACCGGATTCGCTTCATTAACCCACTGGGATATTGAATAAAAAGCTAGAAAAAAACAAATATTTATGTAATAAAGTTCAGATAGAAAACTATTGATATTGTTAAATGATTTAGTGTGTGATTGCACAATGGACCCATGGTTGCAAAAGTAGAACAAGTGAAACTTTTATCTTATACAAATATAATTTGAAACAATAAGATAATTAAATACAAACCTGTAGCTATCAAATTCAGCTCCATGTGCTATCAAATTATGTCAACACAGCAAATTGTATCTAAAACGAAAACAAGTATGTCAACACGAATGAAAACAAAAAGAGCAACTCTTAAGAGGGGAAAATTGAAAAAAAACTGCAAAGATTATATAAATTCAAAACTTAAATAAGTTATAAATACTTTTTTTTATCAGAGATCTACTTACCTAGTTTTAAAAAAGGAAAACCAATCAACTTAAAACAGAAACATAACAAAACAATATGGAGATATTACATAAAAACAGCATCTTATTTAGACTTTCTTCTGAGTTCACTCCACTCGATTATTTAGTGCAATAATTAAAAAGTTAAATCCAAAATCACTGACTCGAAAATTTAATAAATAATCAAAATAGTCTCATCAACACGTACAATTCTTGCACATACAAAAACATAACAGATGTTAAACAGTTTACTTATAGAGGGTACTAATTCGATACTTCCGTTTGTTTTCCTCAAGGCTCAACTGGATCCTGCGCGCTGTGGGGTGCGCGTGGGGAACAGGCTATAACACTTGCTTCAAAAGTTGGGACCTGAGAATCGGTTCGAAAACCGTCGGCACTCAGCGCCTCCCTGTGGTGGAAGCGAGAATTAAAAGTAGTTTCGTTTTTTATCTCCGTGCTGCGTCTGCTTTGGAAAATGAGGCTTGAAAGTTTTCTTATCAGAGGGCATTTTTTCTCTCAAAATAAATATAACAGAACCATTTTTAGATAGAATCGGATTTAAATTATGAGTTAAAACGATTACAATTTCACTGAAATTGTTTAATTATATTAAAATATTTTAACCTATTCAATTAAAAATATGAAATTTTTTATTTTCAAATGTGTAAATAATATTTTTAAAACCTATTAGAGCGCATTATCATAACAGTTTACATTCATCATTGCTATTTTTTGTATTTTAACTATTTTTGTTAAATAAATGTTTTTTAAAATTATCGGAAATATAAGTAATTTTATTCTTAGATAAGATATTAATTTTTTATAAAAATAAATCCTGAAAAGAGCTAATTTAGGATATATTTTACCTTTAACAAGATCGAAACGACTGTTCGTGTTTTTAGTCTCACAGGCAATAAGGATTTAACCTCATTTAATAACTATTTGAGTGTTTCTGAAAGACATTAACTTCATACACAACTGAAAGTTTTAGAACCGTAAAATTATATTTTATAGTTAAATATTGAAAGAAAATTAAAATAATGACTATAAATCTCAAGATAGGAGGTACTCTGTGAAATAAAATTTTATTGAATCTTATATACACATAACAGACATTATGTAATGAAAAAAGGACTATTTCACACACTGAAATGTTTTTCAAACATTTTAGTATAACTTTTAATTTTTCTTAAACATGTTCAAGTTTTATACATTTTTAAAAATAAGATAACAAAATAACAATGTTTTTAAATAAAACGGTTCAAAAATAAATTTTTATAAATGTGTTAAAAACAGGGTAAGCTTTTTTAAGGAAATTAATTGTTAAACAGTCTTAATCAACGGTCATAACAGTCTAAAGAAGTTCATAGAAACATTTCACACCTTCATTCACACTAAAAGGGAAAAGCTTCTTGTAAATAATTAATGATGCCGGAATTAGATTTTTCTGCATATTTTAACCTTTTATTTAGTGCAGACACCTGTGCTCGAGATTTGAAAATATGGGTATTCAGCTTAAAAAATTTGTTACTTTGGGCTAAAGGGGTCTCAAAACTGAAAAAGCAAATTCTTTTTAATATAAAAAGCATTTATTTTCAAATTTAAATTTAGAAAATAGATAATTATCAGGCCCAAAGTTATATATTTGCACAGGGGGAGGAGACTTGGAATTCCCTCTAAGCCCTTTTATGCGTGTTTACATGTTTAACGTTCCTGTTTTATATTTTTGTAATATAATCGAGCCCTGTATATGCCCATGAGTAGGTTCAATGTACTTTCTAATGGCTAGAATTTGCATCTTAATAAACTTAATATAAAACAAGATTTGAAAAATAGAGCTCCAAGAACTTAAAAAGGGTCTTGGGGTCTCCCAGAAAATTTTTGCAAATTTTGTCCTAAAAATCAAGGTTTTAGCTTATTTTTGAACACTTCGTCTGCATTTCTTTTTCGGTAAAAAAAATCAGAAATTTATGGAAAAATCAGAATAAGTGAAAATTCTAAGAAAGCTGAAAAAGTCGGAAAATCCGATAAAAATTGGAAAAATTTCTCTTGCCTGATAATATAAATATACTCAATAAAAATAAAGTACTGTTTAAATCTTTGAGACTGTGATCTACATTGTAAAGACTAATTCATTCCCACCACACAAGCCTGTAAATCACTAGAAGAGTATTTTGAATTGACTATAACCAAATAGCAAGGATTCTTTTTAGAAAGATCAAACACCTTATTTAAGATATAATGCTATAAGATCATTTATATCTAATGTGATGGAACCCAAATATTTAGAAGTGAACAGGGCTAGATTTTCAGAAATTTCTGTAAAATAAAAAGTTGAAAATTGTAATAAAATGCTATAAAAACTATATGGAGGGAAAAAATCCACTAAAATATTATTAGTTCTTATTTAAATCCAGCGGTTCTATACTGCTCATAGATAAATTGCTTTCAACCATAAGGCTGACAGAGATGTGTCAAAAGGAAACTCATGATATGAAATCTTTTCCCTCTTCCTATCTGATTTACAAAACGGCACACAACAATACGGCATGGTGAAGGAAGTCCCTGCTTTCAATTTACAAAAAAACATCATCGAAAGAATGAAAATTTTAATAGAAATTACAAAAACAATCAACTGTTCTAACTGAAACCAATAGTAAATATGAGTAAATAACAGTCGGGACTCAGCGACATCTAGCGGCGAGAATTTTCTCTAGCGAGGGAACCTATTTGCTATTGTTCTCGATTGAAATGTTACAGCCTGGTATGCAAGAGAGAGCGCTGCCAGATCCAGTCTAGCCTTGGTTTTCCTGTTTTGAACTTGCATCCACGCCAGTAGAGGACGCTGTTTCAAACAACAAAGAAAAGAAATGATCCTTTTAAAATTACCTTTTCTTCTACATTTGAAAAAAATGTTTGGTTATTTGGAATAATTAAAACATAAATTTTGGGGAAATTTGTTCTTACAATTTGTAAAATTTCTCTGATAAGCAAACACTACGACTTCGACAACTATTAACGCTATTAACTCCAAAAACAAACAGATCAAAAATTCTATTTTCAATTCGAATTTATCATGGCGGCTTATTCGAATTCATCTGGAATTGATGTCGAAATTTTACTTTCAGAGACAAGGTATCCTTCTATTTTATTCTGAAAATCATTCAATTTAATAGTTCCTTACTGTTTTATACCATCAGATAATTTCCGATTCAATTTTATAACTTATAACGTTTGTGCGAATAGAATTATTTCATGCGGGCTCCAACAATTATGTCAACCATAACAGTTTTAAAAAAAGGGAAGAGATTTCCTTAAAAAATAATTTAAGATCTCCAATTATGGCACAGCTTTAGAATAAGTCCGCTTTTTCACTGTCGCCAAGTTGGCGGTATTTCAAGAGAGTATTTGTTTATGAAGAGTTTTAAGTTATTGTCAGATCCAGTTTCCCAAAAACAAAGCAACCAATAAAAAAAATGTTTTTTTGTTTTATTTAAAATGACTAAATATAAAACTTGAAAACGGGATGAATAGAAAATAAGATATGTTAGAGAAACTATATTTTTATTTAAATTTTAATGACAAAAAGAGTTAAGTCCAACCAAATAATTATTATAATATTTAATTATAGCATTTCTCTGTGGCTTTGTAAAGTTTAATTTTGAATTTGATTGTTTAATCAATATAGTAAATTTGGTATTTCGATGTTGGCAACTCGTCTAGTGTTTTCTTTGGCGATGCTTTTAAATTTAGCGGCATAGTCAACGACTTAATACGTATGTACCTAATTTTCAATTTATTAATATTATATAATTACTATTTGATACTATTACTATAAAAATACTATTTCTATTTTATTTAAGTCACACTTTTCCTTGTTCTTTATATGCTTCGCAAAAATCATAGTGTATTTAGTATTTTAGTTGAGCTTTGAGCCTGGGTAAACATGGCGGCCGGGTTTTCAAACGGCGCCGGCTGAAAACGGTCGCCAAAAGCGGACTTATTCTAAAGCTGTGCCCCAATTATTTGAAATAACATAAGGTTCGTAAAGCAATTGGTTATTAAGATTTATCAAATATGTTAGCTTCGGTCAAAAGTTTATTTGTGCTGGCTCATAAGTATTTATAAGAATATTCTCCAAAAGATTATTACCGAGAATTTTACATCACTGGGCTCAAGTATCTACTCCCCTTTATATCTAGTTTATAAAGTATTGACATTCAGAAATATTTTTTCACTAGTCCATCACTAAAAGTATTCTGTAGTAGTAATAGTTTCACGGTAAATATAAAAATAAAGCCTGGTTTAATTTTGGTGTTGCCAATGCCATTTAGGGGCAAGTAAGCAATTCAACTTCTATCGAACTTGGTTGCCAGGATTCACTATTTTATCCCCATATTTGGTGCCATGGCAAATCCCAGTTTTTTTGGATTAACTATTATCACAATGAGAATAAAATGGTGCTACCTAAGCTGTCAACTATTCCAACTATGTTAAAACAGTCGCTAAAATCAGGAAAATATATAGATCAGTCAAAGCAGTGAAGTTACTTTATTTTGGTGACATTTTATTGTTTTTAAATCAGTCAATGGCTTAATACATTGGTGTGGATAAAATTCTATGAAGATCAGATGTGAAAGAGCTATAAAAAGTTTGATTTTTATAATGCTAGTTCCTAATTGGTTAAAATTTTCTCTTGCAGCCTTCTTAGTAAAGATTCTGCTGTCCAATTAGTCAAGCAATGGTTACCAGGTCATGCAACTTCTGGAAATGAAACCTTTACACAGTTTGATGATAAATTAGCAGGAGTTGTATCTAAAATTTCCATTTATAATAATTCACGTAACACAGAGGTATGTTTCTATGTTTAATTTGTGTCATAAAATAATAACAACTTAATCCCCAAGTTTTATTAAGTACATCAGAGTGATTGTTGTAATTTTTATGGTCATTTGGTGTGCTATCACTCTTCAAGGTAAAATTTGTATGTACTAGTAGCCATGAAACTAGTCTTAGCTCAAATTCTTACTGTTGTAGTAATCGGTTTTCAATTTCTTATATCAGTAGGTGGCTGACCAATCTTAGTAGCCAATGGCGGATGTCAATAATGTTGTCAATAGTTAAGCAATAAAATATATAGTTATTTGAATTTATTTTGCAAAATGTACGAAAAAAAGTAAGCTAATAAACCTTAAATATCCTACCCATAAACATTTTGGCTCTTCTTCAGGTATTTTTCAAAATTTTTTACAGCAATCTACATTATTTTTAGCATTGTGTAAAGTAAAAGTAAAGAAAAGCTGTAACTAAAATTGTGAAAAGATCAATTCTCAGAGTGTGTCTCTTCTGTATAGGGTCCCTAAAGTGACCCTAAGATGTAACAAAAGCATTAATATCTTGTGATATACATTTTCTTATCTCCTTAGGGAGAAGATACTCCAGAAGTACACTATCATGTGTATGTATTCAATTCATTTTCTCCAGAAATTGATGAATCAGATGAGGATCAAAATGTCTCTCTCAGCACTCAATGGGTTTTACCAACAAAGTGCTTTGATGGCTTATGGGAATCTCTTTATTATGAATCAGAAGTTAAAAACCAGGTATGCTGTTTTCCCTTTTAATATTAATTTCTTGACATAAAGTTAATAAACAGGTTTAAAAATGTATTTTCTGGTCGAAAAATTTCTTTAAATATACTACCTGAATTTGAAATTTTGTAGTGAAATAATTGTTAAATTAAGTGGATTGATAATTGATTTTCTGCACAATATCTCAAACTTCCTTCATCATGACAATGATTTTAGGAACAAAAAAATGATTTATTTAAATTTTTTCATCCTTTTGAACATTGCAGCTACTGAACTATATGTCTACAGCACTTAAATTTTCTGAAAAATGTGTGGATCCAAATATTGTATCTTGGAACAGATTAGTACTATTACATGGTGAGAATTCTGTTTTTATTTTAGTTACCTTTCATTTTTTTTCAGTTTAAGTAAATAATAAATATTAACATTATTCGTTTTCTCACACATTCCTTTAACCAGAGGTTACTGGTGAAGAACTCTTCTTTTCATTAACATTATTGTTCTCAACATTACTCTCTTTTATGTTACATAGTTTTTTTTCCCATTATCTATGATTTAGTTCATTGAAATTAGAATGTTACCAAATTTTTGCTGTTTTTGTCCCATTACTTATACTAAGGAATTTGTTTCATTTCAAAACTAATGACTAAATATGTAAATGCTATAAAATCCTTATTTCTGTAAAAAAAAATATTTATATATTTGCAATTTTCAGGTCCTCCTGGAACTGGTAAAACCTCTCTCTGCAAAGCCTTAGCACAAAAAATAAGTATTCGCTTTTCTTCTAAATATACTTATGGCCATCTAATAGAAGTGAATACTCATAGTCTCTTTTCCAAATGGTTTTCCGAGGTATTGTTTCAAATCTTTATTTCAGATGAAAACTTCACATTTTTTCTTATGCCTTTGACTAATTGTACCTTATATTGCAGAGTGGAAAATTAGTTACAAAAATGTTTCACAGCATTAGAAGTTTAGTAGAAGACCCCAATGTTCTAGTCATTGTACTGTTAGATGAGGTATATAAGTAAACAAAATAAATAGTTATTTTTTGTTAAATTATGCGGTAGTACTTTTTAACCTGGTAATTTCTTTAGGTTGAAACACTTGCATGTTCCAGATCAACTGCTCTAAATGGGAATGAGCCTTCGGATGCATTACGTGTTGTAAATGCTTTACTTACCCATTTAGATATGATCAAAAGGTATGAAATCCTTCCTTTTTGTATTCTTATATATGCCAATCTAAAACATATGTTGTTAATCAGGTAAAATATGCGTGCTTATGCTTAGTCATTCATATGTTCATCACAAATTATTAAGTCTTTGCCTACTTTGACTTTTTAAAGGTTTATTAATTAAACTTGTGGGTCTTGCGTTAGCAAATTTAAACTTACTGTAAAAAATAGGGTTTTAGCTAGAGTATATTAGCTTTTATTAAAAATATAAAAATGTGGCTATTTGTATTGGATTGAAAGGATATTTTATAGCACATTTTAAAGAGCGCTTCTATTTAAATCATCCCTAAACATACAGTTAAAGTTTTCTTGTGTATTATTCAGCTGTATGGTCAACAAGATGAAGCTTTTGGAATTAGTTTTTAGCTTATTTTTGATAACCGACACAATTTTTGTTTCCCGATTTGTCTATGCATGCACTTTTGCCTTTTCCTGAGGACTATTTAATTAGTTGATTTTTAAGTTATTGTATCCATGCATGTTTCAGGTATCCTAATGTACTGATTCTCACAACTTCAAACATCACTGATGCCATAGATGTTGCTTTGATTGATCGAGCAGATATAAAGCAGTACATTGGTTTACCTTCTCTTGAAGCTATATATGAAATTTATTGTAGCTGCATCAAAGAACTGCAATCGGTAATAAATTGTATTTGATAATCAATGAGCTTAAGGTGCAAAAATTGGTACATCTGTATTAATCTGTCAATCATTTCATCACCATCAAAGCTATTGTCAAAAGGTTACATAAGCTTTGTTCTCAATTTAGCTTTCTTAATCTTCGTGTTGAAATGGTTGACAGTTGAATACATAAGTACTAAAAAGTTTTTTTGTAAGTCTGAAAGCAAAAACTTTAAATATTTATGAGTACTTAAAGGGGAAACTAAGAAAACCAGGGGTTTATTTGAAATTATAAACTATAATGCTTATTATATTTATTGAATGTTAATAATTAATAAATCTATGACTACTTCATCATGTTCATTATTTTCAAAAAATTTTCGTTCCGTACACTGTATCCTGTATTTTCCTCATTGTTCCAAATGCTTGAAAAACTATTCAAGCTGAACAATAATTCCTTTGAAGTAACTGAATGTATGACTTGTTTTAATAACTCTTTATTTTATATTCAAAATCGTTTAGGCAATTAAACTTGTTTATAAATATATTTTAAAATCATAAATAAACATTTTGATTAATTTTAATAAATCTGTCTTTAAATAAAGTTATTTATTCATGCATTATTCAGTTATCCATATTTTATCTCATTTTCCCCTTTAGACTCGTATAATCTGCACTGAAAATTTTTTCATACCACTTCAAAAATTAAGAAGTGAAGCACCTGGAGGTAGTGGAGATGTGCAAGGAAGTACACTCAATAAAGTTTGGAGTGAGAAGTTGAAGTCAATTTCTGAGTAAGCAGCTTTTTTATGGTTTTTTTCCTCTGCAGTTGAGTGTTATTTCATATTTACATAGTTGCTTTTATCTAATTGAAATGAAGTGTGTGTAGAAAAACCAACTTGTAAAACAGAGTTAGCATTGTTTGTTAGTGTTGGTTGAAGCTTTTCCAGTGAAAGTAAATATAAGTAGCTCAAATGTATTAAGATGGAGTGAGCATTTTTGATTGGAGTTATTTGCTAAATATTAAATGTTTCAAACTGCTGATACAAACTTTAATTCAGATTTGATATAAACTAAAAGTAATATCAAGTCTGATGACTGATGCAATTTTTGATACTTTCATTTGGCAACCATTTCCACAAAACTTATGCCAAAAAAGTATGAATGCACAATCTTCAGTACACAGTGCTTAAGTTACTTTTTGACCGCAGTTTGTGTAGAAAAATTGTTCAGGGCTTCATACTAGAATGCCTGCAGTTTTCTCTTATATAATAACTGTCTTTTCCATAGAAATATTCAATAAAGAACACAACTTTTTTATTTCTATGTATGTTTTATGGGTAAAAAGTAAAACTATACATATAGTCACTCAACTAAAAAATAGTACTAATACTATGTGTATCAAAAGGAAGACTAATAACTTTTCACTCTTAGGTTTTTTTCATTCATTGTTATTATCAACATGCTAGAACTGCCTTATTTCATATACCTAGTATACACATTTATTCCAACAACTCCTCATTAAAGTTGTTTACAATTTATCAAATAAATTTTACTTTCTTTTTGGAAGTTTCTTTTAGTTTCTAAGATGAACTAATTGTTTTGTCGTTTTCAGGATAAGTGTAGGTTTAAGTGGAAGATCATTGCGGAAGATGCCCTTCATGGCCTGTTCCCTGTTTGTTAAGGTATGACGAAACTATTTTTTCAATTGTTTTATGCAGTTGTTTAGTTATGCTCCATTTTACCAAATCAGCAATCACAACACTTATTTAATTTCTTTCATTCCTTCTTTATCCCTTTTACCTCCATGCCTTTAATTTTCTGTCCTAGTATGTAATTAGTAGGATGGTAAAAAAACAAGTTATCAAACTCAAGTTATTTAGCATTGAATGAAATATTTATTTCACTACTGGAAACACTACTTATTTGATTTACTAGAAATACTTAGAGACAACCTGTAGACTTCAGAACAGTTTTGTGCAACATGGTGACTTATAGTACAAATTGAAATATTATTTTACTTAGTTTTAGGTTAAAATTTTAAAACTTAGTTATAAGCTCATTCATTCTGTAACCATGGACAAATAGTTACTGAATTTTTTTTCACAATTCCATTTACAATATTATAGTAGGAGATCTCGGAAGGTTTTGTTTAAACCATTCTCAAGAGATTGTAAGAAAATAAAAGAAAGCTTACATTATAAATAGACACAATTTCAAATTTTTAAAATAGAGTGCAACTAAATAATTGGCCTTGTTTTACAAAACTTGGGACAATGCAATTATTGAAATGCCAAATTGAAAAAAAAATAGTTTGCCTTACCCCATTACAAATTTATGTACCAGACTAGAAAATAATTTTGAAAAGTTAGTCCCTTAAAACTAAAAAGATCATTGTTATATCTTTCTACAGTAAAATGATTTGAGATTAGTTATGAATGTTATTTACATTAAATGTTCTACAAACAGAAGGGAAAATAGAAATTCTGCCCTTTTCTCTTTATTGTGTTTTTTCTTACTATAAGCTCAGGATATGTACGCCTGACAAATTCATGATGATATCTAATACTTTCAAGATAATAACTGAAGACTTTTTTTGATAATAAGCTGTTCTAATGTTTGTGGAAATATTTAACTGGACCACTAAGAGTAAAAGCAAACCTACCAGTAACCTGTAATTTAAACCTCAGAACCATTTGGAAACGAGAGGAACCATTTTGTTTCACACTATCTGTCTCTATATTTTTCTCATTTCAGGATAATTTCTTCTACATTTTTGTAAATGTGAATTTGCTCCTATATTTTATTATGGTAAATCTGGGGGTAAATATAAATTGTTTTTAATTTTCAGTCTTGTGTGATGACCCTTGATGACTTTTTGGAAGCTTTATCCAGTGCAGTGCAGAAGCACTGGCAAGATGTAAAACATCTGAAGGTTCATGTATAGATCTCAGATCATTGTTTTTAACATGTACAACAAACATCCCATATTTTAAAACATACTGTGTTCTAGTATATTTAAACTATTTATATCTTTTTATAAGAAATAAATTACTGAAAAAAGAATTTTGTTTCAACTTTGTTTATTATCTGAAATATTGTTAGAAGCTTTTGCTCTTAACACTAATAAATTACTGAAAAAAGAATTTTGTTTCAACTTGTTTATGATCTGAAATATTGTTAGAAGTTTTTGCTCTTAACACTAATAAATTTTATGTGTTTATTTAGTTCACGATCATTAAGTTCTCTACAAATAATTTGAAAAGGTGTAAATTAAAGGCTTGTTTACTTGTATTTAAGATTTCTTAAAATGGTTCTATTGATTAGAAAGTAAGCCAACATTTGAAAAGCTCTGCTTATCTTGCGGGGGAAAATATTCAGATGTTCTGAAAAAGAAAATCTGGTTTCTAGAAAACGAAAAGCTCAATTAACTGCTCAGCTAAAAATCAAATCCTCTGGAAAAGAATTAAATTAGTGTAATATGTAATGAAAAATGTAATAGAATTCTGTGCTTAAAAATATTTTCAATCTAAAACATATTCTCAAATCAAAGTTTTACTTTCCTTTTAAAACTTATTTCCACAATGCTTAGGAAAATATTTACAGTAAAAGCTCATTAAAAATCAGCTCTCTCACCTATTGAAATAGTTGACTGGCATATATTCATTAGTAATAAAACAGTGTCAACTTGGCAACTGTTTTTCCAAAGCGATATCTTTTAAAAGGCCAGAAAGCTGGTTTTTATAAGAGCTTCTACTGTAAATGATTTTCAAGGTTCGGATCATAGGGATAACATCCTCAATTGAAGTAAAACCCTAATTCCATAAAATTATTTATAATAATGCTGTTACATTTTAATATTTCAAATTTTTATATTAAAACTGTAGTTATAGTAATTGTTTTTCTGTTTGAAAGTGAAAACTCAAAAACTTTGGAGGATTTAAAATACAGAATACTTCTCAGCCATGTTTGTTCTATGTCAGTTTCATATTAAATTTTTAATGTCATACCTTCAATTTCTTAAATTTACTAACTGATTTGTGATAATGTTTAAGAAGTACTTTATTGAAAATATTTATTTTTCTTTTCTTTTTTATGAACTTGTAACCTGACAGACAAAAACTGCAATGCTTAAAAGTATAAAACATTTATTAAAAACCCTAAAAACACCCAGAACGACAATGAACACCAAAAACAACAACAAAGCAGAGGGGGAAAAGGGCTCTTCAGCGGCTTCAGTATTCTGCCTTTATAGCTCAGAGGTGTGACGTAACGGTTGAGAGTTGTCGTCTTCTTCCACGACATAACAGATTTACAGTTGTCTACTTCACTCCAATATGATCATTACAAACTGTGATTTGATAATTTTTATAGGGTTTTTTAAGTAGGGGAGAGTGGGGCTATTTCGCACACATGGGGCACATTCGGACAGACGGCATTTCCCCTAGTAATTATTAATTTAAAAATCTGAAAAAAAAACCTATAGATAGAAGCATGACTACCACCTCCTGCATGAATTTTCAAAGCCCTGGGCTATTTTGTTGTATACGTAATAGAAATTTGCTAGCGTTAGAAGCAGCAAAGTAAATTTTCTTGTCATTTTGTTGGCGTAAAATATCAATCAAAAATAACTCTCAAGTGGACATTCAGCATTTTATTCAGTAAAGGCACTACTAAAGTAAGTTTCTAGAAAGGTTTTATTTCCCTGCTTTAATTATAAATATCTTGTTGGGACGTGGTAAGCTTGAACTGGTAGATGGGGCACATTTGTACACCAAAAGATGGGGCAGATTCGGACAGTGCGAATGTGCCTCATTCTTTCCCATTTTTGATTATGAAAGTGATTTATATGTTTATAAGTGCAGTATATTTAATAACTTGAAGTTTAATTGTTTTTTTATTGTAATCGTTTCAAAATTTGGTGATAATATATAGAAAATAACATCTTAAAGAAAGCTTCAGTTTTAAGGAATTTAGACCCAGATTTAAACATTGAAGAAATAAATGTCCCTGATAATTGTGTAATACCAATTGACTTGGACTTAGGTGATTTTATTCTAGTAGAATTTGCTACTAAAAAGAAAATTTTGTTATGCTGGTCAAATAGAAAATTTGGAATTGAATGGTGCTTATTTAAAATAATGATGAAAAACTTTAAAAGTAATGACGAAACTTTTATTTTCCCAGTAAGTAATGATTCAACATTCATACAAAAAGATAATATCGTATTACATGTTCCCCAACCGTCAGTTTTAGGTGTTAATAAGCAATAAGCGAGATGTTGGTTCACTTTTCTTTTCGAATAAAACCTGACAGTTAAAATATTGGTTAAACTTTTTCTAACTAATTATATTATGTGAAGTATGTCAATGTGCAATATACTCTTCATTACTACAATTGTTTTCCTCATCAAAAACTTAGATGTTCAGTATTTTCTGAAGCTGTTTTCTTTTTGTAAAAAAATCTTCAATTTAGAGGAAAAATATGTTAAAGTGCCAAATATTTCATTTAATTATCCTTACTTTAAAGTGTCATAAACTTATTAGTTCGTAAAAATAATTATTGTATAATTTTTTGCATGTGTACGAATGTGCCCCACACGTGTGCGAAACTGCCCCACCCATGGGGCACATTCGCACGAAATTTCTCGTTTTTTAGATTGATGATATAGGTTAGAAATTCTAGTTGAATGCGATCAATTATCGTTCTAAAATATCGGGACAGGTCTTAACTTTCATTTGAATCCAAGTTTGTTTCAATATCTCATCTAGATCCAGAGAAATATGCCGAAATGCACTTTTTGTGCGAATGTGCCCCTCTCTCCCCTACCATTTTTCATGATGTTTTTCTAATTTGTGTTGCTTTTCAAAGAAAAACCTTGCAAAGAAACAAACAAAGGGTTTAAAAAAGACAATATCAAAGTTGTTACTAGCATCATATTTTTAAAAGGAAAAACACACGCAACAAAATAATTTAGCACCTAAGAATAAATAATTTAATTTTAGAAATCACAAAAATCATTTTATAAATACTCTTTAATACCAACTTTTGCTAATTATTGAATTATGTATGTATGAATAGAATTTAAAAAATCATAAATATTTTGTGGATTGAAAACTATCAACATCAAGACTACAACTTGTACGGATAACATTGTTTCTTTCTCGTTTTATGAAATCTGCTTTGTTATAAAGTTATTTTATGAAAAAGTTGCTTACAATTTTAAAAAACTTAAAAGTAGAAAAGTGTTTTTTAGTTTTTGTTTTTTGAATATTTTGATGAAAATTTTAAATATGGACTTTTAAAATTTTAAACACAAAATTTTTTTGAAGTAGTTTAAAATTTGAAAGTTTTAACTAGTAGTTAAAAAAAGTAGTTTAACTACTAGTTCTAGTTATTTAGTGCCAAACACTGCAAATATTATAATGTAATGTGACCAGATTTTTCATACTAAAAATTGGGACACTTCACTAAAGAGGGGAGCTTATTTTTTTTAGGTATATAAGATTCAATAAATCACAAAAAACGGAAGATTTTTTAGATCTTACTCTAGAAATTAATTTTGAATGAAACATACAAGCCCCATAACTAAACATTTGTTAAAGGGTTGGGGTTACCTAAAATAATTTTCAAACTGGTCACAAAATACAGGGTAAAAAGTAAAAACAGGTCCCAGGTACCTTTCCCTATAATAGGAGTAGGGTAAGATTTAAAAAGACAGGTGTTTCTTATAAGATATTATTTTTAATGTTAGTAAAATTTAAAGTTTTTCTCTGATTTAAGAAATATATAAGTTCTTTAATTGTAACTTTTAAAATATCTACTAAGAATTTAATCTAGGAATAGATTACTTTTACTTTTTGTAGAAAAACTATCTGTTTATGAATTATAAAAGGCTGAATAGATTTGGTTTAAAAAAATATGGTTAGAACTCAGCAGAAAAAGACTGGAAATTAAATGATAATTTTTATTGCATTTTGAAAAACAAACTAGCAGTAAAAAATAAAAATCATATTAGTCGAGTCCGCTTAATGTGATCGCAATTGTCCGAGACTAAACTGATAACATTATCCGATCGATAACAATAAGCGATCTCATATAAAAAATAATTAATGAAAAAAAACCTTTTTAAAGAACAACGTTTTTAAAATGCACTAAAAAGTATGAAATAATTTTTTGCAACTCCTTGTAAAACGAAAAACGTGGGGATCATGCAATAATATTTACAGCCACTACTCTCGTCACTCTATTTACCATTATATCCTGGCGCATTATGATCAAAATTGATACATGCGCCATAAAACAATAATCAAACCATTATATCCACAGTTAAAAATTATTTAAATGAATGATGAAATTAAGTTGGATTAAAAACCTAATGCATGATCCCCACGTTTTTCGTTTTACAAGGAGTTGCAAAAAATTATTTTATACTTTTTAGTGCATTTTAAAAACGTTGTTCTTTAAAAAGGTTTTTTTTCATTAATTATTTTCTGGTTTTTAGTTTTGTTGTGTAAAGTTTAGAATTCGTGACCTGAACCCCTGAACGCCTTCCAAGAATTTGATTCCTTTCTTCCTTTCTCTTTTTAATAAAACTAAAAAGTATTTTTTTTCTGAACTTTAACTATAACACATGGCTTTACTCTGTTTTGTTAAAATCATTGCACATTTTTTGCCTCTAGCTATTATTCAGATGACGTTGGAAATTTTTGAAACACTAGTAATATAAAAAGTGTTTTAAAAAGTATATTGGTGACAAACTTTTCAGTAACTAATTAATAAAGTCAGTCCCTTAGATGTATTACAAATGCAAAACTTGCATGAAGTACTGCATGTACTGTGTATTACTTTTATTCTTACAAATTTTTATTTTACTAATATTTTATACAACACTTCTAAAGCCATCTTGATAACGAGAGGAGGCAAACTGCACAACAATGATTTTTTAACAATAAGGTCCTATAGTTGAACTTCTAAACTTTAAGTCCCCCTGGGGGTTCAGGGACAGCAAATTGAACCGAACTAACGAGATAATATCGTATTGTCATCCAGATCTGAACTATGTTCAAAATTTCATAGAAATATTTTTATAGAAAGGTCTCTTTTTTCCGCTCCATTATATCCTTCCACTCCAAAATCCACTTATTTATTACATAATCTGAATTTCATTAAACAAGGGAAAATCAAAATCTCTTATCAGAAACATCTGCAAAGCGTGGATCTTGGTGTTTCGATGGTTTCTTTAACCGCTTTAACCAATCACAAGTATGGCTTTGGACCCCCCCATAACTGTTTTCTTTCAAATACGGAATGATTTATTTTTCTTACCCAACTGAATTTCAGAAAAAAGAAGCGCCAGATGTTCTTATGAAGAAGATGTTTTTACTTGTAAAAATTGACCTTCAAAATGAATCTCGAATCCAAAAGCGGACGTTTTTAAGGGGATATGGACAGATTTTGATAATATTAAGCGGAGTGATGATTCATAGTTGATCACATTAAACGATGTATTTTACATTAAATTAAATAGGAATGATCGGGACCTGTCGATTCCGATAACATTATCCGATTGATAACATTAACCGTGATCACATTAAGCGGATTCGACTGTAGTTGCCATAATGGTTGCAACCCATTCAGGCAAGACATAATTGTAATCTAATAATTATATTAGATTATGATAATTTATAAAACATTGACCTCAATGGGCAATATATTCAACATAATTTTTCTCTTATACCTTTTCCTCATTCAAAACTTTGATGCACAATAAGAATTCGTTGGAATTTTGCTTAACATAAAAAACTCTGATGAAAAGGGAGTATTTTACCACTACCTCTGGTTAGAGGAATATGTGAGAAAACTCCAGCTCTCAAGCGTCGCTTCCAACCGTGGACCGGTTTCGCCCTTGTTAGGGCTCATCAGCACGGTAGCTCTCCCTCCGCTCTCTTGCGTTACCTTCCCATACCGTGCTGATGAGCCCTAACAAGGGCGAAACCGGTCCACGGTTGGAAGCGACGCTTGAGAGCTGGAGTTTTCTCATAAAAAACTCTGATATTTACAAAAAAAATTAATGTTCCAAATTTTTAGTTTAATTGTTTTTAGTGTAAACTTCAGTTTAATTAATTTTGCAGCTCATAAAAATAAGTTTTTTATTATTTATGCAAGCCGGTCTAGGGGTATGATTCCCATGTTTAAATCCTGGTTGAGCCAATAGAAAAATTGAATCACCAGTTTAAAAAAAGGAATAAGTCAAAAAAAATGACAAAATGACTGTGCTCAAAACTATCCAAGTTTTGCTCTACACATGAGTGAAAAGAAGGAAAAAATAACTGCTCCCTACTTAAGGGAGATATAGCCCTTGAATTTGCAAAATCAATGTCCGTTCATTGTTTTTTTTTATTTATTTAATTTAGAAATAATGTTAATTTGTCTTTCTTCTCTTATTCTTTGAGCTGTAAACTAAGCAAAAATAAATTTGCTTTTATTTTAACCCTTTTAGTCCTAGCAGCCCCAAATTTTCCTCATGATTCAATGGTAATTTCGGGAGCTTAGGGTTAAAGGAGTTTTTAACTTTTTTATTATAGGAGATAATGTTTTCTTATGTTAATGTACTGGAAAAAAAATCGAAAATATTGCGGTTTTCGATGTTTTTAATTTTATAAGCCTTAACGCTTTCAAAGTTGAGTTAAAAACTCATGTATCACCTTTGGGATATTATTTGCCCAAGATTCTGTTGGAAAATATTCAATTGCCCCTACTGGGGAAAGTTCTCCAAGGGTTAAAAGCGCACTCTGACCAAGAAAAGAGGAGGATCACGGCCGCTTGCGGGCAGGAGGTGAATACATGCCACCTCCTAGTTTATTGATTCTTTTTTCATAGCTGGAATCATTTGATAAACTTGTATATTGATTCCCAAGCGCCCGCGAGCCTTCTCTTTTCTCGGTCCCAGTGCTCTTTGAACCCTTGGAGAACTTCCCCCAGTAGATGCCATTGAATGTTTTGTTTTTCCAATAGGATTTTGGGACAATGATATCCCAAAGGTGATTTAGGTTTTTAACTCAATAATGACAGCGTTCAGGATTATAAAATTTAAAACATCGAAAATTGCGACATTTTCGATTTTTTCCCTGTATGGGAAAACTACTTTTGAAGGGCGCGGGGGCAAAAATTGGCCTTGAGACCTGAAAATTCGAAAGTAATAATGTTTCATTTGTAACAACATGAGAGGGGGGTACCTGGAAAATCCCCCCCCCGAAAAAATTTTGCAACGGCATAATGACCCAGTTTCATAATAATTTTATTTTTATACTTTAGTATGGCACCTGTTCCATTCTGCCCCCTTTTTGGAGAATTAGATGGATAGGATAAGCTGAGGCAATCAAATTGAGAAAAAAGTCTAGCTTCTCTTTCAACACGTATGTAAATTTGGAAAAAAAAAATAAAGGAAAGTTATCTTTAAAAAAATCACTGGGAACCTATGGAAGAAGCATTATTAACATAAATATAGTATTAATCTTTCCCAGCTAGGAAAAAAACAGGGAATAAATATTAGTTATTCACTTTTTTACCACCTGTGTTTTCATAAGTAGCTTTATTCAGTAAAAGCACAAAAGGTTACCTATAATAAAAGTAAACAGTAAAAAAGTAATAAAAGTAAACACTTTTATAGGTAACCTATAAAAATGTTTTATTGAAACGAAGTTACACGCATAAGCAATAAAAATATTAAAACACAAGTGTTAATTGAATAAACTTTTTAATGGGTTACCAATAATAAATGTTTTTTATTGTAACGAAGTTACAAGCATTTTGAACGATTTAAAACGCAGGTGTTAAGAAGTGAATAAACACTTTTATGGGTTACCTATAAAAGTGTTTTTATTGAAACGAAGTTACAAGCATTTTGAACGCATTAAAACACAAATGTTAAGAAGGGAATAACTTATATTTAATCTGTTTTTTTTCTTCCTATCTGGGACTATATTACTAGATTGTTTAGGTGTTTCTTCCATTGAGAGCTTGAAGTTCTTTGTATGGAATGAGTTTATGATTTTATTTCAGTATAAAAACTACCAAAAAAGTTTGTTCAATGGGCTCGGCCGGGATTTGAACCCGGGACCTCTCGCACCCAAAGCGAGAATCATACCCCTAGACCACCGAGCCATGTAGGTAAAAGTTATATCTCATTTGATTTTCCTGATTGCTTAAGCTTCAAAAATGAGATCATAATTTACATTATGTTATGATTAAGAAAAGGTTAGGAGTGGGGCTTTCTTATTTTCGATCATCCCCGAAGTTATCAACAGGGGGATATTTTATTAACTCATTTTACTCTGCGGGAGGAAGCTTGTTTTACAAGCGGAATATATTCACAACTTAATTTTTACGACTTTTTATTTAATTTTTGGACAAGTGTGCCCGACCTGTAAATAATAAGTAAATTACGAAAGCATTACAAACACTCAAAAATATTGGACATCTTATGTTGTATACTAAAGCCACTAGATGGCAGTATGAGAGATCTAGAAGTAGGGTTCTCAAGAAAATCTTGGAGAATCTTCTCTCTTCCAAATCCTTCTTTTTCAAAATATGATATTTTTGGAGGATTTCCCTCTTTTTTTATGTTCAGTGTTTGTACGCCTCCTGAAAAACCCTTTAATTTTCCTTTATTTTTAAAGGGCCCTTAAAACTCCTGAAACTTGTATTTTTTTTCTCTTGAATTTTTCCTCTAACTTCTAAAAAGCATCTATCATCCATCTATATGAGCAAAAAGAAGTATTATTATCGATTTAGTGGAAGCAATTTCTTTTTAATTTGATAAAATTCTGTTCGAATATGAAAACTATTTCGCCATTCTTATTTGTTTCAAATTCAATACTAAAACTCGTAAACGCAATGCTGTTTATATATTATGTAAAGTAGTACTATAAGGATTTTTGTTTTTGTAATTTTACTCTTAAAAACTCTTGAAAAAAATTCTTAAAATATCGTGAATATTTGCGGAGATATTAGCATGTGAAATTAGTACTTTTCAGGTCTCAAAAAAAGTTCGTAAATTTGCAAATTTTTCAGTGTTTGTTGCGTAGTATTGTAATTTTTTAGTTGAATGAAGACAAAATTTAATCAAAAAATGAAAAAAAAATTGCAAATTTACGAACTTTTTCTTTTTTGAGGCCAGAAAAAGTGCTATTTTGACATGCTAATATCTCCGCGAATATTCACGATATTTTCATGAATATTTTTTAAGTGAGTTCTTCATAATGTTGGCAACAATACTCTTACTGAGGTTCTTGCTCTATCTCCTTTAGTTTTTAAATGAATCATCAGAATGGATTCTCCATGGTCACTTACCTAGGGGTAAAACTTACTTCCGTGACCCTAGGACACGTTGGTTATAAATAAATTAAAAGTTGCGAAACGGACTTTTGAAACACCCTGTATATAAAATGAAGTAACCCACTTGAAAGAAAACTCATACAGCAAACAGCTTTGAGATAATTCATTATCTATTCTAAAAATTCAATTCTAAAAGAAAGGGTTAAATGAAAAAACTAGCTTTGACATAACTTATTCTTCGAACTAAATATTCTATTAAATTCAATTTCTGATGAACTGTTGAAGTTACTCAGAAAATTAATATTCATTCTTTACACCTTTAAACAAAATATTCATAATAATGTACGATTATGGACCCAAACCAGCTTAAAGACGTACCGTAGTAAAGTTTGCTTTCTTGCATACTGTCTACTATGAAGGAAAAACCCGTTCTACAGTAGAAAAGTTTGATCCCACGCAGTGAAAACAACTTTGCATATTTTAATAAGTAAATTACCCGTGATTCGTGATAAACGCATGAACCTAAAGATTTATTTGTTCATATTTCGTAATCTCTTTTTTTTGTTTCATAAGGATTCCATTCTCTTTATGTGTAGTAAAAGAAAGTTATATGAAATTTTAAGAAAATTCCTGGGCACTTTCCCTGGTACCAAGGATGAACAGGTGCGATGGTACAAGAGGCAGTAGCATCTTTTTTAGCTCTCGAAAAAGCTTAAAAAAAGTCGATAAATTATATTCTGTTCATTTAGAATAGGCGCTTGAGACGTAATGTATTAGAAGCAGTTATTATTGTAATGGATAATTGCAGTCAAATTTTTTTAATCATAATGTGTTCAGAATGGCTTAAAACCTCCAAAAAAATTTAATTTACCTTTCAAAGCCCTAAATTTTAAGTTATTTTCAATTAAAAATAGCTTATTTTCTGTCTGAGCTGAAACAGCTTGTGACGTTAAATGTGCCTTGCTCCCGCTTGTTGTAATCATCCCGCTTTGAAAGACTGAGCTCTAGTTTTTTTACAGCCTAGTGTTTCGATGAAAACGGTGTTTCTCCCACATTTCCAAGAGACACACGTGACGTCACATTGTTAGGAGCTTTCTGTATTAAAATATTCCATGATTACCTTAAAAAAAGTTTGTGGGAAAAGACAAGCGTATTTTTGGAATAAGGAAAGAATTTTTAATAAGTTAAAATTGGATATTTAGAATTTTAAGAGATGCTACAATTCTCCATTATCATAAAAAAAATTTTTCTTATGCAGCCTTCACAAGGCAGCCTAAACAGAAGTAGTTAAAATAACAGAATCGGTCACTACGGTTGCAAGAGCGTTATTAAGCATTATTGAGCGTTTTTGATCCTGTTTCAGGCGCTTATTCTAAATGAAAAGACTATAGGTGTGTCCAACAGCTCACTAGCACCCTCTTTAGCCGAAATATCTGCTGTCTCATTTCCATGTGTATGTCAATGTTTGGAGGGTATCCACTGGAAGTGCACCTCATGAAAGGATGAAACATGTTTATTTTACACGTAACATTAACATGCGTCGAACTGAAAACTCAGAAAGAGGTAAGAATATAGCAGGATACAGGATAATTTTAGATCAGATAAATAACGTTTTATTTCGATGGCAAACGGCTTGAAAAATCACTTGACGAAAACTTGCGTTCAATTCCGTTATAGTCCCCGCTAAATATCGCCTCTTTTGAACACCAAAAAGTATAAATATTGCTAAATAATTTTAAATTCATGGATTAATATGTTTAGTTAGATGCATAAGTGTTCAGTTTATCATTAAAAATTTCAAAAAAATCGTTTCTATTTGAAAATTAAGCGTTCAAAAGATATAGGTGATATTTAGCGGGGACTGCTCTAACGGAATCGAACCAAAACTTAAATGCACGACAGGTATACTGTGCTTCTAACCAGTGGGGTAGCCAAACGAAATTTTTCGAGGAGATTGGGATTTGGGGAAAAAAGGATAGGGAGTAAATTTAGTGCCTTTCTATGGAAAATTTCTGACTTTTGGGGATATGTCGTGTTGCTAGGGCCAAGTCACGTGGTGTGAAAAGCTCTATTAAATCCAGGCTAGGATCATCATGGCATAGAATACCAGTTTTTATAAGAGCAAATGAAGAGAGAAATGATCATATTCGAGAGACCTTCCCTGGATGAAAACCGCAGAGCAATAAAACAACAGAAACCCTCGGTGAACTATGGAACAACTTGAAGATCTCTCTCTCTCTCTATCCAGGAACTAATACTCCCTTGAGCAACACCAATCATAAACTTTCTTTGAAAGAAGACTAATATATTCACTTCTAATTCCAATCAGTCTGGTCGTACATCACGAGGATTGGAATCCAAGATTATCCAACTGACTGTCCTTGTCGCTTACTCCAGTCAGCCTTTGAATTACAACACGACAAAACAAAACCTTCATTCCCCTCCAAGTTCAAAGTTACCTGTGCTTGTATCTGTACTGCCGTAAATCTCCCCAATAAGGTCGAGTTTCCCAACACAATCCTATCTCGGAGGCACTTTATCCAACTGTATTGCCTTTCAGTTAGGCCGGTGGCGTGTTTGCCAACTGAATATACCTGTGTGCGTGCGGGTCGTCGTATATCTCTAATATATAAAAGAGCAGGCAGGGAAGTTTGGAGTTTTTTCTTCCTTTCTCTTGGGGTGATATCCGAAAAGTGTCCCCGATGATTTCGGCGGTGCGGAAGAGGACCTTGTCCAACAATTCGAACATCGATTTCGAGAAGTTGAGCGAGATCGTGATGCAAGACGTGGCGGTCAAGCCCGAGAAGGTACCTCTGCCCATCAAGCCGCCTGGAAGATTAGGTGAGAGACCACCTTTTACAAAAGATAAACCTGCAATTTTTATACACAGCTTTATATAGACTGATCACTTAACTGAGACTTACATTGCACCTAATACTACGTTCACACATAAAAAGTTAAACTAGCTTAAGTGCTAATCTAGTTTAAGATAAGTATGTGTGATTTACTATCTGTATGTAGATTTAAACTAGTTTAGAGAAGATAAACTGTCTTTACTTTAAGATAGTTTCCCAAACTCTCTTAAGTCTTTAAACTAGTTTAAGTTACCGTGGTGCCATCTACTAAGAAGAAAATAAACTACTACAAACTACCAACCTTTTTTATTGGATATTACATTGGCACAATCGTTATTAAATTAAGTATTTTTCAAAATTTAATATATTTCGATAAACAAACTGGACAACCCAAGAAGAAAAATTGGCATTCTGCAAGTATAAGTCCAAAGTAAAAAAGTTTGGAGTGGAGTGTTTTAGGCTTAGAGACGAGCTCTTGGACGGCCGCCATTTTTTACTCGTAGCACCATATGGTTTGAGATAGATCAGTGTTTCCCAACCTTTTTCGGCCCATTCCCCACCAAAGCCTTTCTAAATTTACCATAACCCCCGGTCTCAGTGGCATATATAGAAATATATTTTGAGAGGGAGTCAAAATTATTTCTTAGCCTCCCCTCCCATGTATATTATATTTAACAAGTCTAATGAAGCTTTTCAGAACATTTTTAGGTAGAATTTGCATGCTAAAGAACTAAATCAAGTTATGAGTAATTAAGTTCTAAGTACCAAGGGGGGTCTGGGGTTCCTCTCCTAGCAAATTTTCGGAAATTGGACTCTAGGAAGCAGGTTTTTTACTACTTTGGTCTCCTAGGTGGGAAATTTGGGATATAAATATTTAGGTAAGGTTTGCATTTTGATGAACCTAATGTAAAAAAAGTTTCAAATATAAGCATTCTAAAAACAAAGATATCTTGGGTCATCCTCCAGAAAAAAAAGGTTTGGAAATTAGACTAAAAACAGGGTTTCAACTTTGTTTTGATACATACTGGTCCAGATTTCAGACATACATTCTCAGATAGGATAATAGGATCAGATTTTGATAAGCTTCTTTTTAAAAAGTTTTTTTTAATTTCCGCCTGGATTGGCCCAACCTGGGGGGAAATTTGGTTGAAAATTTTCAAATTGCCCCCCTAGAAAATGATATTGCCCCCCGGTGGGGCGTGCGCCCCACGTTGGGAAACACTGAGATAGATGTACAATTAAAAATAAGACAGATTAAGTTAAGCTATCTTAACTTCTCTCCTAAGTTAAACTAGATTAACCTTTCATGCGTGAACGTAGTATAAGGGCCCTCGGACAGAAAAACGATTTTGGCATCGTAGACCTTGGCCCTTTTGAACATTTTCAAGTGAAATTTTAGTGAAGGGCTATCTTAGCATGGAAAATGGATGGGTTTTTTTTGTATCAAAGAGTTTTCAAAAATACTGTAAAAATCTGAGAATAACTGAAATAAACATTATAATTACATAATTAGTTGAATATCATGGGTAATATTTAATATATTTTTTTAAATTTTTTTGTTCATTTTGCCTATTATAAAAAAGAAAAACAATTGATTTTTTAAACTCTCATATGGGTTTTTTGCCTCAGAGTTCTTACAGTAGTCTTTGAAATCAAGCATCCGTATTCTGTGCTTCATTACCAACGGTTAACCAGAGGTCAAAGAAGAAATCGCCGACTGTGATTGGTGGATTCTTTCTTTGACTGTGTTGGTTAACCGCTGTCAAGTAGCACATAATAACGGCCGTAAATGGCAGACTGAGCTAAAATTTTAATATTTTACTCTCATAGTATTGGTTTAACATAAAACCATGTGAAAAACGCTTTAAAGTCTTTATAACTTACAGTTTACAGCATCAAAATTTGTAAAATATAAAGAATATTTTTTGTTAAAATCTACATAATTTGCTTACTTAAAATTAATAAAAATGAAACAGGTTCTTTAACTTGATTTTCATCACTGTCACTGTAATTGGCATAGAGACCGAGTATATTATTTCACCTATTTATTTGAAAAATATCTGTGGGTTGCTTTTAGGATACATTTTTGTGCGGTTTCTTAAACGACAGTTCTATACTTTTACAATCCAATCAATAATTATTGTTTCTTAAAAGTTTACTATGGTAAATGGACACTATCTCTCAAAATTGTACATTTTAAATATGACTAATAATAATCTTAATTCTTCATAAAAAAGAAACGTGATGACGTCATTGGCCAATCAGATATCATGGCTTTTACGCACGTACTCCTACATAGACATCACTGACCTATTACAACGGTACCACCCACCCAACGTCACACCTCCTCGCACATTGGACTATAGAAACTCATGAATCACAAAAAACACCAATTCTAGTTTCGATACATATCACACTACAGCCCCCCTAAAAATCTATCCTCCACCAGATAACACCACCCGAAACAAAATAAACACCTTAACACCTCTTCAAAAAATTGCGGTGGTCTAAAAGTCAAGTACACCGACGATTAGGACCTCTCGAAACCAACTTATCGCTTTGAGAAGGTGCGTACACACGACAAAGAGTATTGTATCTCGCCGAAGCCGACAACTCGACAAGTTGTCGCTCTATTATTAGAACTGTGATTTGCATCAATGCCAGTGCAAAGTTGATCAAAAGAGTATGTTGTGCGTTTGATGCTGCATGTGTGAATTTGCGCCACTTGATCATGTCACGTAAATATTTGTGAATTAGGGTGACAAGATGTTTGGGATGGTAATTTTCTGGTACTTTTCGGTTTTCACGAGGAAAAAATGTGTTAGGCATCTTCTCCCATAAATATACCATAGGCGAATTCATACAGAAAACAACTTGTGTAGTGTTATGAATAGTGCGTTATTTATAACAGCGTTTTATTTCCCAAACTTTTCTCTCTTATGGGTGACAAATGTTCATTTTCCAAGGAACCAAAGAGAAGGTATGCGATTAGTATAACTAGGTATAACATAAAATATACTTACTGTTACTATCTAATATAATAAAATTGAATGTGTGTGTGTGTGTGTGTGTGTGTGTGTGTGTGTGTGTGTGTGTGTGTGTGTGTGTGTGTGTGTGTGTGTGTGTGTGTGTGTGTGTGTGTGTGTGTGTGTGTGTGTGTGTGTGTGTGTGTGTGTGTGTGTGTGTGTGTGTGTGTGTGTGTGTGTGTGTGTGTGTGTGTGTGTGTGTGTGTGTGTGTGTGTGTGTGTGTGTGTGTGTGTGTGTGTGTGTGTGTGTGTGTGTGTGTGTGTGTGTGTGTGTGTGTGTGTGTGTGTGTGTGTGTGTGTGTGTGTGTGTGTGTGTGTGTGTGTGTGTGTGTGTCTTCTATACAAATCCACAGTTTTCTTCCGATCAGCACCAAACTTGGTATACCTACGTAAAAGAATCCCCAAAAAAACATAGGCTATGTTTCAAAGTTCTAGAACGACCCCTTGACTCTCTTATGACCCTTTTTATGGTCATTTTGCTGAAATAGCTTTATTTCTGCTCAAAAAGAGATCTGCTTTCCCCATTGTTACAAAAAAACTATAATGCAAAATCACACGTTTTTAAAAGAAAAACTAGATATAAATCTAATTAAAAATTATAACTATAATCTAAAAATATATTTCAACAAAATTTAAAATTTTAAAACTGGTAAGTATAGTACAAAATATTTTTATTTGAGAGTAATTTTTAAATAAAAAGTTTCATGGAATAGCATTGTTGTTAAAATAATCTCCATGGAAACGAGGATGAAAAATCAAATGATGATCATATTATAGCTTTTAAGAAAGTTGGTTAACAAACCAAAAACTAGAGTTAATATTCAAAACCATTTTAAGTGGAAATATATTGTATTTTTCCTTAAAATGCAGGAATATGTTTTATTTTTTAAATTTTATACCAAAGATATAATAAAATCATAAAAATATGATAAATTAAGGTCGCTAATTGAGCATTTTAAGTGATTTTGGGAAGAATATTTTTCTAATATTTTGTTGTTTTTTATGGGAATCATGTGGTAAATGCAGAAATCGTTCAGAATTCAAAATGCTTGATTCCACACCTTTCACTCATCAAAATAACGGCACGGATCCAGCACGCCTCCGAGAGGGGGGCACTTTTCCAGAAAGATCCCCATTGGTACCATTGGGGGTATAGGGGTCCTCCCCCAGAAAAAAATTGAAATTTGACGTGTAAAAGTAGGATCTAATAAACTCGCGTTTTTAGAAACGTTTTGAGTCTAAGGGGGCACTTTTCAACGCTATCCCCTTTACTTTTTCACCCAAAATGTCAAAATATTGGGAATTTCCTAAAAATTATCACTGAAGATCCCCTGGTGGTACTAATGGGAGGTATGGGGGTCCTCCCCCAGAAAAAAATTGGGAATTAGACCGGTAAAAATAGGGTTTTGCTCATTTTGACAACCTTTTTGGGTTCCCAAGGGGGGGCGCTGTCCAGAGTGCTATCCCCTGGATCCGGTCCTGGAAGGTTGAAAATGAATTAAAAATTTTAAAGAAAAAAATCTCCATCTCCACCCGTGCAAGGCTGGGCATATCAGCTAGTAACCTATAAAAAGTAAACTATTACTAATAACTCTCAAAAGGAAGTACAACCCCCAACCTATAAAGAGAAAATATCAAAAACTGAAATGATACAAAATTTGGGCCTTGGTTCCTTCAATTTTTCCGGGTAATATCTTAAGTTTTATGCTTGGTGAGATACAGCCAGTAACTATTTTGGAATTTTTCTTTAATAAAAGTATATTAGTTGACCTCAGAAAGGTTTCTTTTACATCTTAAAAACGATCAGTACAACTACTCCTATAACTTACTACTACTCCTATTTGGAAGTCCTCCCCTCCAAAAATTCTGAATTTTACTATGCCAAAAGTATTTTTAAAGTAGCTCACTGACTAAAGGACTTGGTACCGAAATAATTAAAAGATTTGGTCTCTCTATCTTTAGCGATTCAAATTTCCATAATAGTTTTTTTTACACTTAATACCTATGAACCTTCACCGCTCGCTTTGAGAAGTTTTAAAGAGAATTAAGAGTTAACATATCAAGCGTATTGGAGAATTAGATTAAATTTCGAATTTTGGAGATTATTTTTTTAAGCACAAAAAATCTATTTGCCATTTTTTACAGTAATTACCTTTTCAAGCTGACGATTTAATTCTAATAATCTCCCCTCTTATCTTCATCTCAAAGTACCCCCTCCCCTCGCTTTAGTCTTGATCGCAGCCCCTAAAGTTTCCAAGAACGAGCTATATCAGGATCCCACAATAAATTGCATAATTGCTTAAAAATATGAATGTTAAAAAACGGAATCAAACTTTCAAATTCAAAAGTGATACCCTCATTTAAGGCCGCGATAGTAAAACTGTTGACAACTCTGTAAATGCGCACTACTTTACGAATTTGTATTTTTCTTCGACAGCCGATCATTTAAACAGCGCCAGGAGTCCTAGAGATATCTTTTAAAAACACCCTCCAACAGTCAAAACACTAGTAAACTCTCGAAAACAAGCCACCAGTTCAAGTTTATCCACTTGCTTTTCATGCCTCCAAGGCGGATGAAATTGCCGTAGTTTTTTTTTCTCTTAAATACTAGTGTTAGAATGTTACATTATAGCGTGGAAGATTAAGCTTTTGAGAGTCACTAGTCGGCCTTGCCCCACTGGACATTCCCGATCGATGTTTTGCCGTTCATATTAAAACGACGTATGATACAGATGAATAGCATATTCTAGATGTGCGCCTTGATGGATTCCTTGAAAAGGACTGTAGGCTATTATTGATCTATTTTCAAGGTTTGTTTATTATTGAAGTACAGTTTTTTTTATTATTGAGGTCTTAACCTGTTTGAACTTTATTATTTTAAAATGGGTGAGTTGTCGAGTTCGTTACTTTTTAATTGAATTTCAAATGGAGACTGGTAGTCTTGTCAACTTTTTCAATTTTCAATTTTGGGCTTTAAAAACGGAGGACGAACTGCGCAGTTTTAAAAGGGAGCCGATTTGACACGTTTCCTTTTTAAAGGTGGCTGTCTGGAAATTTTATTAGATTCGAAGCGTGCTTTTAAAGAACTGACCCAGAAACGAGTTAAATTTTAATGTGATAAACTTTAAGAAATTATTCCTCATTTACAAATATGCAAATACACTAATCTTTTAAAGATTCAAATGTATTGAATCAATCCATTTACAAACATGACGATCCTTTAATTAAAATCTGCTTTTTAGAATTTAAAGAAATAACGTTGAGGTGTTGATTTCAACATTGAAAAACTTTCATGCAAACTTATCAATTTTTTTAATTGATAGTAAACTAATATTTTGTTGTGTTAACGGAAATATTGAGGAAAATTGAATTGAATTGAAAAACAATTTGACACTATTATCTACCCCTCATAAAAATATACTAATAAAAAACCTCCCTACTCCAATGATGTTTATTAAAGTTATTAGCCAAACAAAAAAGGTTTTAAATTTTAAAGGAGTATGTAATTATAATCCAAAAGAAATATTATTAGGCTGCTCTCATCATTCTATAGCGTCCATGGTCATTTCTTCGTCACTGGGAAAAAACCTGTCTATGGTCTTGGTCTATTGTCTTTATTGGGTCTATTGGACCAATTTATCATTTAAAAATAAAGCTAATTAAAATCCAATTTCGAAAAAAAAATCCATTGACGGATTTTTTCACACACGCTTCTAATCCTTATCAAAAATGCTGACTCAAATCCATCAAGTAAGTACACTGTTAGAAAAAAATAACAACAGCAACAAAGCAAACAAGGATGAACCAAAAACCCAGCCAATCAAAATTACCACCGCCAACTCACCATCTATAGCGATACCTATTCCCAAGCGGCAACCCCTCCACTATCAATTTGCAACCCTGCTAGTGACGAGGTACTCAAGAGCAATCCAAACACAGGTAATCAGAGCAGGTAGAGAACCAGATACTTCAGGGACCTAATCAGTTGTGGGGGCAGCGATTTCAGAGGAAGGCCGCGGAACTCCTGATAAGGAACCCTTCAGCTAGGGTGGTTGTGCAAGGGTTCCTCTTCCTGATCCTCATCCTCCTCATCATCATGCGACCCGATGGGCTCATCACGTGGCAGTAGTAGAAGAGAAAGCGCGGAATTCTTTCTGTATTTGTTTGGCGAATGAGGCATTCTGTGGGGGTGTGGAGAGGGAGGAATCAACATGTTGGTGTTTGGGATGATCTAATCTGGGAGAGAATGATCTAGTGCAGGGGTTTTTAAACTTTAGCTCATAGCCGACCCACTTTTTATGAACATAATCTAACGCGACCTACCTCATCTTTAGTTAAGAAATTTTTTTAGGACATTAACTTTGACTTGGGTAAATAATTCCAATCATTAATGTTTCCCAACCTTTTCCATTATTTCTCCCTTTCACACCCCACCCAATACAGAACAACTGGACATAATTAGGTTTGGTCCACATCTTTTTACTTTTAATTGTTGCAAATGATGGTGATGCAAAATAGTCATCCAAATAATATAAACATTCAAGAAAATATTTTAAGCAGTGTTTCTACATGTAGAGCACCTCTCTACCGTACCGGAGACCAATTATAGGAATTTTGGAATTTTTTCTTAAAAAATGTAACTGCAAATATAATTACCCTCAGATAACTAAAAAAATCGAGTTTAAACGCTGTTTTAAAGAGTCAAGCTTCAAAATATTTTCTGGGGAAGAACCCCCTGAACCCCCTTTGAATCGTCAGTGTTAGTATTTTAAAAGTTTAATGCCCTGAGATTCAAAATCCAATCGTTTTTTAACAAAAATAAACAACAAACCATCATATTAAAGTGATAAAAGTGCTTCCTACTTATCTTTTACTTTCAACATCAATTTTTTTTACATTTTTATTTACTTATTTTCTTTATTATCTGGTTAAAGCAACATCCCTTTCGTTAAAATTATAAAAATACCTATAATCAAAATTTGTAGCGACCCACCAAAAATTCACTCGCGACCCACAGTTTGAGAACCTCTGATCTAGTGAATGTGTGTATGCGATTAATGTCGAAATATTACTGGGGCCTAAATCAAGCTAATAATCGGTAACGACTTTTTCGAGGGCATGGAAATTTTAAAAGGATTTGACAAGAAAATAATTTAGAAACACTGCTTTGGAACTCAAGAGTAGGGGTTTTTATGACATGGGGCTCAGCTTATAATCCCTCAAAATTTATTAAACCAATACCGATAAAAAAGAACTTTTTTTACAAAAAGGAGGTTTAAAATCTTTTAGTTCTTTTCAAGTAAAACTGGTGAATTTCTTCATGTACTTAATATATATTCATCATAACTGCATTCTCTTCAGCATTCTCGAATTATCACCTATAAATAATTACTTTTCATTATTTTGGTGTAAATTAAAGTACGGCAAAGGTTAATTTGTTAATGTATGGAGACAAAATAGCGAGAGAAGAAATTCCAAAGGAAAATGTCCTGATCTAAAAAATATTTTTAATATTTTACGTCATATATGTTTTATTAGCCGTATCAGTTTAATAGTTGGCATCTAGGTCCTAAAATTATTTACTGACATTTTTGAACGTGCCCTTCTATAAAAGCAGTCATTAAAAGTATTAAACTCCTTTTAAAAACAATCGATTTCCAAGGTAGCTTCATAAATTAATTACATTTCCGAATTTTTTATTCAACCAAAGACTGTGGTAGAAATTTATATAATTAATAAGTCAAATTGTCTTTACTAAATATTGCTTCGAAAATATGTGGGGATAGGTGAAATATTTAAAGAAATAATCCTTTTTCGCGCGGCCCTCTTTTTAAACGCCATATAAATATCAAATTAGTGACTACGTGACGAGTTATCGTTCGATATAGAATTTTCCCAAATCTAGAAGGGTCGCACGGTCACGCTGTCATCCAGGTAAACAGTAGGCTTCCCTCGGTGTTTGGAAAGGAGGCCCAGAAAAGGGGATGTGGTTCTGAAAGGCAAACATATCGCTTGAGCTGAGAGGCACTTTTGGGGGTGGTACTTGAGTGTAAGAACTACCGAGATGATTCTTCTGTGTATTTTAGAATATTCGGAGGTTGTGTGGAGAGCACCTGTGTCAGGTTGCCAGAATTAATCATTATAGAAAATTCTGCAGGAGTTACTAAGTAAAAGAAAAATGTTGATTTTTACTGGAGGCTTCAGAAGAAATGGACTTGAATATTGATAAATTATTATTATTGAAAATTGTTTCTTTGTTACTGAAACTTGTGTGTATGTTACTGAAAAACTTGAATTCGGATTCGATTCTATTTTTAATGTACTTAAATTCTTTTTCCGTCAATGTTCTCACTGTTATTTTTTTATGGTAAAACAGGAAACGGGGTGATTTGATACAAAGAGCACATCGATATTACACTTTCAATATCTCAAAAACTATTAAGGTTATTTAGGTCAAATTTTTTCGAAAAACAGCCTTTATACGCATAAAATTTACATCTGAAACCGTTGAATTCTACAGTTAGTCAATAAATTTTATTGAAAGAAACAATTTTTTTTCTTTCGTAAATATTTCCAAAAGTATATTTCTAAGTAAAATGTAAAATATTCCTGACGCTATCCTATTTTGAATACAGATATCTGTAAATTCCAAAAGCAAGTTTATTCTTGTTACCAATAAGGGATATTTTAAAATTTTAATTAGCCTTTGCCTATTTTTTAAATAAAGGTTTTTGTTTAAAATTAACCATTGCGGCAAATTGATACACTTTGATGTGGGGTACTTTAATACAAATAAAAGTTCCCATATTTTGAGTTGGAAGAAGAATATACACTGCTGGCCATCCAAAATGGTACACCAAGAAGGAACAAAGATATAAAACCCAAATTTATTTCTATGATTGCACATAGTATGAATGTGAATTGATTAAAAACTCAGCCTTCCTGGATGTTAGGGGGCCGAGAAAATCGGTGAGGAGGGTTGTCTCCATAGGTGTCCATTACCGCCGCCCCACGCCATGGTATTGAGTGAAAGAGGCTCTAAATGGGCTTTGAGGGATTGGAGGACCATGTTGCTTCCACAGGTGGACAAATTTCATGTGGTACACTAGCGGACGTTGCGTACCGGGCTAGGTGATTTCTCCTCTTTCATCGAACATGTTTTGTGGGCGTTGGTTCTTAAGAACAGGTAGGTCAGGGTAAAAATGCAACATAGGGGGATAAGAAGAAAGCTTGGACATTGCGTTCATCACGTGGTTGTGCATTTTTCTCTTCAGACTTGTGCGCAGGCGAGGATTGAAGGTAAGGGTAGACAACAGGTTGTGAAACCTCAATGCTGCAGCTCTGGTTGATCAATGTGCCGGTAAATCATACTGAGGAGACGTGGGAGTGGAATCCAATGCTTCACTACCTCGTTACTCTGCGTAAAGAAGAAATCTGACGATTACAAAATCAGCAACCAAATGTTCTCTTTTCTCGTTGTCGTTAAGTCATCTCCAATTATCGTGGTGCTCCAGACCGCATTGGGATATTCTCATAAACTCTGTGCCATCACATTGAAATGTTCCTTTCATTATTTAGTGCACTGTTGCCAACGCCAAATCATGTGTTGAAGATTGGAATTTGTCTGAAGCTATGCTTGCCAAACGGGCAGTCCCCTGCACTGTTAACGACATGCATTCCACTCCCACACCTCCTCAGTATGATTTACCGGCACATTAATCAGCCAGAGCTGCAGCATTGAGGTTTGACAACCTGTTGTCTACCCTTACCTTCAATACTCGCCTGCGGACAAGTCTCAAGAGAAAAATGTACAACCACGGGATGAACGCAATGTCCAAGCTTTCTTCTTATCCCCCTATGCTGCATTTTTACCCTGACCTACCTGTTCTTAAGAACCATCGCCCACAAAACATGTCCGATGAAAGAGGAGAAATCACCTAGCCCGGTACGCAACGTCCGCTAGTGTACCACATGAAATTTGACTACCTGTGGACGCAACATGGTCCTCCAATCCCTCAAAGCCCATTTAGAGCCCCTTTCACTCAATACCATGGCGTGGGACGGTGGTAATGGACACCTATGGAGACAACACTCCTCACCGATTTTCTCGGCCCCCTAACACCCAGGAAGGCTGAGTTTTTAATCAATTCATATCAATACTATGTGCAATCATAGAAATAAATTTGGGTTTGATATCTTTTTTCCTTCTTGGTGTACCATTTTGAATGGCCAGCAGTGTATCTCAGGAATTTTTTTTTAAAAATCAGAACTGCTTGTATTTTAACTGTGCATACTTCATATTCGATGTCTGTTCCATAGAACACATGTAACACTCTTTCTTTAATAAAGTTTTTATCTATCAGATGTAATATTACACTGCAAAATTTTATCGAAACAAAATAAGAGATATAGGCTTTTCATATCATATAGTTATCTTGTAATAGCTATATTACAGACAAGATATATATTATCTTGTAATAGCTAGGACCACTTTTTTATACGAAAAAACCGGTTTTCCTAACGTGACGGAATAGATGACCTTGCACATTACTATTATTTTCAATACCAAGGGTTTTACACATAAACTGTTCTTTTAAAAATAGAACTTCATTATTTATTTAATCTTACTGATAGTATAATCCTTCTTCAAAACAAGATGAAACAGAATAGTATTGATAACGTGCGGATCAATTGACGTAAATGGCATGCAAACTACGAACCACCAACGTAAAGTAATGATACTTGGTTTGTTAAAGCATTGATAATATTGTTGTACAACAAAATGTTATTGAATTAATGAGATTTCAAATAGGAAAATAAACAACACTTGATATTTTTAGATAAATTTATAAAAATACGGTTAAAAGATGACACTACGCTTTTTTTTAATTTGAAATAAAAGGCTTCTTAAAAAAATATTTTAATTGCGCACAAAAAGCGAGTAAAGTTTCGGATTTTTCTTTTGATAAATAACATGGGGTAGTAGAAATAATAGGGGCAGAAGATTACCCAAAGGTAATTCAAATTCATCCTGGAAAAGGGGTGAAAAGACATAAAAGATGGGTTATTTTGGGTAAACCGTCCGAGGTAAAAATATAACACTAGAAAGTTAACTATACCTTGCTTTCACTTATTTATAAAAACCTGTAGGTAAAACTTCTGTCTTGAAAGGGTAGACTCTACTCGTAAGTGCAACAACTACGAAGATTTATGTTGCATTTTTATATCAACACGAAAGTTTTTTCAGGAATTGAATCTTCGGTTTGAAAAAGGGAATATCAGTAAAAAATAAAAAATGGCGAATTGAATTTTTGGGTGCAAAAAAATCTCTTAGCTTCGCTTTACATATAAGTGTAAAGGAGGGGAATAACTACCCTCTATCGGCAGATATAGCCCCTTGAATTTGGCCGAATCAATTTCCCTTAATGGTATTTTTTTATTAAATTATAAATTCATGTTAATCTTGTCTTTCTTTTATAAATCTTTGTGCTGTAAACTAAGCTGAAAATAAATTTTACTTTAAATTTACAATTTCCCCCTTTTTTTATCCAGTGAATATTTGACACCATAGATATTCTCTTACTCCATTGATAGTGTCTTAATGACTCGGTTTCCAAATAGTTTTTATTTGTCCTTGTCTTCCTACTTTTTCAATTTTGTGCTGTGAACTAAGCAGAAATATAGTTTCGTGGTCGAATAAAGTGGTTTTTAAGATTTTTTTGTCTGGTAAAATTTCACAAGATTTATAAAGGGAAAAAATTCGTCAACTTTTTTGACTTTGTGAAATATTTTTCAATTAACTTATATTTTTATGATTATTTTGTGGTCTAAAAAGTTTAATGAATTTCCAGTACAAAGTTTTGTGGCTATAGAACGAAAATTATTATTAGTATTATCTAATTCCAACTGACTGTTCAAACACCTAGATATTTTTTTAATAATTTACACTCCCTAGCATATTTTCCCACACGTTTTGAATCATCCTGTATGATAAAACGTATAAACATTAAGACGAAAAAAACTTCTACTGTTAAAGAAGATAAAAAAATATTAAGATAAGACAAAGAAAACAAGATGAACAAAATATTTCTAATCATTCTAAAGCGTAATCAATTCGTTGACATCATTTCATCTGTTTGATTCTTAGTCACGAGACTAAAACTAGTTCATATAAAAAAACTTCGTTCAAAATATTCTAAACATTATTTTCTAGAATGAACTCATATTTTAAGAAAGAGTTTACTCGATAAGCTTTAAAAGGGTGGGTAAATATTTTCCCTGCTTTCTACCAAATTGCAACACAAAATATTATGACAAATTTTAAGATATTTTACGAAGCGTGTCAGAGAAATCTAGAATTAAAGTTTATATAAACCTGTTATTTTATACAAATTAGCCACGCCAATATATGATCAATTAAATATTAAAGATATTTATTATTTTAAAAAGTTAAGATTTTTTTGTACTCTCATCTTATGTTTTTTCTCATTCCTTTGGTTTTTTAATTGTCTTAAATTGCTTTTATCAAAAAGAACATTCTTAACAGAGTTAAAAAGTTCTTTTATGTAGCCCCATGAACCCATGGTTTTGAAATCAAATTATATCAATGTTAGTTTAGAAATTTATTAGCTTTTTTTGTACAGAATTGAGTGTTTCATTAAAGAAACCTGTTTCACTCAAAGAAAAACAACCAGTATCATTAAAACTGTGTTTTTATAAATTTATCAATGACAAGGTGGTTCTGTTCCCTCTTTCCTATCACTCACCAATTCTTTACAGATCGCTTCCCGATCTGAGTAAGCGAATCTCGCCAGTTGCAACTTACCGTTCCCAACAACGACGTTCAATCGCATAAATAATGCTCTTATATGTATATATAAAGCATAAAAAATCTAATTTCTCTTGCACATTAATAATTAAAATCTAAAGGTAAGAATTTTCTCTAAAACTGTCTAGAATTTTTTGCGAGAGAAATCAAATATCAAAGGGTAAACAGTTCTTTTAAGCAAATTAGCCACACCAATAAATTAATGATCAATCAATTAATTTATTCAACCATTGCATAACGTGTTTTTGTCAACAACTTCTACTTTTATTTTGTGAATGAGTACAACAGCCTGTGATGTTGTAGTTCTGTGTGTGTTTTCCAAAACTACAACACCCTTCAACTTGAAGAACTCAAGGACGTGTTGAAGTATTTTTCGAAGACGGGAGACTGCTGCCACTAACAATGTGTTTAATATATTTTTTTCCTACTCGGTGTTTCGGCGCCAACACTTTTTCTTCACTCACCTGGCCACATGTTTCGGATCGAGTGTTATGCAGAAGAGAACCAACTTTTCTGAAAGAAAATCGTTATCTTTTGAGCTTTGTCGTTGTCTATTTTTTGATAGTATACGATTAATTCGAAGATAAAGAGAACAGTTGAATTGTAATTGAAGAATGTTGAAGTCTGATTTTAATCATAGTGATTATCTTAAATTTGTTTAACTTATATACCGCATGATGTCCATCCTTTGCACCGATATGGCCAATGAAATTTTCTCACGTTTTACGACAGGTTTAGATTTTCATCAAATAAAAGTACAATTTTTGAAATTTTATTTATATTTTGATACAGAACACAGATGAATTAAAATTAAGGAATATTGAATTATTATATGTTATTCAAATTAAAGGGAAAAGAATCTATGTGTTAAAGCTGTACCAGAATGAGTTAACTTGAGTTCCAAGAAATTTGGTAAAAGTAAAAAAAAATTGAGAAATATAAAAAAGTTTTGCTACGGTTAGTAGTGGTATATGAAGATAAAAATTTAAACTCAACAAGGTGTCAAACTTTTTAAAAATGTTTTATATTAATAGTGGACGTCATACAATAATTGGCCAAGCCTGCCTCACTGGAGATAGAACAACAGGGGTCTGGCACTTATACTCTGTTCCTTTTAAAATATTTACTTCCCCCGCCTCCGATCGGTAACCATAGCAATTTTCCACGTCAAAGTGACGAAGAAGGCTTACTATTGGCTGCTCGAAGAGCGTAACTATGGTTACGCTTCTAGCGTGGGGGAAAGCACTATTTCTCAAGCGCCAATTCTAAATGAATAGAGTATAGATAAGGAAATAATAATTAATAAGGGATAATTTTCCTAGATAAGGAAAAGAGGCTCTCACGTGTCTCTTTACAGAAATCTAAACTAATGGCTGCGATGGTGCGGGGCGTGAGCCGTCTGGAAAAATTCCAGGGAGGCTCTAAGGGAATTGACTCTCCGAAATATTTCCAAGAGGCCTACAGCACAGTTGCTTTTAATCGAGATTAAATTAACTTAAAAAAGGGCTCTTAAGAGTTATTCAGGCTTTATGAAACATTCTACGTATTTGCTGTATAAAAAGGATTTTTTCTACAACCCATGCAGCACAAATGTTCAATATTCGTCCAATTTTTGTCATGTATGGCCAAATTCATCGATTTCTAGTTACGTGAACTTGACATATTTGGGATGAGCTGTGCTACTAGGGAAATGTTTATTCTCAAAAGTCATTTTATTCTTTTAATAACTGTCATTATGAACTAGTAAAATAAATAATTTAACATAATTATTATTCTAAAAAACATGTATACATTTATGTGATGTTAAGTTGTATGGAAATTTTACACTAATCAAAATAAACCACAATGTGAAAATAAAAATACTACTTAACAGATATTTCCTTTTATCTTACAGTTTAAAAAATAACTCCCTTAAGTCAATATTAAAGTATTTGTTAAGGGATATATTTAACTGCCTAGTTAAATATATCCCTTAATAATTAACTAGGCAGGGATAACAACTCAGAATTCAAGCTTATAAAAATAATTTAATGGAAAACCTAATTGCGTTTATTTTAATTTTAAATAAGATGCATCTCAAATTAAAGAGAGAGAATATTGCATCCTATAAAACAGTCTTAAGTAGCCCAAACGTTCAAGATTCTTCCAATTTTCATCATGTATGGCCAAATTTCATTTACTTCTAGTTGTAGTTACGAAAAAACTTGGCTTATTTTGTATGAGCTGTGCTACTATGTAGTAAAATCAAATAAATCGACATTTAACCCTTTATGTCCAGACGGAACTTGTAAGTCCCACTTCCCAATGTTCAAAATTCGTCCAATTTTCGTAATGTAAGACCAAATTTAGTTTACTTATAGTTGCAGTTACGTAAACTTGACATATTTTGAATGAGGATGAGGAAAATAATTTGGGGTATAAAGGGTTAAAAAAGGCACTGTCTAAATCTATGAAAGTAATAACTCAACTCTAACGAATTTCGCTAATACTTTAGTATGGGTCACCTTTCGTGGATTTAGACACTTCGTTTAAAAAAGGAATAATGATCCAAAATATGGAAAAATAACTTTTTCAAAAGTATCTCCACTTGTGAACAGTTACAGGGAAAGTAATCACCCCATATTATGATACATTTCTTTTTAACTTGATTCAAAAATATTATTGTTCCGAAATTCCAATATCAGAATGGCAACACCCCAAAAATACACATCTTCCCATGGATCCTTTCTCCATAACCGGCCCTCTATTTACATGAATCCCCCATCGCCACTGGCCATCATCCTGACGCCCCGCCAAGCGATCTCGCCAAACGGGATCTCTCCTCCCATCTCACGGGGCGCGATCTCATTATATTATCGTTGTTACAATATCCCGGTCGCATCTCGCCAAAGTTTTGATCATCATAACTGCTCGAGTGTTGATAAGAGAAGGGTTCTCGGATATTAGAGACCGTACGGCGAAGTGGCTCATTTTTCGCGTCGATATCCTCGATTGATACGGATCCGATTGCTCTACATCAGCTCCCGTTGGAAAATTCATGGGTTATCAGCACTGGCCTGCAGATCTTTCGGACGGGATCAAGACTCCTCTACTTGAGAAGAAACACAGGAAGAGGTCTCTCAGAGGCAAGTGTTTTTTTAAACTTGAATATCTGAATTTTTTTATGATTAATTTCGAGTTAAAGCATCCTAAAGAGTCAAATCAGTATCCTGCTCGGTTTTATAGTATTTAGTTGAGAATAAATTTCACAGGAAACAATTTTTCAAAAACACAGGAAGAGGTCTCTCAGAGGCAAGCATTTTCTTTAAACTTGAATATCTGAATTTTTTTGATTAATTTCGAGTTACATTATCCTAAAGAGTGAAATCAGTATCCTGCTTGATTTTATAGCATTTATAGATGGGAATTAACTTCATATTTGTTGGAATTTGATAAATTTGATATTGTGCGAAAATTTCACCTCGATTTATCAGAGGAAACTAGAAATGTCTAATATTTTGTTGGGGAACGGATTTTATGTTGGAGTGTAATCTTAGTAACTTATAATTGATTGGGTAGCCGGAAAAATGTTGAATGTCGTTTTTTTCTCCACAAAGTCGGCTTTTGATGGACAAACGATCTGTGTCACTTTCTTGATCGAATCCAACCTTGAAGTAGTTAGTTTTCAAACCGCTAGATAGCCTACAATGCGCTAGAAAGATGGGAATCATGCTTGGGTTTGGTGGAAAAACGTTTCATATTGGAAGCGGTCCTGTAAATTTGAATTTCCGCTACATGCAACGTTTTTCCAGCCAGGTATTCAATTATAGAAACTTATATAAACTCATCGGGTTGGGAAAAAACTAAGAACAGGTCTCTTCAGAGGCGAGGATTTTTTTAAATATAAATATCTGCTTTTTAGATGACTATAATTTCGTGTTAAATTTTCCCTAAGTGTCGTGAAGTGAGTCTGCTTAATTATTTTTTGCACATGTTGTGATAAATTGACTGAATCAGCTTGATTTTATGGCAGTTGGGAGTAAATTTAATGTTTGTTGGAGTGTGATGGCTTTTGATATTGTGCAAAAAATTCACCTGATTTACCAAACTGGATAGGTCTAATAACATTTGTTGGTATTGGATTTTATGTTGAAGTGCTATCTTGGTAATTAATAATTATAGAAAACTTATACAGGGTGCATCTGAAATGGTGCAACAGACTTTCAGGGATGATAGTCTCATCAAGACGAACAAGAATCGGTATAGAAAGGGGGTCGCAAAAGAGTTTTAAGGGGTGAAACCCCGCGGTTAAAATCAGCCAAAAAACTTGCATATTTGGGCAGGAAGAGACACAATTGTTCAATTCCGTAACTTTTTATATCAAAATAATGAAACTCGTACTTGCAAAAAGTGATTTTAAGTAATTTAAAGTACATAACTTCCTTTTTCAGGAAGTTATCTTTTTGTAGCGAAAGATTTATTTCGATCAGTCTTCTTTTACAAAATAGCCGGAATCGAACCATTGTGCCTCTTCCTGTACAAATATGCAAGTTTTTTTGCTGATCCTTAAAATTCATTTGCAACCCCCCTTTCTATACCAATTCTTGTTCGTCTTGATGAGTACTATCATCCCTGAAAGTTTGTTGCACCATTATTTCAGATACACCCTGTATAAACGCATATGTTCCTTCGACCGAAAGGACCAGAAAGGGTCCAGGAAGGTGACAGCGAAAATAAAATAAAAAGTATGAACGCATATGATTACGTAGGAAGAGGTCTCTTAGAAGCAAGATTTTTTAACTTAAATATCTGCTTTTTTTTTCATAATTAATTTTGTGTTAAATTTTCCATGTGTCGTGGAATGTTTTCAATTAATTATTTTTGCATGTGTGTTAAATTGACTGCATCAGCTTGATTTTATAAATTTTTCAAGATAATAATACGAATTGGAGAGAGATTATTAAGGGGGAGATTGTTAACTTTGATACAGTAAGAATATTTAACTAATTTGTCAAACTGAATCTTGTCTAATAACATTTTGTTGGGTTGTTCTATTCTACTTTATGAAAAAGTATCAAAATAATAATGGGGAAACTTATAAAAACTCCTCTGCTTGCAAAGAAACATAGGAAGAGTTCTTTCAGAGGTTAATGTATTGTTAATTTTGCATTAGCAGGTTAATATTATTTGCGTGTGAAGTTAGCATTAGCAGGGCCCGATTTAGAAAATTTTCTACACGCCACGCAAGTGGCCCCATACTGTTTGTTAATCATGATTCAAATTTATAACATACCATAATTGATAAAAGTGCCTTAAAATCGTAACTTTATATTTTTGTTTTACATTTCCGAAGAAAAAGTTTTGGAATATCTCATTCTCAAAGTGTGAAAAATTATTTCTGTTCCGATGTGCTTAAATGTTTTAGATAATTTTGAGATTTCGGGGGCTCTTAAAATAGGGGGCGCCTTGGCCTTTGCTTAATGGTAAATTAGGGCCTGAGCCTCAGAGTTGTAAAATGTGTCTGTTAAGGGCCCATTCACACTTTTTCACTTTCTCCATTCATTCTGAGTAGGGTTCTAAATATTTCTGAAGGAATCGATTCCGGGATCGAATCGGAATCGAATGCTTTGGAATAGATACCAAGGAATCGAACCTTTGAAGGAATCGATTCCAGCAGGAATCGAATCTTAGGAATCGTACTTACTTTTCTAATTAATACAGATAATTATGAACAATTTTGTTCCCTAATGAATTAGTATTTTGATAATTAATGGCTTTGGAAATTTAATATCTAGACTCAAAATGAAAAACGCCACATTTTTAAACGTCAAACTTTGAAATTAAATTATAAAGTAAATAAGTATCTCAATTAAAAAATTGTGCAGATAATTTCTATCGAATAAAAATATAAAATAAAATCGGGAATTTCCAATTGGACAAACACTAATTTGTTAATGCGATTTTTCATTTCACAGTCTCTCTATAAGAGAAAAATTGGTACTTACGTATTATCCCATCTACCGTTCAGCAGTCGCTTAATTCAGCGTCACAGCTATAGAATTTAATTTATTTAAATACATTTTTTTTAAAAATACTTCGTTTTTGTGTATTTCTATTGCATTGATTTTATTGAATTTTCATGGAGTTTTTAAATTTACTTTTATTAAAAACCGTGTCAAATACATATGTTACGGGCAATGTAATTCGGGAATTATTAATAATGCCCGCGTATTTGGGGTAAAGTGATAATACAACTCATTAATAAATGCCACTGAATGTATAACATTGCCCGCCTCACTTCGAGGATTATTTATTAATTCCCGGTTTATCACTTTGCCCGTAACATATAGGGGAGAGTGGGGCTATTTCGCACATGGGGCACATTCGGACAGACGGCATTTCCCCTAGTAATTATTAATTTAAAAATCTGAAAAAAAATACCAGTAAATGGATGCATGACTACCACCTCTTGCATGAATTTTCAAAGCCCTGAGCCATTTTGTTGTATACGTACTAGAAATTTGCTAGCGTTAGAAGCAGCAAAGTAAATTTTCTTGTCATTTTGTTGGCGTAAAATATCAATCAAAAATAAATCTCAAGTGGACATTCAGCATTTTATTCAGTTGAGGCACTACTAAAGAAACTTTCTAGAAAGGTTTTATTTCCCTGCTTTATTTATAAATATCTTGTTGGGACGTGGTAAGCTTGAACTGGTAGATGGGGCACATTCGTACACCAAAAGATGGGGCAGATTCGGACAGTGCGAATAGGCCTCATCTTTCCCATTTTTGATTATGAAAGTGATTTATATGTTTATAAGTGCAGTATATTTAATAACTTGAAGTTTAATTGTTTTTTATTGTAATTGTTTCAAAATTTGGTTATAATAGAAAATAACATCTTAAAAAAAGCTTCAGTTTTAAGGAATTTAGACCCAGATTTAAACATTGAAGAAATAATGTCCCTGATAATTGTTTAATACCAATTGACTTGGACTTAGGTGATTTTTTTCCAGTAGAATTTGCTACTAAAAAGAAAATTTTGTTATGTTGGTCAAATAGAAAATTTTGAGTTGAATGGTGCTTATTTAAAATTAATGATGAAGAACTTTAAAATTAATGACGAAACTTTTATTTTCCCAGTAAGAAATGATTCAACATTCATACAAAAAGATAATATCGTATTACAAGTTCCCCAACCGTCAGTTTCAGGTGTTAATAAGTGAGCTGTTGGTTCACTTTTCTTTTCGAATAAAACTTGACAGTTAAAATATTGGTTAAACTTTTTCTAACTAATTATATTATGTTAAGTATGTCAATGTGCAATATACTCTTCATCACAACAATTGTTTTCCTCATCAAAAACTTAGATGTTCAATATTTTCTGAAGCTGTTTTCTTTTTGTAAAAAAATCTTCAATTTAGAGGAAAAATATGCAAAAGTGCCAAATATTTCGTTTAATTACACTAGTCGACAAATTTTAACTTTTTTTCCCTAACAAAGATGAGATGAGGTATTTCCTACTAATTTCAGGGTGTAGAATTCAGAAATAGTTGTGAAAATGCTGTAGCACGTACAGTTTTTTTGTTACAAGTATGACACTAGTACTAGTCCAGTCGCCATGCCATGTGACCTGGAAATGGAGTCCAACTAATATTTTATGATTGATTCTAGTACTTTTTGATGTACTGAAACATAATACGGCGGGTGCCAGAGTGGCACCTTTGAGCAATTTCAAATATCGAACGGCAAAGTTCTCGGGGTGAAAAAAGTAGAAATCGGGTGTTATTTTCAGGAAAATAATAAAGTAGTCGTTTTTTCAACGGATTTTTATGTTTTTGAGGGTGCTTAATCCGAATTAGACTTTTTCAGCCAAATATTCGAACGGCTTCTTTGAGAATTTTCGAGATTTTGTCAAAATTTCAACCCTTTCTACGGTTTTATGCTTATAAAACAAAAGTTATGTGTTTTACAAAAACATTTTTAATTAACAAATTAAAGTTTAATAAACAAGCTACAAAAAAGTCAATTGAAACATTTTTGTCAGACAAATAGTTTTGCCGCTACAGCCCGCCAAAAGAAGACACAATTTTGGACGGATTGGGAAAAAATCAAGATGTAGTACCTGCATCTCGTGATTGAATGAAGTTTGGGAACCTACAAATGAGTGTTTTTTTAATTCGTATGATTGATACTGGTACAATTTTATATACTGAATCATAATATGAAGGGTGCCAAAGTGGCACCTTTTGTCAACTTTAAGTATCGAAGGTCAAAATTCACTGGATGATAAAAAAAACACCCATTTTATTGCTAGTGAAAGGGAGTCGGCTGACCAAAATTAAATATCAGTAAATGTTTATTATGGGGATACTTTGTCTTTGTGATATAACGGTAAACTATACTTTTTCAACATGATTAAAAAGAAATTCAATGTAAAATATGTTTTGAAATAGGTAGTAAATAGGAAGTGTAGTTTACTTTAACTTTAATTCAAAATTATAGAATATTTTACACAGTGGACATTTCACTGTCACTATCTTTGAATTGGGCTTCATTAGTTTTCAAATTGCCACACAATTGGCCACCTTCGCACTTGCAAAATTCTGTACAAGGGAGACCTACTTGTGCACAACTGCACCTTGCTGTTGAACATGGCTTCTCACTTGAACAGCTGCACCTTAAACTTTTCAGCAATTCTGGTGGTGCCAACCCTTTGTTATCTGGAAGTTGAACGGGTACCAAAGAGTGCGTTGCTTCATTCTTTGCCCATCCAAAATCAGTGAGATTCAAAGGTGGAGGGAACGAAGATGCTGCTGCGTTCCAGGTGCAAGCTTGCAAATGGCATCGTTTTATATGGAGTTCAAATGCCTCTGTTGTCGGAGGGAGGTGCTTAATTTTAGGAGGAATTTTCTTTGATGCCCACACTTTGTATCGAACATCTGACATGTCGTGAGCCTCCTTCTTGTAGCCGTAGCAATGTGCGATGAAGCTTGTGCACTCCGTTATGCATTGAAGATTCTACACAACCTAAATGCTTAATTTCAATACTAGATCTCAGAATATGTATAGCTTTAGATTTTCCAATTCCAAAAAGTTGAGAAGTGGTATCACAACCAGTGAGACAATGCACTGCTAACAATGAGTTTGCTAGGGTTCCTAGGTTGTAAACTGTTGTTGCTATATCTGTGACCTTGACCGTGTCAAATGACTCCATCCACATTGCGCATTTAAAATTGAGCTTTCTGTAAAAGTGTACAAGAAGAATAAAAACGTCAGTGTCATCATACAAAATTTTGATCCTGTTCGTTGCACACCTTGACAGAAAAATAGCTTGCTGTACAATTATGACATCTGCTTCTTAATGGGGAGTTTCCAAATCTGGGCGAGGAATTACAACACCAGGAGTTTGTAATTCAGTTGGGATTGTATCAGTGCCAGTAATGACCAATTGAATCGTCAGTTTGAAGAAGGGAATAAGTCCAAAAAATGACAAATTGACTTTTTGTGCTCAAAACAATCTCCAAGCTTTGCTCTACACATGGGTGAAAAGAGGGGGAAAATAACTAAACCCTATAGGGAGATATCGCCCCTTGAAGTTGTGAAATCGATGTCCATTCATTGTATTTTTTAAGTTAATTTGGAATTTAAGTTAATTTGTCTTTCTTTTCATATTCTTTATGCTGTAAACTAAGTTAAAATAAAATTTTCTCTTAATTTTAATTTTTTCAAACTTTTTTTATGCAGGGAATTTTTGACTCCATTCATATTCATTCACTCCATTGATACTGCTTTAATAACTCAGTTTCACTATAATTTTGAATTTTATTTGTCTTATTATCTTTATTTCATCCTTTTGTGGTGTAAACTAAGGATAAATATAATTTAAATGTGAATTAAGGGTTTTTTAAAGATTTTTTCATCAGAAAAATTTCATAAGGTGGAAGAAGGGAATAAGTCCATCAACTTATTTTGACTGTAAAATATTTTTGAATATACTTATATTTGTTTTGATGATTGCTCTGTTTTTTAAATAGGGTTCTGAACTTCCAGTAAAAATTTGGTGGTTATACAATGAAAATTCCATTACTGATGCAGTTTTTTTCGATTTTCTCAAAACTTGGTTTTTGGACTTATTCCCTTCTTCAAACTGACGATTCAATTTATGTGGAAGAAAATTTTTATGTTTTAGTAGTTGCTGCCAAATCAGGGTTATTACTTGTATTTTATTGCATGAATTGGTCAATATACTATTGCGACTTGGGAGAGGTGTGTCGGCTGTTTGTTTCATGAAGGTACTGTCTACTCCTCTTTTTGATCGCGTTGTACTTTTAGGACTGTATTCGAAATACCTATCAAATACAAGGTATGTGTCCTGTTCTGCAACATGCTTCATTATAACAACAATTAAATTGTGGATGTAAGTTTCTACTGTACCAAACTTTGGCCAATGAGCATGCCACAAAAGAGCACTAGCATCTATAATTAATGCATTAACAAATTCCGCCTTCGGTGACACCTGAACTCTTAATAAACTCATTAATTGTGATTTCTGGGAGGAGGGATTCATGTCCCCAAATTCATTGAATAAAGCTGACGGGACTGGAGACAATTCATAACCAAACAAATTTTTAAGGCTGCATATTTCAACATTACGTGTGATCAGTTGTAGGGCTCGTGCGTAGATAGTTTCCGTGTTATAAACTCTCATATGTTGTAATCTCCATATGTTTCTTGTCATTTGACAAAGTGACAACTTCCTTTTTCAAAGGAACATATAATCCTTTTGGCAGTGATTCCTCAAATTTTTGTCGTTGCTTTTCTCCGAGGCATACGGCATCATCCACATTTACTTTCGTGTTTCCAATACGGCCACTATGTATATTAACAATACCATCAGGGTGGTCTTCAATGACAAAAGGGTTTACATATGTTTTAAGTTTTTTTCTTATTTTCTGCCTATCTTCTTCATCAGATTTAATTCTTGCTGCACCTTCCTCCTTGTGAAACGTATGCACCTTCTTTGATTCTTCGCCATCTAACATATCTTGTACATCTTTAGATAGTTAGATCTTTAGATAGACAAAAGGTGCCACTCTGGCACCCTTCATATTATGATTCAGTATATAAAATTGTACTAGTATCAATCATACGAATTAAAAAAACCTCATTTGTAGGTTCCCAAACTTCATTCAATCACGAGATGCAGGTACTACATCCTGAATTTTTCCCAATCCGTCCAAAATTGTATCTTCTTTTGGCGGGCTGTAGCGGCAAAACTATTTGTCTGACAAAAATGTTTCAATTGACTTTTTTGTAGCTTGTTTATTAAACTTTAATTTGTTAATTGAAAATATTTTTGTAAAACCCATAACTTTTGTTTTATAAGCATAAAACGAAAGGGGTTGAAATTTTGACAAAATCTCGAACATTCGAATATTTCGCTGAAAATGTCTAATTCGGATTAAGCACCCTCAAAAACATAAAAATCCGTTGAAAAAACGACTACTTTATTTTTTTTCCTGAAAATAACACCCGATTTCTATTTTTTTCACCCCGAGAACTTTGCCGTTCGATATTTGAAATTGCTCAAAGGTGCCACTCTGGCACCCGCCGTATTATGTTTCAGTACATCAAAAAGTACTAGAATCAATCATAAAATATTAGTTGGACTCCATTTCCAGGTTCAAGCCTATTTTCTCATTTGGCGACCGGACTATACTGTAAGAAACGGACAAAAGCGTTGAAAACACTCATTTTTAACAATTAATCTCATTATTTTAGCATACAATACTATCATAATTAATATTATATACATATTTCAGACAATATAAAACTAAAAATCATTAAACATTCATTAAATACGATGCAATTTTATCACTTTTTGTCTCTTAAGTGGCGTTAAATCTCCTCTTTCAATGAACCAAGAGCTGTAGCTCAAAATTGCTATTTCTCAGTGACCTATGTATCGAGTAATTGTCCTAAGGGAACCTTTATCCTTGTTTATGATTGACTACAGTGATATTTTCCGGAAATAAGTTCAAACATGGATGTAAAATATGAATTTTGAGTGATGCTCAACGTTCTATTGCTTGGTAAGACTAAAGAGACCTTCTATTGGGATTAAAACATTTTTATCGGTCCTATTTTCTTAAAATCATCTTACCACTCTCCTAAAAACCATTATCAAGCTTATTATTCGTTTTTATTAAATTTTTCTTTCATAAGCAGGGTCATGAATTTTTTTAATCAGAGATTCATACTGACTTTAAGTTTGCCTTCACTTAATGGCGAAAAAAGTCCTTTTAAATACTTTTTGAAATGTTTTTTCTGTATTTGTCATTGGTAATAAATAACTAAGATAATTTGAATGTCCTACCCATACTATAGGGATAGTAATTTGCATAAGACTACAGTTGACTCTTACGCACTTAAAAAGAGCCACATTCTAACTTCTGCAACACACGTGAGGAGCCCAGATTTCATTTTAGTCACCTATTTGGACCCAAATCAGAGGGGAAAAACCTTTTCCCACTTTTTCTGTAAAATATTACCGTTGAATTGTAATTTAAACCATACCCAAATTAAGCAAAACGTATTGTATATAAATGTGCAAAATTTACACTGAAAAGTAGTCAATTTTCAAAATGAACTCATTACAAAAACATCGCCACACTTTTAAAAGAATATCTACGTACTGGGATACTAGAAATAAATTAATTGGATGGGATTGTAGGGTTGCTATTGGACAAAAATGACGCTTAAAACGCAAAAATTAAGAAAAAAAGCAGAAAATCGAAAATTTTTGTTACGCAAAATAGGGACGTGGTGGAACTTTTTTACTTGCAGGTATTGAAATAACTACATGAGTTAGTAACAAAAATAGTAATTTGGTTGTTGTTAGGAAACCACTGTCGACTAGTGTTATCCTTACTTTAAAGTGCCATAAACTTTTTAGTTCGTAAAAATAATTATTGTATAATTTTTTGCATGTGTACGAATGTGCCCCACACATGTACAAAACTGCCCCACCCATGGGGCACATTCGCACGAAATTTCTCGTTTTTTAGATTGATGATATAGGTTAGAAATTCTAGATGAATGCGATCAATTATCGTTCTAAAATATCGGGAAAGGTCTTAACTTTCATTTGAATCCGAGTTTGTTTCAATATCTCATCTAGATCCAGAGAAATATCCCGAAATGCCCTTTTTGTGCGAATGTGCCCCGTTCTCCCCTACACTATTATAGTATGGTAAGATATTTTTCTTTGATACATCAAATCATTAAACTTATTCCTGGTCTTAATCGAGATCCCGATTATTTTTTATGATGGTGTGGTCTTGAGATATATCCTCCGGAATTTCAATTTCTTTTTTGACCTTAAAAACAATCAAAATTAACTTATCCACAGAATCTTCTAGGGGAAATGCATCCCAAACGTTTAGTAACCATAAATCTTAATTTTCCCTTTGTGTTTGTTAACTCATAAACTGCAAACGATGGTAAATCAGATTCTAATAGCTGTGTATAAAAGCTTTTTTTAGTATTGTTAACGTGGGAGAAGTTATGTCATGGAAAAAAATAACGAAAGTACTATAAGACTACGCAAAACACGCAGTTCTGTTTTTACTACGAATTGTAAAACAAGATAAAACTTCTTTATTATGTAGATGAAAAATTGCTGAAAAACTTACGAATAACCCTTTTTGAGGACAAATTTCTTGCATGGTTTTTAAAAATATACCAAAACCACGAAAAGAAAAGTTAAAGTACTAATAGAAATTTTAAGTAAATCAACGTAATTTTTTTTATCCTAATTAAAATTTTTCAAAGGTCATATTCTTTAAAAACAAAAGTTATTGTAAATTTTAGTTATAACACATCTAAAAAAGTAGACAACATGTTTTTTTATTATGTAGTTTTATGCACCAACTTAAAAAAAATCTCCAATAAAGCTGGAATTTTAAACAGTTGGTTTTCCATTGAATGTTATCAAACATCTCAGTTAAGCATACATTATATTTGATCGAGGTATTTTTTTAACGACGAAATTTAATCCTCAAGTCAGCAACTTGGCATTAAACTGAACCATTCCGTGAATCCGTACATCCGGAGTTATGTGACTTAAGGGTGTGTTTAAAGGTTTTAACCGCGTTTTCATATGACCACAATGATTGCTCAGTAGTCTCTGTACTTTACGATTTCAATCTACGTTCATTTCATCATTTTAATTTCGCAGAGTTGCATGATTCACTTGTTCATTTGGTATGTGATCCCATAACTATTCGAAACTAGTACGGCAGTTAGTAATTCCATGTTAGTTTTTGTGTTACGAAAAACAATATCAACAGTACTTAGAAAACTTAGGATTGCCACTTATGTTGTTTTGGAGTTATGCAACTTTATATAAATTATGGTATGTTTTATTTTTTAATGTTTGTAAAGAATTTTTTGTGGTTTTTTTATAGTTATTGCTTGAAGATATTTGTATTACTAGTATTTAACTTGGATGACTTAAATGTTTTAAATTTGAAAATTTTTGTTGGTACACCACTAAATAACTTGGATTTTACTTTTCAATACGAAGATTTGGATAATTTGAACATATTGTTGATCTTTCAGCTCTGAAAATGATAACAATATCTAATTGATTTGTTATAAATTTGATATTAGAAAGTTTCTAACAGTGTAACTAGATAGTTTGTTTTAAGATCACAACTATGTAATCCTATAATTGAAGTATTTAAAACGGTTACCTAGTTGCAACTTTTACATTCTTAAAGAAAAATATGATTATCTTTATGTATTAAAAAGTGCCTTCAAATGGAAAAAAAAGTTTTTGTGTGATTTCCCCAGAGTTTGATAATTACAGTTAACTCCGCTTAATGGGATCACATTTGTCCATGATCAGAATGAAAATATGTGATTGATAAGTGATTCTATAATGAAAAGTGGCAAACAATGTAACTCGTGACTGTTTGCATTAAAATCACAACGGTGTATACTATTATGATTTTCTAGTATGTATTTTGAAACTTAAACTTTTTTAAAGAAAAAATATAAAAGTGGGTAATGTAAAACTACTACATTATTGACTCATTTTGCATGTTAATGTATTAAAATTGTCCTTACAACGGTAATAAAGGAGTTTTTTAAGGGATTTAACCAAATTTTTATAATATTAAACGATATACTGATTTCATAAAATGATACATTGTGTTAATTTTAATAGGAGTGATCGGGACCAGTCAATTTTGAAAACATTATCCGATTGATAACATCAACCATGCTTACATTAAGTGGAGTCAAATGTATGTATTAATTAAGCGAAATATTGATCACAAAAACGATACATTTATCGGTCAATTTTGATAACATTATCTGATTGATAACATTAACCGTAATCACAATCATTGTAGTCGACTGTATTACTTAAATGCTATTAAGAATTTATGTTAATATGGCGATATTCTAAACAGCATCCAAAATTAATTTTGAAATGTATACTTTAAAAGTTTGATTTATATTTTTGAAAAGTTTTTCTTAGCCCTCAAATTAACCCAATGTCCTTCCATGTACAAATTATTTTTAGGGTACATTATGTTAGTTTTCACTTTTAAATACTCATACTTTTTGTATTTTAAAAACGGTATTTACACATAGTAGTTAATTTTTATTTCTTTCAATGTAGTGTTTTCAATGCAATGTCAATCTTTCTAAAAAAATCTTCTGTTCTTAAGTATCTTTATTACGACACTTCTCTACTCTACCCTCTGAGTTTCAAAAATTAATTTCATTTTAAAAATACGCAAGTTTAAAATGGTTCAAACTTCGACCAGATTCATTATTCAAACATGTTCTTTGGGGCTGGCTAGCTTTGTTGTTAAATACCATTTTCCTCTTTTTAGTTAACGATTAAATTTTAAATTGTAAAAAAGTTATTTATAATTATGACCAAAAATAATTAGAAAAAATTCACCAAAAAATATTCGGAGATTATGCCAGTTCGTGCTTAATGTTTTTAGTTTTGAAATGCAGAAGTTCAACAAGTTCTTATCTTAAACATTTTAATAAATGATTTCTTTAATCAAAAAAAAATAAATGACAGGATCACATGAAAGTGGAAGAAACCGGATTCAGCCAGATTATCGGAATTTAAAAAAGATAATGTATGGTCTGCAAGTTCATACTTTTTTTGACCCTGAAAGTAGTTCTCGTGACCAGAATAACTTTATCGACCTTATCTGTTACTATGAGAAACTCGGAGGGGAAAGTTTTTCTGTCGTATATATGTAGCACTTTTTTTTGCATCAAGTTTCTAAAAATGCTTATGCTTTTCTATAAGAGAGCATAAATATAACATGTAATCGAACATTTTTTATTGTTTAGTTAAAACTAATTGATAGACTATATAATAGATAAACTTCAGGTAGGACTACAGTTTCCAACCTTTTTACTAAAAAAACATAAAATGCAAAATTAAATGGCTAACCTCTTGCGTCAATAAAATTTATAATGCAATTAGTTTATTTCCTCGTAGTTTTATCTTTTCGAAATTTTTTACATAAATTTTTAAATACTGTCAAATATATTTTTTCGCAAATCCATTTAAATCCGGACATTGTTAACAATTCCCGGTTTATCAGTTTGACCATCTATCTATTTATATAAAAATGAATGTCCGTCTGTATGTCCTTTATAGTTTTAAAGTTTTCCCACCTACATTAACTATTAAACTATACCACGTTGATCTACTCGCTCCAGGGAAGGTTTCTGAATAAAAATAATTTAAAATCGAAGCATCCTTATAACTTTTTTGGTCAATTTTATGCTTGAAAACCCATATTTCCTGCTTAACTTCATGGCAAAACCACATTGTTGTAAATTTAATAAGATAATATGTAACTTTAATTGTTGTAGGCATATATTATCGATTGTTGTAGATTATAAAATCCATTTTTGTAGCATATTTTACCATTTAGACTGGCAAAGCCCATCTGCCACACCATAATAATTTTTTAATGGACTGGCGAAGCCCATCTGTAACGCACCAGATGATATTTATTAAAAAACTGGTCTAGCGCGTCAGCGCTATGCAGTACATTTGAGGTGTTAGAAGAAACAATGAGCTAACTCCAAAGGAAAGCTGAAGGAGTTGGCTCATTGTTGTTAACACTTCAATTTTATTTTTCACTTCCGACCGCTCTTTCGTTTCTGAAAATATTTCGAAGTTTAAATTTTTTTTTGTAAATTACCAAAACCAATTAATCAACCAAAATAAATTTAAAAAATTGAACTAGGAAAAAAATGTCAGGCATTTTGACTTTTTTTAGGGGGGGCAGTTTTCTGACGTAATTATGAGAGGGGCGTTTGTGGTTTGATTTTTTTGCAGACAAGAAGGGAAGAGGGTCAAAAATGATTACATGCTTGAGTAATATTATTTGAATGGCCCCTTAATACATACTTTATTTTTAAAATTTCTCTTAACATACAAGAAGTTAATAAACTATAAAGTTTTCATCAAAAAATTGTAAGGAAATAAGTCTATTTCCCTTCATAAATAAGAGTTGGCTTTTTATTTGAATGAAATCCTAAATTTTTGAAATTAACTTTTTGTACAAAAAAAATGAAATCCTAAATTCTTTTAAATTAGTTAACTTTTTTTTGCAAAAAAATATGGTTGGAATGGTAAGAAAGTTTGCTAACACAAAAATATAAGAAAGCCAGGCAATTTGCTGACAACGTCTGAGAAAATTGAACAGCCAAAAGCATATGTTTAAACGACCCCTTGTAAAGCTTTAACTTTCATGAAATTTGATCAATTAATAGGTGCGTGATTTATATAACACACTTTTGTCCTTGGATGGTGTTAAAATTCATATTAATCCAGTTCTTTCCACTACATTTACCATACAACCTAGCCCACCAGATTCACGAACGTTGGGGACTTAGCATTCCTTATGCGTAACAGACCTTGAGAAAGTAACTTTTTCTACCTGACCTTTGTTGGAGAGTTACATCTTCAAGGTCAGACACACTAGACATTGACTCGTGTCCCCCTGTTTTAACCTTGATTATTGGTGTATTATGTTCAACTTATATAATGTCTGGTCAGAGAAGAGAGGTTTTGAAGGTTGTCGTTGGTTACCAGGTACATTTGAAATTACACTGCCAACGCTCGGTCACTAAAAAACTTTTAATAAAACTTTTTTGTTCTTAAATTAACTACACTTAGTTGTGTTGTTAGCTGCAACACTTTATTGTAATGTAAATAATATGTTTAAAATTGTTGTTATTCAGAATGGGTTCTAGAAATAGTGGTGTAAAATAGATTTGAATCCTTAGTTTGAAAAAAGGAAACAATCTCAACAGCAAAACTCAACTGGCAAACTCAACATCTCCACTTTCAGAAATTTTTCAGGAGAGCTCAAAAACATGATACAAAGATGAATTGATGGCTTCAATGAAAACGCTTTTTCCCCAAGCTTCTTGTTCTCTTTTTCAACCTTAAAAAATGTCCACTAGCAAAACAATCTTAAGAAAACACTTTATTCGAAAATTAAATCATATCTCTGTTTAGTTCACAGTATAAGTCAGTGGTGCCCAACCTACGGCCCGCGGACTCGTTAAATCTTAGAAACAAAAACCAATTTCAGAAATCTTCCAAGAAAACCATGAAATCGACGACATTATGACACTTCCATCTAAAAAAAGATGATAAAAAAGGAATTCTTCAACATCCAGTAAAATTTTTTTTCTTTACGTCTCTATTTTGTTTTTTTTTCTAGATACGGGGAATTTGCCATTGGATAAATATTTTTCAGTATCAGTTAGCCATTTGAATTCAGTTTATAAGGATCTTTTTAGAACCAAAGTTCCAAAAGATGTCCGATCGTAAAAAATTGAAGATTTACTCGGAATGCCAAAACTTTCAAAAAAAGTGGACAAATTCATATTTCTTCATTCAGCGAGAAAATAAGCAATTGTGTCTTATATGTAAGGAGACTGTGAACAAACTGTGTGTTTGGGAACAAACATTATCTGTTCTGAAAAGAACAAAAACTAGTGCTCGATCTCGACTTACAGATGATCTTAATTCAGTTTTAAGGATAAGTGTTACAAATTTGGAGCCGAATTTACAAGAACCAGTATCCTCCAAACAGATGCAAACTTATTGAAAACGGGTCATTTTTCTTTATGTTTAGAAAAATCCTTAAAAGTGTTTTTTATGTGGCCCGCGAGATAAATTTTCATTAGCAAATTAGCCCTCGTGAAAGAAAAGGTTGGGCACCACTGGTATAAGTGAAACAATGAAAGACAGATACAAATAAAATTAAAAGTTATCAAAGCACTATCAATGGAGTCATGTATTCACATTTAAATTAAAAATAAATTTTATTTTAGATCAGTTTACTGCACAAAGGATAATAAAAGAAAGACAAATTAACTTTTTTTTCAACCGTGCAGTATTTTTGTATTTACCTTTTTATTACTTCTTCAATAAAAATGTGGCAACAATGAAAGTTCCTTTACTTATACAGTTTTTCTTTTTCAATTTTCTCAAAAAACTTTTTTTTGAGATTTAAAAGTTTTTTCCCTTTTAATACGTAATACAATATCCATCAATAAATAATATATTTTTACTGGACATTTAACTCAATTAATTGAGACTTTACTCACAAAATTATGTGTTGCTTATAAATCTCGTTTAGTAATTTGAGTAATCGTATACCCTTTTAAAAGAATAAAAACAAAAGCAACTCCTTCAACAAAAACTATCGGATTTTTCCCACATTTTATAAAATGTCCAGATATACTGCTTTGCTATTTCATAAAGAAATATTTCTGTAACTATTGTTGAAAACATATTGAACTATTGTTGTTTTTGTAACTATTGCACCGAAATTCCATGTCGTATTTAAAAAGAATTCAGTAGTATTTCACTGTCAGCTTACGTAAATGCTCAATGGATCACACCTCAAACTGAAGACGTGATGGAATGATTTGTAGACTTCCCATGCATGCGTTTTCTGTTGAATAATAGATATAAGTTTTCAACACAGAGGTTAGAATTTCATGAAATCCTGTCTTCAACTGTGTTCGATTGCATTTTACATAATCCGTACGTTTCTGGAGTTCAATACGCATAATGTTTCCTGAAAAAAAATTAGTCGGAAAGGTTTTGAATTCGAAAAAAGGCTTGTATCGGTTATTGTTTTATAACCGTGTTCTGGAACGCTATGTGGAAAGTATGGGTTTACTTTGTAAACAAGGAGAAAAAAATCTTACTCAAGCTTGAACATACAAAGGTGACAGGATCTGAGGCCTTGCCAGCAATTTACGATACTTGGGCTCAAGGGACATTTTTATCATAGTGGAGAAGTTTCTTGGGAGCTTAAGCCTATATGTGATAAAAAATGTTCTCCGGTGTTGATGTTTCGAAATTAAACCTTGTATTAAAGTAATTTAGGAGTTAATTTATCATTTTATGTAAAATCAATTGTCATTTTAATCAAAAAATAAATTCATTTCGAATTTAATTATAAAATCTAGCTAAAAATCTGATGTATCTTAAAATTGGGATAATATTTAAATAAATATGTTGTATCCTAAACTTTTATAAAGGGAAGAACAATATTTCTTTAGCTTAGTTGCAATGGTTGCGTGTTGTGAGCGGAAAAGTAAAAAATCGAGATCGAATCGGTAAGTTAGTGATTTTGTATGCTGTTTGTATAATATTTGTATTAATACTATTAGCTATTTCAATGCTCTTTTGCTGGAAAACTCAATAAAATACTAAGCACTCAAACAGAAAATAAAATTTTGAATTTCAACATCAGAGGAACTGTAAAAAGTTTATGGTAGTTAGGGGGCTGTTGCGTCCCCCCCAACCCCCCTGCTCTAACTATAACCAAACTCGTTTCAGATGTAATCAGTAACAGTGACTATTCAGAAAAAAGGGGGCTATACTAGACAGCAACTTAAGTTGAACCTACTACGTCACTAACAAACAAAGTAGTTCCCATCGCGGTGTCTGAATTTTGAGTGAAACAAAGAACGTCAATTTTAAAATATGATTATTTCGTTAACACATGTATAAATAGTGTCTTTTTATCACAATTCGCGTATAGAATTTCCTCTTATCAACCCAACAGGCTTTTGTGTTTACTCACTTTCTCCTTCCGCGTAGTGACATACTGGTTTCAGGAAAAGTTGCTGTGAAGTATAGGTACTCTTTAATGTTACACAAAATATGCAAGTCACACAAAAAGAGCATTAAAATAGCAAATATTAATACAAACAACATAACTTATTGATTCGATCTTGATTTTTACTTGTCCACTCCCAATACGTCTGCTCATAACACGACACCTTTGCAACAATTTTGTAAAGCCTCTTTAAACTTCTCAAATCTACAATCAAAATTTTAACTAACAAATGCATACGTTTTCAAAAATGCCGATAGTAATTGATGACTATTTAATATTTAATATCTCAAGAATTTTTCATTAACTGTAATAGTATTTGACCAAAAATTTTATCATTTTTAGGAATTCAGTTGGAACATTTTTGAAACAGCAATTTAGCAAATCTTTTAAGTAACTGTATTTGTCGTTGAATTTTGTGTTGAAATATTTTGTCTAAGAAGTTTTTAACTATCAATAGTCGGAAAAATTTCAAAAAAGAAAACTATATTTTTTTACATTTAACCATTATTACTCTCGTAAATTAATCAGTACAAAATATTATATATTTTGGTATGAATACATCAAAGTACCAACCTAGATCCAAAATATCTTAAATACCTTTCAAAACAACTTCTATAAGTAATAACTGAAATTAAATTTAACTTCATGAAAGAATAAACTAAGGATTTTTCTTTACCCCCCCCCAAAAAAAACATGACACATTAGTTAGTTAAATTTTACATCTTAATCAAATTAAAACATTTTAAAATAAAAAAATGTGAAAATCTCTTATCAGAAGAAATACGATAACCGGTACGAGTACTTACTTTCTACGAAACCCTTTAAAGTATAGTTTAACAAAATACACATTGTGAAGTAACACGAGTTTGACAACAATGGAAGTAACTAGTTGACACTACGGTGTTAAAATTGCAGCAATAATTTGAAAATTTCCATCAAGTGACGTAGTTTTATAACTTCTGATTGACAACTTGACGTGTTTTCTAGGAATAACCAACTGACACACTTAAATTTCTTAAATAAATACATCCAGTCATTATGATGATTGTTTCAATGTCAAGTTTAAGGATTTGGTTTTCTTTATAGAAAGTTGACTCAAGTGCTCCTCTTTGCCTATTAGATTACATTTTCCAATATTAAGACAAACCTGAAAGTGTTTGGTGATGTAAGGATTTAATGATTCTCTTAGTAGATTAAGGGAAAGGGCGAATATCTCCATTCTGAGAACTAGGATGCACCTGGTTTATGAGTAAACAAAAGGGCAAGGACGCTTCTCTATTATGTGATATAACTCGTAGATGGAAGTAACTCATTTTTGTTATTAAAGTGCAGGAATTCGGGCTCTCTACAGCCGTTAGAAATGGTTCTTGTGACCATTCGATTGCTGAACTCCCTTGAAGAGTCGCTAGTTGGTTGGTTATATTACACGATTTTCTCTGGTTTTATGCAATAGATATTCATGTTATTCCTATATCTTGGATATGTGAATCAATGGATTATATGTTAAGTTATTCTGAATATTTACTCAGTTGAAATTCCTTGTGTTTCAAGAAAAGTATCGAAGGGAATTTGTGAGTATGAATTGATTTGAAGAGAGTGAATTGAACATTTGATAGTTTGAACAAGATGTGTTAACGATGTGATTCATGTAGAAATTTTTCAAAATTTGTAAAAATAGTGTGCTTAGTTTTGGTTACTTTGTTGTTAAATTGGAGAACGCTGTGTTGAACGCTTGAACGAAACTGTTTTTCATTTGAAAATGAAAGCGATAGCTAAACTAGTGAATAATGAAAACAAAGACTCAATGTGATACGATATATTATTGTATTCTACATCTATTACTCATCTAGTTTTTGACAAAAGAAGAGAACGAAGCGGTATATCAATTGCCAGCTAATGTCTCTGTCATCTTATTTCATCTTATTGTATTCTCATAAGCTCAGAAAAAACTGTCATGACTTTCCATTAAATGGTAAAGTCTGAAGAAAGCTGGAGCTGTATCATCCTTATGTTGAGAAAGGAATATCGAAGAGATATTTTATTTGACGTTTACTGCACAATATATTTAGACTTTATACTTTCTTATGCTATACAGACCCTGAATTGCGATTTATAGCTTAAGGTAATATTCTTATACTGAATAATGAACGACTCTGAACTATATCATTCCGATGCTTACTACAGTCGATTCATAAAAAAAATTCCAATCATCTGGTGGTATAAACTCGTAGAACATTCATAGTGGTCACTCAGAAGTAATATCGTTCTTGACTGCTTGGATTCTACTCAAACATCTGGACATCTTTATAAAATATCGGCTGTGTTGTTTATCTAATATCATTGAAAGTTGCATCAACTAAAAAGCTATTTTTAACTGGTGGTATAAATTCATAGAACATCATTAGTGGTACGATAGTTTTTGACTCTTTGGATTTCCCTGACGTATCTGAACATCTTTGTGAAGACATCTGGAGAAGTACCATGTAGCTAGCTGTATCAACAACATCTTATGAACTTACATCCTGTGTGTAGAAAATGACGTAAATTCTAGAAATATCTTCAGAAGTAGATAATATTCCAGATTCTTCCGGAATTACCAAAAGGGTAATCCTTCTTATCAGTCCTAATCCCATCTTCCCAGGTCATTCCTCATCAGAGAGGATCCTTCTCACAAATGTCATTCAAAATTGCATAACAATACCGACGGAAGCCCGTCCATCTAGCATTCTCCATCAAGTAAACACCGTCATTACACAAAAAACGGCCTAGTAAACATCAAGATAAGGAAGATTCTATGGCTCTAACAAACAAGCCAAAGGCGCTGACTTTCCGATTCATCATATATACCAAGACTTTGGAAACCCTCTGCCACCAGCGAAGCGTTGCGCTTTTATTATTTGCGACTGCTGGGACTTGTCGCAAATAATTTCACACTGCGATGCTTCTACATTGCAGGCGAGCAACAATACTAGTAAAGGAAGATTTCATACATAAATACGGTGGGAAGAAGAAAAGACTGAACGGGAGCTACTAAATGTGCTCCTGGTGAATTTGTGCTTTTTGAGATAGATATGGATCCACAAAAGCAGAAGGAGAAGACAGCGTTGTGCTCTTGCGAACTTAGATACGGTAAGTCGTTTTTATTTTGGGAATACACTTCACGAAACACGTTGGCAACGCTAAGTAAAAACATCAAAAGTGTTCGGAATGTGTTGCGAATGCGTTGTGTGAGAAAAATCTAGTGTTGTGAAAGTGTTGATAGACAGAAAATGTATTCTTACGTGTCGCGTTTGAAATTTAAGAACTCTTTCAGATTCTAAACATATTTTACAACTATTTTTAGAACACAATCCTGGATAGAACGCATTTTCAACACTTTTCAAACCTATTCAGAACACTATGACAACACAATAAGGTGTTTAAGTGTTCTACTTAACAACGTAACCGAAATGATTTTAATATGGGGACAAAATTGTGTTCTTAAATGTGTTTATTTTTGTGTGAAGCATTTTCAGTGTGCCCTTGAAAAGTTTTTACGCTAGAAAATTACTAAAGACTTCTGCAACTGTTTGTCAATGAATACTTTAGTGGCAGAAAGAGTTCTCTTAGTGCTTCTGTCCAAATTTAAGAAAATTTTCAGATCTTACACTGCTTACAGCACTTCGGTTGTGTTGTTAGATAGAACACTTTAGCACCTTATTGTGTTCTGACAGTTTTCTGAATATGTTGGAAATGTGTTCTATCCAAGGAATGTGTTTTAAAAATAGTGTAGTAAAATGTGTTTAGAATCTGAAAATTTTCTTAAATTTGCATCCCAACACTATAAGAACACATTTTCTGGTGTCAGCAACTGTTTTAAGCATAGCTGTTTACTTAGTGTAGAACACACTTCCAACACTAACTTTTCAAACATATTTAGAACACAATCGCAATACAAGTGTTGTGTTTTACCTAAACACGGAATCGAAGCGCTTTTAATTTAAGGACAGAAAAAATGTGTTTATTTTTGTGCAGTGCGTTTACAATGTAGTTGTTTTGAAAGCCCTCGAAAAGTTTTTACGTTTAAGAAAAATATTAACGGCTTTTGTAACTGTTTGTCAATGAAATTTTTTTCGGCTACCTGAGTTGTGTATTTCAACGTTTCACATTAATCAGACGTTTAAATGTGTCAGTTGAATGCGATAGATGTAATAAGACAAAGTGAAGTAGATTTTTGAAGTAAATATAACTAGTATATTAACTTGGGTCGATTTTCGAGAGAACTATATTACCAATTTGCTTTTAAAAAATTTCATACGCAAGTTTGTATGTTTTTTTAGTTACTGAAGAGTGTTTATATAAAATGAAACGAATTTAATTTTAAGCTCTTGATTAGTTTTGATTGTTTATAGTTTAATAACACTTTGTTGCTTCCACTGATATTTACAATTAAACTAAAAGGTTAGAATATATCTCTATTATAAAAAAGTTTTTGATGAACAGTTTACAGAGAAAGGCTTTTTAATTACTCATCTGTATACCCCATTTTGGTATTAAACTGTTCGGATTCTTTTGAGGATGTGCATTGTGCAATATGCCATTAGAATTTCTAACAAAATTCTCAATTTTAAAATATTTCCATTTTTTTAGATTACGGATAATGCCGCAGTTACAAATGAAGTACTGTCAAACAACTTATTAGGCATCATCCAATCACAACGACCAATTGACGCCATATTTTATGACGAAATAAATTTTTTCTCGTTTTAATAATGTACTTTAGACTCTTTAGAGTATTTTCCAAATTAAATATATTTCAAAGACTAATAAAAGTATTCAAAAAATTACCCCCAGTGGGATATTTTATACTAAAATTTAACACATTTTATCTGAAATTTATAATTTTTAGTCTGATAATCAAAATCAATACGTTCAGGTCAGGTTCAGGATACAATCAGCTTTTGTCTTCTATTATTTTCAAAGGCCTTTACGAACGATTTACGAAGTCTGGTTCAGAATTTCAACAAAAATATCAATGATAAAACACTAGGTATACTAACGAGTTACTAGGTACAATATTGAATTTAAATGGAATCATGGTGTTTTTTTTCTAGATATTAAAAGGAAAACATTTTGATTAAATTATTGAAAAGTTAGAACCAATAAATATTTATTTTTTTAAGATAGTATTATTTATGGAGATAACCTGGGACGTATTTTCGGAAAGTTGGTGTAACTGCTAAATTTTTTTTTATAAATTGTGCAAGTTCAGTGAACAAAGTTTTGTGATGATTGCGAAGCTTTCCAAAAGGGCGGTAGCTCCCTAGTTTAATAAAACTTTATTTATTGATTACAGGAAAGTAAATAAATTTCAAATTTTATTGTATTTTAATTTTTGATATAACTTAACAAAACATTTCAGAATCATAACGCTAAATTCTTAAACTTAATGTAAAATTCAATTAAACATGCCGATTAACTGATGACTTCAAATTGATTGTTAATTAATTTAAAACCTTTTACTGTCGTTTTGAAAGTAAGATTTAAGTAGTATTAATTAAGTATTTACATATTTTAAAGTATTAAAGATCTAGAATCTCTATTCCCTTGAATTTTATCAGTTTTAATAAAAAAATCCTCTTTATGATCCAGTTACTTGTTAGGTAATTGTTATTATGTTCAGATAAATCAATTACTTACTTTTCTAATACTAATATTAAACAGTCTATATCACTATCAACTTTCTTTGATCCTTGAAAACAAAATTTTCCTTTACTCCTGAAAAGATTTCTTGAGGTGTTATCAGTTTACTTTGGGATACACTAATACTTCAAACAAAGATATAGAATTTTTTTTAACCTACTCTTTCATTATCGTAAAAAATAGTACTAAAAGCAAGCTGCGCAAATAGGTAAGAATATAAGAAAACAACGTTTATTTTACACAATTAATTTAGGAATTTTAAAACAAACATATGTTTCGAAGATACTTGGATTATCTTCGTTAGTGTGAAACACTGACTGCTGAAGATTAAAGCATCCTTGAAACAAATGTTTTTTTTAGTTTTTAAATTAACTGTGCAAAATAAACGTTGTTTTCGTCTAGTCTTTACCAGACTACCTTAATAGGGATGAATCGGAGCTTTCCATTCCCTTGCTAATTACTCATGTTGAATTAGCGCATAGAATAATAATTTTCAGATAAAATCTATTGATATTAGCCAAACAAATTGCAAGAATTGTTTTAAAGTTAGTATTAATAATTAATTTGGTGATTTAGTGAAAAGCAATAAAAACTGCAATGCTGTAATGTCCTATTTAAGATTTTCTTTTCATGGAAAATGCCTTATCTTTAGGATAGGGTACAGTACATGTGTTAAAGACGAAATCTGGGAAAGGGGGGCACACAATATTTATATTTCTTAAGGATTTTCCCCGAGAAATATTTTGAAATGTGACTCTTAAAAGTAGTGTTCATTCATATTTATACCCTTAGGAACACCTGACGAGACTTCTTGTAAGTTGCAGAATTTTCAAGATAAAAAACAGTAAGAAAATTTATGTCAAAATTTCGGAGATGAAGTTGAACCCCTTGGATACGGTTCATTCATGGGAAAACCTCGATACGGAAAATTTCAGTTAAAATAAAAAGGGGAAATAATAGTGCAAAACCACAGAGTCAGAGCTTGACATAGTCCAAGTGGCAGTTTTCCTCTTCAATTCCACCGCCCTCTTGGGACGCCTCGCCTCGCATCCCATCTACAGTTCATAGATCTCTCAGTTCACTATACTATGTTCATTTTGAACTGGCGCCCGAAAATATTTCCTTCCCCACCACCGAATCAGTAACCATGGCAACTACCAACTTCACAGCGACGAAGAAGGCTTACTAAGCCGCGCGAGGAGCGTAGCCATGGTTACGCTTATAGGGCCAGTTCAATATGAATAGAGTATAGTTGCCAATCTGAATCAGGCTTATATCAGCTTATATTATGTGGAACTTATATCAGGCGTTGCATTTTAATTTCATCGGTCCTGCTCCCTAAATAGAGTAGATAAATTATCCCGGGCGGGAATGAAACTTTCCCTCTTTTCAAACTTCGATTGTTTATTTTTCGTTTTAATGAAAGCTTTCCCCCTCTGCCGGTTTGAGTGACAGACGGGTGAAAGCTTCGGTGGGAGAGTGGCAGTGACGTAGCAGGAGTGAGGTGGAGCTATAGGAGGCGTTCCGATGTGTCTATGGTAAAAACTAATGCATTAAAAGTTGCCATTAGCGTCTATGGAGATGGACCCTCTGTTAAGCTCTATACTCAGTGTGCAAAACGAACAAAATATTTCTATACTCTATTCATTTTGAATAGGCGCCAGAAAATATTACCTTCCCTCACCACCGATCGGTAACCATAGCAACTATCCTCGTCAAAGTGACGAAGAAGGCTTACTATTGGCTGCGCGAAGAGCGTTACTATGGTTACGCTTCTAGCGAGGGGGAAAGCACTATTTCTCAGGCGCCAATTCTAAATGAACGGAGTATAACAGTGTCTTCTCTCCTTCGCAGAACGCATCCCCGCCCGCTATGTCTTGACCTTCCTGACCTTCCTCGGCCTGGGCATCCAGTATACCCAGCGCGTCAACCTCAATGTCACCATGGTGGCGATGGTCAACTCCACCTTCATCGAGGGGAAGGAGAACGACACCACCTCCGACGAGTGCCCCAACGTCTTCACCAAGGTCAACGTCACCGCCAGGGAATACAAGGAGGTACTAAAAGGAGCCACCAGGTCGCCTTTTTTTGCTCTTATTTATTTATTTTTTGGTGATGCGAGTGGGTATTCTGGATGTGAAATATGATGCAGTTTGATATAAAATGTTGCTAACTTTGATTTTCGGATAACTAAAACTAAACTCATCGGCACCCACAGCCCAGTGGGCCCATGCCTATCTTCGTTTTCACGATTGTGGGGCCCTGGGGCTCAATGCATTTGTCCCGGTTGCTTATTAACTACCTGCACATTACTAGCTACCATTGAGTTTGAAAGGCGTAGTTCACAAGGGGCTTTTAGGAGGGATTTTTTCTACATTCTTTGTTACAGTTTCATTCACGTATGCGGGTTTTTTTTCGTAGTTCTTTCTTAAAACTAAACTAGTATAGTTCGAGTAATCTGACTGATATTTTTACAGGAATGAGGAAGTTGCATGATTTTTTTTATATTTTTTAATCTATTCTTCTTGCAAAGATAAGCAACTACACAAAGTTTAAGGCCGTTCGAGAAATTTTTTGATTGCCAAAAAATTAACAAAAATTCCCTTTTTAAAAGCGCGCGAAAACGCCAAGAGTTTGGGATGTGACGTCATCGTACGATAAACATTGTTGTAAAGCAATGGAGTTGATGGTATGATTGTTGACATCTTTAAACAATAAACGCTTTCAGTCACGTGTTTTTTTCTCGACTTTTAAATTAAAATATTTAATTACCTGTACATTTTTTGAAAAATTGACTAGATATTTCATTTTACCATACAAAAAACCATACGGAACACTTGTTTGCATGGGCGTAGCCAGGGGGAGGCAGGGAGGGGCAGCTGCCCCCCCCTAAGTCCTGAGTAATTTACCTTTACTTTGCTTTTAGTTAAGTTAAAACCAAATTTTTCTGGGGGAGGGCCCCCAGGCCCCACTTTCGTATTTAAAACTTTATTATTCACACTTTTTTATAAGTTCATTAAAATCAAAATTTAATCTAAAATGTATGTCCAAATTTGGGTTTACGTATACCAAAAAGCAGCTTAAAACCATGTTCTTTCGGTCAAATTTCCAAAAATTTTCTGGGGGAGAACTCCCAGATTCCCCTTTGTATCTTGAGCCCTTATTACTAAAACTTTGCCCTTACTTTTCTTGAACGCAAATTCTACCAAGTTGACCCCCATTCCAATATTATTATATCACAAAAGTACATTTTAGCGTCAGATTACAAAAACTTTTACCTCAAAAACATAACACCTCATTGTTTCCATGCTATCCCACAAAACTTATACATTAATTTCATTAAAAGTCAAAAAACCCTCTCGAAAAAATACTGTGGCTACCATCCTCTCTCACGGGGCTTTAAAATTGTTCTCCACAAACATAAAAAGTCGAACTTGCTTCCCCCCCCTAAGTGGAACCCTGGCTACGCCCATGCTTGTTTGCTTTTGAAAATCTGACACATGCAACTTCCTTATTACAATTAAAAAATTAACAAATGGAGGGGACTGAGGCTCATTTCCCTGCTTTCTCCTCTCTTGATAAGGATTTAACGACTTCGAGCGACGATTTTTGGTGACTGTGTTCGGAGCCTGGTGATCATCAGCCTAACGCGAAATGCTTCAAATCGAATTCTGCCCAGGCCAAGTGGCCTATCAGATGGTTCCCAGCTCCGTTTCATTAACCCTTCGGGCCGGGTGTGCTGATTACTTAGCTATTGTCCAGGCCGAGTGTCTAGTCTAGTGCTTTTACTCGTAGAAAATTTTTTTCTATGTAGGTTTCTTTTGCCGAATTTAATTCTTGTATTAATTTTCCAATTTGACATATTTTCCATTTTTATGTGTTTTTAATGTATTTGCTGTAAGGACAATAGGGTTGTTTCCTTCAACTGAAATTGATCATTTTAACACCAAAAACACTAAGAGAAATGCAAAAGAATAATTTACCCACGCTCAAAAAATTTTTAGACCAAATAGTTAATTAGTTAAAAGCATTTAAAATTTGGAGCCGCAAAAAAAGAGGCGTGGCCAGCTGTGACGTCATTTGGTATGAACCGGCGAAAAGTACCGATCCTTTGCCTTGCCTCTTGCCTGCATTTGTGTTTTGTTTTCGAACTGAGTATTTACGCTTTGCTTATCATAAATATTTTAAACTAAGATTTCGTTTATTGTTCTTTTACATCATTACTGTACACAAAACAGGATTATTTTTCAAATTGAGCCTGGTTTTATTCTAGCAGATTCGAATAATTCGCCGAAAATTTCGGTTTTAACTTCGGTTGATTTCCTTAGAAACGATACACGGTTCAATAAACCAGAAATAGAGGAGTTAAACAAGCAAGATGAGTACTATTTCGTATTCTGTTTTTAAAGTTTTAAAAATCTATTATATTTATTAATAAAGAGCATTTTTAGTTCGAGTACACTCCAGCATTGTGGTAGGGTAGTTTTATTTTCAACTCCCGTTTTGATCCTGAAAAAAGTAGAAGGAATTTTGAAATAATTTTACTATTGGTAACTAGTTACATCTTTGAGAATCAGTTAACATGTTTTCTGGAAAAAATCAGACATTTTTTATCTATTAGATATCGAGTTTACAAGCGCGCACTTCGGTCTTATTTCCCGCCAACCAATAGAGAAATCTTCTTTTTCGACATATTCCCCTTTTTGATGGTTTAAAAAATAAAAAAACTAATGAATATTTAAAAGTAAGATAATTATCGATACAAACATATTTAGTTACATTTCAACGTAATCACCTTGAAATGAACCATTTATTGCACCTTTTTCACAAGTTTTTCTATCCCTCATCTTGAAAAGTTAGATTTTTCGTTGATTCGCAGGCTGTAGCTCCATGAATCACCAATGCCTGGAACTTGGCTGATGCACAGCATATGGTTTTAAACCTGCACAATTGCATACTGCAAAAATCACCTGCCTGCCCATTGTTTTTTGTTAATGCGAAAAGAGTTTGAAAGAATAGAAATTACACAGGTCTGCAATGAAAAAGCTGTTTGAACAATTATTACGCTTTCCTATGTATTTTGGTGTGCTGATAACGAAAAAAATATTGAAAAAATCCTATACGTCAGGATTTTTCACAAATTGCAACATTATATTCGAATTTTCCCATTTTTTTATAGTTTTTGAACATTTCTAGCTCCTCCCTTTTTAAAAATTAGGAGCTGTGAATGATGCACATAGTAAACTATCTCATCAGGATATTTAGAGATAATTATAGAGATTGAAATAAAATATTAGGCAAGACTTAATCGTGCAATAATGAAGGATTTTTGTTGTATAGTTCAAAGAAACGTTCTTGTTGATAATCACAAGGGTAAATTTACCAAGAAGAGCTTCATAAGGTGGAAAAATTGGCTGAAGAGTGTATAAATGAGTTTATTTAAGTTATATAATGATTTTTATGAAGAATATGTAATAAAAAATTTATTTTATAAGCATATTTTTATTAAAATTGAAATATTAACTTATTTTACAATCATACCTAAATTGTCGGGGAACATGCCATTCTAGGGCAAAACAGAGATCATTTTTGAGTTCAGGGATCCAAAAAACATTAAAACTAATCACCTCATTAATAAATTTGGATTAAAAATCTACTTCTTAAGTGTATTTACATTTTTTTTAGAAATGTTGTTATATTTGCTCAATTTGTTACAAAATGCGATGTCTTAAAAATAAAAAGAGGTCATATTTGGATTCAGCACACCAAAACACATGAAAATGATATTCAGATAAAGTTTGAGTCGAAAAATAATTTTTTTTAAAAGATACTTTCATTTTCTTAAAAAAATTGGCATTTTTGTTAAATTGTGAAGAAAGATGAAGTCTTATGATAAAATGGAGGGCAATTTTAGATTCAGCACATAAAAGATTTTATGGAAATATTTGAATAAAAAAATTAGGGTTAAGAGTCAATTTTTCAAAATTTTAAGGCATTTTGAGGAGAAATAGTCCAAACAGCTCGAAAAAAAAATTTTTGCGGACCTGTGTTATCATATTGGCCGGGGGAAATAAGTTCGGGAAGCGCACTTGTAAACTCGATATGCTCGATTGCTGGGTATTAATAATGTTTAAATTAATACGTCAAAGTTTTGAGATGATTCGATAAGTTTAAGATAGTAATTTTGGCTTTAAAACTGCACAAACGGGTAATTGTTCATAGTTCTTTAGCACTTCCCTCGTTCCGTTGAGCAGCTGGCATGAAATAAAATCAAGACAGATGTTTCACTGAACATTGAGAGCTGAGAGTCTTTCCCATCACATAAATGTTTTATTTGTTTCCAATTTCGAACAATAAGTGTTGCATTTTTAGTTTATTCAAAAATATTCATTCGTCCTTTACCGTAATTTAGCGAGTGCAATTCTCACAAGCTAAAATAATGCGTGCTTAAATATCGCACTGATTTCAGGATCTATAATTTAACTTACGACATATTACTAAATAGCTGTGTCTATGTGTAAGCTTTCTTGTGTTGATTTTGATATAGTTTACAGAAAATTTTCTTCAAATGACTTACAAATACCGAGAGAAGTTTTTCCCAATAGATGTTTTGTTTGAGATAAAAATTTCTCATCTGTAACTTATTGAATCATCTCAAAACTTTGACATCTTAATATAAACATTGAAAATATACAACTTAACTTTCAGTAGCCATTTTAATCATGCATACCCAGATCTTAAAGCGGCCAAATAAAATTTTACGAAAAGCGTCGTTTGCGGTCTTCTTTTGTAGCCGCAATTTTGAAAAGAAATAATACCCCTACCAAAACCATACATTGCATTCTTAAATATATGTAAACCACAATCCCTTTTGTTTGAAATCTCCACCTATTACCAGTTTTTCAAAAAAAAAATTCGAAAACAAAGCTTAGTAAAAACTGTCAAAACTTTTCGGACAAACTTTTATCTTTCGCGAGCGATTTGTTTTATCAAAAGAACTTTTAATCATGAAATAAATAAGAAGCACTACATGTTTACTACGCTATAATTTTTTAATATAGTGCTAAATGGATACTGAATCAAAATGGTCTTCACAACAGAACAGTTTGGTAGTGGCGGAGCCAATTTTATCCTTCAGGCTTTGAACATTTCTTCTTCAATTTTTCGTTTTTTGGAACGATTACGAATCTTTTACTTGGTGTTTTTACAGTCAATGAAGTGCATCCTGGTACAATGCAGTATTATTAAGCTTTTTTTTACTTCGGAATCCATTCTTTTTTACGGATGCACGTGCTTTCTATTGGGAAAAATAAGAGCGCGCGATCGGCGAAACCTCGGATACTACCAAATGACGTATCTGCGCAGTGGCGCGTTTTAAAGCACTGTGACTGCGCATCCTCTTTAAAAATTAATAAAAAATTAAATTAAAGTCGCAGCGACCTCGGGATTTTTTATAACAACTTTTTTCACTATATTCTACCAGGAAAAAAATAAAACAGAAAATGGGAAACTACCCTATTGCATCGGACATTACGTTGTATTAATTGAAGCCGTAAAGGAATTCGAGGCCAATAAAAACACGACTTATTTTCAATTGATATCTCTTTGAAATCGGGCATCAATTTCACACTGGAATAGCTCCTTGCAAGAAAAAAATGTAAATAATCTGATTTCTAAGAGTAATATAAGCTTTATTGAAGTGATGAGTGGAATAGAATGGATTTTGAATAGTTGTTTTTTGAAAATAAAAACAATATTTATCAATTCATGAATATTTTAAAAATATGAAGTACTATCTATCTTAAAAGAAAGTCAGTTACGTCAAAAAATAATTTTATTGAAAATTAATACAAAAATATTCATTACCCAGAGTTTCTGAATGCTATAATTCACTCTCCTTTCAGTGAGAAATTGAAGATAATTCCCCTAATAAAGTTTCAAAATACATCGTAAGCACCCGTATTGTTATTTCTAATTTTCAATATTTTTCAAACAACGTTATTTCTCGTTACTTTTCTGAAATTAGCTTAAATGCTGTCTTCTAAAAATAAGATTGCTCTTACTTCATACAGGTCTCCAATAAAAAAATATCATTCATAATTTTGCATTAACTACAGGGTTGGCTTATAAAAAAATAACGTGCTTAAAAATATGTTCAATCAAATCGCCTATGAAAAAAGATTTCATCTCTTTGTTTATAACTATAATGCAATTAACAATTTTATTTTATGCACAATTTTCTTCTTATAAAAAATATATCGTATACGCATTGTATGACTTCTTAACCCTCGTTAGGCTTAACGACCAAGAAAAAATAACAGCTTTCACTTCCATTCTATTCTATGGCCTGGTCTGAAGAGTGTTGCCATTTATTGGTAAAAAATGTAGCGATGCTCTTTAAATCTTTTTCAAGGCAAAGGTTTTGTGCTCTTGTCTGGAGCTCTCAGAGAGGTCAGATAAGCTCAATTTTCTGAATTCACCCTCTATTATCAAACCTTTGAACAGGTACGTATGGTTTTTCAATACACCCTGTATAAAGTAGGCTTATTATTTTAATTTCTTTTTGCTGCCATTAACCATTATTTTACTGCATTGCATGATTTTATGCTTATTTTAGTTACATGTTCTAAGTTTTGATTTTGTTAAATATGCAGAAAATTTCTTTTCCTTGAAAATATTGAATGCTTTATGTGTATCTTATGTCGATTAGAGAGCCTGTAATGTCAATTGTTGTAATAATAATTTTGTGAATTTTACTTTTGGTGCAGCATGTCTGATATCGGACATTGCACACCAAAATTTTAAAAAAGTTCTGTTCTTGTTCTGTTGATAACTATTCTGATCATGATAATTCTGTTGATAACTTGTTCTTGTTCTGATACTATGTGTGCAATAGTATTTTGAATTAAACAACTAACGAATTCTGTTCTACAAAGTCACTTTTAAAAGTGCAATTACATCTAGTTAATTAAATTACCCCAAGTACCTTGTTAATTACATCCGTTTTCTATAGCTATTGAAATGAGCAGAATGTAATACAATTTTAAGAATGTTATCATGTTTATACCATTCTTAACTATTTATAATTTAAAAGGTACAAAACTTACATTCAAAATCTTTGACGATTTTGCTGGACCCCCCTCTCTCTCATTCTCACGTGAGATTTACTCTATCAATTTTAAACAAATTAATTTCTTTGATATGTTTTTTTTCTTATTAACCCTCTGACTGAGCATCCCGCGATTTCCACGTGCATATGTTTTTCTTCCTTTATTGAGAAGCACGTCCCGTTTTTTCTTCAAAACTATTAATTTCTAAGATCTTGAAATACTTCGATCATATTGCCGAGAAAAAGGCTGTATGGAAACGCCTTATTTTTTTTAAAATTAACCGAGAAAAAGCCCTGAAATTTTTTTTATAGTATGAAAATCGCAAATCCAAATGTTAAGTGTTCATTCACTGGGAAATAAAAAAATACACATTCTTTGAAGCAATTTCGGTCCCGAAATGTAGCAGTCAGAGGGTTACGGTATTAAACGTAACATACACAGTGTAATAGTTTTGATTCAAATACATGTTGAAATCAAAAACATACTCCTAACTTGTAATTATCTCGATTTATTGGCTAATAATTCGCTGAGTTGACAAATCTGCACATTTTTCTTTACTTGTGCTGTGCTACTTAAAAAACTTATATTTTCTAAACTAAAAGTTGACGTGATATTTTAATTGACTGCCCCCTCCCCCTTTTATGACCTGGTACAATTTATGGACGTCCCCTAACTAATTTATACCTTTTCTTCAGGGTCAGTTCACGTGGAGCCCCAGCACGCAGGGCGTGATCCTGGGGGCCTTCTACTACGGCTACGTGTTCACTCCCTTGCTAGGGGGCAGACTGTCCGAGATGCTAGGGGCCAAGTGGCTACTCGGAGGGGGCATCTTCTTCACCTCACTCCTCACCCTCATCACCCCCCTGGCCGCGGAGCTGGGGGTGGGGGTCATGGTGGCGCTCAGGGTCATCATCGGCGCAGCGCAGGTCAGGATTTTTTTTGGCTTTAAACTTGTTAACACAGTGGAAGTTCTACTTATAAAAACTATCTGTCTCATCTTTTGAAAGAGTTGACCTTGGCGAAAGTCCTTATCAGTAGCCAAGTTGGCGATACTTTAGATCCAATATGCAATTTAAACATCAGAAGTCTTAAATATTCATTGGCTGTCAAACAGTGCCAACTTGACGACAATTATAGATATTCGCCAAATATAACTCTTTCAAAAGGCGAGACAGCTGGTTTTATAAGAGTTTCTACTTAAACGCTGATGCACAGAAAGATTCCTTGAGTTTTGTGTTGTCCTAGGTTGTACATAAGAATGGCCAAAGAATAAAACAATCTGCGGCTATTTTATTTTTCAAAAGATGTGACGTTACATCCAATAGAAGCCTCGATAAGCTTAGTGGATGCTTTTAAAATCTCAATATGAAAACGTGTGCGGATAGAAATCATGGTCCTGCGCTAACATGGCCCATAAACCATGTGTTCTGGTTTTCCATGTACTTTTTTTTTCATATGGTTATGGTACACATAGGTGCCCGCTGGGCTGGGTAACGCTATGAGTAGGTACTTCTTAGGGCATTTCAGTGGTTAAGAATAATAAATCCTGCCCATTTTGCAAAAAAAAATTCCATTGTAACCGGGTGTTTAATTCATACACTTTTCTCTCGCAATTTTCTCCAAAAATGTGGATAGTTAAGTTCTAAAAGTACTAATCTAAGAAAGGAATCTTGCTGTGTAAAGTATGGGCAGTATATGTTAGACATTTTAGATCTTGTATTAGATGTTTATATATTGGTGGTAGGGGGGAGATAGTCTGACACTTTTTTGAAAAGGAGAAGAAAAGTGTCAAAAAGGAGACATTTATGGACAACCCCTTTGGATAAACCTAAATTGTTTCAAGTGAAAAAAAAACCCTCTAGTTAAACGTATATTTGAAAATTTGGTTTCCTTGTGAGAAGTATCTAATATAATAAAATTGAATGTGTGTATATACTATATATGTATGTATGGTCATGGCTTACTGCGATACGGTAATTGAAACCGTAGTTTCAATTACCATTTCAATTACCATATCGCAGTAAGCCATGGTATGGTTGTCTTTTATACAAATCCACAGTTTACTTCCGATCTGCACCAAACTTGGTATACCTACGTAAAAAAACTCAGAAAAAAACATAGGCTATGTTTCGAAAACTTTTAATGACCCCTTGACCCTCTTTCGACCCTTTTTATGGTCATTTTGCTGAAATAGCTTTATTTCTGCTCAAAAAGAGATCTGCTTACTCCATTGTTACAAAGAAAACTTAATGCTTAACAACAAGTTTTTAATAGAAACACTAGGTACAAGTCTATTTAAAAATTATATTAATAATTTATAAATATATTTCAACAAAATTTAAAATTTTAAAACTGGTAAGTATAGTACAAAATATTTTTATTTGTGGGTTTAATTTACAAATAAAAAGTTTCATGGAATAGCATTGTTGTTAAAATAGTCTCCATGGAAACGAGGATGCAAAATCAAATAATGATCATATTGTTAGTTTTTAAGAAAGTTGGTTAACAGACTCAAAAACTAGAGTTAATATTCAAAACCCTTTTAAGTGGAAATATTGGATTTTTTCTTAAATTGTAGGAATATGTTTTATTTATTAAATTTTACCAAAGATATAATAAAATCATGAAAATATTATTGATTAAGGGTTTCAATTGAGCATTTTAAGGGATTTTTGGAAGAATATTTTTCTAATATTTTGTTGTTTTTTATGGAATCATGTGGTAAATGCAGAAATCGTTCAGAATTTAAAATGCTTGATTCGACACTTTTCACTCATCAAAATATAGGCGCGGATCCAGCACGGCTCCAAGGGGGGGGCACTTTTCCAGACAAGATCCCCTTTGGTACCATTGGGGGTATGGGGGTCCTCCCCTAGAAAAAATTTGAAATTTGACGTGTAAAAGTAGGGTTTAAACTCATTTTTTAGAAACATTTTGAGTATAAGGGGCACTTTTTAACACTATTACCTTTAATTTTTAACCCAAAATATCAAAACATTGGGAATTTCCTAGAAATTATCACTGAAGATCCCCTGGTGGTACTAATGGGAGGCATGGGGGTCCTCCCCCAGAAAAAAAATTGGAAATTAGACCGGTAAAAGTAGGGTTTTACTCATTTTGACAACCTTTTTGGTTTCCAAGGGGGGCGCTGTCCAGAGTGCTACCCTCTGAATCCGCCCCTGGAAGGTAGAAAATGAATTAAAAATTTTAAAGGAAAAAAATCTCCATCTCCACCCGTGCAAGGCCGGGCATATCAGCTAGTTTTCTTATAAAATGTCTTAAAAATCATGAGAGAAGGGGAACAGAGCGCTGGCACAACAAGGACTCTGAAATAAAAATGTGGTGCTGCCATCTAGGAAGATATTGTTGTACTTTTGAAAATAAAATAATTAATCCTACTTATACCTAACTTAAACTTTTCCAATGTAATGATAGGTGTCAAAGCCAAATTAATTAATAATTAATTACTAATTAACTTCAAATTCCTTTTTTGTATAGTAATTTCTTTTAAATTAAATATAAGCCTTATTTTGGTGCTACCATCTAGGTAACTATTCTCTAACTAAAATTTATCCTTGTTTATATATAATTACGTTGAATTTTTTTTAAAATCTAAATATTGAAATGAATGAATATTTGAAAAATATCATCTATATGGAAATTAAAATTAATATTCGAACAAATATTTTGCCAAGAAGTGAGAAGAAGGGAAAGATGAGGCAGATAGCCTTGAATTTGGCGCAATCGTTGTCCTTTCATATGATTTTTTATTTAATTTAAAATTGAATCGTCAGTTTGAAGAAGGGAATAAGTCCAAAAACCAAGTTTTGAGAAAATCGAAAAAAACTGTATAAGTAATGGAATTTTCATTGCATAACCACCAAATTTTTACTGGAAGTTCAGAACCCTATTTAGAAAACAGAGCAATCATCAAAACAAATATAAGTATATTCAAAAATATTTTACAGTCAAAATAAGTTGATGTACTTATTCCCTTCTTCCACCTTATGAAATTTTTCTGATGAAAAAATCTTTAAAAACCCCTTAAAGTCACATTTAAATTATATTTCTCCTTATTTTACACCACAAAAGGGTGAAATAAAAAGAATGAGACAAATAAAATTCAAAAATATAGTGAAACTGAGTTATTAAAGCAGTATCAATGGAGTGAGTGAATATGAATGGAGTCAAACATTCCCTACATAAAAAAAGTCTGAAAAAATTAAAGATTAAGAGAAAATTTTATTTTAACTTAGTTTACAGCTCAAAGAATATGAAAAGAAAGACAAATTAACTCTATTTCTAAATTAACTTAAAAAACACAATGAATGGACATCGATTTAACAACTTCAAGGGGCGATATCTCTCTATAGGGGTTAGATATTTTCCCCCTCTTTTCACCCATGTGTAGAGCAAAGCTTGGAGATTGTTTTGAGCACAAAAAGTCAATTTGTCATTTTTTGGACTTATTCCCTTCTTCAAACTGACGATTCAATTTAAATTAATGTGTCAGTCTTTTCCAAAAATTTATAATTAATTTGTCTGTCTTGTGCTGTAAACTAAGCCAAAATAAATTTTGGTTTTCTATTTAAAAGTGTTTTTTATCCAGTGAAACTTTGACTCCCTACTGCCTGAATGACTCGGTTTCATAAATAGTTTTGCATTTTATTTCTCTTAGTCATTGTGTTTCTCACTTTTATGCTATGGACTAAGCAAGCATGTAGTACTTTATTTGTCAATTTAAGGGGTTTTTAATATATTTCTTCGGTTGAAATTTCATAAGGTTGAAAAAGGAATAAGTCCAAAAACTTTTTTCTCACTGTGTGAACTATGTATTTATGGGTGTAAATACTTATCTTTTTTCCGATGATTTTTCTGTGCTTCTATATTGTCTCTTGTACATGGTCCCAGCATCAGTAAAGTTCTTTTTATTAATAAAAATTTCTTATACAGTTTTTTGAATTTTCTCAAAACTTCTACTCCACATCATATTCTGTTTTACTAGTTATACGCGAACTTGTGTTTTAATTATAAATTTTTTTCCTTTAATTTACTACTGTAATATCTCTGAAGTCTTGAAAGTATTTTGTGATCCTCCTCTGATCTTCCATCCGAAGGTCTTTTCTGATGGTTTGGACCAGGTCCTCCATACATACTACTGATCTTAAGTGTATGAGTTTGCAACTCCGTGGCTAACCCTCGTTCATATTTTTTTCTGTTTAATCTTGCTTCACAGTATATGGTGTTATATTTTTATATTTTCAGCAATAATAAATTAGATTTAATTTTTTTACTTATTCCCTTTTTGAAACTGACGAAATTCAATTGATATTTCTTCCCCTTTAGGGCGTGAACTCCGCATCGATGTACGCCATGTTCTCCCGGTGGGCGCCGACGCAGGAGCGCAGCCGACTGCTGTCCATCTGCACCATAGGACAGCACGTGGGCACCATCGTCACCATGCCCACCAGCGGATTCCTCATCCGCTACGGCGTGGGCGGCGGCTGGCCCTCCGTCTTCTACCTCTTCGGTGAGTAAAATAAATATCAATGAAGTTGAACGTTAAATCAGTGATTTGAACTGGAATCGAAAGTCATTAGAAGGGAGGGTGTCTGAGGGTTCTCCAGAGAAAATTTTGGAGCTTGACCACTAGCGGATCCAGGGGCGGGCTAGGGGGCTGAAGCCTATCCCAAAATGAAAAGTTTTACGCTATATATTATATGGAGGGCTCAGAATTAAAATAGACCAAGTCCACTTTTTGTCATTTTTGAGTATAACATGCACCAACTATGTAAAATTTCAGTGCAATAATGAACCAAGTCTGATAATATCCGCTTGGCAGCAGCAAATTCTATTGCGTTAACATGTAATTTCCTATGAAGCTTTAACTTTAAACGTCTGTAGCTCAAAAGTAGCTAACCCCCTTGGTACTTTTGTAACTCTATTACTAAAACTTTATTTTATATTAAGTTCGCAAAAACGCAAAACTTCTACCATAAAATCTATCCGAAATTTTGGATGAGGCTTACCAAAACGAGTTGAAAAGTGTTTTTTTACTTAAATTTTCAAAGATTTTCTGGGAGAGACCCCCAGACTCCCTTGGTACTTGTAACTCTATTATTGCAACTCTATTTTAAGTTCGTCAAAACGCAAAAATTCTACCATAAAAAAACTCTACCACGCGAAATTCGGATGAGGCGTACCAAAACGAGTTGAAAAAGTGGGTTTTTTAACTTAAATTTTCAAAAAAATTTCTGGGAGAGGACCCCAGACCCCCTTTTAGTAGTTTGAGCAGGATAATTCACTACCTTTTTCATATTAAGATAATCAAGAAGATTCAATTGGATTATGAAAATTCTTAGCCCCCCCCCCAAAAAAACCAAATCCTGGATCCGCCCTTGAACTTAAATCTTAAAAACAGGGGGTTTCAACTCGTGTTTTAGTGACACGGGATAAACTGCAGTTACAACATCATTTCCTTAAAATTCTTGAAATATGTACTGCCCCCAGTGTGTAATCCTAACGTTTAGAAACACTGAACTTTTTTCCCCAAAAATCTTATTTGAATAGCCGACTCTTATTTCGCATTATCGTTACATTAAAGGGACACATACAGTAGAGCCCCGACTATCCGCGCTATTGGGTGGCAAGGGTACCGCGGATAACGAAAATCGCGGATAACCCGAAAAAAGACTAAAAATGATGTGAAAACACGAAAAAAATATTTCAGCTTAAAAACTATGTTTTATTGTACTTAAACATGATATGTAAAACTTTTAAAATAGGTGCAGTACAGCAGAAACCTTTGCTCTACATCTAAAATGTCTTTAATCTCATCTAAAATTTGCTCTCATCATTGAAAACCTTTTTTCCTGGCACTCGCGAATCATCCGCTCGCGGATAATCGGGGTTCTACTGTATTATATTTTACTTTTATTGTTCTTTGTGTTCTGACACCGAGAAGGATAATTTTTCTTATTTCTCTTTTCATGCAGTAATTTTGTTCTTACTATACAACAACACTGTATAACTTACTATACAGTAATTTTTAAACCTCAAAAGACAACACATTTGTAAAAATAATAAAAAGAAGATACTAACTAACATTCAGACAAATTCAGAATCATCTGCAACACACAGTTTTTGAGAACTTCTATCCAAGGGTATATGTACTAGGATATCAGTGGGGGTTCAGAGGAAAAATGAGGAATTTTGGAGGGGGTGCTCCCTTCCGACCCCTCTTATATACGCCCCTGCTGGGAGAACCCCAAACCGCAAATATTGGATGTTCATAAGCAATGCATTAAGCTCACAAAAAGAGGCCCAATAATCTTGAATCTAGAAAAAAAAAGTCTAGATACGGTTCTGTCCAATTCCTTTAGTTAAGTTTCTTATGTCTGTGTGACTATTTTTTAATGGTTTTCTATTAACTCTAATAAAAGAGTACATCCTTTTTTTTTCGGGTAACCACTTTGGGGGATGGAGGTTCTACCCTTACCTTCAAACCAGCTCATCTCTCCTTTTCTATTTTCCAATATTTCAATCTTTTATTCGCCCATGACCATACATCAAAAATGTGACCTATACTGAAGTCTTACAAAACTTCAACTGTCCTTATATTCCACTTGAAATGTACTCCTGTAGGCGTTAATCGCTTTTAATTACACCCACTTTCACAAGTTAAAAGCTTTTCCTTTTGTTTTTCCTCCGATTAAATAAAGTAGAGTTTATTTGCCTTGATTAAACAAAATGACGCAAGCGAGTCTAGCTACTGTTTCCTCCAAAGAAGTCCTTCAAATCCAAGGTCAGCTTTAGCTTTGGAGAAGCTATGGTAGATGGCAGCACCACCTCATTTTCCAGTCCTTTTTGCGCTTTTTGTTGAATTTGTTTCCCATCTGCTCTACATCTGGTTAGATTACGTTATATGCTTCATATTTAAACAGTGGGGAAATTTCAAGAAAATAAATAAAAATGAAATAAAATAATGTGACGGTTAGTTTTAAAGCAGCACGTTTTAATTTCTTTTATTAATTTTCTTTTTAGCTGGGAAATTTTTTTGAAAAATAACTTACATTTTTGTAAACTGTGTAATTTTGATGTAAAACAAAAATTGTTTTATAGTAAACAAAAACAAGTCTATCAGTTTATTTAAAATTTGTTTTGCTTATTAATTGGATTTTCGATCTTCCTGATTGCCTTAGAACCAAGATAGTCTAAATTGATAAACAAGGCTGCTGATGTCTTGTGTATTTTTTCTGTGAAAAATCTTAATGATTCAGAGTCTTTTACTGTCGGAAAACCGCGTAGAACTTCATTTTGTGAAAATATTTACTTTTTAAAATATTTTTGAGCTGATAGGTATTTTACAGTAGGTACAGGTACATTTTAAATACCAACAAAATCCTCACAAAATGAGACAAGTATCAGAAATACTAGTTAACAACAGAGGCTGTAGCAACAGTCAAAAATTAGCCAATAACCCACCTTGGGAAACAGACCATTTTGACATTTCGTCCCACACTAACCCATGAAGAAACCACCAGCAATAACCACCCAGAAATGAAACCGAAAGCGGGTATATTATATTTGAAACAAAAGATGGATAAACCCGAGAGCAAAAGGGACAACCCTCCTCGCGCGTGGGATGAGGATCTTTTTCTTCTTCACTTCCGCTCGCGTCGTCTCGTTTCTTTGCTAGCTTGCATCATTAACTTTTCAACAGAGAACTTTGACCGCGGAGCTCTGAATTTGAATTAGGCTGTTGGTGAAGTCGCGAATGAGGCCTGGAGGCTGGCGAAGAGACATGCTGGAAAGCTAATGTAAATTTAAACTTTACATACCTTCATTTAACCTTCATTTTACATACGCTCCTTTTTTTTTGCTAAGACGAGGTTCCTAAAACGTGTCTGGATAGCCTCTCAGAGTGCATTCATTTTCCCAGATTTTAATAAAACACTTTATTACCTTAAGCTTGTAACGTTGTAATACAGAATTTATGATGAAAATTGGAGAAGACAAAGTTGTAAACCCTTTTAAAATGCCTAAAACTCATAGCGAGTGATAAAAGCATTTTGGAACCCTCAGCCCTTCCTCACCAGATAGAAATACTAACTTAAAAAAGTAAGAAATGACTTAGAAATCCTACTGTACTAACTCTTATTTTTCATATAGCAATTCAATTATTCTACCTCCTTTAGGAATATATTTGCATAATTTTTTCTTGAAAGATTATATGGTATCTCTCTCTTTAAAAAGCGATTGGATTTCTCATGCTCCATGACACGGTTACATAGATTTCTGCAACACAATGTTAATAAAGGATATCTCATTCCTTAACACTTATTAGTTACGAAAAATGTGTTATTGATTAGAATTTTAGACCATTCTTACTATCCAATTTTATTTATACTTCAAACTTTTCATTTTTAAAGATATTGTACAGACTTCACTTCATCTTTTAAAGTTTTAAAACAGGTTAAAAAGTTTTCAAATTTTTAATATGTTAATTTCATACATACATAAACTTCGTACATAAATTGGGTGATTTTCTTTTCCTCACAGAAGGTTAACATCACACTTTATAAAAACTTTTTATTATTATCTAGTTTAAATTTTACTGAAAATTATTTCTTTGCTTTCAGGTGCGCTGGGTTGCGTTTGGTTTTTGTTTTGGGTGATATTGGTGTACAATACCCCAGCTGAGCATCCAAGAATCTCCAAGAAAGAGCTCATGTACATACAACAGAATCTTCCTCAAACCTCTGCAGAGAGAAATGTAAGTCAATTGAACACTTGTAGGGAATATAGAGGAAAACTTGATTTAAAAAGTAATTGCTAATTTATTAAGGAATATTATATTATTTCTATATTATTCCAGAAGAAATGTGTATGCAACAGAGACCAGCTTTAAGATTAACATGACAAAATCATAGTTTCTAACTGCTTAACCCTACAATGCATGAATTTTTAAATTCACTTGAAAATCATTTATTTGAATTCTATTATGGTGTATAATAGTAAAAAATACTAAAAAATTAATTTTTTTCTACTTTTAATTGACAAAAAACTCTGTCCTTGTGAAATTAATTTGTGTCCCTTGTGAAATTAACTGAAGTGAAATAAAACCAAATGCTCTAATATAAAAAAACAAACAACTTATCTTTTCAAAACAATTTTCTTTCAAACTGAAAAAAATGTTTACTTAAATTTATATGGTCCTTTTATTTTGGCGTTTTTTTTGTGTTTTGACTTTAGTCTCACTAGCTACTAACAAATGTCTCAAATTAGTACCCCTGCTGCTATCTACTGGCAGTCTATAGTGCTAATACAATGAAATGTTATATTTATTGTAATTATTGCATGGTGATGCCGTTTGGAAATGGAAGTTCAAGTAAGAAACGGGGGAAAATGTCGTGTAGCCAAATGGGATACAGTATGCACTGTAGGGTTAACCAACGATAGTAAAAGGGCCACTTGATTTCTTATTTTAGTAATTTCTATTTAATTTCAAAATATACGTATTTTTTTATGTATATAGAGGGTCTCTTTAGGGTTTAGCAAGCAAATTTATCTTTCTCTTTCGATCAACTGCCCCTCAGCTTCTTCCTTTCTCCCCTCCGAGTCTGTCTAAATTACGTGACCCTTTTGCTATCGTTGGTTAAGCAGTAGTGACAACATTTTGAACTAGTCTTCTGTGCGATTCGCGATAGTTCATTTGATACATATTTTTTTTTATCAGAACAGGCGGCAACACAATTGGAATTAACACCCAAAATCTTGGAAATTTTTACACTGTATGATAACTAGCACTACGGATCTCGCTCTATTAAACGGTACTAGTTTCTCGGAATACTTATTAACATAAAACGCTTAAAATGCGGGATGTCCGTTTCATAATAGAACATATTTCGATATTTATGTATGCAACTCATGCATGATATTTGGGAGAAACTAGTAAAAAAGTTGCCTCAATTCTTTCACAAAATCCACGTGTTTCAAAACTATAACTCGGTTGGTGACCTGATAATGTATGTAATCGTCCTCTCAAACTCGCAATATGCTGATCACGAAAACCAACTCTTTGCGAAACGATTCTCTGCACACTCGCTTCGATTTCTCCTTAACCTGAGGCAAATGATCTTTGAGTTCTTGAAAGGAATGGGAAAGTTCGAAAACCTTACCAACGTATAAAAGATTTTTATGCTTTAAGATACCTGATAAGTTTTGAGATATTTAGAGAATTTAAGCTTCACTAAACCAGATGTTCAATCCCGATACTAATATTTAGTCACTTACGATAATAAGTAATTGACTAATCGATCAATTCATATATACCGCTTTTAACAGTAGTTAGAGTAGGAAATTTTACCTTATTTTTGTAGTATTTTATTTAGTGGTATAATTTAACACAATTCATAAAACATACACTTGTAACGCGACTTATGATACATTTATGAACATTAATATTTACCCTTACTATCAAATTAAGCTTAAATAAAATAGTTAATTTTCAACCTCTTCTCTTTTACCACCTTTCCTTATTTCTATCATTTCGCTCATCTTATTTTTTATAAATATCATTTTTATCTTTCTTATCTCTTACCTTTTCCTTTAACCTACTTCTAAATTTTATGTATAAATTTGCTCTTACCATTAAGTTTCTCACATCTTATTTGCTCCTTATTACCTCTTATCGTTTTCCTACTCATCAGGGTAGAAAAAAACACGTTTTTTCGATGGTTTTTTAAACGTGTTTTATTAGTTTTTTTCCTACCCTCAACACAGAAGTGCTAAAAATCACGATTTAAAAAAACTAAATTTGACTTTTAAAATTGAAAATAGACATCTCTACTTTCTTAATACACAGCAAACATATTATTTTGTCCTTTCAAATTATTTTCGTTAGTTTTCATCACAGAATCATGCTCTTTATCCCACCTGTTTCATGGCAATTGGATGGTTTTTATCCAAGAGCCTTACACTGGAAACAAACTTTTCAAACTCTGGAGGATTAACACATGATAATGGTGAGCTCGTTGCATAAATAAAGCGAGCAACTTGCTAAAAGCAGCTGCTTTTATTTGTTTTACGTAACAACCCTGCTACATATTATTATCATATTACTCTATTGTTCCTTCTATTCTTTCTATTTCCCCCTCCTTTATATTTTCTGGGGGGGTTTCTCGCCTCTTACCTTTTCTCTTTTTCCCACCTCTTTTCTTCCTTTTCCCTCTTAGGGCCTCCGCATAGTCGATCTGAAAACTAGAATCTGGAGAAATTCGATCCCCCCACACGCGGTCCCCTCGCAACCTTCGCAATACAAAAAAGGTTGTGTGGTTAAGGGGTTTTCCCTGGCACCCCCTTCATAGGAGGGAAACTATTTTGTTCGCTATTTGGCCTAACCTAACTACACAAAGAGATGGAGGAGATATCCGCAGCCCATCATAAAACTCTAGACGCACGCTAAGTAACGCTAAAGGGCCTAGCTAAACTTTCATGATGGCCTCGACAACGCTCCTTTGGGCATTGATTATCTTCCCCATCTCTTTGAGTGCCCGAAGGAGCGTTGTTTAGGCCATCATAAAAGTTTAGCTAGGCCCTTTAGCGTTACTTAGAGTGCGTCTAGAGTTTTAGGATGGGCTTTTTCATGGTCTCGCTTACTTGGTGAGGTCAATTAGCGAACAAAATAATTTCCCTCCTCTGAAGGGGATGTTAGGAAAACCCCCTAACCACACAGAGTTCGAGCAGATTCATATCTCCCCCTACTGCCCGAAGACATGCGGTTCTTTAGGTTGTAAAACTCTAACAGAAGCACCCTAAGTATGCGCCTTAAGTTTTATGACCGACGCTCCTTTGGGCAGTGGATATCTACCCCATCTCTTTGTCCACACAAATAGACGGGGGAGATATCCACTGCCCGATGTTATACTTTAGACGCACGCTAAAATTTTAGCTGATCCCTTAGGCTGGTGTTGGGCCTTTAAAACGGCCAGAGTAGCACTGCTTCAGGGAGTATGGTGAGATAAGAGAACAATAGGGGACCTCCTCGACTCCCGTTCTAGGAGGGGGTTCTCTTTTGTTCGTGATTGACTGCAAGTAGCCTGGAAGAGTTTTCTCTTCACTATACTCTATTCATTTAGAATTGGCGCTTGAGAAATAGTGCTTTCCCCCACGCTAGAAGCGTAACCATAGTTACGCTCTTCGCGCAGCCAATAGTAAGCCTTCTTCGTCACTTTGACGAGGATAGTTGCTATGGTTACAGATCGGTGGTGGGGGAAGGAAATATTTTCAAGCGCCAGTTCAAAATGAACAGAGTATAGAGGACCCTAAAACCGAGGGCAATGAAAGTTTAGCACAGCCTATATCTTTTTTATTCTATCTCCCAAACAACCCCCAGCTACATGTATATTTCATGTCAACAAAGCATTACACGAACGCCCTTGCGCCATAAAACCTCACCAACCAACCATTGCATGGACATCTCTTCGTATATTCACCCGCCAAACAGTACTCCGATTCACCCAAGTTCTCGGTAGCATCCATCACACACACAGCTCTGCAAAGTGTCTCGACCCGCCTTCTGCGAAACCACCGACCGACCACCATAGACACCCTAGTGTCGACAAACCCGTATCACGTGTCTGACATCATTCCGGTTGCGTCATCATCCTGCTCGTGTCATCACACGAGTCCGATTCTTTTTTTTAAAAGGAATTCTCTCTCTCTTTGTAAGAGAAGCCGGTTTTCTGTGGGGTTACGTCATTGACGTAATAATAATGCTGCCCATTTTTTTGACGGAGGTGGATTTTCCGAAATCCTCTGATGGTGGTCGCTCACCTTCTATGAACCAGTTTAGGAGGGAGTTTGCCTGTTTGTGGAAGTGGTTTTATAGCCATGCTTCAAACCATAATGGGCCTAGTCAGGGCCATATAAGGGGAAAATTTATTGGCAGTTAATTTCCTTTAAGTAATTCATATTCTTATTCACTGCTGAATTATATTCAGATAATATTAATTTTGTTTTTTAACATGTGTTAAGTAACATTCTTCTAAAAATTCTTTCTCATCCTCATCCCTCTTTTCCTTTATCATCCACTACGAAATATCTTATCACCCTCATCTTGTTTTCGATTTCTGCTCTCACTCATCCTCTTCTGAATTTCTGATTCTCCTCATCCTCTTTAAAATTTCTCCCCTTCCACTTTCTTTCTAAAATCTCTTAACTCCACATCCTATACGATCTCCCCTTTCCTTTATCCTCTTTGAAATTTTTGTTCTCCCTCATCCCCTTTTAAAATATCTCTCCATTTTCATCCACTTTCAAATGTCTTCTCTACCTTATCTCGTTTACGATCTCCCATTTCTCTCCTCTTTCGTCTTTTTAATATCTTCTCCTCATCCTCTTTGAAATTCCTCTCTTTCCACATTACCTTCGATCTCCACATCTTCCTGCCATCCTCTTTGATATTTGTGCTCTCTTTCCTCCCCCTTTGAAATATCTCCTTTCTATTCCGCTTTAAAATCTTTCATTCATCCTCTTCTCAGTATCTGTTTCCCCTCATCCTCTTCGAAATCTTCTCTTCTTCATCCTTTTTTAAATCAATTCCCTCCCTCATCTCGTATGCAATACCTTCTTTACCTAGTCATTAATCCCAATTTCAATATGGTTTCAATTTCAATTTTCACACTCTTGGAAATTTCTGTTCTCCTTTATTTGAATATCTTCCCTTTCTCCTCCTATTTAGAATCGTCTCCTTACCTCATCTATACTCCTTTTAAATAGAATAGGCGGCTCGTCACCATAGCAACAAAATTGAAATACAATGGGAAATGACTAGTAGCGAGCAGCCGCGCCGATTCAAATTACACAGACTATAGTTTTATCTTTTTCAATGTGATTAGTAAGATAAATCGTTTAAAATAAAAAAGGTCAAATATTAAAAATAATTCCCAAAAAAATAAAAATAGGCTGCTCAAAAAATATAATTTCCTTTAAATCCATGTCAGGCTAAGACCAATAATCTGTTTAATCTCTGTTTTAATCCGGTTTTGTAATTAATGATAAAATTAGAAGGAATTTATTAAATTACTCAAGAGCAAAAGGGTTGGATACATTTTATTTTAGGCGAAACAAGTTCATAAATAGTTGTATGAGTTTAAAACAATTAACTTCTTTAAATAAACAAGTATCAGAAACTTTGAAATCACTATTATATTTATACGTCATATTTTCTTAAACTCTTAATCTTTTCAGTCCCAAGGGCCCCATATCGATCGGTCTTGGATTGAAAGGGTATAGCATACAACTATTTTATTTGTAAAACTAGCACTACGCGCCAGACCCGGCGTTGCTGGGACAACATGTTTAAAAAATCTAACTTTTGTTTGTAACGTGGACTTGTCGTTGCAGACCCGTCCCATCCCCTGGAGCCGGATCTTCCGTTCTCGCGCCGTGTGGGCGCTGACGGTGGCCAAGTTCGCGGGGACCTGGGGCTTCACGTGCCTGCTCACCAAGCTGCCGGCCTACCTGGCCGACGTGCTACACTTCCCCATACAGAAGGTGAGTTCCTTAACATACAAACAATATTGCAGAGAAAAATATCTTCTATACTAGACAGCAACATTAGTTGACCCTACGTCATCACTAACAAACAAAATCGTTCCCATCGCGGTGTCTGAATTTCGAGTGAAACGAAGAACGTCAATTTTATAATACGATTACTTCGTTAAAGCCATGTATGTTTTGTGTCTTTTTATCGCGATTTGTGTATCGAAACTCCTCCTAGCCACCCAACAGGCTTTGTGATTACCCACTTTCTCGTTCCGCGTAGTGACGTACTGGGTTCAGGAAACGTTGCTGTCGAGTATAGTAACCACCTATGTTCCTCAAGTTCCTAAGCATATTTATTCTTTAGGTTCCTAAGCAAGCATAAATTCCTTAGCTCCTAAGCATATCCATTAGGTTGGTGGATAAGGCATATTTGTGTTTGTTCAACCTAAATAATTAGACACCATAGCGTATTTTTAAGGTTCTTATGCATATTCCTTAATTCTTTGGATTCCTATACATATTCCTCAGTTCATTGGGTTTATATGCATGTTTCTTGAGTTCAAAAGCTTATGATCCTAAAATTGCTCACCTAAGCATAAAGAACGGAGTGAAGGGTTCAATAAGGGTTGCACATGAAATAGGGAAACATTACTACAGTGGAGATTACCCTATAAGCAAACAATCAGAAAAATTAAGAGTGGGGATAATAACGTTGATATTTGAGAATAACGGAGAGTACGGGACTGAGGAAAAACTGCAAGAGAATAAGGGAGAAATGTAATTTGAAGGTAACAGAGACTAATGAAAAAAGCATAAAAAAATTCTGAAAAAAGTGGGAAGAGATAATTAATCGGGAAAAAATAATTGCAAACGAAGAGAAAGAGAAATGAGAAAAAGGTATAGAAGGAAAGATAGACGAGGGAGCAGAGAGAAAAGTATTCAAGAAAATAATTGAAAGAAACTCAAAAATTTTATCTAGCGCCTTTTCACTACAACATAAACCCTCCATCATATTCGTATGCCAAAGCAGTTCCCACATTGCTGGTTTTTCTTTAGTCTTCAAATTTTATTAAATGTGTAGATAATTTGAAAGTAGTTAAAGCCTGGTATACCTTTTTTTAATAGTATTGACCAATTAAGTTTTAAAACAGGATTAAGCGTGTATTTCTCGTATCCTGGCAACACGAGTCTATTCTTTATCCAACTGAGACTGACGCAACACAACGCTTATGTGACGGTGAACTCATTCAACCAATTCGGAATCAAAGTGACTAACGGCTTACAGTGTCATCCAGGTTGGGTTTCTAACATCTGACGCAATCTCGGTCTTTTAGGGAACGACCACTAATTATTGTGATGTTTCGAAACATCTAAACCTACACCTTGGGTCAAGTTAGGTGCCTCGATTTTCTTTTGAGTTATCAAATTTGTATTCACTCTTTCGTTGGTATCTAACTTTGTGTTAAGAGTTTTTCCCGTATTAGTTTTCCCCCAGTCTTTAAGAATCTGAAATTAGAAGCATAAGCTCTCAAATAATAAATTCATGATGACCTTGTGGTATGAATTTGAATACCTATGACTGCTTTAGTTTTATATTCTTATAATTTAAGCTCTTAAAACAATTATATAGACATCCCGTTTCTTAAGCGAAGAAAGTTTCTAAGTTTAACTTCTGTTCAGAAACCTACGAGGTTCTGTTAAACAGCATTTTATAAGCAACTTGGATAACTCAGGTTTTTGGTCAACTATCTTTGACAACTAACTTTTCATAAAATAAAATAAATTAAAATACCGTTTGTAACTTCACGAAAATTTTAGATAGGCTTTAGGATAACTAAATTTTTTAATGATTATTAAAAATGACTAAAAAAAAGGTTAAAAAGTTCCTCTAAAGAATGTGACGGTTTTGGGGTTAAAATTCTACAACTATCGTTTTCTTGACGATATTTGGCAGTTTTTGTACAAGATTTTAAAGTCGACATTAAGATCGCCTCTGGTTTTGAATTGTATTCCCCAGTTATCTTCTTCCTGCTATTATTCATTTCGACTAAGAGTAAAATTAAATATGTGCAGGCTCCCTCATCTATATATTTTATTCAAAAAGATGATGCAAAACGCATCAACATACTCATCCCTTTCAAACAAAACTTCTACCGGAAACAAAACAAAATCACGCTAAAAGAAGCTTTAATCCTAATCTCTTCGACACACCACTTTACTCCACTGCATTTTCCCGACGGCGACACAAGCGACTGATACGTAGCATGATGCTCTGCTGATATTCTAATGATCCCTGGACAAAATAATCCCTGGCGGTCGAATATACCGCAAATTTTCTGTGGATGCGGTGATTACGGTCGCAGTTAATGATTATTATTTCGCTTCGTCGTCAAAACGCTTCTGTTGCGTGTGTTGGGTTTCTGATGAATTGTAACTTGTGGTTGGAGGCTTATGATGCAATGGATTAGCGGTTGTTTTACATGTATGGGTTTTGTAACAGTTTACGAGTCAATTAGTAATTATCTAAGCTAATCACTTTTTATTGATGAGCTGAGGATCTGGACACATTTTTTCTCACAAAGTTTTAATTTCTGTTTCTGTATTTTTAAATGATACATTTAGAAGGGAAATCATTTGAATTCTAATAGTCTTTTTAGAAAATTTAAATTAATAAAGTATTGGACAAATTAAAAATTTAGATAGTATTACCACCTGAAGTCAAATTTTTATTTTAAATATTCTAAGTTGTAAACCATTTTTTCTTTATAATTGAGTTATTTCATCTTTGCACATCTCTATATAGTTTAAATGACTTGCAGTAATGATAAATTTTTTGATTAATATGTTATTTAACTCTTAAATTTTTAAAGAGCTATATCATTTCACCTAAGTTTTTAAACAATAATATTTTTCGGAAATTTTAAATTTAATTTTAAAGTGTTTTAAAACATTTAAACATGGAAATAATGCTAAATAAAAAAATATTAATTTTTCCACGCGGTATAAAAGTTCCATATGCAAACCTCTTGCTTTTATTAAAATAGTTAAATTAAAAATAGTTTAATAGTTTAATTAGTTATTAATGAGTTAAAATAGTTAAACTAAATTTAAATTAAATCTTTTTTAACATTAATTCAATTCAGCCATTCATGCAACTAATTTGTAGCTCAATTTATGTGTAATTAGAATTGTTTAAAATAGTACCAAAATGGTTTAAAATGCATGAAAATAAAAAGGTCGTTTTTCACGTTTTTAACCTTGATGATTACATTTTACAATTGTGGTAGATTTCTTAAAAGTAGATTTGTAATAATAAATGTAAAAATGTACTTAAAAGTATATCTGTTACATGAAAAGTGTAAAACCGGGCTTTATTAATAATGCCCGAAGTGAGACGGGTAATATGTTATGAGTATTATCAAACTGCTCGTAACATACCTAATCAATGCTAATTTTCTATGCTAAAACTCGGCGCATTTAAATAAATTAATAAAACTCAGAAAATACAATCTGTTATATGAATTTGTCAAATTCCTTTTAGGTTGTTATTCGAAATTGTTACTTGATAAACACGACAGATACACCTCACCGTGTGTTAAGAATAGAATTAAGGGTTAGAAAGAATGTAAACAAATACTTATTCCCGTCTTTCAACGTTCTAAGAGTCTAAAAAAAACTTCTTGCCAAGAAATCTGATTTGGAACAAGTTCCTAGTTTCACTTTTAATTTTTTTACTCTCCGCTCAAACCTCCATGACGGAAAGTAGGAGAATATACCAGTTCTCGAAACAATTGTATAACTAAAGACGTTAATCTTGAGTTTCAATGTCAATTTTGTGGTGTTTTGATGGTTGAATTAGTCAATAGTAACGTTACGGAAGCATATTTGATGCAAGTGTTTTACGGATGAATGCATTTGTATAAGGTTAAAAACATTGCTAAAAATTTTGAAAGGTAACATTGAGGGTTGGAAATTACTTGCATTTTGATGGTTGCACACTTTAAGAAAAGGAATTTGGAAAATAAAAAAGGTTTCAGTATTGTATTCTGATAAAGGGGCTTAAAGCTTTGTTGAAAAAAGTCTAAATTTTTTCTGTGTATAGTTATGTTCTTAATTAAAAAAAAAAGGAAAAGTTGTAGTTGAATTAAAAACCGTTCTTTATATGAAATCTTTCGAAGTAGAAAAAATGCATAGTACCTTACTGTAAAATAGTGTTGTTTAAAATACTGTAAGAATCGGTAAAGATGAAACTTCTAAGCGTTTAAAATTAGAAATAAGATGATGGATTAAGATGCGAATTAGGATTAAACCTACATTGTGTTTACTTGAAATTTCCAAGGTAACGGGTATCAAAGTATCAGATATCAAGATATCAGGTATCAAAGTACCTTAACAGTTTATTTAAAAAACAAAATAACTTATTTTATTCATGTTTGTTTGTTGTTTTATTCTATATTTATTTTTTACTTATCGCAATGCTTTCATAATTTTTAATTAATAAAAAAAACTGTTTCTAACTATGAAAGGTACAGAACTTTCCAATCCTTATAAAATTATCTAAGTAACTAGCGTCCATAAATATAAAATTTTATTGTGACCAGTTTATCTCTGTATATGGGCAACATAAATACGATTAAAATACTGATAAAAACCATTTTCGGTGTTATTAAAAGAAACTGTAACCCTTGTCTTATCCTTAATAACTTTCCTTTCCTAATTTGTCTTAGAACGGTCTCATCAATGCTTCTGTGTATACCGCTGAAATCACGGCCATGTTTTTATCCGGCTGTTCATCAGATTATTTAAGAAAAAAGAACTGGCTGTCCAACACCAACATTCGAAAGCTTTTCGAAACTCTAGGTAAGATATTTATACTATATTAGTAGTTATTTTAGGTTATCAATTAAAACTTCCTCAACATAAAAAAAGTTAAATGAATGTATTAAAAAATCGGAAAGTTGAAAGCATTTATGTAAAAATTTTCGACCTTCGACGGATAAATATTTACAGACAAAATATTTAAATTTAGCTTTTCCCCAGTTCATAACTTTTTGTTTAAAAATATCTTTAAATAATAGAAAATAAGAAACTAATAATACAAATTATGTTATCACTTAATTTGGATGATTGGTTTCTTACTCTATTATTTACAGCTATCTTAATTATAATTTGAAAATTAAAATAAATAATGACAGATTTGTTCACTTTTTCCGTTTACTGAACATGAAAGATAACACAGCATTATGTTCTCTGAATTTAAAGTTAATTGAGATTTATATTTATTTAGAAAAACACACACACAACAGGTTACAACCCAATTATAGTGGTGGGAAGAGTACATAAAATCAAATACATAAAATCCGTAGACATTCTTTTTAAATACATTAAAAGTAGAAAATAAATCAAGTTCGTTACTAAGAAGGTTAAAATTCCGATAAAATCTATACAGTGGATGATTACTTGTATAATTATATTTGCATAAAGGTACAACAAATAAATCATTGTTACGCAAGACATGACTTTTTACAGAAAAATTAATCAAACACAAAATTTCAGGACAATCAACCATGTAATTAATAATTTTATAAAAGAACAACAAAGAAGAAAGATTCCTTCTTGATTTTAATGTGGGCATATGAAACAGACTCTGAAGAGTGGATGAGGGGGTATAAAGAGGATAATATTTAAATTTTTTGAAATGGAGAAAACTGAGTTCATCCCGACCCCCATTTTGATCCCACGCAACTAATAAACAATCCCCTAACTCTTTTTCATCATAAAAACCGAAAGTGTAGCTTTGATAAGAAAGCCATCGTAACTCCATTTATCACAACCCTAAATCGCAAACCACCGAGAGGTCCTCCCTTTCGAAACCACCTGCAATCGCTCCACCAAGGTCAATCCAACCCCTTTGGTCCATCTCCACTGCCCCACATTGCAGGCAATTAACGCTTTTTTTAACGCGATTAATCAAGAAAGGAAAAGGCCCAACAGGGACAGGCGGATAAAGGACGATAGTAAAAAAATAAAGCAAACTGTTTTCCACATCCTCCCCGGACATCTCAAAGGACGTGTCGCAAGCGGAGCGTCCCGTTCTGGAATTATTCCGGATTCGAATTGAAGGAGGGAATGTAGTGTCTAGAGAGGGTATTGTTGTAAAACCTGCGTAGCCAGTGTTGAGGGGCAAAAATGGAGAATAAGGAAGTTGCATGTGTCAGATTTTCAAAAACAAACAAGTGTTCCGTATGGTTTTTTGTATGGTAAAATGAAATATCTAGTTAATTTTTCAAAAAATGTACAGGTAATTAAATATTTTAATTTAAAAGTCGAGAAAAAACACGTGACTGAAAACTCTTATTGTTTAAAGATGTCAACAATCATACCATCAACTCCATTGCTTTTCAACAATGGCTATCGTAAGATGACGTCACATCCAAACTCTTGGCGTTTTCGCGCGCTTTTAAAAAGGGGATTTTTGTTAATTATTTTGGCAATCAAAAAATTTCTCGATCGGCCTCAAATTTTGGGTAGTTGCTTATTTTTGCAAGAAGAATCGATTAAAAAAATATAAAAAAATCATGCAACTTCCTCATTGCAGCATCTTTTAAAATTCTAAATATTTAATTTTAATTTGTTAAAAATTATCTCCTGACTCCAAAAATACGCTTGTCTTTTCCCACAAACCTTTTTTAAGGTAGTTATGACATATCTTAATACAGAAAGCTCCTAACAATGTGACGTCACATGTGTCTCTTGGAAATGTGGGAAACATCGTTTTCATCGAAACACTAGGATGTAAAAAAAACTAGAGCTCAGTCTTTCCAGTCCTTCAAAGCGGGATGATAACAAGCGGGAGCCAGGCACATTTAACGTCACAAGCTGTTTCAGCTCAGACAGAGAAGAAGCTATTTTTAATTGAAAATAACTTAAAATTTAGGGCTTTGAAAGGTAAATTAAAATGTTTTTTGGAGGTTTTAAGCCATTCAGAAAACATTAAGATTTAAAAAAAATTGACTGCAATTATCCATTAGACGCCTGATGATGGGAGTGAATAGTTTCTTACTCTAGTTTTGCAGGAAAAGAAACATGTTTTTTTCTGGTGTTCTCAAACTCTGCAATTCTCTTAACACTTTATAAGGGGAAAATTCTAAGAGCACTTTTTGGAGTATGGATTTGTCATGGAGCACGTCGAAGACTGCTGCGAATATCTAACGGCAACTTCTCCACGAGAAGTAGTTTGAGATCTACCGAGATTTAATGTAATGTAATGGATTAGCAATATCCAATTCGAAGGAGTAGTGGTGGCAGAAAATCTCACACCGCACGATTTTTCCTCAATACAATGTTTTCAATTATGGCCAATAAAAATTTATTTTGGAGGAATCTTTCTAGATAGTCTAAAGACCTACTTTTACACGTCAAGTTTAAAATATTTCTGGGGGAGAACCCCCATACCCCCAATGGTACCAAAAAGGGATCTAATCTGGAAAAGTGTCCCCTCTTGGAGCCGTGCTGGATCTGCACCTGGTTTTGGGAGAGGTTTGAAATCAAAATTATTTCTATGGTTTCCCTTGCGTGTACAATATAGATTAAATGCAGCTTATTAGAACTCTTTCAGGTTGTTTTTGAATCTTGGAGTACTTAATTTTAAAATTTTGAGAGTTGTACTGAGTTTTGGGCCACGTTTGGAGTTCTTGGGATGGTTTTTTCTCACGTAATTTGACCTAAAAGTAGTGATTTAACTGATTTTTGAAAATTTATGACACTTAGAGACACACGCGAAGAGAATCGCTCCTTGTAATTTTCAGGCTTTTCAAGGGAAAACAGTATTTAAGTTATAAACACTTTTGTGCAGTTATAAAAATTATTTGGAAGGGGAGGAACCCCCTAAAGCCTTCTTGGATACTACTCTATCAGGAGCAGCAAAAATGCAATTCTATATGAAGCATGTCTTAAGAAGTGGCCACGGTGGTGTATGGGGTCAGCGCGTTTGGCTATACGAACCGACCCAGGTTCAGGCGTGGATCCAGCACGGCTCCAAGGGGGGGCACTGTTCCAGACAAGATCTCCTTGTGGTACCATTGGGGGTATGGGGGGTCCTCCCCCAGAAAAAATTTAAATTTGATGTGTAAAAGTAGGGTTTAAACTCATTTTATAGGAACGTTTTGAGTCTAAGGGAGCACTTTTCAACACTATTACTTTTACTTTTTGACCCAAAATGTCAAAATTTTGGGGATTTTCTAAAAATAAACACTGAATACCCCCTTTTGATACTAATGGGGGATATGGGGGTCCTCCCCCAGAAAAAATTATGAAATTAGAACTGAAAAAATTGGGGTTTTACTCATTTTGAGAACCTTTTTGGGTCTCCAAGGGGGGCACTTTCCAGAGTGCCACCCCCTGGATCCGCCACTGCCCAGGTTCAATGCCTTGCGCCCTCTGCTTGGGTCATGAGTCAACTCAGCCCGTCATCCCTCTGGAGTTAATAAAATGAGCACCTAGTTTACATGGGGAATTAATTAACTGGGGGTTTAGCGTCGGGCTAGTCACTTGGCCTGGATACAAGCTAAAAATTGCCCAAAGGTTAATGGAAAGGAGAGGGTAACCGCCTAATAGGCCGCTTTTCCTAGGCAGAATTTGATTTGTGGTATGTTAATGTCTTAACAATGGCACATATATGCCACGATCGCTCAAATAGGGAAAAAATTTCAATGCGCATCCTATTTCTTCCCAACTCTATGGGAGGTTCCTCTTCCCTCAGATGAAAGTGGAACGCGAGAGCCTTCAATGCCAGGGAATGTGGGTCACGTGACGGATTCATTCCTGACGCACTTCCGGAACGACGAAACAAGAGGGGGAGAGAGGAATACATCAAGCCCCCCCCTTTCTTTTGTTTCAAGGGGGTGGGCCTTTTAAGGCGCAGGTGACGGCGAGTCGGGTGAAGCAACGATGCCTTCTTGGGGGTTTGCCGGGTTGGAATGAATGAATATTTGGAGCTTTTTTGAGATTGGGTTTGAGTCGCAGTTGGCACAATTTTGGGCATCGTTGTTGGAGTGAGAGGATGTGTTGATGATGAGAATAAGAGGCTTCTAATTGCTGTGGAAGGTCTGACGCATCTGTTAAGATTAGAAACTTAACGAGAAGGGAAATTTTTGTATCTTGTGTTTGTTTGGCAAACGTTGACTCCACACTTTAACTATCAAGACTATCTAATTATATGCTTAAGTATCACCAGAGAAATGAGCTATAATATAGCCACTCTTGATGACCCAAAGAGTAGAAAAATTAGAACCAGTGGCGTATATAACCCCCTCTCCCCGAAATTCGGACTTGGTCCACCAAAATAAGTTAAACCCTGTTTTATATTCATGCCTGTCAAATTTCAAAAAATTTCCTCCGGAAATTTTCACCCACCTTTTGTACCCCATACCGCACCCTTTTGTACTTGGAACTCTTATCATTCACAACTTTTTTATAATATAATCATAAAATAAAAATTCTACTTAAAAATAAATTCCATTCCAAAAAAATGTAATGTCTGAAACTTGTTTTTCAAATGTCCAATAATTTCGTAGCAATTTAAAAACGTAATTTTTTTATAAGAAACTTATTTCTCACCCGTGCAAGGCCAGACATATATGCTACTGATATATATCTGTTACGGGCAAAGTGATTAATTGGGCATTATTAATAATGTCTAGAGTGGAGGTGGGCAAAGTGATAAATTTCATTGATAAATGCCATTGAATTTTTCACATTGCCTTCCTCCACTTCGGGCATTATTAATAATGCCTGATTTGTCACGTTGCCCGCAACATATATATTTCAAATCCTTTTTAACACAGGTGTTTATTATCGTTTGCAACTTGTCCTTTTCTCTCTTGTGCAGCGCTGCTGGGCCCTACGTTGTGCCTGTCGGTGGTCCCCTCCATGGGCTGCAACCACTGGCCGGTGGTCACCCTCATCGTCATGTCAATGTTCTTCTACGGCATGGTGGGCGGGGGGGACATCCCCGCCTTCGTCGACATCGCCCCCGAGCTAGCTGGTCAGTATACCTATATCTCTGAACTTGGTATCTTGTACATGTAGTTCAGGAAAACGAATAACAAGCAATAGTCATATAGGAACAAGTGGTTGCAGTGTGGAACCTCACATAGGCAGAGACTGGGAGACTGGTCATGAATAACCATAATCTATTTTAACTAAGGCAAATGTACACGACCAGTTCTTATTGAGATATTTCAAAAGAAGTTGTATTACAACCCAAGTATTTCAACCCTGGTATCATTTTTAATTATTTTATAATCTTCAACGATGATTTTACCATTGTGCACGTTTACATGCATGACCGATTCGTGCAATCGAAGTAAAAGCCCGATTTTCATTCGTCCATTTTTACATGAAAATTCTATATTAATCGAAATTTCGAAGTCAATCCGGAGGCAAAAAGAGTTACTATAATCGAATAATATTTCGCACATGTTAGAGACCATTTGGCTCCTTCACCGAATACTTTACCTTTTAATACTCAGCCGCCTTCCGAAGAGAGACAAGCGAAAATCAATTAATAAATTTGGGTATCAATTATTACCATTACTTGATATCTATCTGGTATATTTTCAGTGTCCGGCTTTGTGGGTCCAGATTGCGACCACAAACCTGTGTTCCTGTATGATTCTTTCTTGTTATCGTGAACTTGACCTACTTGTAAATTTTCTAACAAGTGTTCCATTAGAGGCAACCTGTAGTATTTTCATGTAGGATTGTGAGGGGCATTTATTTGACCTCTTGTCTTTTGCAGGCACTATCTTCGGTTTGGCGAACGGCTTGGCTGGGACCACCGGATTCCTCTCACCTCTAGTGGCTGGTGTGTTCCTTGACAGTGACGTAAGTGGGACCTTCTCTGATGGCATTAGTTCCTTTTTATGTTAATGAGATTTTCTTAACGTTTTCAAAAGAATATATTCTTATGAATAAATAGTATATATGTAAATTTTCATACTCCTGTTTATTCAGGGTGTAATCTCAACTTCAAAAAGACAGTAAATCTCTACAATGCGTATTAACCCTACCATTCCCTTCCAGCACGGAGGCATGACGCAGTGGTCCAAAGTGTTCTACACCTCGTGCGGCATCTACGCCTTCGGAGCCATCGTGTTCCTCCTGTTCGGATCCGCAGAACCCCAGCCCTGGGCGGTGTCCGAGGAGGAACCCCCTTACTCCCCAGGGGAGCTCTCCAGAAAAGCCTCTGTTCGCTCGGACATCGAGATATCGCTCAGCATCCACGCCTCTGGCTCCATACGCCGATGAACACTCCAATCCACTCCACTCCGCTCCACTCCGCTCCACTCCATTCGCCGTGGTGCGACGGCGGACTAGTTGTACATAGAAACGTAGAGGTTAGAAAGATGTGTTTTAGATGTGCTTTTTGGTGGAGAGTTGGCTACTATGTCGTGGAGTTTTATTGCTCTTTGTGTTGAGAGGAGTTTTTACCTCTGTTGGTCGAGGTCTTAATTTTTTTAATTGACCTCTCGGGGTGAAAATTTTTTAGCTGCGTGACGGGAGGTGTGAAGGGAAGTAAATGACTTAGTTTTTAAGTAATTTGTGAGTGAGATATTTTTAGTGTGGAGAGAGAAGAGGAGTCCCTCATCTTTGAAGATTTGATTTTAAACGAGTTGGTTAGAAGTCAAGGGGTATGAGTACCTGATTAAGATACTATAATTGATGTATGCATTATTAATAATTCCCGGTTCATCACTAACATATACATAAAATTGTAGATATCTGGATAAACACATTACATTTGTCAAAGGAAGGTGAAACTTTCTATGTCAAATGTTAAATATTCGGCACGTTGTTACCGCCGAATTCACCGCTAACCTGACTGGCGGTTAACCGGTAGTCAAGCCGTTGATCGACAGAAAACTAGTTTTTTTAATAAGTCTGCCTGATAGTTAACCGCCAGTTAGGTTAGCGTTTAATACGGCCGTTAGATCCACCTCCAAACAGAAGTTATCCAGTATTATAGCTTGTACTCCTTGGCTTCTAACCCACTGAAGGAACAGAGTATTTTGGGAGTTTTAAAAAGGGGTAACCTAATGTACACTGAATAATTTTTTTTATCTCTGCAGGAGAAACATAAGGGGATCAAAATGAGGTTTTCGAGATTACTTATGATTCTCAAACCTTAGAAGAATCAATCAGACCGGATTGTTACAACTTCTTGATTTAAAGCCCGGTAAAGCAACTTAAAAACGTGGCTCTATTTTAAAACCCTTGCTCAAGTTCCTGGTGATACGGTTACAGATTGTACGTTTTCCTTAAATATATTTGTACAGTCCCAAAAAAGCTCAAGGCATAGATTATGAAGAAAATCGTTAACATTTTACGTTGCTTAGATATCAAGCGTAAAATTTAATACCCTTTGTGTTTTAATACCCTTGATGACTTAACAGTTACCTAATTCCTCAATGTTTTTTCATACATGTGTCCAATTATGTTACTACTAGAAATTAGTGTTTAATTACTCTTGATTGTTGGTTTAGAGTACACATCTCCATTGGGTTAGGCTCTGTAGTTTAAAAAAACTTTCTTTCTTGTCTGTACAACTGTATTGTAAATAGCGCACCTTGCCAAGTGATGTCTTTTAGTGTGTTGTGTGACAAGTAGTAGTATTTATCAAGTGGTTAGTCACTGATGGTTCTTTTTTGTAACTATTTTTAATCATTTTTGTCTTTCTGTTCATTTTTAAATATTTATTTGTTGGTGTTTAGTTTTTCACCATACGTTTCACACTTCTAGAGCTGTGATTGTATTTTATTACCGAATTTCAAAATGTGTTTTGATGTTAAAATAGTCCGCATGTGATGTCTGAAGGGCTTGACGAATATAAAAAAATTTACATGCCTCTGTGGGTTTGTTAGTAGTTAACATCCCCATTTGAAACTCAGGCATGTGAAGGGAACATGCCTGATTTGAGATTTTTCATTTCAAAGGAATTTTGGACTACATTATTATCAAACCATGCACGACTTTTATTTGTTACACCACTCATTACTATGCCTGTGATGATTATGTTGCATTGAAACCAATCATGCATTTAAAAATGTGGCACCATTTGTGTTAGTTTTTTAAAAATTTAACTTATGATAAAACTTCACATTTTTAAAGTTTTCACTTATATTTAACAAACTTTACCTGCTTAAAGTTTGTGAAATTAAAGTTTAATTGTTAAAAATGTGGATATTTTAAATTTTAAATTGTTTTCTGAGGAAAATTTTAAAATTATTTTAATCATATGAATAAACAGTTGTTAGTGTTTTAGTATTGAGATATGTAATCTAAGCATATGGTTTCATTTGTTGTGTAACTTTGCAAAAGGTGGAGATAATTTACGTTTATTTTGGTATATAAATACCAAAATATTTTTAAATGTGAAAATTTTATCAACATTAAAGTACGTAACTAAATTTAATATTTGTTTTTGTTTAATATTATCTCTAAGAGATACATTCACACGTCCTTATTTACCATAGTTCCCAATGTCTCAGAACCAATGAGATGGTTGTAATTTAAAAGAGATTTGGAATTGCAATTTCTTATTGGCTCTTAGAGACAGGGAATTTGGCTATTTAGTTAGGCATTCGTCAAACATTCTAAGCGATTTTACATTGAAACAGATCATAACATTTTGTACAGAATTTTTTCCATTATTCCATACTTAAAATACGACCAAGCAATGAAGTCAATGATAAATATTTCTCACCAGAGACAATTCAAAACTAATTTCCCAACAACCCCACTTTGTACCCCAAAACAATCATTCTGCGTTATTGTTCCAATAAACGTCAACGAATTCAGTCATTCATTTATTCTATCAAAACTCGTCTGCTTTCCGAAATTTTTCTCTCAAGGTTGTAACTGTAACCTTTACCCATTTGCCGACACGCGTGAAACCAGCGTATCAACAATGGAAACGAGACAAACTCCGGATTTTTTTACGACCCATAAATAATAGCAAAAGGCCACACACTTCTTTTCTTTTCCCGCCTTTCTTTTTACTTAATTCGATATTACCGTTTGCGAAATATAGAATAATAAATAAAATAAAAAAAGCAGTCGATATATGAGCAAGGACGACTTTAGCAAACGATAATGGGAGGTACGGCGAACATCTGTTCGGGAAGAACACGGAGCTTTCGAAATTTTTCGTCTCTTGTTCTGAAAGTCTTGGCTTCTTCCTATTGTTCTGACCTTCTTTTAGGCTTCGCGGATTCCTTAAAGTTTTCGGCCTTCGCGTACTGTTGCACAGGGTGCAGAAATTTCAAGTGCTTGACTTAAAGTCGGTCAAATGAGTTGATTAAATCGTTAGACATTTCCTGTATGTTCAGGCATCCGCAGTTACAAAGGACCGTCTCGGGAAAAATTGAAACTGAATGTTTGGAAACGTCGTTTCAAGGACAATTCATCCTTATTTTTTTTATTTAGTTCTATTCAAATTATCAATGATGAAATTTGGTTAGTGTTAAATCTATTTTTAGAAATTCTACCCATTTATCAATTAGTAATGTGAAATACTAATTGACTACTAATTGCTATTGGCTTATTAAATTGAATTTAAAATAACATAGGGCATTTACAATCACATGACTCGGACCTAGCAACGGCCTTAGCAACAGACGCGTTGACCTACAATAGTTTAAAGAAAATAACTGGTCATGGAATGCTTCTATTGGAGCATTTGCAATCACATGACTTGGACCTAGCAACCGCCGTAGCAACAGATACCGCCGCACCTAGCCACAGACGCGTTGACCTACTGCAGTTATCAGTTAAAAGAAAATAACTGGTCATGACTTCACCTGAAAACACCAGTATCTGTAAATGTTGTTATTTAATGAAATGTAGTTTGGAAATTTACCATTAACCTGAAATAGGAATTAAAATCCTTTGAAATTTATGAAGTTCGTTGACTTTTTTACTCGTTGTCTCTGTAAAAAATCAAATCCCATTTATAAGTGGACTAGTAATAACGACTAGTGGTACTTATAAAACATTCCAATTACAAGTGTAAGGTATACTACTATACCTCTATTTACTGAGGTGTATATTGTAACTTATTTTTGGAGTCATTGTTCTTCTCTTTGTGTTTTTATTGTGCTGTGATAGTTTATAATTGATTCTTTGTAAAAAAAAACTACCATTTTTTATGTATCCACTCTATTTTGTACATAATAAAATTATTTTAAGAATATAGTTTTCATTTTTAATCTTTTAATTTCAAGAGTGCGTAAATACTATCACTTAACAAAAATATCTATAAATTTAAAAATTATGATCGGGAAAATTTCCTAAACTGAAAGAATAACTCTAAAACATTTCTTTTCAGATGATATACAGGGTGTATCTGAAATGGTGCAACAAACTTTCAGGGATGATAGTACTCATCAAGACGAACAAGAATCGGTATAGAAAGGGGGGTCCCAGACCAAATCCCAGGGAGTTAAAAATAGAACGACACCCCAAAAAAATCATTGAAAAATTCAATTTTTAGAAGAACTACTATTGGTAAAAACTTAATTATGGTCTCAAAAATTGTGGTTTAATATGATCTTTAAAATTACCTCAAAAGTCTTCACTTTAAAATTTGTTGTATTATGAAAAAAGTTTAAAAAAAACAAAAAAATGTGAAAACTCTGTCAAAACCTCATTTTGTATTTCGAAATCCTTTCTTTTGATTTTATAATCTGAAAGATCATAGTTGAAAACCCTTAAGTCCAAAGTTTCACGTAAATACAATCAATATTAAACGCTTTAGATCCTGTTAAAGTTTGTTTTTTGCGTGCGCTAACAGCTGTTCTGGAAACAGCTCTAAAAAACTGCTTGCGCGCCCAAAAAACAAACTTTAAAAGCATCTCAAGCGTTTAATATTGATTGTATTTACGTGAAACTTTGGACTTAAGGGTTTACAACTATAATCTTTCAGATTATCAAATCAAAAGAAATGATTTCGAAATACAAAATAAGGTTTTGGAAGAGTTTTCACATTTTTTGTGTTTTTTAACTTTTTTCCTAATAAGACAAATTTTAAAGTGAAGACTTTTGAGGTAATTTTACAGATCATATTAAACCACAATTTTTGAGACTATAATTAAGTTTTCACCAATAGTAGTTCTTCTACAAATTGAATTTTTCAATGATTTTTTTGGGGTGTCGCTCCATTTTTAACTCCCTGGGATTTGGTCTGGGACCCCCTATCTATACCGATTCTCGTTCGTCTTGATGAGTACTATCATCCCTGAAAGTTTGTTGCACCATTTCAGATACACCCTGTATATTGCAAGTTTGAATTTTATTTTCATTCTCTGGTTGTAATCTTGTATTCTCAGAGACATTTGTCAAATTTCAACAGAAGTGGGAAAAAAAGTAGACTCCGCTCTAAACTTGCCAATTTTATGATTTTTTTTGTTCAAGATGGGAATGGAATATTAATTCTGAAAATATTTGTTGAATTTGACCCCATTAAAAACAAGTTATTAATATTTATAATTATAAGTATAATTAAATACAGTGGGTTCAAAATTCTTGGAGACAATTAAATGAGGTAGGCTACAAAAAGACAATATTTAGAATCACCCCGGAAAAGGGGTTTCTTAGACGAAATTTGAGGTATTAGAGAGCCGAATGTAATGCAAGATGGGTATTATTGTAGGCAAACGGTTAGGAGAAAAAATTCAATGTGAATTATATCATGCTTTAACTTTATTTTTGAAAACTGTAAAGCTTTTGCCCTTAAGTTTTCGTTTTCAAAATGCTATAATAGAAAAGTTTTTATTTTATCAATATCTTAAATTCATGAATATTGCACAAATTTCCTCTGAAAGCATAAAAAAACATTTTACATTAGTATCAGTTTATATCCTTTGCCTCCACAGCAAACCTTTTATGTGTAAGACATTTGTACCCATTATAATGTCGTAAAAACATGACTTGACAGGGGCGTCATTTCAATTTTTGCTCGGAAGGGTCAAAATTTACCCTTTTACCAAGTTTTCAAATTTCCCCTCTTAAATAACGTCTCTTCTTTGGACCCTTATCATTATACTCGGTTGCAACTTAACTTGAGACTGTTGAAATATGCTGAGAGCAACCAAAGAAAGTAGTTCCCCGTGCGATGTCAGAATTTTGAGGGAAATTAAGAGATTCAATTTTAAAATATGATTAGTTTTTAAATCCACGTATATTAAACGTATTTTTATCCCGATTTGCAAAATGTTGATTATTATTATTTTTCAAGTTTTCTGTTTACTCAGATTTTCTTCCGCGCGGCCATGACGTCAGGCTCAACTTAAGTTGCACTCGAGTATAGTAACCCAAGCTTCCCCAAAAGTTCAAAATTGATCCCGTTTTTGTCATTTATACCCAAATTTAGTTTATTCTAGTTGCAATTACGTAAACTTGACGTATTTGGGAGCTGAACTACAAAGGAATCTTTCCTAATTTGTAAATAATTGTGGCAGCTGGTTTGTAGATAATTTCTTGAATTGATCCTAGAAAAAATATAAACAAAAGTTTAGTGGAAGAAGATTGTCTCAGAAGAACTTGTAAGTTTCCATTAGTCGAATCGTGGCAACAGTCGTGGTTTTACTGCTGAAGTTCTGAATTCAAACGACAGATTTTTGATGCTACTTATTCTGAAATGAGGTAAGTTCTGTCATTTATTTTCTTGAATTTTATTTGAGAAGTTGCTTTTTTCTTGTGCATTTAAATGTCTCGATAACTTGCTAATGCTATTCAAAATAAATGTTAGTGATAAAAGAAGTCCAACCCTTTATGCCTGTCAAACTAATATAGACTTTTAGAAATTACAGTAAAATAAAACTGTACTTGATGAGTTATTGCAATTTGGGTTGTTTAATGTTGATTTCAACTAACTCTCTTATTAAGTTTTGGACCATGTGCTATGGTCGTGTCTTAATATGATTAAAACTTAAAGGATTTTTAGATCTATTGAAACTTGTCTTAACTTTAATATCTGTGAGAAGAAAGTGAAACTAAAAGGAGTTAAATTAATATGTGAAAGAAAGTTCACGTATTTAAACTGTTTTCTAAAATGGAATTTAACGAGTTCTCAAGTTTATTGATGTTGTGTTGTTGTTGTTGCTAATCCCAATTGGCCCAATAAAGATTAGACCAATTCCAGGAGTCCATGAACTTTCAGAAAGTCAAGAAATAAAAATCTGTCAGAAAGAACCTCGTCAAGTTTAAAATCGGTACAGATTAAAATATGCTCAGGCGATGCCTGAGCAGCTCTGCACTTCGTGCAAACCTTAAAAACCTTCTGTCCCTGATTAAATTGGAGGCATCTCAAGTGTCCGCTGACAAACCTAGAGAAAGCAGTCTGGCTGCCTCTCTGGCCTGTAAAGGATAGGGCACCACCGGGGTGCTTAATAGAGTACCAGTCATGCACAGGAGGCACTTTCCAGATGTCACTATTTCTTTTCTTTATCTCAGAGTAAACCTCACCAAAAGTAAAAAGTAAATCAGGCTGAGGTGACTCCATTGAAGCAGCTTTTGCCAATGAGTCAGCCATCTCGTTCCCAAATATTCCAACGTGAGACGGTATCCATTGAAAGTGCATCTCGAACCTGTCAGAGAGTCTGTCAATTAACCTTAGGATAGATGTACCTGCCCTGTCTCCGACATCCTTCCAGTTACCTAGGTGTTGAATTGAAGATCTGCTGTCTGTCAGAATCCATATGCTTTCAAATTCAGGCTCAGCGATACCATCAACATAACTAAGGCCATTTTCAATAGCTATCAGCTCTGACCTGAAAACAGAGCAGAGATTTGAATTTCTGAATTTGAAACTATAAGTGTTAGTACCGGTCTTGATGTACACACCACTACCAGAGCAACCTTGGTCACCTTTGCTGCCGTCAGTATATATTTGAATGGAATTACTAGGGATAGCATCGATAGTCTCAAGAGCCAGTTGTCTCATAAATTCAGGGTTATCAGCATCTTTTTTCGATGGATACATTAGTTCCGTGTGGAAATGAACAGACTGGAAATCCCTGACAGGGCTAAAGCATCTTCTCAAGGAGTGATGCTCAATTCGGCCATCAATTGGGAAGGCAAGTATGTTTTGCAAAATTGCTTGAGAGAATGGGCTCTTTCTTTTCAGCCTTTCATTATTTTCCCAGTTACTCAGATAGGAAGAGGTTCTATTTTGATCACCAACACTAATAAGCTTGCTATAATATTTCACAAGACTCGAGTTCCTTCTCAGGCTCAATGGCGGAAGGTCACACTCAAAAAGAGCAATGTTGCCGGGGCAGCTACGTTTCAGTCCTGTGATGATTTTCGCTGCACTTGTTTGAACTCTTTCCAGCTTATCCAGGTTGGAATCCGACGCACAGAGATAAATGGGAGACCCATATTCCAAAATTGGTCGGATGAGGGAGGTATATGTCATCTTGAGAGTTTTTGCATCCGCTCCCCAATCACGACCAGAAATGTATTTTAGAATGTTCAGCCTTCTTCTGCACCTCTCCTCCAGAGCTTGTATATGCCTGTTTGCGAGAATTTCCTGGTCCATAACAAAACCCAAGTACCTAACATTTTTTTCACACTGTAGGGCCTGGCCATTCAAAAATATGGTAGGTTGATAATTATAGATGTGCCTATTGGTTGTATAAAAGCTTGCAACAGACTTGGAGACATTAAAAGTCAACTTGTGCTCTTCAGCAAATTCACTCACTTCATTAAGTGTGAGGTTAATAGTGTCCTGGATATTCGCAACATCACGACCAGAGTGCCAGAGAACCACATCATCAGCAAACACTCCAACTTTGCATCTCTTAGAGATCACTTTCTCTATCCCGGCAAAGAAGAGAGAGAAAAGTGTTGGCCCCAAAACTGAGCCCTGGGGGACTCCTTGATTAAGCCTGTATTCCTTAGACAGGGACTTATTAAATTTAACCCTGATAGTTCTTGCTTTAAGGAAATCGGCAATCCAAGGCAGAGCATTGCCCCTGACCCCGAAGTCTTCGAAGAGCTTTACAACCAGTTTGTGTCTCCAAACTTTATCAAAGGCCTTGGACAAATCCAAAAATACGGCCACAGTGTGATTTGTAGGCTTTAGGTTGTGTGCATCCCTAACACTTTGGCAAAAATACAGAATTTGATCTATTGTACTATGGCCTTTCCTAAATCCATATTGCTCCCTAGGAAGCAGGTCATTTGATTCGAGATGGAAGGAAAGTCTGTGCAGCAGCATTTTTTCCATTAGTTTACATGGCAAAGAAGTTAAGGAGATCGGGCGGTAGCTCTCAGCAGAGCTAGCTGGCTTGTCAGTCTTCCTGATAGGAATCACAGTTGCCCTTTTCCAATCAAGTGGTACACGGCCTCTTTTCCACGACTGGTTAAAAATGTCCAGCAGTGTCTGTTTACCATGGGGTCCAAGATGCAAGAGCATTTGGCCGTGGATGTAATCTGGTCCAGGGGACTTTTTAGGGTCTATATCACCAAGCACAGTCTCCAATTCATGCATTGCAAAATTAGTAATGAAAATAGGATCACCAAGGCTTGAGCTACGGCATTTGTGGACTTTCTCTCTTGCACATTTCTCAGTTGCTTTGTCATTTCTGTCAAAATTCAGATTGCTCACTTGCTTGTAATGTGCTCCTAGAGTATCTGCAGCTGCATTATCGCTTTGCGATATGCATCCATTTGGCCCAATGATGGTGTTACACTTTTCAATTTGAGGTTGATGATTATCAAGAGCCGCTGCGAGCTTCCACAACTTTGAGTTAGAAGTTCTTGCATCAATACTACTGCACATCTCTATCCAAGTTTTCCTTTTGTTAATGGCGTATGCCTGTTTAATTTCAGCATTGATTTTGTTTAATTCTATTCTTTGGTCATCATTGTTAGACATTTGAAGATCCCGAAACAGCCCATCTCTTTTTTCAATTAAAGCAGTGATCGCAGGAGTGATACGTGAATATAGTCTCTTAGGCTTTAAATAATTTCCTCTAGGGATAGAATGTTTGGCAGAGTTAAGAAGAGTATTTTTGAAGAAGGTCCAATTAGTCTCTAGGTCGTCAACGATCCTCTCCTCACAGAAAATCTGCTCAGTTAATTCAGTGAATACGTTCCAGTCTGCTTTACGGAAATTCCAAAAGTTCTCTTTAACAGTTGGAATCAACTGTTTGCCCTTCAACTCTATCAAAATTGGTAGGTGATCACTACCTATGTTGTTTAGTACATTCCAGTGACACTTTGGGTAAAGGTCAGCACTAACAAAAGACTAAAGCACTTTATTGAAACTCGTTATAGCTTTATATGAGTATAAAGTGGACTGCAATTTAAACTTGAGTTGAGTATTTATATTGCTTAAGTATTTCGGGAAAGAATTTATCCTTTTTGTTTCTTGCGTAGTATTCCGTCGACCGTTTTGCTGAATTTGAAAGCGTTTTCAAAGCATATTAAACATTCTATAGCTGTGCTGCTAAATTAAACAGCCACTGAACCGTCTACGGGATAATACGAAAATATGCCTAATTTGTTTATAAAGTCCTTCAAAATTCATCCATATTTTTATTAAGTGAACAAAAAATTGTCGGATAATTTTTATATTATTATTGGCCTTATTCATCTAACTTTTACCATGTAGTACATAGAAATCTTAAGTTTCAAATAGCATAATTTGAAAAACTCCAAGAAATTCCTCATTCCTTAGTCTGTTTTTAGGTTTTTACACACTAAATCGTATAGCTGCCGATTTTTTTATTGATATTGATTGATTCCTTTTTTGGAGCCGCACAAAACATTAGCATGTTTTGGTTATTTTAACCCCCTCCCCTTTGTCAGCAAAAAAAATCGGAAAATAATTTACCTGTACCTCCTGAATCTCGTAACTTGAAACCTCATCTTATAATTTTGTAAACGACTCCCATCATGAATTTTTTTTCAAACTTTCAGAAATGATCTAAAATTCTTAAAATTTAAAACTTTATTTTAAGGAAACTAGGGGGCTACCGCCCCCTGCTCGCTATCGCTCGCCAACCCCCGTTAACTGCTGACGCAGTAACTTTTAGACCGCTTCACAATTCCCCACAAAACCCAGCTCACTGCACTTACTCACTTTATAAAACATTCTTAACACAGGGGTAGTACTTCTCCGTGGTATTCTTTCAAAAATGGCGAATATTTATTCAGTGTTGGAATTTTATCATTTCCTTTATGGTAACATGAATTGGCGGATCGCTTTATAATTCCAAGAAAGGTTCATATATAGTTCCCGCTAAATATGAACCTTCCCTTAATGTTTCAGTGCTTCCCTTAATGTATCTGTGAAAAACACATTACCTTAGGGAAATGGGTAAAAAATGTTTACATTGCTCTGTTGTTAATTTTCTTGGGGTTGAATTCCGTTATAGTTCCCGCTAAATATCACTAATCTCTTTTGGACACTATAAAGTATAAATATTGCTAAATTGTTTCAAATTCATAGATTAAAGTGTTTAATTAGATCTATAACTATTCAGTTTATCATTAAAAATTAGAAAAATTGGTTTACATTTGAATATTGAGCGTTCGAAAGAGATTGGCGATATTTAGCGGGAACTATAACGGACTTGAACCCCAAGAAAATTAACAACAAAGCAATGTAAACATTCTTTTACCCATTTCCCTAAGGTAATGTTTTTTCACAGATACATTAAGGGAAGCAATGAAATATCTCAGGAATAAGTTTAACTTAAAATTTGCAATGATTGACTGTTAAAAATGTAGTAATTATCTTAAACATCGCGAAAATTTAGAATTTTATCTTCATGAGAAACAAACTCCGAAGTTGTGTCATTTTCATAGCAACGACACCGAATGTCAAGACTTCCAACATTTTCATCCTTATATCTAAAACATTCACCCGTGTTCGTTTTGTCATTATGAAATAAAGAGTTACATTTTACTACCTAAAAAAACATACTTGCAAAAGGATATAAAAAATAAATGCAAAATTCAAAATTTCCGAAAGCGAGTGTATATTTTATTGTAAATATATGGTTATGATTAGGTTGCCACAACTACAAAGATAAATTTAAAATATTAATTTGTTTTTTAAAAAATAAAAAATAAATTAATTATATAAGTTTAAAATATAATGAAAACCGTTTGAACAACAAAAATATAAATATTGTTAAAAATAACACAAAATATATTTTTTAAATTCGTGTTATAAATAGAAAGATGATTACTTAATCTATTTGAATATTAAAAAACCAGTGAAATATGTTTTCAATTGTTTTAAAATTCATAGTTTCTTGCTGCTGCGACCTTATCCGAAATCTAAAAAAATGGAAATATTTTAAAATTGAGATTTTTTTTAGAAATTCTAAAGGCACTTTGCACATCCTCAAAAGAATCCGGACAGTTTGATACCAAATATGTGTTATACGGATCAGTAATTAAAAAGCCTTTCTCTGGAAACCGTTCACCAAAAACTTTTTTTTAGAATAGAGAGAAACTAAGATGGCTTGCAACAAAAAAAGTTGCATTTAATACTTAATCTTAAAATGTAATTTTTAAGTTAAATTGTTTTTGAAACTAACAAATTTTTTGAAAAGATAGATGACTCCTATTTTATGTAGGAGTGGGAAAAATTCTGCAGACTACTGAAAATATCCCTATTTTTTATATTAATTACCTCCAACATTCTGCGCTAAATTAATGTCCTACATAGAGGCTTAAGTTTTTGATAGTTCAAAAGTTATAAGATTATTTACCCTGGGTACAACTTTTCCTCAAAGTTATCATACTAGGTAACCAACTCGTGCACGGTATAGGATTTAAGGACTCGACTGAACCTATGTTTCACTAACTTAAGGATTAAAAAAATTCTTTTTGGAAAGTAAGAATTCTAGAATAAAAGATGTTTCGCTAAAAAAGTCAGATTCTTTTTATCTGAGTTTAAATCATTAGAGAAACAAGACATTAAGTTCCATCAATTTTTTGCAACCTTAATTTGTTTTACCAAGAGTGATATTTAATTTAGATCATATTGATACAACATATCATTCAATCTGCCCCCTAACTTAAGATGCGAACTTAAAATATATTAAATATTTTTTAAGAGATTAAATAAACCTAATTCTTTATCGATCGCAAAGCGATCTAAAAAGCAGATTATTCCGGATCCGGGGTTGGTTAGTGGTGCAGACTGCTAGCTTAAAATAAATTGATTAATAATCAGTAATAATTATTTGAATGATGGATTTACCAAAATTACTTAACAAATATTACTTTTAAAACCCCTTGGAACCAGTTAAATTCAATTGGACCTTAAAAATCAGATCGATAATCGAAAGTCCTTGTGTTTTTTGTTTGGTTATCGCAAGATCACGCAATAGTTTCTACCCAAAAATCCGACGTTATCTTCATTAAATTTTTTTAGAAGAAAAATTATTTAAGATACCCAAAACTCAACTATACCTGTTGGGTTCTTCGTATTATCCCGTCGACCGTACCGCTGAATCCGAAAACGGTAAACAACCCATTGACTTTTCTATGGTTGTGCCGCTGAATTTGACAGTTACGGAACGATCGATGGGATAATACGTAAGTACCAAATGTTGGAATCTAGGAGTCCAGAATCCTCGGAACACATGTTACTATATTGTCAAAGGTATAATTTTTATAGATTAAACCATCTTTCAGCCTTTTTCATGTAGTAAAATAATTTAAATTATTTTCTCGCATACAATCATATTTTTGCAGTAGTAAATTTCATTAAAACAGCTCATAAGTTTAACCAGTCCCTGTTGGAGAATTGCATTGGGCAATCTGTTTTTAACAATTTTTTTTTAATTTTCCAGTTTTCAATCTGTTACAGTATTTTTGTATTGGTAAATACTGTATTCACTATAGTATACAATAATGTATATTAATGCTTTTTTATTTCGTATGTAAAATATGTATTTTGGTGTATTGGCTGGTGAACTTTTTACCCAATAACTATTTATTATTTTAGTTTGAATAATATTTGGTTAAAATCATAAGTTTCCCCTTTTTAAGTAATTTTCATTGAATGATAATTTAAGGACATTTCTTTAGTCATTTTGATTCGCCTTAGAGGCAAAATAGAACAAAAGTTAATTGTTTATAAGGGGTTCAGGACACTTCAGAAAAAAGAATTAATTAGTAAGTTTAAAATTTTCTGGAGATTAAATCATCAAATTCAATGTAAAAATAACCATGAAAATTATTTAAAAGGTTTTTAAAAAGTTAAATGAATTTTTTGCCGAAAAAAGTGGCAATTCAAAATTTAACTCAAAATATTATAAATCAGTAATTAAAGTTCTTTTTCAGCTAATCAGACGAACAGATATTATCTTTAATTGTGATTCAGCGCATTGTAAGAAATATTAATATTTAAAAATATATAAACAATTAAGTGAAAAATTCTTGAAAATTTTCTGATTTTAAGGTTTATATTTTAAAATGTAAACAAAATTTAAATGTCAGTTAAAATGGTCAAAAAGCATACATTTCAAAACTCTTTATCTTGAACGGTTCCTGACTTAAAATCAACTTTAAAAACTTTTTTTTATTGGACTTTTTTGTGTCCCCGACCCCCATCATCACTAAGTAAAAAAACTGTAGTCCACGAAACACAATTTTGTTACACCAAACTGTTGATTGCTTTTACTTTCAGATGGCGAAGTAAACCCAAGCCATTTTTGGAAGCACAATTTGACCCAGTAAAAGATGCCCCAGCGGTCCCTTCCATGGAGTTTCCAATGATGTTTCTTAATGCATCTTCTTGATTTAATTCTCTTTGGTTCTAAGTTTGCCAAGCAATAAATCCTTGCATATAAGGAGGCGAAACAGCTTGTGAGTATCAACTTCTTTGAAATACTAGAACAATTTTAAGGTTTATTTTTTTCATCAAGCTAAATTAATATTTCAGTTCTATTTTGGGGCAAACTACCTAAATTACAAAGGAAAGTTATTCCGAAAAATCCTATAATAGAGGTGCTATTTTACAACCTTTAGAAAATTGAAGTACGAGCAAAAAAGAAATCAAAGAATCTTCAACCAGTCCTATTTGGTACATTAACTTGAACCCATATTAAATGAAATTGCTTTATTAGCCACCAATAAGAAAAAAAATAATCTAAAAAGCACTCTTGCTAGCTTTTTATAGGGGTGTTAAGATGCGCACACAACACTTTTGATATTGTGGTAATGCCTAAAAATATAATACCCTTATTTCTTATTACTTCCAAATTATTTTTAGCTTCTTATTTTATAACTTAGAAACAAGATATAATGCCAATGAATAGATTTTTAAAATTTTATAAAAAATTATAAAATTTAAATTTAACTAAAATGTTTTATAAGTTTTAATGTGAGTTTATTCGAGTAAAAAGTGTGAGGAATGATAAATGTGATAATTAATATGGTTTTTGTACGGGTATCATTCTTAAAGGTTGTACTACTTTGTTTAAGGAACATTTAAAAAATTGCTTTAACAGTCTAATTAAAAACTGCGTTCCGCTATTCACTACAAAATAACCTCGTAATATTTAAAAGCTGTTCTCTGATTACAGAAAAATATCTATGGTACCTATTTCTTACAGGATATTATATAAGGAGATTATCTTGACTGAAATGCTGAAATTAATGGAGCTGGACCTTTCAAACTTGGTCATAAGAAATGTCTGAAGTAAGAAGTTCGCATTGCCCGAGTCAAATTTAAAGATTATCAAGATCCTACAAATCAATGTAAGTAAAACTGTTATTACACTCTGTAAAGTTAATTTAAATTTCAAATAATAAAAAAAATCAATTTGAGAAAATGTCTCATACTCTTTGCTGTAATTCACTGAATTGCTCATTCACTAAATACAAAGTTCTAAAATACTATTTGACAACTTAATGTTGTTTGGCTGTAAAAACTAATTTTATACACTTAAACTTACTCCATTAGGTTTTAATATGTTTCTCCGAAACATTGAATAATGTACTCGGTACCATGTTGCTTCTATAGCACATTTAAATTTAAAGGGTCATAGGACTTAAAATGTTACACAGTGAAAACAACATTACATAATTTAAAAAATTAATTACGCGTGCTCCAATTTAGCTAGTAACCCCACTAATTTAGCAAAACTGTTACTCTTTTCATATTTTAGAAGCCTTTTATCTGTTTATTAGGAACTTTTTTGCGTGGAAATAGAAAATAATTATAAATAGTAAGATTTATCTAGGCATGTAGTATTTCATAATCATCTGATCATCTTGCTTTTATGAATTTTTAAAATCGGTGTATAGAGTACATCCGACAATGGCCTTAAAGCCTGCAATCTTTAACAAAGTTTTGTCGCTTTTTGTCCGATTTTTTGGACCTCGCGCCATTAAACCCCAACTAACCAACCAACCAGGCATGCAGTATCCGAGACAAATTTATAGAATCATTAACATTCCGAGCATAATTTTTTCCAAACTACGTCATTATAATTCAAATTTCGGTAAATAAATACATATGGGTATCATAAAAGTAATTCAGAGGAAATTCATATTTTCAATACATAATTGAACTTAACTATTCCTAAATTATTATTAATTTAACAAGTTAAAAACCAATAAAAATAGAAAATTCAATAAACTGACACCAGGGAGATATACTAGACCTCCATGTACTAGACAGCAACTTAGGTTGAACCTACTACGTCACTAACAAAGTATTTCCCATCGCGGTGTCTGAATTTCGAGTGAAACAAAGAACGTCAATTTTAAAATAATGATTATTTCATTAAAACCATGTATAAATAGTGTCATTTTATCACAATTCGTGTATCCAAATTCCTCCTATCAACACAACATGCTTTGTGTTTACTCACTTTCTCCTGCGTAGTGACGTACTGGGTTCAGGAAACGATGCTGTGAAGTATAGGGACGCTGTGTTTAACTATATTGAAGATAGTTTGAAAGTTTCTTGAATAAATTAAAATTCAGTAATCATGTTCCAAAAATTTAAATTTAGAGATAAATGAATTTGACAAGAGACTATGTTTTCATTGGTATTTTGATATGAAATAGTGTAGGCTTACACGGTCAGATTCAGAGTTATTTATTAAAAATTCTTCCGGGTGTAAGGACCGTGGTCTATGAGTAAAAACGGACGTTTTTGATAGTTTTGGGCATAACTTTTTGTTAGGAATTTTACATTTTTAAATGCAGCTTGTTTCGTCGTAAGCAGAAAAGCTTTAGTGTAACGTTTTCCCCCAAGGAATCTGTTTTTTTTGCACCTCAGAATATTTAATCATGATTATTTTCTTAATTTTGCCCACAAATACAAAAGCCAAAACATAATGAAAAGTATTATCAATACTTTTAATATTGACTTTTCTTTAATAGACCTCAACCCAGGCAGAGGATAAAGTTTAAATAACATGCTAATTTCTCATCAAATGTTAAAAATAAAATTTTAGTTGTAAAAAAATAATTTTACAAACTAACAAACTACGTATTACAAAATATTCCTTCTTTAGGATCAATTTATTTTTCCGAGTGTTACACGTTAATGACATTCATCCTAAAATCCTGTTAAATATTGGAACATGTAAACCAACCCGTCCGGTATTACATCATAAAATAAAATATCTGAACTAAAATATACCAACCGATAGATCAGTTAGAATGCTCAAATTATAAATTGACGGATTTCAATTTTTGTCTAATTATTTTTAAACTTGATAAATTGCAAAATTTCATTCTTGCCATTATTTTTCTTTAAAGTTGCACGTATAGCAGACAAATCTAGACGAGCCTACGTTTATATTTAGGTAAGTATTCAGGCAGCTATTGGCGCATTTGATGCAAAAATAACAAGAGTGGGCTTACTGGATAAATATGAGTAAAGCAAATCGCCAAAGACTAAATGAGAATGATTAAAATTATGGTATTTAAAACTAATTCTCAGATTTCTCTATTTAAATTGGTAACTGGAATGTTTCTTGATACATACAATTTTCTGGTTGCAGTTAAAATTAATCTTTTAAAGTGTAATGTTCCTTCGGTATACTTTTCACTGAAGTACAAATGCTGATACCTAAAAAAGCATTATGAAAGTAGCATCTTTTTACTAATCGTTTATCTATACACTGTATAAGTCATCACCTTAGGGCCGGATGCAACTCCGTTTCGTTACGTTCTAAGGAACCGTATTTCACCGTCATCCACCCACCGTACAACGGCAACGTCAGGTCAGGAGCAGGCGTCGGCCGTTTTATCCGCTGCCGTTTTCCTCTGATTGGTTGAAATGCCCGATGACGTACTCCATTTATTTATTCCAACCAATCAGCGGCAAGCTGGGCAAATGACTAAGGAAAACGATAGTTGAGTTGTTTGGAAGTAGGATTCGACCAGCTTCAACCGTCAACCAAATCGTCGTAAAACGGAGTTGCATATGGCCCTTAATATCAAACACTATCTACATTTGGCAAACTTCTGAAATCCCGATCCTTGGGGACTTAAGATCATTCTACTGAATTTGATATTTCCAGCTCGATGATGTCAACTCTTACAAACCAATCAAATTAGCTTCTCTGATCCCAATTCAGAATATTCCCGAAGCAGTGTTATTTGATTCCAAGTTGACGGACTGTTCATTTTCTATGTATTTTTCATTAACAAGTTTTATTCTTTGCAGGAGCAGTGGAGAAAAGTTCTTTTAACCAGAAAACCAAGCTGTTCTAATGTCATAAAGCAAAGTCTTTTCATAAGTTTTGTCTCCAGAAATTATGTACGAAAAAATTGGTATGTTTGATTATTTGTAATAACTGCAATGTATGTAACCTATTTATTTCAATAAAATATTTTTCTGTAACCTGGGTCTTTATTGCCCTTTTCAACATATTTGCTACTCAGTCCACGCCGCTCAGAATGAGCATGCGCGTGGACTTAGTATATACAGGGCGCGCAGTTTACTTAGAGCGCATGCGCCAAACAGGGGAAGGGTGGAAGTAGTAGCCCACAAGAGAGCCAAGTTAAATTCAAAAGATAGCCAAGAAGTTAATCAGGTGAAAGGTAGGAGCAGCAACCAAGGTAGGAAATCGTAGTCCAAAAGCTAATTTTGGACTTGGTTGAAAAGATCAAGCTTGATGTTCATCTTAGTTGAAATTTCAGAGGTGACTTGAAATTTTCTATGAAGAATGAAATAGAATTTTAAACTTGAGTTCTTTGGCAGTTCCTATTTCATTCTTCATAGAAAATTTCAAGTCACCTCTGAAATTTCAACTAAGATGAACTTCAAGCTTGATCTTTTCAACCAAGTCCAAAATTAGCTTTTGGACTTCGATTTCCTACCTTGGTTGGTGCTCCTACCTTTCACCTGATTAACTCCTTGGCTATCTTTTGAATTTAACTTGGCTCTCTTGTGGGCTACTACTTCCCCTGTTTGGCGCATGCGCTCTAAGTAAACTGCGCGCCCTGTATATACTAAGTCCACGCGCATGCTCATTCTGAGCGGCGTGGACTGAGTAGCAAAATCCCCAAAATATACGCAAGTAATACACAAATTTAGGAGACAAATTTTTATTAGTATTTTAAAAAGTTACAAATACAGTAAGACGGAAAAGTTGGGATTACAAAAACCAGAGTGGCACTCACAAAAATGTGTTTTCATCACTCTTTCAGAAAAGCATCTGTTAACCTGGATTTGGTCCCCTGTAAAATAAAATGTATTAGGAAAAATTTAGATGAGATTTTAATAACACATTTAATAAACGTCGAGTTCATCACCCATATAACAATCCTTTAATACTACGTATACGTACTAAAACTACCATAATGGACAACTAACATTTTCTTACCCTAAAAAGGAATTTTAGCACTACTTTCACAAGCAGCTTTTCCAATAGAAAAAGACTAAGAAATCTGAACTACTAAATTAGTATACCAGTCTAAAAGTACCTACAAAAATGCTTTACCTCTATAAAACTTAAGTTTGCTTATCTGACTAAAAAATGGGATGTGTGTTTTAAAAATCAATTTTTAGTCATTCTGTTTTTCTTCTTTTGTTGAAAGAAATTATACAATTTTGAAACTTGAAGGGTTTTTCTTTATGGTGGAGTAAGTTATAATTTAGAACAAAATCTTTAAGGTTATCAAAACATATTACTTCGGGGAAAATTTACTTGATGACATGGAATGACCTTTTGAGATAGTAAAAACTTCATACTTTAATTTTTATGGCATTTGGAAATTGATCGTCAGTTTAAAAAAGGGAATCAGTCCAAAAAAATTGCCAATTGACTTTTATGCTCAAAAAATATTCAAGCTTCACTCTATATGATTGAGAAGAGGGGGGAAACAACTACCCCCAATAAACAGTGTATAGCACTGTGAATTTGGCAAAATCGACGTCCATTGTATTTTTTGATTAAATTTGAAAATAAATTTTTTTCATTCTTTTTTAATAAAAGTGTTTTTAAGATTTTTTATTAAAAAAATATTTGACAACTATTTATATTTAAAATAAGTAAAAAGGCAACGTTTATACTATGCAAATATTTATTTGAATTTAAAAAACGATTCATACGATTGTTTCGGGGATGCCTGGATCCCCCTCGTCAGTTGCATTCGTCATCTTTCACTGACGAGGGGGATCCAGGCATCCCCGAAACGATCGTATGAATCGTTTTTTAAATTCAAATAAATATGTGCATAGTATAAACGTTGCCTTTTTACTTATTTTAAACCTTTTTTGCACAGTAAATTTTTAATCAACTATTTATATTACCTTACTTCATTGATACCTGATTTAATGATTCAGTTTTTTGTAACAATTTTTAGTTTTTTATCAGTCTTTCAATTTTTGAATTTTATGATGCAAACTAAAGCAGAAATATAAATTTACAAATTTTTATGATTTTTCATGATCGTAAGCTTTAAAATTACAATTTATCATTCGAAACCATACCACCGCTCCGGTAAACTAGCCAGAGCTCAACTTGAGGCAAACAAACAATATAAAGTTCTAAATAGGTAAATTTTTGTGTGTGTCTAGATAATGAATCGAGGGGGAAGTTAACATCTTACCAGAATTTAACAGTATAAAAAAAATAAAATTATACAATTTAAAATACAGTATAGGGCATAATATTTGGCAAAATTTTTTTAAGTAGAATAGATCCGTCAAAAAAATTATTTTCTACATCATTAATATTTCATATCTTAAAAAGAATTGTTCCAATCTTGGTGATTATTAATTGCAAACTGAAAAAAAATCACTGAATTCCTTCACCTTTTATTTGAACTAAAAAATCCATAATTTTTTAATTTCACAAGTGTTACTCACTTTGGAGTCTTGTTGCAAGCGGATCTCCGAGATTTTCTTCTTCACAAATAAAAAAACTTTGCTTCGACAAGGAATGTGAGTCTCCATAGCGATGGCAAAGAGGAAGAACTCAAGCTTCACTGGAACACTTCTTGGTCACCAGAGATATCTAGGACTTTCCGGACAAATGGGGCAGGAATATGGCTAATTAGAGGAACGTTAGCCCCAGCTCTCGTAGTCCCCTTCGAAATCCTGAAGAGCAACTTTTCACATCTTCCTGCAACATACGATTGAAACCTTAAGTATTATTACATTATCACATAAAAATTGGATTCAATATCTTATACGTTTAACTTATTTTTCTTTTGAACTAAGCGATCAGTACTAAGTTTTAAATTGATAAATTGTTCAATCAATACTTTTAATATACTTTACCTCAAGATCTTACTCTTATGCATCCTCTCCAAGGAAAGTGTTTGGTTTGTTCCATCTGGACACTTCTCGTGATGTTCTGCATACTATCTACTCCTTCTGGTTGAACGTCTTTCTCTTTAGCATCTTTTGAGAAGGATGATGGTTGGCTCTACCAGCAGCGTTCTGTTCTTCTGTATCTATTATATAAGGACCCTTGGGAGCATTCCATCTTGAGTCTTGCTCTTCCTATCTTAGGAGGGATGGGGATGGCTCCATCCGCAGCTTCCTTTTTTGTATCTATAATAGGGACAGCAGGAAGCAATCGATCCTGATTCTTGCTCTCCCATCTTCTGTAAGAACCAATGGAAGCCATCAGTCCGGGGTGGGGGGGGACTTCTCTTGATCTCCTGCACACTCTACACCATCCGTTCACACCTCTTGCTCTTCAGCATCCTCTTAGGAGGGTAGGACTAGCTCCATCCATAGCTTTCTCTGCATCTATTACAGGAGGCGTAGGGAGCACTTCATCCTAGTCTTCTCTTCTGTATCTTCTTGAGGGGGCGTCGGGGTTGGCTTAATCTGCATCTTTCTGTTCTTCTGTATCTGTTATACGGACTGTAGGATCCTAAGTTTTGCTGTTTCGCATCCCCTCTAAGGAGCGTGGAAGCTGGCTCCATCCGCAGCCTTCTGTTCTAAGGAATCTATTATAGGGAGCACTCCATCCAATATTGCTCTTCTGCATTCTCTTTACAGACCACAAGTAGCACTTCATTCTGAGAAATTTCTTTATCACCAGCATCGTCTCAAGAGTTAACGGGGGAGGCCTCCTTCTAGCAGTCACTCTTGTTCTTTTTCACCATCTCTACGAACTATGGGTGCTTGGCTCTATCCGGCGTTTCCTCTTCCTTGCTCTTGTTCATCCCCTCTATGAACCATGAAGGACTGGTTCCATCTGGAGAAGCTCCTCTTTCAATTTCTGCATACATTAGACACTGTAGGTAGCACTAAATTCGGGAGAATTTTTTCACTCTACGCTGCTCGTGAGAAGTACTCCATTCGGGAGAATTTCTAGATCTTCAGCATCCTCTCAAGAGACGGTGAGGAAGCACTATTCAATGTCATCTCTTTCTTGCTCTTCGGACATCATCTGGAGGCCTCTCTTGCACTTCTGCATCCTCTCTAGAAGACACCGTAGGTAGCACAACATTCGGGAGAATTTTTTTTGCTCTTCTGCATCCTCTCTTAGGGCCGTGGGTGACTGGTTTCATCTGGAGTATTCTCTCGAATTTCTGCATCCGATCCAGGTTTTAATTTTTGTGGGGCCTGTTTTTCATAATTTTTGTGAAAATGAAATTATTTTTTGAGAAAAGGAAATTATATTTTTGTGAAAATAAAGTTATTTTTGTGAAAATTGTGGTTTTTTTTGTGAAAAAAAATATTTTTCCGTAATCCATTGCAGAGCATAGGGTTGCCGGATTGAAAACGCAAACTGCTGTTTTCGTCGATCTATGGATTGTATGGTTCTTTCTCAACCGAAGAATCGCGTTCGTTTCGGAGAATATTTGAAGGGCTTCGTTTGAAATTTGAAAGTGGTAATTTCTTTGTCACTAAAAATTTTGTGAAAGGGCCGATTTTACAAAGTTTATTTTTGTGAAGGGGCCGTTTTATCGAAGCTAATTTTTGGGAAGGGGCCGCAAAACGGCCCCAATTTTCGCCTGGATCGACCCCTGTAGCATCCTATCTAAAACTTTCTTTCCAAATCTAAAACCTACAAAAACATAGACAATTAGAAGATTTTTAAAATGCGCATGTTTTTTATAGGAAAATTGTTTCTATAAAAGTCTTTAATGTACGTATTAAATCTACAAAAAAATAAACATCTATACACAGTTGCAACTTAACTTGAGCCTTTAGAACAGTGGTTCCCAACTCAAATATCTCCGCGGACCACTTCACTTAAATTTGAACCTTGGCGGACCATCCCTATTCCCAACTTTATCTTAAAAAATTAAACTTTTTTTCAATGCACTCATTCCTCACAGAAGTTGTAAAGTTAGATTTTTTTTTCTTAATAGTACAGGAAAACATAGTCTTAATAGGCATCTTAATGGAACTGTAAATCAAATAAAATCTATTAAACTTTAAAGAAAAATTATCATGACATTATTTTAAATCCAATTATTAAAGATAAACCTTTTATAAAAGACATTAAAGACGAGGGTAATTTACAAATGACAATAATTGTTCAGGTCCGTTCGTTGATCTATTAGCCCTAAAAAGGTTCCTGATCATACCTACACCCAAGTTACCCCAGGTTTAAATAACAACAGTATCAAAGAGTCATTTTTTTTTCATACCCAACAACAGTATTTATTAGTCAATTTAAATTTGAAACAAATCTCGGGATTTAAACTGCAGGAAAAATGAGATGACCAGAGAGGAATTCTTTATCACAAAACAGTAAACTGCACATGCACTGACTGAGAGTTGTAGCCGCAAAAATTATACAGGCGAGGCTAACTGATATTCTTCCAAAAGAGACCACGTCGAAAGACCGAAAGTCAATAAATAGTTATTTCAAAGGAGCAATATAAAAGGAAAATGATTTATCCGTTCAAAGACTAGCATTTTTTACAATAAATTTTTCTTAGATCTTCGAACAAACCTATTTCGCTTGTGTCAGAAATTTCCTCGTCCTATTAGCATGTAATTTGTAGTATCTTTCAACACTTACAAGCTTCGCTTCGTTTCAAACCATGTAAAAGTCCGAACATTCGATATTTTATTTGCCCCACCCTGACCATTATTTGCCCCATCTGAGTTTCAATCAATTTTATACGCAACATAATCACATTTCGGTTCTAAATAAACATCAGTTGAATAACTTGAGTGAAATGAACAAATGAATCATAGCAGAGAAAGAGAACCTAACAATTTTTATTTATGAGACGAATGGTTTTTGGGTTTTCATTTATGGTTTTTTACTTCTTCATGGGATATGTGATAAGAAAAACTATTTTTTTTAAAAATTTCAACACATTTTTGGATATGTTTAAAAATCCTCTCGCGGACCACTTCCGATGGCCTCACGGACCACCAGTGGTCCGCGGACCACCTGTTGGGAACCACTGCTTTAGAAATATGCTGAGAGCAACCAAAGAAAGTAGGGTGAACCGACCAGTAGTTGACCACCTACCAGTAGTTGACCAATTGAGCATAATTTTGAAAAAAACAAGAACTGTTGTGTGTTTATTTCGAATCTGTTGCGTTGAAAACATAGCTGACATTTTATTAAAAGCTCATGCATAGTGTAAAGTTCTAGTATTGTTCTTAAAAGACACAATAAATAGTTAAAAAAAAGTTATCAACAAAGCTTCAAAGCATGCGCTCTCACTACTAGCAATAATGGTATGGAGTATTTAGTTCAATCTCAAATCATCCAGCTAGTTTTTATTCCAATATTTTATTGATTGATGTATTTAGGTCCTATATGTTTAGTTGAATTAAATAAAACTATCATTATTTGTATATTAACCATTTAATATGATATTTGAGGGGTGGTCAACCACTGGCTGTCTAGAATAGAAAAAGTGCTAGTATTTGACCAAAGTGGTCAACTACTGGATTTTATTTGCTTTTAAGATTTCTTTTTAAACTAAGAGCGATCTTAAAGATTTTTACCTGCAGTACAATTTTTGCTTAGATTTACTGTAAAAAAAAGTTACATTTCCAGTAATTAACCAGTATTGTTAATAGGGACTCTTTATTCAATATACCTCTTTCATTGGTTCTTCAAATTTCCAACACCTGCGCTTTTAAAATATGTCGCTCCTCTCGCTAAGCCCTAAAATACGTACCTACGGGTAGTTGGTTGGTTGGTTGTCAGACATATACGCATTTTTAGTTTTTTAGATAGCCTTCTGTAGTAAACGGTGGAATTGAACGGTTCGCGGTGCAAGCGCTCGCTAGGTGGCCTAGGTGGAAAATCGTGCTGGTTTACAGTCTGGTTTTAAAAGGTTAAACAATAAAAAAATTTTTCTACTTCTTGCTTAAAATATATAAGATTTTGCAATACAACTTAAAAATCATTATAATTACTAATAAAGTAGATATATTTTTTCCAACAAAATATATTTTAAATTGACAGTGATTTAATATTAATAAAGTATGAGAATTAATCAATAGGATCAATTTTCCGTGTTCTCTTCCAGAGTTTAATTTATTGATTGCTGATTGAATAAAGCTTTTAAGAATTTTCTAAGACGTATTCAACAAATGGAAGAAATTTTAGTAGGATTGGAACAGTTGGTTTTCAGATCATAGGATTTTCTGCCAAAAGACACGGGTGTTAATAAGAATGGAATATTAAGTTCAAAATTTTTATACCATTCAATAAAACAATTGATTTTTTCGCTTAAAACTGTCAAGAAAAACTATAAACTTAAAAATTTACTAAAATTTGCCAATTCTTAATTTTTGTGAGAGAATTTTATAATCATCAGATTGAATGAAAGTTTGTGTAAGTGTTTCTGAAACGTTTTCTTCAAACGTCTCCGTTGCGTATTTTTTTCAGCCAACTTACCCTTAGCCCTGTTTTAAAGAAGTGGGACTCGAATAAATAGCTCTTTTGCAAATGATAGGTTGCGTTGTGGATCAGTTGGTTGATTTGTGCTTGAGCTGTATATTTGATTTTTATTCTGGAAATGGTGAATATGGCAATGGTCAATTACTGGAATAATGGTGTTCAAATACTGGATGTAGGTGGTCAACTACTGGCAAAATCTCAATTAATTGCTTTTAAAATCAATAAAAAAAAATCTATAAAAATGAAAGGAAAAATGATTATTAGTTATTATTCCTCATACTTTCATTGATATTAAACCAGTGTCAATTTTTTTAGAAAAATTTTTTTCTAAGAAAGAAAAATAAAACTTGGAGGAATTTCCACTAACTGGTCAATTACTGGTCGATTCACCCTAGTTCCCCTCGAGGTGTCTGAATTTTGAGTGAAATTTAGAGCTTCAATTTTGAATAATCATTAGTTTTTTAAATCCATGTATATTAAGCATCTTTTCATCCCGATATGCATAAAATGTTCAGTATTATTATTTTTTAAAGTGGCGTAGCACGTTGTTGTACAACTAGCTCTCAAACTCGCCAGCCAAGAAGAACTTCTAGCTACCCAGCAGGCTTTCTGTTTGCTCAGATTTTCTTCCGCGTGGCCATGACGTCAGGCTCAACTTAAGTTGCACTCGAGTATAGACAGCAACGTAAGTTGACCTTTCGATGTCACTAACAAACAAAGTAGTTCCCATCGAGGTGTTTGAATTTCGAGTGAAACGATTAACTTCAATTTTAAAATACGATTATTTAGTTAAACCCATGAGTATTTAGTCTTTATAACGATTTGCGTACCGAAACTCCTCCTAGCAACCCAACAGGTTTTGTGTTTACCCACTTTCTCCTTCCGCATAGTGACGTACTGGGTTCAGGAAACGTTGCTGTCGAGTATAGTTCCATCTCTTCACAAGCACAGAACTAGGGTAACCAAATTAGTCAATTACGCTTCTACATAGTTGAGAGGGTCACACCTCAAGAGGAAAGAGGGTCGATGAAGGTTTAGGTTTAGAGTTGGAAATATAAATTTGTGGAAATAAATTTAAGAACCAAGTTTGTGCAGTTAAGGAAACACTTTTTTCTACAATCTCCTGATTTAAGTTCAAAAGCTTTTTAAAATTGTTTTAATGAAGTGTAGCTTACCTATTTGTTACAGATATAAAAACGCTTTTTAATTGAAACGTACTTTTTACCTTTAATTTATAAAATAGACTATAGAATTAATAAACTTGAATAGGGTGGGTTGGGGTAAAGTGGGTCTTGGGGTAAAATGGGTCAGTTTTAATTAACTCGATATAAATCTAATTTAAATTGAATTATTTTCGCCCATTTTTTTCATATTATATCTTATCTGCCGGCAACATTTTCCGACTGTCAAAAATTTAGAGTTTGAGAACTGAAAAAATATTTAATTTGAACGGTAAATGGTATTGTCAAAAAAACAAGGTTTACCAACTTCCAAATATCTAAATTGTAATAAGTTACGGCAGACTTTCGTAATATTTTTCCATAAAAGAAGTCTGAGAGACATTTCAAGCCAATCAGCTTAGAAAAATATAAAATATTTTATCTTTTATAACAATATTTTGTACTTGGGGTAAAATGGGTCATAGTTAGGAGGCCTTCCGTATTAAGTAAAAACAATGTTTTTAAATTATTTCCTTCAAATATACATTGAACTGTCAAATAAGTTTATTTTTTCCTCCAAATGAAGTATTTTAATTGCTACATTTGAACAACGTTCATTAACTTCGGACGTTTACAATTTCATTAAAATACAACTTAAAGCAAATTCCTTCAGATAAAAACGGCTTAGCCGATTGCCTTTTTTCTTATTTGCATGTATATTTAGTAATAAATATATTTTTGACATCTTTTTGCAATGAGACCCATTTTACCCCACGTTGGGGTAAAATAGGTCATTACTTTGATGCTAAGTTTAACCAACTTATAACTAAATAATATTTGATAAAATTAGATGAAAATGTTCTGAAGGATTGTAATTTCAAGATCCAATTGAAAGAAATCATTAAAAAGTAATAGTTTTGATGAAATAAAACTTAGAATGTGAAAGTACCTAAAAAGTGACCCATTTTACCCTAACCCTTTCTATTATTTAATTTTTAAATAAAGTCGATTCCGCTTAATATGATCGCATAACTCGAGTGTTTGCATTAAAATCATGACTGTAGTCCTTAAACTTTTTAAAATGATTTTCTTATATTATTTTGCAACTAAAAACATTATTCAGAGGACATAATGGATCATATAACACTACTAAATTAACAACTCATTTTGTATGTTTCTGTATTAAAATTGGCTTGCAAATGGTTAAAAAGGAAGTTTTAAGTGGATTTCACCATATTTTGATAACATTAAACGATATACAGATCACATATAAAACGATACATTTTGCATAAAATTAAATAGGAGTGATCGGAACCATCAGTCAGCTTCGATAAAGTTATCCAATTGATAACATTCACCGTGATCACATTAAGCGGAGTCAATTGTAATTCTATTAAAATACGTTAAATACAGTATTTTTTAAGTTTATGATTTGAAAAACTCAAAAACAATTATACTGAAAACTATGCAATCTAGTTGAAATATATACATATCAGTTTTTACGTATTATACCGTCGACCGTGCCGCTGAATCCGAAAACGTAATCAAAGCCCATTGACTTTTCTATAGCTGTGACGCTTATTTAGGCGGCCGCTGAACGGTCGACGGTATAATACGCGAGTACCAAAATTTTTAAACATTTCACTTAATCAAAATTGAAAGAACAGAACAAGACCAAATATTCTAACCAAAAAATTTCTCTAAAAATCTTTTTAAACTGTTTTTGAGTTGAAAGTTAAAAGATATTCCGATCCAGCCCGTTTTACGGTACATTATAAAAACCCCTTCATGATTTTATTATACTGACTTTTCTATAGCTGTGCCGCTGAATTTGACAGTGACGGAACGGTCCACGGGATAATACGTAAGTGCCTAATTTTTCTTATGTATTCAGGGAATTTGAATTCATTATTAAAAACTTGATTACTGATTTCAAACTGAAAATACCAATATAGAAAAATTATTTGTCAAAAATATTCTCAAAGTTTCTTAATTACTTGCGACAGTTATAATAGCACAAAGTATTAAAATTACTTCTTTTAAAGCCAGTGGTCCCCAACCTTTTTCCACCACGGACCGGTCAATGTTTGATAATTTTACTATGGCCCGCTGGGGGGGCTTTGATTGTTTACATTCTAGATTATTTTGATTTATTAATTTTAATTTAATTGTATTTAAACATGCTTTCAAAATAAAATACAGTTACACAAAAAATTTAAATATAAAGTGATTTATAATTAATTTCATTCATTAATTTGGAGTATAAACCTAGGAATATAAATTCATTTTCAATGAAATGGTCGGCCCGTGGCCCGATACCATTTGATCCACGGACCGGCACCGGACCACGGACCGGCACCGGACCGCGGACCGGGGGTTGGAGACCACTGGATACACAAATTAGCTTTAGAAATAGAATCGGCATACATGATTATCACCTGAAATTTAAGACTAACCCTTGTAGAAAAAATGATCTCCTAATCAACTTTAATAAAAAGAAATTTGGTTTAAGTAAAAAATCGATTCTCAGATTTGAATAAAATAAAAAATCAGAAACTCAGCGGGATAAAATTGGTGAATAAGGGATCAGGACACTTTTTTTCTAGTAAAATTCCCCCAAAAATTACTATTTCACAATTTTAACTGACCTGAAAATATGGTGGTCTACACTCTGATTTTCATTTTCAAAATAGCTTAGAATTTCCAACAGCCTACGGAAAATCTTCATTTGATGTTTCATTTCTCAGCATTTGATACGTTGCACGGCTTACTAGGTTTCCTTCCTTTTCTGTTAATAGTCCTTGTCCAGACATTGCATCCGTACTAAACCAGCATTCAGGTTACCTGCAAAAAAGTCAACAGTAAAGATTGATACACATAATAATTTGGTAGAAAAGAAGCAAAAATTTAGTTTTTTATATTGGTCTGTATGCTGTTGATAATTAATCCCAAACATTTATTTTGCAGTGTTTTAGTTGTGACTATATAGTGATAATTTTACACTGCCCTTCTGACTTTCAGTAGATCTAGCTAGATTCATAGTGACTCGAGGTGAACTTATCACCAAAATCAACATTCAAATTCAATATTTTAATTGAGGAATCCAATATGATTAGTGAGAATAGCAAGACAAAAATTATAAAATTTAAATTAACCTTTTTCATCCCACGAACAAATCGGGAAAAATTATTTAAAATCTTTTCAAATTAAGACCGAAGTACCAATCCTTCAGTAATTCATCTATTACGTAATTCTTATTTTTTGAACACGTTCACTTAGAAGTTTTTGATGGCTAAATTTTGATTAAGTGAATTGTATGATACTACAAACTGTTACATTTAACCAAATTCTTACGTTTAACATCAAAGCAAATTAGAAATCTCAAAATTTAGCTATTCCTTAGTTTTTAGCACAAATACCAACTATAAACATTCCTCTTTAAAGTAAAACGCGATACGCACCTTTTATTCACATGCATTACGATGCAAAGAGAAATCGTCAATCTTAGGAGAAAAAATTATGACCTTCCTAGAATTCTCGGGAGGAAACGACATATTCTCTTCGTACCAAACCCTTAACTAAAGTGATGCCACCTTGAGCAATTAGCTCAAGAAGAAATCTATTGCATTTGCTTAACTGATTGATATTGTGGAAATTTAACCTTTCAGTTACATAACCAATAGGCCAAATAACATTGTGATCTTTTTCAGACCCAGAAGGGGAATTTTCTTATCCGTTATTTAAGACATTATAGAGAAACAAAAATTATATGCTTAACTGTTGTACGGTATATTAGTAAAGCGGTCAAAATTTTCAGGAGGGAAAAAGCGTTTACCTACTAGTCTCGTTTACTTTTAGTTGAAGTTACAGAAACTTGACTTAGTATGAGCTGTGCTACCAGAGTATATAGAAGATTTAGAATCGCCTAGCGATGGAAGGTTTGAAATGCACCCCTAAAGACGTGGGGGGTTTAAGCAGACATGAGAAGTTGAAAATATCCCGAGTGGCATTTGACTCTTAACCCTTTAATATGGAGCTAAAAACCAGCAAAATCGGTTGATTCCGGCATTTATTACACAAAACAAATTGAAGAACTGAAAGATTAGGTAAATGTACCCTCTCAATCATAATTTCTCCATCTGAAAGGCTTATAAGTTTTGACTTACTAGGAACGAGTCTTGTGCTCTTTTGGCATCACATATTATTTTCTGACGTTTTTTTAGGTGTGGTCCCCCCAATAATTTAAAACTTTGCTTAAAAAACTTTTATTTTTAACATTTGAAGAAACCGAAAATTTCCTGAATGTGTAACTTTAGTAATATAAAGGGTGCACAGTCGCGGATCCAGCACGGATCCAAGGAGGGGGGAGCAATGTTCCAGACAAGATCCCCTTGTGGTACTATTTGGGGTACGGGGGTCCTACCCCAGAAAAAAAATTGAAATTTGACGTATAAAAGTAAGGTTTTAAGTCACTTTTAGAAATGTTTTGAGTCTAAGGGGGGCACTTTTCAACACTATTACCTTTACTTTTTGACCCAAAATGTCAAAATTTTGGGAATTTCCAAAAAATAAACACTGAATACCCCATTTTGATACTAATGGGGGTATGGGGGTCCTCCCTCAGAAAAAAATTTTGAAATTAGACCTGTAAAAGTTGGGTTTTTACTCATTTTGAGAACCTTTTTGGGTCTCTAAGGGGGCACTTTCCAGAATGCCACCCCCCTGGATCCGCCACTGAGGGTGCCCTAATATAAGGTAGATATAAAGAGAGGGAAAATCCCCCATGATTTATAACACGATTTAATTTAGATTAGGTTGGTTCCAGCGCTGAGATTGGGGGGGGGGGTCATCATCCCTACAAATTATTTTGTTTCAAACCAAAAAAGGGGCTAGTTCCCCCCTAAAAATATTTTTTTCCAACTACAGCAATGATTAAGGCATAGAACATTTGAATTTAAGTTGTGTAATCATGTAACCCTGGGAATGAGTTTGACCCTGTTTAAAAGGTCAAAAAAAACCTTCTGGGAGAGGTCCCCCAGACCAGACCTTCCTTCTTAGTAAAAGGTTTTTCAATTAACAGAAACTTGGGACAAAATTTATTTAGTTGATCATTGATATTAAATAATTGAATGGAGACTCAACCGAAAAAAAGATTATTTTGGGGGGTATTAGATCATGGGGATCCTTATGAAGATGAATTCTTGGGTCCCCCCAATTTTCGAGAGCCGGCGACGCCAAAGGTTGCTGGTAAGGTTTTCTTATTGACTAGCAAATTATTTTAAATGTTCTAAGATACACCCCCACAGATAGTTAACTAGTTTTATTTGCCAAGTTTCTCGTAAAAAACACCTATCAACCATTCTACACGCTTAAAAAATGCAAAAGCAACATTAACTGGAGATAAAACCTTTCAGCAGAATGTTTTTAACCTAACTGCTTCCAACTACCACTTGGCACATCATTTGACAGACGAGCAAAAATAAAACAATTCCTTACAACACCCAGATGAGACGTAACTACAACGCAATTAGGGCCGTTTCTCAACCAAAATGGCGCACGTTAAAATTTTCAAAAACAGTACATTGCATTTAGTAATAGTCTGCCATCGAAATCCCACAAAAAATTTACAGAACTGCGATTTCATCGGCATTTCATCGCAGCTCTGTCTTACCAGTTTTGCATCAATCAAAATACGGGCTTTTGCGTCACATTCGAACCAACGCAAAAATTTTCGTTCCATTGCGAGATTAGGCTCAATGATTCGCGTTGTGTGTTCAGAAGTATCGTTCGAATGCCAATATATCGTCTGTTTCGCAAGAACAACGGATCTGGCAACTAGGATTTGTTTTTTTATTGAACCGTTCCGGAGGAATCGTAATAAAAAATATTTCATTGTGCTGTTTCAAATTCGTTGCCAAATGGGAATGAGGCGTCTTTTGAAAGCTTCCAGGCACGAAAACGGGAGAAAATGACAGAGATATGCGAATGGCACAAGTGGAATGTGACATTTACCGAACGTAGGGAATATTTGAGTTGCAATATAAACGCGGGGATTGCGCATGACGTGAAATCCTGACGTGAAGAAATTTTATTTCACTCTGCCAGTGTGCTGCGATTCTATTCTTCGACATAAAAGATATGAAATTGAATTGAATAGTTAAGTATTAATTTAATGTGAGATTAAAGTTTATACTTTTCAAACTTTCATAATAATTCATGCAGGGGATGTATAAAGAAAAATATAAAGATAAAAATAATTTATTCTTGCATTAACTGAGAGTGCCATTAATCTTTAAAGGCCTTGTGCCATAAAATACCAACCAACAAACCAATTTTTTTATGTTCTCTACGCCTTAGAAATTAAAATACTATATTTCATTGTTTTAGTTTTATATTGAAACATTTTTACTATTTTTAAAAATAATTTTTTACCATTTATGGATGATTTATATAAAGTAGAATCAATGTAATTAGATTCAAATTATAGTAGATTTAGCTTTTCTCTTTTAAAAAACAAATATAAATATTATGAGACTCAAAGATACTCTTAATAGCTAATAGCTGAATAAAAAGGGATAATTTTCATAGTTTCTTAAAATAAAAGGATTTTTTTTACTTTAATTTATACAGAATCTTAGAAAAGAGTCATACTTTTAAATTTAAAACGCATTTCTTAAAGAAATATCACAACTAACCGTGCGTAATCTTATGATACTTAAGTAGTACGTAACATAAAACAATAAGTACCTATAACCTAACAAAACTGAATATTCAGAGCTAAAGTATCCATTTCCCCCTTTTTTCGATGTTTAAGCATGATGTTAATTACTTTTTTGCCATCAGTTAATATTTTTACATTTTAGTTGATATTTTTTGGTTTATGTAAATCCCACTAATACATACGCTTTTTTCGCACTAAGTAAAAAATACAACAAATATTTTATAATTCCGTCAAATTTAGAAAAAAAAAGTAATTTAATCAACTTATCTCCAGTAGAAAGTTTTTATAAGATTTAATGGATTTTCATTCAATAAATTTCATAGATCCGATCGAAATTTTAAACTTTGAAAAGTTTTATAAAATATATTTCTTGAGTCAAATTTCCATCTGTTACAATTGATAATAACCGTGAAGAACGACAATGCAATTATATCGATTAAATATACGTTGAAAGATGATTATATCGCTTCATTTATCTATTGCATAGTCTAACACAAATAAAAATTTTTCACAAAAAGTTCAAAAGACGTTTTTGACTGTTTCAAATGAAATATCATACTATTTAGAATTACTTCATTGCAACGAAAATAGGATGTCGTAGATAAGAGTTAGGTTTTGCAAACTCGATTTAACCACGAAATAGTATTTCTGATTACATACCACATTTTGGTCAAATCACTGAATATGTTGAAATTTAAGCCTTTCTCAAACCTTTTATATTTCATCTTTAAATAAGTTGCACTGGTTGCTTACGAAAGAGGAAGCCAGTAAATCTTTGGTAATTATGCTATGCAACATGCTATGATATCCCGTGTCTCTTTCGAAAATTTCAGTCGAATTCTATCCAGGCGCATGACTTAAGAAATTTCACACCTTGATTCTGGAGGATTTGAAATTTAATTTAAAGCTAGGAAAACAGGATTGAAAAAAATTTTAGCCAAGAAACAATCAATTATCAGAGGAGAAAATTTTCTCTTTTACAAAAAAAATTGACGCTAAGACAAAAACATAAGGAATCAAACATGGAGATGGAGACGGAAGTTTTATAATTTACATATTTTCGGCTATAACATCTTACGATAAAAGACTGTTTAACAGCACTTCAAATTCGTAAAACACTTTCCAACGATAAGGGGACGTCCATAAATTACGTGAGGTCAAAAAAGGGAGCGGGGGGGTCCAGCGAAATCTCTAAAGTTTAGGGAAAATGTGCACATTAGTCAAAGCAGCGAATCATTAGAAAGTCAGTCATGATAATTACAAGTTAAGACAATAAGACCATGTTTTTGATTTCAACATGGATTTGTATCAAAATGTTTGTATTGTTTATGTGAAGCGTCTTACCGACAAGACGAAACTAATGTGGCTAGAACATGTTAAATAAATTTATCTATGTAAAAGTTAGAGAAAATCTCACGTGAGAATTTGAAGGGGGAAAATACCTCACGTAATATGGACGTTCTCTAATAATGAACACTTCTTACCAAAAGTGTTTGGATTGCATTACGATTGTGATGAGTGAGCAGAAGATTGTGCTGAAAAAGTGTTGAAGATAGTAATAAAAAGACAAAAAAAGTGTTCTTACATTGTTTTGATATAAATTACAACACATTCAGATTTTAAACACATTTTATAACACAATTTTAAAACACCTTTCTGGATAGCAGCACTTTTAAAACATAATCATAACACTATCAAAACACAATAAAGTGTTCTAGCTAACAATACAAACTAAAGTGGTGTTAAATGTAGGACAAAAAAAGTTTTTCCTTAGCATATTGTTAGAGTTTACAGATAAACAATATCTTACCATACCATATTTTTTTAAAATTATTAATTGTTTTAAATTTTAGAATTATTTTATGTTTATTAGCAAAAAGAGAAGACTGGTTGTCAGTATTCGGCCAACTGGTTAAATGTTGTGTAGTCATGCTTTATCTTATTTCATAAAACTGGATACTAACATTAAAACTGCATGAGGACTACGCAAAAAAATATTCTTCCTATTTATCAAATGTCATTATTCTCACCAGTACACAATGACTGCACACTGCACTGCACAGCCGTTCAATCTACAAGAAACTCGTGATATATTCGTGTTCAAACAGTGACTGCCCCCCCTCATGCACGTGTCTTTGACCGGAAACAAAAGTTCCACGACCTACGGCAAATAAAAAATGTCGAAACGCTCCGAGATAGGGTCGATGTCGACCCAGCCCTGCAATAATAGCACTGACCAGAGACCCCGAACTTTCGACTGTTGCAAAATCACCCTTCTTCGCGGCTTAAGCTTTTTTTTTCATTATCGGGAAAAAGTTGAGAAGATTTCGAGTGTGGTGCTCTTCACATTCTATAAAAAGCTTCTTCTCTTTGAACTTAGAGTTGGGTAAGGCCGTTGCAAAATACGAACTTTCTTACAAGTGGACTGTTTTAATACTAAGCTTGTCCGCTGTTGGGAAACTATTCAAGTGGTTAGTAATTGAGGTTATACGTAGAGAGGGGAATCTTTCCATAAAATGTGTTATTTTTGTATGTTATTTTTTCCGAAGGAGCTTTAACTTAGGCAGTTATGGTAATAAAAGGAAAATATGAATATGGGGTTTCGACTTTGATCTCCTTTTGTTTAAATTTGCAAGTATTGAACTCGCACATTTTATGCATTAATTTTTAACCATTTTGACAAATATTTCGTTCAATCAAAAACGTGGAAGATGTGTGAAGTTTTGGGCAAACAAAATGTATATAACTGTATATAAAACAAAAAATACAACATAAAAATTATTTAAAAAACGGTTGGATTCTCCTGTATTCGCCTTTATTTTTTAGTCAAGATGCAATTAGCTACTATTTTAGAAATTCGCCTTATTTATAACAGGTTTAATTTAAATGAATTTGGAATTTAAAGAGAAATAAAGTCACCAAATCATCCATTTATAAAAAGAAGAAAATAGTAGGGGAGAGTGGGGCTATTTCGCACATGGGGCACATTCGGACAGACGGCATTTCCCCCAGTAATTATAAATTTAAAAATCTGAAAAAAATACCAGTAGATGGAAGCATGACTACCACCTCCTGCGTGAATTTTCAAAGCCCTGGGCCATTTTGTTGTATAATTACTAGAAATTTGCTAGCGTTAGAAGCAGCAAAGTAAATTTTCTTGTCATTTTGTTGGCGTAAAATATCAATCAAAAATAACTCTCAAGTGGATATTCCGCATTTTATTCAGTAGAGGCACTACTAAAGTAAGTTTCTAGAAAGGTTTTATTTCCCTGCTTTAATTATAAATATCCTGTTGAGACTTGGTAAGCTTGAACTGGTAGATGGGGCACATTCGTACACCAAAAGATGGGGCAGATTCGGACAGTGCGAATGTGCCTCATTCTTTCCCATTTTTGATTATGAAAGTGATTTATATGTTTATAAGTGCAGTATATTTAATAACTTGAAGTTTCATTGTTTTTTATTGTAATTGTTTCAAAATTTGGTGATAATAGAAAATAACATCTTAAAGAAAGCTTCAGTTTTAAGGAATTTAGACCCAGATTTAAACATTGAACAAATAAATGTCCCTGATAATTGTTTAATACCAATTGACTTGGACGTAAGTGATTTTGTTCTAGTAGAATTTGCTACTAAAAAGAAAATTTTGCTATGTTGGTCGAATAGAAAATTTGGAATTGAATGGTGCTTATTTAAAATTAATGATGAAAAACTATAAAATTAATGACAAAACTTTTATTTTCCCTGTAAGTAATGATTCAACATTCATACAAAAAAATAATATCGTATTAAAAGTTCCCCAACCGTCAGTTTCAGGTGTTAATAAGCGAGCTGTTGGTTCACTTTCCTTTGGAATAAAACCTGACTGTTAAAATATTGGTTGAACTTTTTCTAACTAATTATATTATGTGAAGTATGTCAATATGCAATATATTCTTCATTACTACAATTGTTTTCCTCATCAAAAACTTAGATGTTCAATATTTTCTGAAGCTGTTTTCTTTTTGTAAAAAAATCTTCAATTTAGAGGAAAAATATGTAAAAGTGCCAAATATTTCGTTCAATTATCCTTACTTCAAAGTGCCATAAACTTTTTAGTTTGTAAAAATAATTATTGTGTAATTTTTTGCATGTGTACGAATGTGCCCCACACGTGTGCGAAACTGCCCCACCCATGGGGCACATTCGCACGAAATTTCTCGTTTTTTAGATTGATGATATAGGTTAGAAATTCTAGATGAATGCGACCAACTATCGTTCTAAAATATCGGGAAAGGTCTTAACTTTCATTTGAATCCGAGTTTGTTTCAATACCTCATCTAGATCCAGAGAAATATGCCGAAATGCACTTTTTGTGCCAATGTGCCCCACTCTCCCCTATATGAATTTTAAAAATTTAAAATCTTGTCAATCTTAATAAGCAATAAAAGTACTCTACTTCTTCTAAAAATTACCAATAAATTGGCATTATTACCTCAGTTATGAATAAAAATATATTGTGCTAGAGTTTAAGTTTCCTACTATACCTGTTCTTGCTAGGAGAGAAAATTCTACTTATTTTGACGGTTATGAAAATAACATGCATGATAGATTCTACTAATATGATCAAAATCAAGCCTCTCCCAAATAAATAGAAAGGTTTTATATTTTTAAAGATAATGTTCAACAAGTCTATTTTAATGCAGTTACAAGTTAATACACTTATCAAAGTCAAACCAGAACTGTTTTAGAAAATTGGACCTCCTTTAAGAAACCTTCAGGATGAAATTTCCGTAAGCAGCTCACGTAAGCAAGGAAGCCAACTTCTTAAAAGAGGAACTGAAACTGAAACTCAGTTACACTTCACAAACAAAATTGGATTAGAGGTCGGATAAGCCTGGAACCAATCCAAATCCAAATAGAACGTGTTTTCTGTTGTTTTGTAAACCAAAACTATGGAAATTTATATAAAAATTGGCTCAAACTTTAAAGCAGGTAAAATCTTTTGGGATGCCGTTAGTTTTAAGGTACACTTTTCAGTACAGAGATTAGCGTCTTACAAACTGAATAAATTTGAGATTCTATTATCAAATCTCCCCTTTGCTTTTATGTGAAGATAGTGAAGAGTAAGTTGATTCATTTCTCTTGCTTTTATTGAAAATATAATTTTGTTTCTCTTTTAAATTTTAGCTAATAATGTTTAAGGATTAATTATATGGATGCCTTCTTTAGTGTTTAAATTTAATGTTCTTACTTAAAGGATATTATGCAAAATTCATCAACAATATTTCAGCCAATAAAATATTGAAGAAATATGAAATGAAGATATATTTAAATTTAGCATTGTTTCTTGTTTTGTTAAAAAAACAATTAATAGGAAACTAATTAAAGATATTAACACTTTGGTTGTAAATGCAAAGAATAGAATGTATGATTAGTTTTTAAAGTAATTTCTACCTAAATTGTTAAATATTTTTAAGTTGTTTTATACAGCTATAAGAAGAAAAATGTAGGTAATATTAAAATACCTAATTGTCGAATGTCAAGTTGTCAAGTCAGAATTTCGATTTAATAGAAATTGAAATAATTCAAACCAAACAATGTATACTATGTTACTTATTAATAATGCTTAATTTATCACTTTGCCCGTAACATATATATCAAATGATAAAAACTACATGCTGGATAAAAAAATCATTGAATTACATAATTAGAAAATAATACTTTCCTATATTTCCAAATGAATATGTTTAGAACTTAGTTTTTGTATTCCCCTGGTGTTTTAAATTATTGAAAGAAATTATAGTTGCAAAAAAAATACACTTGTGATTCATTGGATTTTTGTTCAAAATGTATATTTTTCAATTTTTATTTCAAAAAATTATAAAATTATCAAGCAAACTTATAATAATAATAAGCTTTATTATCACATAATACATATGTACAGAAAATAAGAAACGTATTTGTCACCAAGGGGACTTTGTCCCGTTCAGGTGACAGATAAATTTGAATATAAATAAAGTAATAGGGTAAATTTTAACTTAATGAATATAAATTTAAGATAAATATACATAAAAACACACACACTGAAAAGCAATAGGAACTAAAAAAAACCTTTAAAATTAAAAACAAGGTTACAAAATTTATAGTCGTACATTAGAAAAACAAAAAAAAATTAAATTAAAATTAAATAACTGAAGGCATAATTTTAAATTTGAAAATTGAATAAAAATGAAAAAGAAATAACATAGATTTAATATTAAACAGAGTTGGCAAAAGTCTGGTTATTAAAGTTATGGTTGCTTCGTTTTAAATTTGAAAATAATGGTCTATGTCGTCCAAGTTTATTATGAAGTTAAATAGTTCACGTTTAAATGTTGAATACGTCTTTATGTTTTGAAGATAAGAAGGCACATGGTTATAGATTTTAGGTCCCAAAAAGAAGAAATGCTTCCGAAATATTTCTTTAGAAAAACGAGGAATTTTATAAATTTCATTAGGTCTTCTTTGAGATACATTTAATTTTAATTCACATATTGATTTGTTTCGGTACAAAAAAAGTGCTACACGGAATAAGAAGTCATACTTAAAAGGTAGTAAGTTCAGATTTCTAAAACTATAAGCATGTGAATGATAGGGATTTAAAATTTTGAAACACTTGTTCTGGATCGAAATTAGTGGTAGTAAATTATATTTATAATCACCTCCCCAAATAATAATGCCATAATTTAACAGTGAGTAGAACCAAGAATAATAAAGTGTTTTTAAAAAACTTGCATCTATTTTATTTTTTAAGTGGTGAAATTTAACTAACACAAAACGTAATTTTTTACTTAATTGATTTACATGAGTTTTCCACTTTAAGTTAGAGTCAATATGTAAACCTAGGTATTTAATTGTAGAGACTGATTTCAGAACGGGGCACTGACAGTTAGAATTATTTTTATTGCAATTGGAGGAATGAAATTTAACATTGATATTTGTTTCAGACTGTATTAAGTTGAAATAAATATATTTTGTTTTATTTAAATTTAGGCATAGATCATTCGCAGTAAACCATTTTCTTATTTCAGTCAGATCAGATTCTATTTGTAACAGAAGAGCATTAATATCAGAGCATGAATATAACAAGACAGAATCATCGGCATATGTTAACATTTTGCCATATAGCTGTAGTTTACACAAATCATTTATAAAAATAAGAAATAACAAAGGACCTAAAATTGAACCTTGAGGAACGCCACGGTTTGAAATTACATAATTACTGAAATTATTTTGAATTTTAACACGCTGTTCTGTATTTGATAAATATGTATTGAACCAATTTAGAATATTTCCACGAAAACCAGCAAAATCTAATTTTTTTATTAGTAAATAGTAGTTCTTAGTAAATTAGTAGTTAGTAAATTAGTAAATTTCTTTAAATAGTCTAAGAGTAAAGCTTAAAAATATTTTTAGACATATCATTTGCTCAAAATTTCCAATTCCAGGATAGTATCTGCATGTCTGCTGTGTTTTTTACTTATTAAAACTTGAAATCAAATTAATTTATATCAATAATACATAGTATTCAAAATTATTGGATTTTTTTCTTATTTACACTTCCTTATTTTAATGCACTTAAAGAAACTATTTCAATGAATGGAACTATGAGTGGAAAACTTTACTGAATTAAATTTCAATATTTACTAGGTTGTCAGTGTCTCGAACTCAACCCATCAAAAAACTGATGAGCCAATTTACCATTAAAAAACGTATGTAATATGCCATATCTCCATTTTAAAGGTTAATTTTTTTAAATTTTCTGTATGGGATGGAAACTAATAATTTTCCCTTTTCTACTATATTCTACTATATTACAATCCTAATAATTCATTTTGTCAACTTAGAAAACAAATATTTTAAATTGGATTTGTTTATTTTCTAATTGGATTAGAATTACTACTATTTCTTAAATCACTAAAAGAAGATTTCCAGTCTGAATTCATTTATCTAAAACAGAATATTATCAGTGTGTATTCGAGTTTTGAAAACAAAAAAGTTAGTTAATCAGAATTCGCAAAATTTTTTAAATGTTTCAAACAATGATAAATAATATTAGATAAAAAAACTAAATAAATAAACATAATTTGTTCAAGTGATGGTACCGCTAAAATTTTGTTTGGAAACAACTGGATTAATGGTAAAATACTATCTATTCCTGATTTCCACCGTAGAATTAATTTAAAGACATTAAAACCACGCAAGAAGGGGTTGCACTTATAAATATCGGCTGCAATTTTGATAGCTCTATCTCTTCTCTGAAAAAAAATATCAATTAACTACCTTCTTTGAAAAACTAATAAATTTGATATAACGAGCTCCCCTATAACAAGTTCTACTGCGAATCGTAACAAAAACACGACACCGTCTTTTGTTACCCATCAGTAGGATCCGGGGTGCAGTTTCGGTTTTCGGATCTCCCCTTTTCCGTCGGATATCCTTTCGGTTGGAAGGGTCGTCGGGTAATTTTAGAAGTCCGGTTGACGACTTTCTCTCTCTCCGATTCGAATAAAAAGGGAAGAGGTGTGGAGTTTTTTTTGGATTCGAAAGAGAAAAAAAAAACGACTTTTTTTTTTAAATCCGGAATCGAAGGTGCGTGTGCCGGTTTTTATTCCGACTTCCTATTGTCGGTGAAAAGGGAAATTGATTGTTGATAGTGTAAATGCCTCGGGATGTGTAATGTAGTAGAATATGAAAGTGAGAGTTGTATTTCGGTGTCAGGGGTCTACAAATGTGAACGGAGGGCCGGATGAAGGTATAGGCAGGATGGATAAGGGTGTGGATAGGCTTTTGGTTTTTGAAGAAATTCCAACCGTGTCATTCAGGCATTGTTATACTAGACAGCAACTTAAAGTTGAACCTACTACGTCACTAACAAACAAAGTAGTTCCCATCGCGGGGTCTGAATTTCGAGTGAAACAAAGAACGTCGATTTTAAAATATGATTATTTCGTTAAACCCATGTATAAATAGGGTCTTTTTTATCACGATTCGAGTATCGAAATTCCTCCTATCAACCCAACAGGCTTTGTGTACTTACTTTCTCCTTCCGCGTAGTGACGTACTGGTTTCAGGAAACGTTGCTGTGAAGTACAGTTGAAGAGGAGTGCTGATTAGAATAATTTTACATTAAATTTATAATAATTTTACGTCAATAAAATTGAGGAGAAACACAAAAAGTAAGAATAGTAACGATCTCAGTTCAAGTTTATTTGTTATTAGAAATTCTAAAAATAATTATGTACCCTACACATTAACTTAAAAACTTTTGTAGCTCAAAAGGGAAAGCTACATTTCGGTGTCTAGGGGTCTCAACATGTGAATGGAGGGCCGTGTTAAGGTATATAAGGCAGGATGTGGATATAGGCTTAGTAGTAAAATGAACTATGGAAGTTGATGATTATTTACTTTATGATGCTATGTTCGACGTTCTATCAGATTTTGATAAGTTACGGACAATGTGAAAAACTTGGCATTTTTAATAATGCCCGGAATGAAGCTGACAATGTAATAATACATTTAATCACATATATCTATCTATGAGTATTTATCACCCCAAAATACGATAGTTGATCACATTGCCCGTAACAGATCCTATATGCACATAAAAACACTAAATAAATTGAAAATTCAAGAAAAAAACTGATTATTGTATTTCTAAATCAAATTTAGTTTTTAATTTAAAAATGCTCCTTGCACATTCGTTATCCCTCCAATTGCTTTAAAACATTTTATGCTTGTTTCTACAGTGCTTTGAAACAAAATCAAGGATCAAATCCTTTATACTTGTGTATTTTCTTTACTTAATGATGCTTTAAAAGTTATAAAAGTAATGTAAATTTTAAAAAAAACGGTACGGTTGTTTTATAAATGTTTGATAGTTTATTCCTTGAACTAAAGACATAAATGTTTCCCCTATATTAGTTTTCTAAAATTAAATATTTTTTTGAATAAATTGGTATTAGTGTTTTAGAGGGAAACGAATTTGAGTGTGAATATTTTATTAGAAAAAAAACTTTCAGCTTTTCATTTCTAACCTTAGAGAAAATATCAACTCTGAAGCAACAATTAAAATCTCGCTACTCAAATTGACGAAAAATAATGCAACCATCATTACCAGAACCCAAAGAAACCCTACAATAAAAACCGGCGAAAAAAGCAATACATTCATAAATCCGAATTAGTATTTCTCCACATTGCATTCGACGACCTTGATTTCCTTCGTGGCGCCATCTGCCAGCAACCTGATGCAATTCAGCCTCCAGAGAAGCCCATGAGAGCGAAAATGAGTTATCGCAATATTATTACTTCACAGAGGCTGTCTTTTGTTGTTGCCATTTCGTTCGTACAAAAAAAACGGCGAAGGATATACAGAAGTGACGAAAAATGCGTCTTCTTCCCTTGGCTTCGACCTATTTCGGGATTTATTTTATTCCCATTGTCATATAGTCTTCCGGTTCGCACTCTTTATTGTCGGATCCGTACGTACTTGGGCGATAATGCGGTACGGTTCTTTGCGTTAGGAATGAAATGTTGGAATGCTTTATTTGATTTCCTCCTTGATTTCTATTCGGGTCTTTCATAGCTCGGGTGCAACTAGAGTTCCACCTATTTGATTCCTTTGAAAGCACTTCCAGAAGGCTAGATCATCATAAACATTATTCTATGGATGCAGGAGCTTTTAGCATTGGAAAGATTTCTTTATTTCCCCTTCCTTTTGGAAGCGCATGCATTTTTCCTTCAGTTTACTGTAGGGAACTAAGTTTGAAGTTACTTATAGCATCTGGATAAGGATAATATAACGAGAACCCAGATTTAGCGAAAATAAAATGGTTGGTTTAGTTGAATGTTCGGAAAACAATCTACAAATATGCAATTGCTTCAGGAAAACTCGAATTTTTCAAATAACTACTGCTACTAATTCTACTGCCTCTTTTTACAGCATCCTATATGACAGACTATCCTGCTTTGCAAATTGTACAAACTTTTACGCTTTTACCGTATTAAATGAGGTGCTTGTAGCAAAAAGGGAGCTAACTCCAACGTTGGAGTTAACTCATTGATGCTACAAGTACTTCAATTTAGAACACCAGTATCATTTGCTTATTCAAAACAATATTCTATTCAAAACCTGTTTTAAAAACTCTGTTTTTAGGATTCAGTTTTCCTATACCCCCAACCCCCTCTTGTTGCAGAAATATACCATGTATACAATTTTTATATTGTTAGCTAATATCTAATCGACGTATTCAAAATTTCATAGATTTCCCTCCCCCTCATATGAGTTTAACTAATTTATTTTCCCCCTTCGTTCTCTAAAAACGTTAGAATTTCATAGTATTTGACACTCGTATCAACTATCGAATGGAAATAAGTAAAAAAAAAACAAAGAGAAAATACACAATTATATCCAACTTTCTTTATACTCTATTCGTTCAGAATTGGCGCTTGAGAAATAGTGCTTTCCCCCACGCTAGAAGCGTAACCATAGTTACGCTCTTCGAGCAGCCAATAGTAAGCCTTCTTCGTCACTTTGGCGAGGAATGTTGCTATGGTTACCGATCGGTGGTGGGGGAAGGAAATATTTCCAAGCGCCATCGCCAGTTCAAAGTGAACAGAGTATAACTTTAATAACGTTAAGAAATTTTATTTTAAATTTTCAGAGCATGTAAATTTTTTTTTAAGTAGGACGCCATGAAACGAGAACGGCAGTGCACTTATAATAACAAGTTTTGTAAAAGTTTATTGAAAATAACTAATTTCAACTGCACAGAAAATATGCATTTATTTCTTTTTTTAATTATGATTTTAAAAAAAATTACTGTAAACTCTCCAGAAGCCATTCTATTCGACTTAAGACACAGTTTCTACGAATATCCACCCCTGAAAACCCGAATGCTTTCCTTTAAAAACGGGGCCCCTCAGACGAAGCCAGTGCATGCAACCTTGGCCGAAAAGAGCCCCCAAAGCCCCCTTGAAGGAGGAACAGAAAGGGACCGAAACATTCACTTTGACGAAAAACGTCTGTGCTGTGTTATCTTAGCTCTTAGGATGATCTACTGGATACATTTAGCACAGGATAAGGTTTGAGCGGCCTGGTTTCACACTCACTTGAGATAGTGCCCTGTGAGTTGACCTTCTCAAAAAGTTAGTCCTTATTCCACTTTCTGTATGAGTGTAGCTAAGTCTGCATTTTTAAAGGGCTCTCTTATCTTTAGCATTATTCACTGTGTTAAGGTGAAACTTTCATGTAGAAATGTTTCACTTTACAGAAAGATTATACAAAGTGTAAGTGAAACTTGAGTCAGTATACATTTACACCCTGATACATAGGAAGAATCAAAATTACATTTTTAACAAATTTCTATCCAAAGAAAAATCTTAATCATGCGGTCAAGATGTTAATCTGAAGAAATATGACGCGTATTTGTCTGCATTCAATAATAATTTCAAAAATGGAAAGGAATTTATTAAAGAACATAAAATTATGAAAACAATGATTAACATTGTGATGAGTTACACCTTGTGATCAGTATACAAATTTATCTTTTGTTATTTTCTGACGCAAATTTTATAAATTCAAGCAATTTTTATCGCATGACAGATATGTTTTTCTTTTAAACAGTTTTCGTTTAAAGTTTATAACGATAGATGAAACTTGACCCATATCTTTATCTGATGTAATAATATGTAATGTGAACTTTTTTTATCAGTCCTTGGGAAAACAGTTCAGTTGTAAAAAAAACTAGAGTAATACTAACACATTATTTTATCATACCTTTTAGGACTTTTATCACTTACAAAGTAAATAAAATAAAATAGTTTATTATTAAAGAATTCATGGTTAAATGTGAAAAAAACTTTTTTCGATTTTTTTATATCAATATATTTTTTAGATCAGAAGAATGGGATCAATGAGTAATTTCCCACAATGTGAACACCTCAATCATGCAAAAACAAATTCGGTAGTTTTCCTAGAGTAAATAATGTTAAGAGTAATGCATAATATCAAATAAGCTATACTCAGTTGCAACTTAACATGAGCCTGTAGAAATATGCTGAGAGCAACCAAAGAAAGTAGTTCCCTCGAAGTGTCTGAATTTTGAGTGAAATTTAGAGCTTCAATTTTGAATAATGAATAGTATTTTAAATCCACGTATATTAAGCATCTTTTCATCCCGATATGCATAAAATGTTCATTATTATTATTTTTTAAAGTGACGTAACGCGTAGTAGTACAACTCGCTGTCAAACTCGCCACCCAATAAGAGCTTCTAGCGACCCAGCAGGCTTTCTGTTTACTCAGATTTTCTTCCGCGTGGCCATGACATCAGGCTCAACTTAAGTTGCATTCGAGTATAATTTTTTAAATTTGTAGATAAACTTGATAAACTTATCAATTTAAGTGAGGATTCCAAGCAGCACAAACGTTCAAAATTCTTCCAATTTTTGTCATGTATGGCCAAATTTAGTTTACTTCTAGTTGCAGTTGTGTAAACGTGACGTATTTGGTATGAGTTGTGCTTCTATAGAATAGCATCAAACAAATGACACCACCCACTGATAGCACGAAAAAAACTTGTACAAAATACGTATACTTTAGACCAGTGTTTCCCAACCTTTTTCGGTCCATGCCCCACCAAAGCTTTTTTAAATTTTCCAGGCCCCCCCCGGTCTCAGTGGCATATATAGATATATATTTTGAGAAAAGGCCAAAGTTATTTCTTAGCCCCTCCCTCCTATGTATATTTAATAAGTCTAATGAAGCTTTTCAGAACATTTTTAGCTAGAATTTGCATGCAAAGGAACTAAATCAAGTTCTAAGTACAAAGGGGGGTCTGGGGTCCTCCCCCAGCAAATTTTTGGAAAATTTGACTCTAGGAAGCAGATTTTTAACTAGTTTGGCACCCCTAGTTGAGAAATTTTTAGGTAAGATTTGCATTTTGATGAACCTAATGTAAAAACGTTTCATATATAAGCGTTCTAAAAACAAAGAGATCTTGGGTCATCCCCCAGAAAAGGTTTGGACATTAGACTATAACAACAGGGTTTCAACTTGGTTTTGATACATACTGGTCCAGATTTCAGGAATACATTCTCAGATAGGATAATGGACCAGATTTTGATAAACTTCTTTTTAAAAAGTTTTTTTTAAATTTTCACCCTAGATTGGCTCCACCTGGGGGCAATTTGATTGAAAATTTTCTAATTGCCCCCCTAGGAAATGATATTGCGCCCCACGTTGGGAAACACTGCTTTAGACTTTTCCATGCTTTCACTCTAAATAAACAGTGAAACTTTCCTATCTTTTTTTTTCAGCTAAATCGTTCTGAAACAATCCATGCTTTCTATGTATTTAAATCCCTCATATTCTTTTTTTCTTGTTTTCCTCACTGTCACTAAAGAGAAACCAAAAGAGAAAGTTTCATATTTGATTTTCTCTCCTATTTTAACGATTCATTTCAGCACTAAAGATGTCAGGGCATTTTCGCAACGCTGCTGCTGCTGAAAAAAGTGACTGCTAAATGGACAAACAATAGCCACTCTGTGGTAATTCATTGCTGCTGGTAGGAAGAATAATAAGAGAGGATTGAGAAAAAATTGCTCCTGTGTGTTTGCTCTTTTAAAAGACGAGGAGATGCGATTGTCTTTCAATTTGAGTTCCGAGGGAAATTTTTCATTGTTTGAGGCTTTTAGTCGTGTCTTGTTTGAAGTAGTATCATAAAGAGAAATACTTAATTACTCATATGATAATTTCAGTAATTGGTGATTTTCTGTTGTTTGAGATCGTATCTTTATTTTATTTTAAATGTAAATGCTTAAAATATTTAGACGAATTCATTTAAACCATTAAGAAAAAAAGAAATAATTTAAACAATAACTTTGAAAACCTTTTGCACTCTTTAAAATTTGATCTCAATAATGGGAAAATATCTATGTTTATGACCGAGAGATAAATCATAAGCTATGTTTCATTGATATACGAGACCTTTAAACTGTTTATTCGAAAGTTCATATATTGGATAAATTAAATTTATATTTTTTAAGGATTTATTTCAACAAAATATAATTAAAAATTACACAAAAGAGAAAAAACAATGGAATAATACGCACACAACATTGAAGAGACGACAACAACAAAAAAAGACGAACACACATACATACAAAAAGAAAATAGTAGTTTTGAAGTACCAAAAGAGCTCGTAGCTCGTCCATAGTACCCAGTACCAAAAACTCTCCCTAGGCAACAAAGCTGCGCTGACTCTATTTAGTTACCTTAAATAATATTTCTATGTCATTGTGTCCTGCTATGAAATTATGTAGTCCAAATTTATATAAAGTCCAGATTTATATAAAGTCCAGATTTATATATAGTCCAGATTTATATAGTTGAATTAATATCTTTTAACATATTTTTTCGACAAAAAATACTAAAATAACTTTTCTAACCATGATGGCTTTTCTTTTTACACCGATCAATATCCTAACTTAATAATTTAAGTATTGAATCGTTAATGTCATTAAGTACTAACTTAAGAATATAAGTTTAAGTATTGTCTCATTAAGTTGACTTTGTTTCCATTTCCATTTCCATTTTCCTCATCCATGACTTTGTTTAATCAAAAACAAAATCCATGTTGCTTCTCTTCGAAGAAGATATTTTTAATGAGGATAAAAAAGACCAACTTAAACTACTTAATTGTTCTCCAGTAGCACATCTCCGGATCCGTTCATTTGCCCGACACTCAGATGCCCGACAATTCGACTTCCTGACGAAGTTTGCATAGGCGGAAAGCTGCTGATGTCGGGATTTCATTTCGAACCAGACCCGCGCAGCTCATACCAAATATGTCGAGTTTATGTAACTTCAACTAAAAGTAAACGGAATTCGGCCATACACGACAAAAATGGATGAATCTTGAACGTTTTGTACTGTCTATCCGTGTTAACTTTTTTAAGTACCATTTTTTACGTGGAAAGAGTAAAAATTTGAAAATAAAATAGTTTTTTCCAATAAGAAAAATAGTCTGTTCTGTTCTGTCTGATCCCCCGATCAGCTTTGAATAAAATCAAACCAGACCCAGGAGACCATACGCTCCCAGAAAATCTAAAAACAACTGAAGATCAGAAAGCACCTCGTCGATGGTAAAATCCAAACAGGATAAAATATGTTCAGGTGAAGCCGGAGCCAACCCACATTTCGTATATGTTTTAAAAGTCTTCTACTCATCCTTAAAGGAGAGACCTTTCAAATGCCCGCTGAGAAAACGAGATAGTCATGTCTGCTGAATAGTTTTTCGGAAAAAGAGAGATAGAGGTAGGTAATCTCTTTAGTGACTACAAAATAAGTTTGTTTTTTAAATCTTTCTACGACCCTTCCTACAAACACACAACCGCCTGATATTCTTGAAAAAGAATATAATGACTGTTAAACGAGCTGTTCAAGTCACAAAGTCATCCACGCCTTTATTTAATCAAAAATACTAAATCCACATAACAACTCATCGAGGAAAGGGATTTTTCATCATCACGAAGCGATAACACAAAGCGACTTCCTCCCACAAAAATCACTTCCCCCCAAACTCGCGGGGGTCCTTCCTTCAAAAACTTCATTTCATGAGGAAGTCCCTCCATACCATCAAACACTATACGAACGGGGAAATAAATACGAACGCTCGAAAAAAAACGGGAACATCTGGAGGTCGGATCCAGGAAGGAGGAAGAGCTCCAATTTTTTAATCAGCCGTCGTTGTTTAAGGAGGCAGAAGGGGAACAACAACTAAACTTCCTAAAAGCGGGGCCTTTTTTGATGATTCTTCCATATTACGCCCTGTTCTGCTAGCGGAAATGGTCATTCTCTCTTCCTCCATTGAAGGAATAGGGGAAGTGTTTTGGGATAGGAAATCAAACGCTTTTGATGTTTGTAATGCTGATAGGGTTTGTATTCCGGTTTGTTGAGGAATAATAGACGTCTTCTGAGGACTTATATCGAGTTTCGTAGTCTGTCAAAAGTGTTTTTTTTAAATTGATGGATCTTTTATTTTGGGTAAACATCGTTGATGTGTTTACGTAACTTGAGGTTGTGAGGAAGATTAATTGGATGAGAGATTGACAGATTCGGATCCTTCATGAATACCGATTAGGCAGAAGATCTGGAGAAATTGGAGATTTTTAGAAAATATGATAATTATCAGAGAAATTTTGAAAATCTGAAAAGTTTTCAAACGTAATTCAACATTTTTCTTGATTTCGCAGTATTTAAAAGCGCGTTTCCGTTATCCTACCTAAAAATTAAAATAGCAGTCAACTTCCTATTAAGTCCTATGAAAGGAAATATATCAAAGCGAATTTCTATTGATTTAACCAAACAATCCAACATTGGAATCAACACGTGGAATAATCACACATGCAGGGAGTTTTCAAATAAGTTTTAGGTCACCACCATGGAATAATGTTAAACTAAGTATAACGGTTATATACTCTAACAATACACTTTTTAAATCACTGCTTATTGATAGAAGAAAAACTTGTTACTATTTAAAATAACTAATTTATGAAATAAACTTTTCAAAAGTATCTCAATACGTATTACAATGTTTGAAAATTACGCATAGGAATAGATTTTTAAAATTATAATAACTACATTACTCTTAAATAGTAGAATTTATTCGTACCTCATAAGGATTAAAATGAAATGGAAAGAGGTGCTTCGTGGAATATATTTACGAAAATCCTATTTTCAAGTTTTCCAGTTTGTGAAGGAATAAGAGGTTCTTGGGAATATCGAATTTCGTTGAGTATCTGTTATAAGATGGTTTTGAAATTGATGAATATTTCATTTGGGCAAACATCATTAACTTCTTACGTGGCTGTTTTGACTTGAGGTTTTATTTCGTTTAAGGGAGATGGATTATGAAGTTGAGAAATATTATTAGTTTTAAAACTTTCGGATACTTTTTAATAAAGTGAAATTTTTAGGACTTAGTTACTTTAAAGGCCTTTTAAATATGAGTTTACATTACTAAAACAGCTCATTGAGAAAAGAATATCTTGTAACTAATCAGTTATATGAACGAAATCAAACGTATCAAATACTCAGATTTTATTATTAGGCATAGTAAAATTAAAATTTTTTCAAATACTGTAAAATAAAAGTATTTTTAGTTAGTAGTGATGTATTTGTATATACTTAAAATATAATTTGGGTAAAACAATTATCTAAATGCAAGTTGAAAATTTTATTTTGTGACAGCAAAATTACAATAAGATTGATTTGAAAACATCTGATATAAAATAGTAGATATCAAAGTTTTGTTAGCTCGAAAAATACCAATACATTTCATCCTAGAGTAAAGCAAATTTAAGCTAGTTTTTCACAAATGTTCTGAAACTAATAAGATCAGGTCAATAAGTTTTAAGTTTGAATATCTTTAATTATTGAATTAAAATCATCTCATTATGCATTTAAATTAGATATAGAATGAAATAAAATGTAAATTTTATCACAAATTAATATTCAGTGAGTCTAAACTATATTGCTTTAACAAAAATAAGTTGACCATTTCTAAGCATCAGATATAGGTTACGAATTTCAAAATATAAGAAAAAACAATCAGTTGCAAAGTCTATAACACTTACTGTAAAAATCATTAGAATAACTTTTTTAAATGACAAAAGGACATTTAGGGAATAAATAAAATAGCTGTCAGCCTATTAAATGTTATTTCTAGTAATTTGTGTGTGTTTTTTTTGGTTTTCATTTACAAATACTACATGCATTTATTTATGTTTTCACATCAGTAAGAGTTATAAAGTAATAAATGTAGTTTTTCATAAATTAGTTGCTTTTCATAGTTAGTTTCGTCTTTTTCCCTTTTACTCTTTAACAACTTAAAAGAAAAGAAAATCAAACACAGGCAGAATTTTTATGGTTGATTCTCCTACATCAAAACTATACGCAGAGACTCGACAAATGCCAAGGCCGGACATTGACTAGTAAAAAACAAACTCTTAAAAAATAACTCCTCTCGATAGGAATTTGGCTTACAAGGAACTTAAACAACGCTGTCTCAATACTTGTTTGCTTTATATTTGATATGGCAGAAGCAGAATTTCTATTATATGATTGTTGATCTAGAGATTTTTCAAAAGGAGGTACATACTTCATTTTTATATGCCATCGCACGTACTTAGATAAATAGTGGAACTGTGATTGGTTCAGCTTAACCATGACATTTAAAGGAAAAGTATATTTTTCGGGAATTATGAATTATATCCCTTATATTCCATTTCAAGTCATTTTCTAAAATTGAATTTCAAAGGTTTGTTGTTTAATAAAAAGCAATAAAATAGAAACACTTTAAATTTTCAGAAAGAAGATTCTCCAATACTGAAGAATGTTTAGAAATATTAGAGTAAAAATATAAACCTCATCATTAAATGAAATGCTTAAAAAGTTCAAATTGTTTCTTCTAAATTTTGAATAATAAGATCTTTAGTAGATATGTGTAATATATAGTTTAGATCTTCAAATTTAAATGTAGTCAATATTCACATTTAATTTTTAAGGTAAACTACATTTTAATCTTTCTACAATTTATAGAATTTATAACTTTATATGTAAAATAGAATGCATTTGTAATGTAGGGGAAGACATCAATTTTAAAAAATTTTATTAGTTTAAATTCTACATAGTATACTTAAGGTAGATAACGTTTCTACTGAGCCTCACTTTATACTCTTAATTGTTTAATTTATAATTACGGTAGAATCATCAATATTTATAAATATTCCATGCATTCGTTATTTTTAGGTACAATTTTAGAAGATAAAAAAACGGAATACATTTAGACATTTTTGTCTAAACATTTGTCTTTTAGACATTTTTGTCCCACGAGGAACATTGTTAAGATATCAAATATTTCCTTAGACTGTCATAAAAGTTCAGCCTAATTCTTAAATTACAAATTTTAACTCAAATATAAGCATTTTTTTAGATATCATCGATGTAACAATGTTCCAAGTTCCCCCTATCTAACTTCTAACTCTTTCTATATTAGTCATAAATTGGGCTGGGGCTACTACATGTTTCAAAATATTTTGGATCGATTTAGACAATTTTTATTTTACATACTAGGGAGCTACCGCCCCCTGCTCGCTATCGCTCGCCAACCCCCGTAAACTGCTGACGCAGGACCTTTTCGAGTTGCTTCGCAATTCCCACAAATTCCAACTCGCTGAACTTAATACACTTTATAAAACAATTAAACAATTTACAGAAAAAACGTCAACCAACTTTCCAAAAATACGTCACCAAATCCCCTCCATGAATAAATCTCCCTTAAAAGTTTGAATATATATTAACTCGAACTTAAACAAATTTAAACGAAATGTTTTTAAAAATATTCATCTTAATTATTTTTAATCTATGATTATAAAAATAACTAATTCTAATTGTTTATCAATATTCCGACCAAACAAAAACCATTATTTTAAAGTAACTCGTTAGTATAATATGCCTAGTGTTTATCATTCATATTTTTTTAAACCCAGACTTGTTAAAACAATACCGTTTAAGCAATTGAAAATAATAAGAGACAAAACATCACTATGTTTACAATTAGTTTCGATAAAATCAGACTAAAAATTAAAAATATTGGACAAAAAGTGAAATTTTAGTATAAAATGGCGTACATGTAAGTTTTTAGAATATGTTTTATCAGTCTTTGAGTGATAGTTCCTCAAGAAAGTACTTTTTTAAAAGGTGAAAAAACATGTTTCATCTTAAAATATAGCGTCAATCGGTCGTTGTGATTGGATGCATAATAATTTGATTGACAATACTTGCTTTGTAACTGCGACCTTATCCGTTATCTAAAAAAATGGAAATATTTTAAAATTGAGAATTTTTTTGAAAAATCGAAGGGCTTACTCGGAAATCCGGAAAGAATCCGGGCATTTTGATACCATATATGTGTCATTCGGTTCAGTAATTAAAAAGCCTTTCTCTGGAAACCGTTCACAAAAACTTTTTTTTAGAATAGAGAGATATCAGTTTATTTACATGTTTTTACATATTTAAGCTACAAATACATATTTTTGATGCATATATTCTTCCATTTTTGAGTTTTTATGAATAATTTTTGCCCAGTTTTTTAAAGTACATATTATAATATACTATGAAGTTTCTCATGTACCAAATATTACAAATTGTTGTTCAGATATAATGAACTCAAATCTGAATTTAACAATTGTAAATAGTGTACTCAGGATTGTCAATTAGAACGAATCCATTTCGTGATTCCCATTTCGTCGAACTTTTACCCTTACAGATGCTTTTTTTCGGTACTATTTAAAAAGTTAAATATTTTCGAAATTCATTAAAAAATTTTAAAATTTCATAATATCTCTCTATTTTCCCTATTTTTAAATACATATTTCACACTTTTTATCATAAAATAAACACAAATTATGCGTACATATTTTTAGTTTTTTATTACATAGAAACCTCAATCCTAGTCATAAACTAAACCACCACCGGAAAAAGTACTCTAATTTCATCATTGCACCCCCAAACCCCCATACTTCCCTGAAACCCATCACTCAAAAAACCCAAACCGAAGAACAGGCATTGTGACGCAACTTTCCGTCCCAATGTCTTCTCCTATTTCGCAACAATGCCCGGCTGCTGATCACAGTCAACCTTGAAGACTCAGCGCGGACCACGTTACAAATCTAGCGTATAAACCGGCGCTATTCGACATCTGCAGCTGAATTTACCACATACGACGTGCACTACACCTGCGTGTAGGATGCGCTTTTTGCTTAATGAAAGTTGGATTGTGTGCTCAGTGTTGGGATACAAATGTGGTTGACAGTTGATGACATGTTCCTGGGTTGGTTGTCAATCGTGGTTTGTTGGGTGTGTATTGTTGGTTGACGATTTCGTAAGATTATAAGACCTGGCGTTGGAACATTTTCGGAAGGTTTTACTATTAGGGAAGGTTTATAAGGAATGTCAGAGTACTGTCACAACTCACAATTCAATCACAGATTAAATTTCAAGCATTCTGGTTTTATTTTAGAATTTTAAAAGAAGCAAAACTCAAGCACAAAAAAAATCCGTTGTTCAAATATAATTGTAAGTTTATGATGCGTGAAAAGGTGTATTAAAACACGAAATAGTGAATTTAAATTTTTATTGTTTTCATTAATTTTCATTATCACTACATATTTCATGTATTTGTTGAGTGTTACTCAGTTTTTATCAATTTTTTCATTCATTTTTCACCTTTTCTTCATTTTTATTCATGGAATTCTATTTTCTAATTTATCGACTCCTTTTTCATTTCAAAGGAATCTCAGATGGAAAAGTTTCCACCTAAGAAAACATGAAAAGAATCTCAGCAGTATGTGGTGTAAATAAATGCTATGTGTATAAAAAGTGTTTTTAAACACAAAACACCTCATTTCTTTAAATTTCAAAATCGTATCACAAGGAAAGCTTTAAGGTATGGAAATTACTAAAGAAGCAAAAATAGGTGCGAATGAACAGAATGTAAAAAATATATAATGCATTTTTTAACATTCTAGTTACTAAATCGTTATGAGATACTAAATTGATTTATGTGAAATTTTAATAACACGCATGTATAAATACATTTCTCTTACAAAGATAATCACAAAAAATGAAAGTATTTTAACTTGCTGTGACATTAGAATTGAATAACATCGTGGCAGCGCTTTGAGATAAAAGAATGATAAATAGGATTTTGTTGCAGTTAAAAGAGGATGGAGACATTTATCTTTCGAAAAATCCCACCAATTTACTCTAGAAAATAATTTTTCAAAAGAAAATATAAGTTACGAGAGCAGTGTTTTATAGTTAGAAGGCTTCGAATAAGTAATCTATTGAACTCCTTATCTTTTGAGAAACAAAAGGAAAAACAAATTAAGAAGAAAACTTATTTTATTCCTTTGTTTTTTAAAATTATTAGGTCTGGTGGCACAATCAATAGTTCATATTTCCAATAACTACTTTTCGGATGGGGTCATATTTATCTTGTAATAAAAATGTGAATGAGAATATTTCGCATGCGTGAGAATATTTTCTTTAAACGTTAATTTATCGATTTCAGTCAATTTAATTACTTTCAGTTGAGTCCAGTTTTTTAAACTAATTAGTTGCACTAAAAGCGACGACATTTTAATTCAAGCAAAATTAAACCAACTCAAATTATTGTTTATTTACTTTTTCTTAGGAAATTTATCGTGAGATAAAAAAACATTTTTTTTGTAATTGATAAAAACAATTGCCCATTTTTTCTTAGGAAATTTATAACGAGAAAAAAAAATTTGTTTTCACAAAATAAATACTTGATATCTAATATCCTTTTCGAGTTGACGAAAAATCCTTTGACTTACACAAATAACGTCTTTCTTTTTATTTCTTTCAGTTCTGAAGGCCCTAAATTTTCTAGAGGATAAAGGGTTTTTAAAATACAAGACCATTGCATTTATTGTGCGTGTAAACTGTATAATATATTCATTTTAAGTAAATAAATAGATACATATTTACCCACACCCAGAAGATAAACTTCCAGTTAAGGTGGACACAAACTACACATACAATAGAACTTTCACATACAATTACAGACATTAAAAGGTTAACAAAAAGATGAAACTTTAAAGACAACCGTTCATATAGACAACAAGATCTGTTCTAATTTTACTGTAGGTATCAAAGAAAATATCAGTATCAGGAAGACTGTTGACAATTTTCAAAAACTTAATTATGGGTTGATCCATTAAGTATTTTTATGTCATGAAGGACACATAAAAAACCTTTTTTTGTCTGGTAGGCTGGGTAACAATTAATTTGAACTCGTGTAAAATAAGGGAGCAATCAATGTTTTGGTACTGGATATCGCTCGGGACGAACATGACCTACGAAGTCCTCACGAAATCAAAAAAAACTATAACTACCAAACAAACCCTTCTAATCTGAATTTGACAATCATGTACCCCTTGACTCCTTTTCTCACCCACAGATGAATTCAGCACGATACTTGTTTCACTAATTCTCCTATTATCATCTGTATTCATGAATGTTTTCTCACCAAGCCACAAAAATACCCCTCTTTACTTCTGCTGACCCATCACCTATAACTTCATGATCTATAGATACAGATGATCCCTGACTCGCGTTTGACTCTTTCCCTTCGCCTGATGAGAATCACCTAACAACCAACTCTTTCACATCCGCAGATGATCTCTTGACTTACGTTTTAGTCTCCCTTTACCTATCAGTTCTCCCATCAGATAATTCCTCCACGCCAACGCAAAGCTTACTCGTGGGACCCAGACCCTTCGTCCCGCACTCCACCGACAGAGTGTGACCGCCACCGCCATTGTTGTGTGACCAGAGTGTGACCATTTAGGGTCATGACAGACCGGACTTCTTATAGCAGTCGCTCCAATAACTCACACTGTCAATGGGAGGAGCGATAAGGGGAGGAGAGGAGGGGACTCGAGGGACGATGTAGTAGATTATTCCTGCAGCGGAGGAAAACGGGTGTCATCTTTTATCATCAGGAGTTATCTACTATATCGCCCCCTCGAGTCCACTCCGATCGCCCCTCCTCCTGGTACTATCTTAATCGTTTTTTAATGGTGATGGATCGATGTCACGTCTTATGAACGCCAGGTATGACACAAGCCTAAGGGTCATGTCATACGTGGCGTTCTTAAGACGTGACATCGATCCATCACCATTAAAAAACGATTAAGATAGTACCAGGAGGAGGGGCGATCGGAGTGGACTCGAGGGGGCGATATAGTAGATAACTCCTGATGATAAAAGATGACACCTGTTTTCCTCCGCTGCAGGAATAATCTACTACATCGTCCCTCGAGTCCCCTCCTCTCCTCCCCTTATCGCTCCTCCCTTTGACAGTTTGAGTTATTGGAGCGACTGCTATAAGAAGTCCGGTCTGTCATGACCCTAAGGCACCCAAAAACGCATCTCCTTCCCACCCCTCTGATGCGATTGACAGTGTGTGGTGGTGTATTTCCCGATTATACTTTGTAAGATTTCCATCACCACCAATGAGAGCGACAGGCGATCCCATATTTGGTAGGACAGTCTTTTTGCAATCCAATCAGAAGTCTTGTTCACATCTTAGGGAGATCTTCAGGAAATAAACGTCATGTGTTTAAAGGGTGATCAGTAATGTATAACTTTTTTCGAGGGGGTAAATCCTCTAAAAAAATTTATTGAGTAAATCCTCATACTTATTAGATTTTTAATTCAGAGGAATGACCACCCAAAATTATTCCTAAGCCCCCTCCAGGCTTACGTTAAAAATGTAAATAATATGTTTTAAAATGTTAAGCTTTTCTGACGTATTTACATTTTTTTAACTTACAAAACAAATGTTAAAAATGCAAAATGTGGTTATTACAAGGCTCCAAGTAACCAAAAGGAAGAACAACTACCACCCAGAAAATTTTTGAAAAATTTACCCTTAAAAAATATTTTAACTCTATTTATTCTATTCCCTTAGTCCAAATTTTAGGGGTCCGGAGGCCTGGCTTCGTCTTAAAAGAAGGAAGAGGGTCCCTTATGTGGGAAAGAATGTGATAAAGAGCGAAAGAACAACCTAATCCAAAATCCATATAATATAAACTTCTTTTACACAGCTGTAAAAGAGTGATGAAGTAAACATTCTTCCACTTCTTAATAAAGACATACAGTAAAAGAGCATCCAAGTCCCATATATTATATGGGTTGGTTTGAAGTTATACAACACTGGAGAAAGCATGTCTGGAAAAAAGTTCTAGATAAGACAAAGAAAAGGTTGGGGGATCTTTGTGGGGTTTTGGGGTTCCCCCGCACTCTCGTGCGAGGACATCATTTCTTTTGTTCGCTAATTTACCACTAGTGGAATCTAATAATTTCAAAGTTTCGAAAAAACATGACATCCCATTAGGGGGAAGATGTTATTGAAATGTGAAAACGTGAGACATATGGAGAGAGACGGGTACATACAAATTAGTGATGGGCAAAATCGATAATTTTAGGTATCGAATACTTTGGTATCGAATACTTATAGGTATCGAATACTTTGGTATCGAGTACTTATAGGTATCGAGTACTTTTAGGTATCGAGTACTTTTTTTCAATGTCGGGAAATGAACCTGAAGGGACAATTTTTTTAGGGCCTATCCATAATCAGACTAATATTCAAAAAACTGAAAGCGATTCATCAAAAAGCCCCGTAGCTACGGGCCTGGAGGTGGATAGAGGCGAAGGATTTGGCAGGGGAAAAACCTAGCCGCGTCAAATTTCTCTCGCGGATGATAACGACTTGGGTTTGAGCGTTGCAAAATGAAAACGGAAACAGGCTGCGTTTGATCTACAGTAGGTATTATAAAGATTACTTCATTGAAAAATTTAAAACGAAATATGTCAATAAAGTATCGATACTTTTGTGGGTATCGAATACACTCGATACCTATAGGTATCGAGTACTTAAGTATTTGGTATCGATACCTGCCCATCACTAATACAAATCCATATAAATTATGCCAAGTAAATTTGTGAATGAACCCTCACACACAGCAGGATCGGGAGATATGACTGTGTGCGTAGGAGTGTCGGGTCAAAAGAACTAAGCGGGGACACATATGAGATCTTGAACCCACGACCTTCGCTACCAGACAAAGAATAAGTGAGAAAAACCAGACGAAAAAAATGTCCATTGTGCGTCCCCATCGCTTGACCGGGGGTGAGTGCACTTTCATCAGGACATTTTTTTTCAATTTTATTTCTTTCTTTCTGGGGATAGAGGAAAGAGTTGTCCTCTGCTTCCTTGATCGATTAGGACACATCTAATTGAATCTGCTGCGGCAGGAAAGACGGTGGGATGCAATGTCCTGTGTAATGGTTGGGTTTTTAAGTTGTTTGTGTAGGAAGTATAAGCTCCATATGGGGAAATCTTTTTTTGAAGTTCAATGTTAATGATTCATGTCGTATGTAAGGGCCTCAAAGGTGATGTGTTCCCTCTGAATGGGCATCGCGTTGATTGATTCGTTCGGCGGCGGGTGGCACGAAAGGACGAGAGGTCAGGCCGAATTTAGACAGGTCATGTGAAAGTAGTTATTCATTGAGGAATGAATGTAGGGAAAACTTAGGACTGATAAAGACAAATTTTAGAGAAATGGTTATCATATATTTGTTAATCAATCACTCAGCAGCATTTTTGGTGGGGAAAGGACTGCCGTAAAATGGGTAACTTTGGCCCAAATGGAGTGGAGGTTTTTTTTCATATTAAAAGCAAATAAAAGCTGTTAATTAAAACAAATTTGATAAGGTCAGTGTTTTGAATTATTTTTTAACATGTTCATGTTCAGCTCTAATATAAAGCATTAAAAAATTTTTTTGAAATTTTTGGCGAAAATTTCTTGAATTAGGGTAACTTTGACCCAGACCTCAAAAAACAAAAAGTTAAGACCTTAAGTAAGCTTTAACAGTAAGTAACAGTAACTTTTTATACTTAGTAGGGTATACTGTACTATTTACCATGTGTTGCTAAATTATCAATCAATAATAACAATCTATAGCAAGTTTATTTTAAGTACAGTTTATAAAAAAATCAATCAATAAAACATGTTTTCTCATACAAAACTGATTTCATTTTAGAGTTACCAGTTAAGAACCCGGAGATACCCAGAAACTCAAATATTTCCCCCTTTTAATTAAAATAAACAATAATAATTAACATTTCTCCTTAAAATGTATACTCCCCTTGCTACTCGTATTGAACATTCCGAAATCAACTTTTAGTGGACTGGTATCTCCAGCATTTCACAATTTACTAGACAGAGAAAAAGTCCATCCCTCAAGAAGCCAGAAAGGCCAACTAAAAAAATTTCGCCTTGCTTCACGAACTACAATCGGACATCGGTTCTACATGACCAAACTATAACTCTATCATTAACGCGAATGAACTTCACTGGTTTTTGCTTCGCGATTCTATAATACCTAACGGGTCTTCTTTATTTTTGTCCAATCTTGTGGAGAGATAGATCATGGTGAAAATTTTTTTATTTAGACACGTTGTGAAAGCGTTTCGATTGCACAACAGGGTGTAGTACCTTCAGATCGGTGCTGATAAAAGAAAAACTCACTACACTCTCTAAAGTCGTTTTTATAAAATTTACTGTAGAGTTACTAGTGTTATTAAAGTGTGTCTGATTCTTTGAAAAGTTTAAAGTTCTTCATAAAGGTAAAACTGCAACCTTTTCCCTTAGGTATTTGCAAATGTAAAATATAGATTTTATTCGGTCAAAGACCAGTAAGGTTTTCTTGTATCTGGTGATTTGATTTGAACTTAAAACTTTCTCCATATTCCCTTCCTTTTACGTTCTTTAAATTGAATTTGAAAGTGTCAAAATATGCGCTCATTTTATATAGAAATTGTTTTTAAAAACTCACATAAACTTTGAGATTCCGCATGAAGCAAATAAGTTTTTACGTATCTTTCGAAAGCTTTTCAGAAATATTTGTTTACAATATTTGTTTGCGTCCAATAATCTTACAAAATTCAGCAAGTTTTTCACGCACAATGCTTTTCAACCTTATTTTCATAATATAAATTTGTTAGGTAAGAAGGTCTTTCGTCACTGCTTTCTCTATCAAGGAATAAATTCATAACCCTTAGAGTAAACTTATATTCAAAATAGTTTTTATTAAAAAAACCAGACCAGAAAATTCTTGAACAATCAATGCATTGTAGAAAGTCGCTATTAGATAAATTCTTAAGCTTTATATTTTTTATTTATAGGTGTTGGTGTGCCTTAACATCATTGCTTGATACTTAGAAAAGTAAGTACAGGTTTTTGCTATCACGTGAATTTTTTATAAGATAATTTTGCAAAAAAAGTAATAACTCCAGAGATTATTTTGACGTACTTGGTAGGGTGACATGACCAGTTTGTTATCTGGAAAAAGATGATGTAATATAGTAAACTTGAAACATGTAGAGAAGATGATGCAACGGTCCTTGAAAAAAGGATGATAAAACATCTTTTTACGTCCTTCGAGTCTTAAATATTGGATATTCATATTTTAATGATGTAAATGGATGAAAAGTAATGTAATTTATGTAACAGTAATGCCTTTTTAGAAGTTTCGTATGCACTTTTCAAAATTAGCTCCACTTTCAATAGTGTCTTAAGCTTTTGCATAAAAGTTTTATATTAGTCCTATTATTACCAGCAAGCTGATCTGAAACTTAAACACATTTCTAAGCCCTCCCCTAATATCGCTTACGTTACAGACAAAATGTACTTTTTAAAACACTTACAAGTAAGATTCAAATGTTAGTGTATTTGATGTAAAAGGTGTAGAATACTGCTAAATGTCAACTATAAAGATAAATGGATTTTAAGGGTCCTCCCCTATGACACTTTGTAAAATTTGACCTTTAAAACTTCTTGTAAGCATTTGGTGACGCTAGAAAGAACGCTTTTTGCATGTATATATTAATATTTAAGAAAATAGTATAAACAGGATATAAACAGTTTTTAAAAACTTTGGGAAACCCCCTTGGATACGACCCTAGTAACACAATTACATGCTCGGAGCGTATAGTACATTGATAACATTGATGGTTTTTAAATTTTATATCCTTTTATTTATTGAGTTATGAATGAAAAATAAATATTATGTTTAATGTAATGAGGTTCCCCAGACTTGGTGTGATCTTTTAAAACTTTTTTTTACTTTAGTCTTTGTAAATATGCGATGAGAAATAGTCTTGTGCAAGTAAAGACTTGAGAGTAAATATGCAGAGCGTACATCTGAAATTGGTGCTCGAAGCATACACTAACCCTGTATCTAATGACGGTACTTACTAGTCCCACCAACTTTAAAATTACTACATAGAATAACCATCCTTACGAATATACTGACGATACTTCGCACAGAGACAATCTTTTAGTTTTCTTCTTCCACGATAAAAGTCAGCACGGGTTCTGTGATGAGGATTTAAACCGAAGTTGTGCTTTCAGCTGCCATTTCAATCGGATTCCCATGATTGAATTTTTTTTTGTTCCCTCAAAAGTAGTTGTTAAAGTCAAAAGGGAAGTGTATTATTTTTTAAAACTTAAAACTGCGAAAAAAGCCATATATTTTTTTCGTATTGTGAGAATATTTTAGCACTCAGTGTAGAGACGTACTCAAAAGTATTAGTTTAATTAATTAGCTCCAGTGTATTAAACTTTCCAAAGATGATTATTTTATTTATGTATATATATCCCTTAATTTTCAATTTAGTGACACACAAAAAATATTTGCAAGAAAAAAATTGCAGAAGTTCATAATGCAGTAGATAAAGGGTTAATAATATGCGCACGCGATCCCCTACTTATATATTATTTTATATTATTACATATAAAACCAGCTGTTAGATTAAGATCCATATATTAAGAGAGCGACTACTCCTCTTAATCATCCATGGTCCATTTTCTGTTCGTCTGTGCAATTGAAAATTTATTTGCTCTTTCCCCATCCATTCCCCATTAGTCATATTATCTCAAGAAAACCTTTTTCGTCATATAATAAACCCCATTTAAACTATCAACTCCATTTTTTTCTCCTCCAACCCTTTACTTCACCAACAGTATGAAAAACCTCCCCGGAAAAATGACACACAACGGGTCTGACGAACGCTCGACTCTTTTTATCCACCGCAGAGAGAAATTACTACGCAACTCCCCTTCGTCTTTCTACATCTCCCAAGAAAGAAAGGCGCTTATTTCTGAACTTTTGAGTCACAGAGTAAGAAACCGGAATAGCGAGTCGCTCTTAAATTGTTGCACTTTTCGAGGTGCTAATGCACCTTACATAGAGGCTGTTAAGAAGAAGTCTGGTGAATGTTCTGGAACGTCTTGCAGTGGGGTTACGTCACGCCTATGTCTTGAAGAGTGCCTTTAGGGCATTTCAACCCTTTCCTCTCTATGTACCCTTTCAAGGTAACCATCGGAAGATCTAATCGAGAGGATCGCCATTTTTTTGTATTTTTCTGGTCTGCGGCCGTTCAAATATTTCGTAAGCATGCTTTTGGTCACTTTTGACCCCCTCCACCCTTGTCAGCAAAGGAAATCAAACCTCAAACCACCCTCTCATAATTACGCAAGAAAACTGACCCCCTCCCCTTAAAAAATCCAAATGCTTGAAATTTTCTTTTATAGTTTAAAAGTTTTTGTAAAATTTAGTTTTGGTAAAATTTTGAAATTATTTATTCAAGATATTTTCGAAAATGCTGTGTTCGTAACATTTTACAAAAGCATCATTTAAACACCATCTCCTCTCCTTGTGAGGAAAACAAGTATAGCAAAAACATCTTAATTAAAACTAATTATACAGGCCTTCATTCCCATTCAAATTGTAAATTAAACTTAATTCCAATATGTATATCCTTTCAACACTTATTATTGTCTTCTATTTAACAGACAAAAATATAGGAAGCCCTTAAAATTTATTTTCAGATCCACCAAATACAATTATACTAGTTTTATCTAAATGGATAGAAAATGACTATAATTTAATTGCTTAATGTGTTATACTCTGTTCATTTTGAACTGGCGCTTTAAAGTATTTCCTTCCCCCACCACCGATCGGTAACCACAGCAACTATCCACGTCAAAGTGATGAAGAAGGCTTACTATTGGCTGCTCGAAAATCGTAACTATGGTTACGCTTCTAGCGTGGGGGAAAGCACTATTTCTCTAGCGCCAATTCTAAATGAATAGAGTATAGAGAGATTGAGATGTTTCTGTCAAAGAACTAATAACAAAACCAAATGAACTTGCTTTGAAAATTACATAAAAAAACGACCTAAAAGGGATATTATCACTATCTTCATAATAATTTCTCCATTTAGAATTAACACTTAGGCCAACGTCACCGTGAGCTCAAGACCGGGCGTATCACCACAGGCGTATCTAATCGGGACGTGGATATCTACCCCTCCTCTTTGTGTGGTAAGTTGAGGCCTATTAGTGAACAAAAGAGTGGGGTAGATATCCACTGCCTGATGAGGGTATCTACCCCACTCTTTTGTTCGCTAATTGACCTCACCTAACCACACAAAGAGATGGGGAGATGTTGGGGATACGCCTCATCCATTGCGTCCACACGGTGACCGCGGCCTTACTTTTCGAGAGAACTGATATCAAACAATAGAACCCACCCCCCATCCTAAAACGCATAAGAGTTTAACTTTGCTTCTCTTGAAACAGCTCTGATAAAGTCGGTTTCGTCATGTATCAACATTGGTTATCTCAAAGCAGGGAATTCATAAAAGTGTCACACTATCTCTCTCTCTCTCTCTATTTGATAAACTATCACAAAGAATGAAATTTAATTTTAGAAATCTATCAGAAATCAGTAACTTTTTTACTTTCGAATGTCACAAAGCGTAGTTGCACACCAAGGGCATTTTAACAATGAAGAAATATACTTTCTTTAAAAGTACTTCACATTGCGAAATAAAAAAAATTCGTATCAGTTGCAGTTACACTCTGAAAAAGGCGAACTATAAAAGGAAAGAGCTGTGATAAGATCTCTTACTCAAGTTGATTCAGAAAATTTATCAATAAAGTGGAACGTTTTCTAAATAGAATGCCTCTTGAGAAAGAAAAATCTCCAATTTCTGAAATAAACTTAAATTTGAAAAAACGGATTGCACTCTGTTTCTTATGAAAGTCTGTGGTTGAATTTCCAGAAGGTTGCACTTAAAAGGGAATGTTTTAACAGTGAAATTTTTTATCTTTGAAATTTAATGTATCACTTGTTTTAAGAATTGTTTAAGGATTGCATTCATATATAAATTTTCAAAGGCAATTATTTTGTTTTTGAACAAAATTCAAATATAAAACTAAGGGATTTTAAATTTTTAGAAAGATTATGGGTACCAAAAGTATATATTAAAATATCTCGCACAAGAAAGTACATTATATAAGGGCCAAATATTAGAAATATATCAAAATATGTTTATGTAAAATTAATTTATGTTTTTTAATGACAATGAAATATAAGAAACACCAGCCTGTAGCATCAGAAATGCTTTATAAACAAAGTAACAAATACGAGACAAAATTCGTAACGAATGTAATCTTTCCAATCTTATTAAAAGAAAAATATGAGATTTGAACCTATAACACTAATAAATTAATGACTCATTTTGTATGATTATGTATTAAAATTGGCCTTCAAACGGGAAAAGGGGGGATTTTTAGGGGATTTCACCAAATTGTTTTGATAACATTAAGCGATTTATTGATCACATAAACGGTACAGCTTGATACATACACATAAACGATACGTAAGATCAATTTTGAGAATATTATCCGATTAATATCATTAACCGTGGTCATAATAAGCAGAGTCGAGTATATTAAAGAAAATGTAAATAATAAAGTTTCAAGGAGGCCATTTTTAAAGTTAGAAGTTTGGCGTCAAATGCCCCCGCAGTGATCTATTTTGCCCCCACCATGATGAAAATTTGTCCCCAAAGCATAAAAGGTTAACTGCACTAAAAATTGTATCAATCAATACTCTACCAGACAGACCATTATAATTTCATTTCGTGTATTGACATTAAAAATGAAATACCAAACCTTTTCAAATCACTCTCTTGATGTCCCCTCAACGCAAATCTTAAAAAGCAACAGAGCATTAACAAAAAAATTTATGGACTTAAGTCCCCACCATGAAAATTCCTCAAAAAAATATCCTGGTTCCAAGTACAAGAAATGTGCAAGTTTTTGAAAATGTGACCCTAAAAAACAGGATATTAGCTCATTTTTTTAACTCCGAAAAAGTCTGCAATAAAAAAATCCTAATCTCTATCACCTCCTTATCACAAATCTCATCAAACAGCATTGTGCAAAACTCCCTTAAAACCCCCTCACAGGTGCCTTTTTATTGCGTGAGCTGTTGAGCCCCTCCGTGACCAATCAAAAAGGAAGAAACACTTCCGGAAGAACGAAGACCCTCGCGATTACCTCATCAGCGGAAAGGTGTCGCAACGGGGAGGGGTGCTCCATCCCCGCCTTCATCCAAGAGGTGTTGGGAGAGGGCTTGCGAAAGGGGAGATCCTTCTTTCTTGCGCCAGAGGAAGTGGACGCAAGATTGTTGGAGGGACCCCCTGGGAAGGATTAATGGGTGTTTCAATGGGAGGATCTTTCCCCACATCCTCTTTTTTTGTGACTATTGTAATAATTGCCTTTGTGTCTGACCATACTGGAGTGACTAGCGTTGCAGAAACAATGGAGTCTTCAGTTTGAAACAGGGAATAAGTCCAAAAACCAGTAATTCGAAAAAAACTGTATCACTGTTAAAAAAACAGTTCATCCTTTAACCAATTTGTGGTGAAAGGTTGGGCTGTTTCACCACAAACTTGGTTCAAATTTAGCTGCAACCTAAGGTTCGGTAAAAGGTTTCACTAAGTTTTCGGTGCTTTCAATAGTGAAATTAGGTGCTTTCGCTAGCGACAGCACCGAAAACTTGGTGAAATCTGTTACCGAACTTTGGCTGCAGCTAAATTTGAACCAGTTTGTGGTTGTGTATAACCACCAAATTTTTATTGGAAGTTCAGGACCCTATTTGGAAAACAGAGCAATCGTCGAAATAAAGTACATTCATAACTATTTTACAGTTAAAAAAAGTTGATGGACTTATTCCCTTTTTCAATCTCATGAAATTTCAAAGGAAGAAAAGTCTTAAAAACTGCTTAAATTGACCATTTAAGTTACATTTAATTAATTAGTTATATTAACTATTTAGTTCTCAGTACAAAAGGGAGATATAAAATGACTGGGACAAATAAAATTCAAAATTATTATGAAACCGAGTCATTAAGGCAGTGTCAATGGAGTAAGTGAATATGAATGGAGTCAAATATTGTTGTATTCCCAACATTCTAAAAAAATTCGGGGCTGAATTGAGGTTATAAATTAGGCAAATTTTTGAAGCTTCTACATTGTGTGTTGGCAACTTTGGTTTCGGCTCTATATAAGTGCGTTTGCTGGCCTTGGAAAAGGGGGAGACGACAACGACACAGCGACGACGATACTTGGAGGAACTGGCGTTTGGTGAGGCTGGGTGATGGGGCGAATGTGGAGGCAGTCGACAGGTTTTGTCTAGTGGTGAACTTTTTAATTTTGAACTTTGAGTTTGTTAAATTTATATGTCTAGAACGAACCTTTTTAATTGAACCCTGTGTTTGTGAAGTTGAAATGTCCAGAATGAACTTTTTATTTGAGCTTAGAGTTTTTGAAATTTGGAATTTTTTGGATTGGAAGTGTTTTGTGTAAAGCTCAGGAGTTTGGCCTTTTTTCAAACTAAATAATTTTACTGTTTATATTTAATAAATTTATATTTCAAAGTTTTAAGTCCATGTTTTATTGCTCAGAGACCTCACAGACCAGTCAGGAAAGGCGTGCCGAATCTGGGTTTTAATTACATTATAGCGGCTAGGTTCGACACAACAATATTCCCTCGATAAAAAAAATTTAAAAACTTTTAAATTAAAAGCAAATTTTATTTTGGCTTAGTTTACAGCTCAAAGAATAAGAAAAGAAATGAACTTTAATTCCAAATTAAGTTTTAAAAATACAATGAATGGGCATCGATTTCACAATTCAAAGGACTTCATCTGCCTCTAGGGGGGCAGTTATTCTTCCCCACTTTCCACTCAGGTGTAGAGCAAAGCTTGGAGATACTTTTTTAGCATAAAAATTCAATTTATCATTTTTTGTACTTATTCCCTGTTTTAAACTGATTATTCAATTAAGACCCTTATCAAGCGGAGGTTAGAAAGAAGGGAAGGGTGACATCTTTTCCACTACCAACCGCATCTATTGCATTTCCCCTAGAGTACCCTTCTTTCTTCGCTCCGATTAATAAGGATCTGCATTGTTTCTGCGACACTTGTCACTCCAGTGGGGGCAGACACTTATTTGGTTGAAGAATACGCTGTAGTAATCCCTCTGTTATTTGTAAGTTTTTTGTTGGTGATTTGGACGAAACTGATAAATTATTTCCTGGTAATTTGAAGATTAGTGCACACGTGTGTCACTGCAGCTTTTCATTCTATTTTAACGTGCTTTATCTGTTTTGTTAATATTCTTTTGGTAAAATTAATGAAAAAAAAGTCGAAATCATTTCATCATCTTAGCATCGAGCATCGCTATTATAGGAAAGCACGTTCACATAAAGAGAGCGCTATTATGCTTACTATAAAGATGAAAAGTTGTCATTTTTACCACAAATAAAATTTTTATGGAGCAATTTTTTCCCTTAGTGTAACCCTTCTAAGTTATTAATATTTTTATACGTTCTTTATATTTCCCCCATCAACCCCTTATCTTTCTTTCAAAAATTATTTTACAAAAGATTCTTTTTGTTTCACATAAAAAGGCTCCCGAAGTTATATATATAAAAAGTAGTTCCCTAAATAAATTTCTATATACGCCACTGCGGAGTAGGGAGATTACCCCTTTATTTACCAAATTATTTTCGGCGCAAGTTTAGTACTGCTGATGCACCAAGCTTTTAGCGATAAAAATCACTATATAGTTACCCAAACTAATGTTAAGTGAATTATGTGGCTTCTAAATATGGTGCCAAAGATCCAAAACTCGCCAACCATCAGCAGTTCTAAACTTGAGCCAGTGGTACTTACAAGTACCGTCGGTAAATAAAGGGTTAATAGACAACTGATTTTCGTTCACAACCATCTCATCCAAGACATGTAGATCAAAATTACAAAAGAGCGTATTCAAAATCATTAGGTACTTTAAAAGTTAATCCCGTTATTTGAAATTCATCCTACTACTATTATAATTGTGAATGTTTGTCTGTATGTTTGTTACTCTTTCACGCAAAAACTACTGAATGGATTTTAATGAAATTATACAATAACGTAGCTTATACATCAGAATAACACATGGCTATAATTTATAAAGAGAAAATCAGTCCTTCATTCTTTTTTTCCACATTTTTCCTGCTTTTTTCACTTATTTTTCCGTGTTTGAAAACCTGTTTTACCAGTCATGCAAGCCAATAATAGGAAACTTTAGTACCAGTGTTGTAGTTACTAGGCACAATTTTATTAATATCTATATAAATAAAAACGTTTGTGGCTGTGTGTGTATGTGTGTTCCGCATCTCCTTTTAAACCACACCGAAGGCGTGGACATTTCCTCCATTTCAAGATTTTTTCCTTTGAAATAAATATATTTATTGAAAAAAATACAATTTTTTTCATGGAAAACGAGTTAAAAATAAAACATTGTTTCGAATGAGACAGATCACTAGACTTTTTCATTTACTATATCTTTTATTTTAGTTTTAAATTTGTTAATTTGTTCACTAGACTTATTAATTTACTAGACTTTTTATTATAGTTTCAAATTTGTTATTTTATAAAGGCACCAAGATATTAAACATTATCAGGAACACCGGGATTGGAAAATTAGCGGGAACATCGGGATAGGAAAAATTACCGAGAACACAGGGATAGGAAATTTACCATAAAGACACCGGGAATACCGGAATATAAAAATTACCAAAAACACCGAGATAGGAAAATTACCGGGAACGCCGGGATTAGAAAAATTACTGGGACCACTGGGATTAGGAAATAACTGAGAACACCGGGATAAGAAAGAGACGCCTGGGGTTCCGGGAGGAATTGTAATATTGCTAATTTACAAAATTATAAATGTATATTAAGAAAACTTTTAAAAAATAAATTTATACACCCCACCCGTGCAAGGCCGGGTATAACAGCTAGTATTAAATAAATTTTTATGAATAAATAAGTTATTTAGGGTTTCGGTTCAATTTCGTTAACGTTCCCGCTAAAAATCGTCATGCTCTTTTGAACGCCATATATTCAAATTTCGAAAAGTTTTTCAGATTTTTAATGATAAACTGTACAGTTTATTGGTCGAATTAAACATTTTAATCAGTTATTTTGAAATTATTTAGCAGGTTTTCTACTTTTTGGTGTCCAAAAGAGCATCGTGGTATTTCGCGGGAACGTTAACGGAATTGAACCAAAGTTTCAAGAATGATAAAATATCCGTGCCATCCTATAAAGTTATATTTGATGCAATACGGAGTTTTTTTTAATATTTTCTTTGTTTATTTCTATGCAAAGTAGGCATTGTGATAAATTCTCTACCATCGATATCATTATAGTATTTATTTAAAATTAGATTCATTTTTCATTTATTTAAATGTGAGCAATGATGATCAATCCTCTATTTACACTGAAATAGTATCCATCATCACAAGGCAATAATGATGTAATAATTCCAGGTATACAATATTAATATCACATTCCCTCCTTGAGGTAAGTAAATTTATCTCTTACCCTAAAAATTAACAATGGTATGTAGAAAAACTTGATTTAATGATAAAAACACAAAATTTTCGGTTCAATTCCGTTAAAAGTCCTGCTAAATATCACCAAGTTTTTTGAACTCCATATACTTATTCAAATATCGACAAATTTTCCTGATATTTATTGATAAACTGAACAGTTATTGATCTAACCGAACTAAACATTTTAATCGATGAGTTTGAAATTATTTAGCAATATTTCTACTTTTTGGTGATCAAAAGATCATGGCGGTATTTAGCGGGAGCTTTAACGGAATGGGACCAAATTTTCTTAGTCATGTTAAAGAGAATTATGACAAAGAAGTTTGAAAATAATTAAATTTAAAAAAAAACATTTCTTTCCGTTACTAAAAAAATGAAGAAATTTGAATCCTGCATGGTTTGTCTTGAAAAAAAGATAATTAATTAGTTATTTATGTTAAGAATATCTTTATGTACTGTAAGGAATCTTTTTGTAGCAACTCCAAGAAAATTACCCATGACATAGTGTGTTTCTCAGTGCATGATCAAAGATTTCTTAAGCGATCTCCCGTTTATTGCTTAACAATCTCTTAAGAGATGAACTGATAAAAATTATCAATGAAATGTTTCATTTTTTAAAAATAAAGCAACACGACCCGACCACGTTTCTCGCATCTCTTAATAATCCGTTCTCATATCTCCCCACTATCTCCAACCACGTTTCACCAGTCTTTCACCCTTCTGCATTTATTTATGCAAAGCAGGCCAAGAACCCATAAACAAATAACAACACTTCGACTCCACACCACCACGAGCTCGGTGTCTCGGACGTTTCGCCGACACGGAGATTTCCTACCCCCCTGATCTCCTGCTGATTTCCTGTTCACGCCTCCTTGTAGGGATTTTGTCGGCGAAACATCCTAATCGAATGCTGTGGAATCGATACTAAATCACCAAATCGAATGCATTGGAATCGATGCCAAGGAATCAAAAGTGAAGGAAGAATCGATTCCCAAGAATCCTGAAATGGAATCCTACTAAACAGTTTTTTTTTCGATGCGGATAACTGGCTAAATACAAATACTGCATTTTTTGATTTTAAAGGGAAAAAAATACCTTTTTTCCAAAAAATAATTAAGTGAAACAATAAAAACATCGCTCAAACCCACAAAATAACTCTAAAAGAAGTCATCCAAACGGGTTAGCCTTAGAAATTACATAAATAATGTCCCACTAAAATTATAAGAAATCAAACACACACACAGTTACACATTTGTATAATAAATAATTGGTTAATGAGGCATTAAAATAACATCAGTAGAAATTACAGTTGGGGGCAATAGTTAATACGATTTAAATTTTATCACCACGTAGAACTTTATCGTTTCAGAATAACTTGGTAGATTTTCTTAAAAAGCATAAAATAGATCAAAATGGAAGGAGCCATCAAATCAGTAGATGCTGCGAGATGTAATCAATATTTCATCTGCAGTATTATTTCAGAAATGTTCAGTACAAGCCACAATTATCTATCTATTATTTAGAACTCAGTTCTGTATTTTTTCTAACCTCTTAAGAGAAGAAACCACCATCCCCTTCTAACACTTTTACCTTGTAAACTTAAAAACTCTTCTTAAATTTCCAAAACATTGTGAGTTCCCTAATTTCTAAGAAGGTTATTTTTACTTTATATTAACTATTCTTTTGTCAACAATCTTCAGTTTCGTTATGAACATTAAAGGAAAATAGTACTAAAAAATGTGAGCCAATATTTTTGCGTTGCATTTCAAAGTGAGGAAATCTTTAAGTGAAATTCATCTAATCGTAATTGAAATATAAATGTTCCAGGGTTGAAATAAGCTTGAGTTGCCTAATTGAAATTTATTTTTGTAAAAACTCCCACCCTAATTCGCTTTCTTCTACATGATAAGCCTGAATTTTTATTATTATATCGTAAAGTAATTTGGAAAGCTTTTTCTAGAAATTCTGATTGCTATGCAGATTCTAACGTTATCCAGGAAGAGCTTGGGGTCTGAAATTTTAGTATGTTTACCTGCTTCAAATTCTATTTTAAAAGATATATGACTCTAAGAGGTGGTATCCAAATTCGGAGGTTTTGCGTCCATGTTCTGGTTCAATTTTTCAATTTTTAACGACCCTAGCACCTTTTCCCAAAAACCTTTTCCCTTCTGTCCTTTTCCCACCTTTTCCCTTCTGTCTACATGATTCTTAAAGATCTCAAAAAGTTCTTTAAGAATATGGTTACTACTAAGTTCTCTAACAATTATTTAGGAAGAGATCCGTAAAAAAACTGATTTTTAAGTAAATTTTCTAGATTGCAAAATTTTTACACCACCTAAACTTACAGTTTGAAATCCCTTTTTTAAAATTCTTTCAGAAAATATAAACCACTAAGCTGTGTTTCTAATTGATTAATTGATTCAGCGTCTAAGTTGGCACGTGTGTAGGCTTAATTCTTAAATAAATCGATTTATTTTTTTATAATGGTTTAAAAGGTGATTGATTCTTAAAATATACATCGAGATGCACGTCATATCCAATTTTCACGAGTATATCTTTATAATTTAGTAAGTTATTTGACTTATTAAAAATATATAGGATCGTTTAAAAACACAAGTCCACTTTTTGCTTAATAAATCGATAAATATTACTTTAAATTTTTTTTTTGATTTTACTTATGAGTAAAGGACCGTTATGGCAAAGTTTTTCCAGAATAACGGGTTCCTCTGGTGATTATGACATAATTGAGAATTTTTAAAAACAGAATGGAGATTATTGGTCCTCAACGCGAATGAGTAAGGAATACTTCCCAGATTTTGAGTTCTCAGTTTGTTTACTTTTAAAGTTACATTTTAATGCTTAACATATTTAGAAAGCTTATAAAATTTAATACAGGAATTGGAAGTTTTAAGGGAAATATATACATATTGCGTTTGTAATATAGTTCAAATAATTTTCGTTATACTTGAAATTTCCCCCCAAATATTGAGAGACCGTTCAAAAAGTAGCTAAAAAATCTTATGTTTTTGATATAACATAAGGGTGTGTTGCTGGTGTGTTGCAGAAGGGCTTCGCCAGTCCAAATCTGGAAATAGTGAAATAAAGGAGCCACTTTTATGTTTATGCTACAACAATGGATTTTAAACTGCAACAATGGAGAATATGCCTACAACAATTAATGTTACATCTTCTCTTATTATATTTACAACAATGTGGGTTCGCCAAGAAGTTAGGTATGAAATATGGGTTTTTAAGCATAAAATTGACCAAAAAAGTTGTTAGGATGCTTCGATTTTAAATTATTTTTATATTCAGAAACCTTCCCGGGAGCGAGTAGAGTAACGTGGTATAGTTTAAATGTTAATGTAGGTTCAAAAAGTTTAAAACTATAAAGGACATACATACAAACATTGATTTTTATATATACAGATTCAAGTTTATTACTGTATTTATTATGTATATGGCCTAATTGAAATTGGACCCAGAAAATTTTATAGATTGTGTGAATTTACACCATGAACAACATATTAAAATTTCAAGGTCCTAGCTCTATGGGAAGTCCATTAATTAGCCTAACTACATGCACATCCGGTGTATTTTAAAACTTGAAAAATTCCAATTCAAAAACCTGCAAACCGATTTCGATGAAATTTTAGTATGTTGTGCAACTCAAAGAGACGCTTCGAACGGCGTTCGCACTAATGTGCAAGTGAAATTTTCCCGACCCTTTTTCTGTATTGAACGGTTTTTAATTTATATACGACCCCTTAATTGTCCACGGACCCTGAATATTTAATAGATTAACTGTCTGTTATTACACATATTAAAATTTCAAGTATGTAAGGAAGAAACAGCAAACAGCGGTTTGAAGACTGACACGTGTCGTCGTCCAACGACAGAATTCCTTTGTCTTTGTATGAAGGAATGCGTTGCTCTCTTTCAGTCTTTCTGAAATTTTAGTATGTTGTAGGGGCCCATTGCCCATTACACGAACGTGGGGACTTATCGCATTAAGATATCCGATAATTATTTCGGGAGTAATTAAGGAATTACTAATTAACGGTTTTCACTATTTATTCGGCTCCGTAATTATTCCTCGACACTTAAATTTTAATAGATTATGGAGAATAATTTTATGTAACACATATTAAAATTTCAAGTTACATGATTATAAATTTTAATTAATTTTCCTACTGCTTGTTTAAATGTTTGTAAAGGATAAATAGCAAAGTAATCATATACGAATTATTATTAAATGAAGTAGTATATTAATAAGTAATTATGTGAAAAGCAGTTAATATATAAACTTAAAAAATAGGACTCTTGTTTTGTCATCGGATCTCGGGAAATAGAAGCCGATGGACCCCCTCTACTTAAAATAAAGGAAAATGAGATGCCCTCGAAAAAATTTAAAATATTTCATAAATTTATAGTCAGAGTAATCCACAAGTATAAAAATCTCTTTTTCTAAAACAAGAAATGTTTATGTAAATGGAAAAGGCGGAATAGAAAATCTTTATTAATTCCACCAGATTACCACCACGTTTGGATTAGATGAATATTCTGATCCAGCACCATAAAAAGACTAGATTCTTGATCCACGTGTGTTTGTTAGGCCGTGTTTGAACTGGTTTGAACTTGTTTGAAGATTGTCTAGGGAGTGCTGCTTTGCTTGCATGGCGATATTGCATTCGATTCTACACCGGAATCGATTTCTTACACCGATTCGAAAAAAAAGAAAGATGAGGGAACGTGAGGGGGAAATGTCGGCGAACAGGGGTGATAGTAGAGGGAATTTTTCAACTAGTGGGGGTAGGAAATCTCCGTGTCGGCGAAACGACCGTAGCACCACGAGCTCACGAGCTCTGATGCAAACTTTTCGCGTGATAAAAAAGATTTAGAGCGAACACAGCCAACCGCTGGATGATGGGCGATAAAGGACTATAACTCAACACAGCGCACACAGGTGATATCGCTCAGTATCAACTAGGTACAATTGCAAGGGAAAAGCGAAATCGTCGAACACTTTTTTGTGACACAGTTTCTTTCTAGCAGTAGTGGATTACCTAGTTTCGCAAACGTTAAAGCGCTTCGATTATTCCAATAATGATTTCTTTAACACTTCCGGGATGAGTTGAGTTATTCGGTTGCTTCTGGTTTATTGTTGCTGAGTTTCGACATCGATATGTGGTGGTAACTACGAAGGAGTTAGTTATGGTCCTCGAACAGGTTCGACGAAGTTTGCAAGTTCAGGAAACGATATTACGTCGCTTCGAGCTATCAGCCACGAATTTAAATGTGATTGGATAACAAGCTTGGGGTGGAGAAATGTGTGATTGGTTGATTCATTTGGTTAGGACATGAAATGACTTCAAAACACTGAAAAGTTAATGCTATTATGCAAACATTTGAAGCGTTAAGCTAATAGCACATGTTTATAAAAAGGTCCTAAAAACAACTTAAATGAAAGTATGTAAGGAAAAGAAATATTACATTAAAAACCACTTCCTTGATTTTTTTACTGTGTGAAGATTTAAAATACGGTAATAACCAAACTTAGAGTAAAGAAATAAGTTTAAAAAAAATAACCTACTCATATTTCCTTTTATATGAAGTAAACCGATTTCATCCTGAAATTAAATAAAAATATATATTCACATAAATTCAATTCACATACAAAGAATGCTTTAAACAAATAGAAAAAATAATAATCATCAACAAAAATTAAAAATACAATAATTAAAATTAATATAGAAAAACACTTACGGTGCTATCCTACACCTGGAGGCTTTTTTTAAATATTTAAAAAAATTATTTAAAAGTAGCATTATATGATTAAATACATCTAGAAACTCGGATAAATGTAAAATTTAAACCAAAATTTAAAAAATATATATTATTTTTTAACCCATTTGTGCATAAAATTAGCCAAAATAGGCTATTACGCAAAACATCAAATATCCACTTTGAATGAAGATATCGTCAATCTGTAAATTTTATGACATGGATTAAAACCTTTTTTAGGAGTTGGACCACTTTCAAAAGTGTCACTGAGTTTATAATATTAGAGCATTGTTTTAAACTAATAGTCAGGGTGCCAACTTGAAAAGTGTGCATTGGAATGTGTATGGAATTTTATGACGGTTTCTTGTAGAGTTGATGGTGTAGATTTCAGAACCGATTGATGCCACTCTGCAAATATTGAGCATTTTTTATAAATCAAGATGGCGTCCAAAATGGCTTCCATTGAAATCAATACTTTTGAAAATAAAAATATAGCATGCAATACATCATATATGGTATTTTTTGGGTCAAAGAAACGATATATAACGTTATTTTTACTTTAATTAAGTTTGGAATAGGTTTTTTAATAAAACAAACATATTTCGTTGAAAAAGCTGGATTTTTAACACTGTGTTTTAATGTCTATATTTTGCTTATAAATTCATATTCTGCATTAATTTAAAATAAATTGGGTTTAGAATAATTACAAATTATAGTAAAACCTAAAGGAGTAATTAAGTAATAAAAGAAAATAACACACTGCTTTTATTTCATTCAGAATGTACCATCTGGAGGAAATGTTCTGATTAGATAAATTTAGCTATAAAAACAATTAAAATATTTAATTTGTTTTAGAAAAAATAATTGTCTGGTAAAGGATTACATAAATTTGGCCGCATAGAGAGCGACATAACCAAGGGGGCATCCATAAATTACGAGTCAAAAGAGAGGCGAGAGGGTCTAGCAAAATATCACCAATTCTCATGGAGTAAATTAAAATCTCATGTCAACTTATGGTACAGAAAATATACACCTTTTTGATTATATATTTAACACAAGTTTAGGAAAAATGTGCAGATTAATCAAAACAGGCAATTATTAACCAGCAGTCAATCCGTGTTAATTACCTACGAGTTTAGACCAGATTTTTTATTTCAATAAGTAATTGTATTAAAATATGTCCTTCCTTCCTCAATGGCCAGACAGCCCAGGGTGGACCCTTGCCTTCCTCATAAGAATTCCAAGCTCTTCTATCCCTGGCCATGGACTTCCAGTTATTAACTCTAAAACTCCCATGTCTGTCTCCAAACAGTCGAGCCACCTAAGTTTAGGTCTTCCTCTTTTTCAGGTGCCAAATGGTCTGGCCGAGAAAATCTTTTTTGTTACACGATTTTCATCCATTCTGCTTAGGTGTCCTGCCCATTTAATTCTCTGAATACTAATATATTTTACAATATCTAGAGTTCAGTGTTGGTTCTTCTTCTCCAGATATTGTTACATTTTATGCCGCCAAAAATGCTTCTTAAAATTTATCTTTCAAAAATAGAAATGATATCTTTAGCTTTTTCTGTCATTGTCCAGGTTTCAGCAGAGTATGTAAGAACGGGTCTATTAAAATATGTATCACATAAATAAACAAACAACAAATATTAATATCAAAGAAACTAATTTTTTAAAGGGGGTGGGGGCAAGGGGAGTAGGGTCCACCATAATCTCACCAAAACGGAGGGAGCAAGCGGTCCAAAATTTGGAAAAAACCACCTAAAATTTATGGACGTCCTCCAAAGTAATTAAAGAGAGCACTTCATTATTATCATCTTCGTATAGAGTAGAATACGTGGCAAATATGACGGAAGCCAATATGACGGAAAAAATATGACAAGCCCAGTTTTCACGCACCTTCTCTTCAGACCCTTCCAATAACAATATATGAGTGTTTCGCACTGAATGTTAAGCTGGCTCACTTTCAAGCCATAATAAGGCTGTCAGTTAGTCGTCATCCTAAACCAACTATAGATCCAACACTATTTGGTTGAAAGAAAAATGAAGAGAAGGAGATTATACCGATTCCAATACCTGAAATGTAGACTGAATACTAGAAGTGTCTAAGTGCTCTCTCTGCAAAACTGAGGCCTCCTGTTCAACTATTATTGGATATGGCTATCATTCCAGTAACATTTCCTACCATGGGCGTAGCCAGGGTTCCACTTAGGGGGGCAAGCAGAGTCGACTTTTTTTATGTTTATGGAGAACAATTTTAAAACCCCGTGAGAGAGGGCCGTAGCCACAGTATTGTTTCGAAAGGTTTTTTGAACTTAAATGAGATTAATGTAAAAGTTTTGTGGGCAGTGTAAAACCAATGAGGTCTCTTTCATCCATATTAATAGGTTTAATGTAGTTTTTCAACACTTTTTTAGGTATAATTTGCATCCAAAAAAATTCCTATAAGAAAGGTTTTTAGTAATAAAGGTTCAAGTTTCAAAGGGGGGGTCTGGGGGTTCTCCCCCAGAAAATTTGTGGAAATTTGACCCTAATAACAGGGTTTTAAACTGTTTTTTAGTACACGTAAACCCAAATTTACCCCGTGTGGTGACCGGGGTACCCCGACGATGACCAAGGGGTAAGAATAGTCCCAATGTACCCATGCATGTCGTAAGAGGCGTACTAAAATGGGTTGGGCGTGGGGCCAACAACCCCACCCCGTAAAAACTCCCACTGTTAAGAAACCTAAAGAATATGAAACCGGACCGCTCTCTCGGAGACGACCTGGAAAACGTTTGAAGGATTTGAGATTTGGATGCTGGAACGTTCTGTCATTATAACAAATTGGAAAACGGTCGCCAAACAGAGATCGAGATGGAGAAATGTTCTTGGGAAAGCCTTGGCCCACCCTGGGCTGTCGTGCTAGAGAAGAAGAAGAAACCCAAATTTGGACAAAATTTTTAGGTAGAATTTTGATTTTAATGAACTCATTATAAAAAAGTTGGAGGAATAAAGGTTTAAATACTAAAAGGGTGCCTCACTGCCCCTAAGAATAGTTGCAAACTGCTTTTTGGTACACGTAAACCCAAATTTGGACAAAAATTTTTTGGTAGAATTTTAATATTAATGAACTTATTATAAAAGAGTGTTAATAATAAATGTTTTAATACTAAAGGGGGGCCTGGGGGCCCTCCCCCAGAAAAATTTTGAAAATTTGACCCTAAAAAACTGGGTTTTAACGTAACTAAATGTAAAGTAAAAGTAAATTACTCAGGACTTAGGGGGGGGGCAGCTGCCCCTCCCTGCCCCCCTGGCTACGCCCATGTTTCCTACAGCTTCATATGTTATTGTTACAAAGAAAAGGGGAAATGTTGCAAGCTTCACACAAAACTTTCAGAGATTTTGAATGAAAGTGAGAAGTTTTTCCTGATACTACAGATTACTTTTAGATTATTTAAATTTGAATTGAAACTTTGATTTAGGTAGCTGAAATTGTTGAAATAACGAAAGGAATTTGCTTGAAATAATTGCTATTAAATGTTACTTAAGTATCAAAGTCAAAGCATAGTATTAAATCTTGAATTATATCCATGGTTTCTTTGAAAATTTATGAAAACTGAACAAATAGTTAAAATTAAAACAGGAAATTATTTATCATACGTAATTTGTTAACTGGATCATAATATTTTTAGAAAAAAAATCAGCTCCTCCAATACCAAATAAACAAGGATCTTTTGTAACCAAATTACGGTTCCATCATAATTATTTTCAAAATAAAGGTGGAGAGATAACATAAGTTTCGATATTAAATCATCATTAACTTAGCAGACAATTTCCAGGTTGTACTGGATAGTTGAGGTGAAACAAGCGAGCTCTGCGAAGCGATCTACAAAGAACTGCGAAGCAGTTCCGGGGGTTGGTGAGCAATAGCGGGCAAGGGGGCAGAGCCCCCTAGTCATTATAAAAAAAATGTAATTACTTTTCATACACAGAAGTGGTCCCTCGTCCACCTCCTATATTAAACCTATTTAAATATTGGTACAAAATTTCAAGTCATTTGAACCATCACTTTTTGAGTTATGAGAATCTGCGGTAGAAAATATGTTAAAAATGTGATTTTGAGAAAAAGGCAGAAACAAAATAAAAAATTCAACCTTACCCATAAATCCAAATAATAATAATGGTTTATAGGCCACATAATAATATGGTTTCAGAAAGCTAGAAAACATACTTTAATCTTAAATTTAACACCAGATTTGAAATATCGATATTTTGAATCAAAATGCAGGTATTAGGGGTAAGATTTATTAGACCAAACTAATCTTAAATTAGATTCATATGAAGATATGATACATTTTCCTTAACTATTTTTCTTTCATTTTTCATTTTCGTTTTTTAAAACAACTTAAAGAATTCAGGTTTATGTTAAAAAGTATTACACTTATACACAAGCTAAAGATCAGGAAACTATGAAATAAAAATCCCACTCTAAGCAATGATAGTACATAATACGAGAAAGAAAAAGGCATAAATATTAATATTTTGCACAATTAGAAGAAAAAAATAAAAATTTCCGAAACTTTAATCAAACTTAATAATCCTCTTACAAAATATTTTTAGCGTTAATTTTTAACCCTGCTAGTGAGCTAGGGTCATCCATAGCAAAGTTTAAAATTCATTTCACAAAAAAGTTAAAATCTCTCTATTCTAAAAAAAAGAGTTTGGTAAACGGTTTCCAGAGAAAGGCTTTTTAATTACTGAACTGAATGACACATATGTGGTATCAAAATGTCCGGATTCTTTCCGGATTTCCGAGTATATAGGCCCTTCGATTTTTCAAAAAAATTCTCAATTTTAAAATATTTCCATTTTTTTAGATAACGGATAAGGTCGCAGTTACAAAGCAAGTACTGTCAATCAAATTATTATGCATCCAATCATAACGACCGATTGACGCTATATTTTAAGATGAAACATGTTTTTTCACCTTTTAAAAAGTATTTTCATGATGAAATATCACTCAAAGACAGATAAAAAGACATTCTAAAAACTTACATGTACACCATTTTATACTAAAATTTCACACTTTTTGTCCAATATTTATAATTTTTAGTCTGATTTTAGGCTGAGCGCGCACTAGAGACTTTTGTCTCGGAGACAAAGACAAAATTGCTTCCCTGGCTATTGCAAGAATCTAGAGTGCGCGCACATGGCGACAAGACCAAGATCACTAGGCCAAGAATTTCCTCATAGAAATGCATTGCTCTCGAGTGACTAGTGTTTTAAGTCGCCGAGACAGAAGTCTCCAGTGCGCGCTCAGCCTTATCCTTGGATTTTATCGAAATTATTTGTAAACATAGAGTGATATTTTGTCTCTTATTATTTTCAATTGCTTAAACGGTATTGTTTAACAAGTCTGGGTTTAAACAAAAATATGAATGATAAACACTAGGCATATTATACTAACGAGTTATTTTAAAATAATGGTTTTTATTGGTCCGAATATTGATAAACAATTAGAATTAGTTATTTTTATAATCATAGATTAAAAATAATTAAGATGAATATATTTAAAAAAACATTTAGTTTAAATTTTTGATAATTTCGAGTTAATATGTATTCAAACTTTTAAGGAAGATTTTTTTATGGAGGGGATTTTGTGACGTATTTTTGAAAGTTGGTTGACGTTTTTTCTGTAAATTGTTTAATTGTTTTATAAAGTGTATTAAGTTCAGCACGTTGGAATATGTGGGAATTGGGAAGCAATTCCAAAAGGTCCTGCGTCAGCAGTTTACGGGGGTTGGTGAGCGATAGCGAGCAGGGGGCGGTTGCTCCCTAGTGGTGAAAAAAAAAGCTTTAGCAAATTGCTACAATAGCCAATTGGTTGGATACGGCAGATTTTATACAGGAAAATTTAATTAATAAACTGGGATAGAACAAACTCAATAAAAAAATTCTTTAAAATTGTTTCATGAAATTAACACAAATTCAGGTATTTATAATGTCTATAGTTTTCTTTCGCATTTTTGTGCAAATAATAATTTTGCATCCTGGTGTTTTCTTTCGCATTTTGAGAGAAAAAACACCATAACTGAACCCTAAAGGTTTTTTTCTCATTTGCTTTTCTTTCCTTTTTAAACTTCTCAAAATCAAACATTTTTTCAAATGTGTTCGAGGTACTCCTCTGTAAAAAAATTACTGAAAATATTGCGCAATTGCATTCTATAGGCGCAATAGGAAAACTAAAAGGTAAAACTGGAGAAATATTCTAAATTAGAAAGATAATTTATTCCAATTGCTTAAAACCAATCGGCATAAATTATCTCTGCATTACTAAAATAACAAACCATGAATAAATCGTATGACATTAAGAAAGTCCAAACCATTCTATCAATTGAACCAAAGTATTTCAATCACTCCAAATTTCATTTTGTCCTCATCAGCGAGGAAGGATTTTAAACAATTTTGACATCGGAGGAAGGCCGAAGGTATTTCACAGCAACGGCGCCTCGTTCTTTTGTAACTAACTACCCCACACTCTTTTGTGTTAAGCCTTGATAGAATGTCGTTAAGAGCTGTTGGGAAACAACTTTCTTAATGGAATTATGATTTAAATATTTAAAGGCTGAGTTCTCTCTTTTGTGAGTTATCCACTTAGCAAATCGTTTGGTATTGAGGGAAGACTGAATGCGGCGTAACTGTGAAGTAACCGGAATTGTTCGATTATCTTATAAAAGATGGTTGAAATAGTTCTGAGGCAAGCAATTTGCGTTGATGAATTTTCGATACGAATTCGTAGAATGTTACATTCGAGACTCAGCTTTACATGGAGAATAAAATTATTTGTGAAATACGAATTCATAATTGAATATACAGCTGTATATGGCATGAATACTTTTAAAGAAACATATTTATCCGCTCAAATTTTGAGACATTCGAAGGGAAATTTTACTGTTCTTTTCTTACAAAATTTTTTGGGAAGATTTTAAACTCCTTGTCCCATATCCGAGAGTTTAAACTTACATAAGTAGCATACCTTTCTACTTCTAAGTAAAACTATATTTAGTTTTTTTTAATAAAAATAATTTGCATAAACGAACTGGAAAATTAATTAGTTCGGATATTTTTATTCGAAAGAAAAAGTAAGAAACTCGGAATACTTTTAGAAGATTTTTTTTACTTTTGAGCTATTTGAGTTCATAAAAGCAACCGAATTTTTCTCTTGAAAACATGATATTTTACTTAAAATGATATAAATATGTAAAACTTCGATTCTATTTTCATCAAATTTCCATCTTATACAACAAAAATATTTTTTTATAGTTTATAGTTATAATACAAATTTTGATATAAAGATACCTACTCATTTATGTTTCATCTATTCCATTTATATTACTGTAAATGGAGAATATGATCACCATAAAATGGTCCATACCAAAACCAATCAAAAACAAACTAATTGTAAATATATACTTAACAAAATTACAATTAAAGTTGGTCCCAGAATTTATTTAAATATATTTTTGAAAAGAAAAGGTTTTGTAAGGATAGTGGGCTGGGGTGACAGTTAAGTCGACAGGAATTTTAAGTGGTTTTCAAAATTTTAGTTCGTGAGCCAAAAATTATCATATGGAAGTATGAAACGCCTACAGTATGGTTGTTAAGTCGTGAAAACGTGAATGTTTGTACAAAAAAAAGGCTTGCATAAACGAAATTTTCAAAAATGCAAATTTCAACCAGAAGCAGGCAAGAAGCCGGAGCTGTCGACCCCCGAGGAATGCAGTACTTCCCCTCTCCCTTTCACCGGGTGAGTGAAAAATACGAAACAAACAACACAGCAAACGACTATTTGACCCTCCACGCGCGTTTACGTGCACGAACTTTGCCCTCTGACCCCCGACGGGCAGACACCACAGGTAGACTAGACGTGCGGTGAATGCCCTGAGAAGGTTTCGGAGAAATATGCGCGATTACCCGGGGGTTCAGAGAGCTGTCCCCCGACGTAGCTGGAAAATGTCTTGAATGAATGAGTGAAAAATTACGGAGAGAGGGGGCATTTCCGTTTGAGTGTAACTTGAGTGATACCTACTAATTAGTGTGAGTGTAACATTTCTGTGAAGCAGCAAGTAGTTGAATGACATTAATTCCTTTCACTGTGTATGACTTATTTCAATAGAAATTAAAAAAATGGGATATACCTACTGATTTTTACTTTCTATTTGATATCAAAACAATGACTGCGATTTCTTTTTCAATTTTGTTCAAAAGAAATTTATTGACTTTGTGTCTGGGGAGGAATTAAAGCAATTTATAAGAAAAAATATGTAATAGGAATCTGATAAAAAAACACAAAAATCTTAGCACTACTTCCCAAATAAAACAAAAAGGAACTTCCACCCAGAAAAAAAACAAGAAGTGTAAGATAATATGAGTCAACCAGTCAATACTTTCAAAGGAAAGGATTTAATCAATGCCGCTTTCATACAAGTGTATCGTGCCGAAGACAGAAGTGACGTCATGCGCCAAACCATGAACCCTTCTGCGCATTTTAGTTTTCAATTTTAAAAAATTAACTAATGATCAGATTTCGAAAAGATATTTAATTATTTTTTTAAGGAAGCTATATCAAAATACTATATTAAATTTGAAAAATCGTTGTATTCCCCATTCATAAGTTAATACTGTTTCATGCTACTCGTCGTCATAAAACGATCTAGGTACATCCTCAAAAAAGTCGACCCAACTCAAAACGCAAAAAAAATCCAATCAAAACACCAACGCTTCCCAAAATAAAACAGAAAGAAACACTTCCACCCAAAACAGAACGAGCAAAAAGAAGCGCAAGATGAAGATAACTCCTGCCGGGAGGAAGAGGATGCTTCGTTCGAACACAGAAAAGAAGAGCATCAGCAAACGATAAAAACGCGACAGAGCGGAAGAAGACGAGAGAGCTTCCTCGCACCTTCTTCCTTTCCGTTCGGTTATTTTTGGGCATCGGCGTCGTTTTTAGAGGCACTTCCGCCGGGAAAAAGGATTGTCGAGGAGGAGGCCGATCACCCCTTTCTTCCCGTCGTCCTCGTAAACAAAACACACATTTGGATATGCGAGCGAAACTCGAGAACTGTTGACGTTGAGTCTTGGTGAGGTTGAAGAACATAGGCGGTATGCGCGCGTTCGTGATACCTTTGTTTATCTATCTGCCATACGGTCCTCAAAAGGCTTTCAACCTATAGATTTGTGTGGGTTGAAGGCAAGGATCACAATTTATTGATGTTGACGAAGCGGATGAAATTGTGAAAGCTAAAAGATTAGTTGAAAAAGTAGACTCCTCTCAGAGTGATCACTTTAGTCCAAGAGTAGAATGATAACAATATCCTATTGATAATAAGCGATTTGATACAAGAAAGTTTCAAACAGTGTAACTTCAGAGTGTTTACATTAAAATCCGGGTCCAATTCTGTTAATGTTCCAGCTAAATATCTCAATGCTCTTTTGGATACCAAAAAGTAGAAATATTGCTAAATAATTTCAAACTCACGAATAAAAATGTTTAGTTAGATCAATAACTGCTTAGTTTATCAATAAAATCTGAAAAATTTGTCGATATTTTATTCAAAATTTTAAATCAGCAGTCATATCCTAATAATTTTAGATTACTCAAATTATTGCCTCTTCGTCACAACGCTTTTTCCGTATTATACTATATCTTATCGTATTTAAATTTTTTGTAAGCATTTCTTTTACCTCGCACCAAAATTATACAATAGTTTACCTTTAAATCTAACCTCCATTAATAAATATTCAGAGTTCAAAAGAAATTTATTTGAGTTATTAATTAATATCGACGACCTGGATTTATATTTTCCACTTCAATGAAGCATATTTAGTGAATGGTTTACCAGCTTGCTTCCATCATTATTTAATTATTTAGCTATTGTTTTTATACAGTTTTATGTTTGTGTTGTTGTAATTTGTAATATGTCATTTGTTTATATAATTTCTTTTTCGCCTGTACGGGAAGTTTCTTCCCTTGGCGAATCACATTATATCTGACTTTTCTGTGTTTGTTCTCTATGTGTTATAAAGTTCTAAAGTTCAAAAAAATTTAAATGTAAAAAACAGCTCGGTGATATTGAGCGGGAACTTTAACGGAATTGAACCAAAATCCGAATTATGTAATCGTAAACGAAGTATTTAAAACGATTACCTAGTACTCTATATGTATTTTGCAACTTTTACATTCTGAAATAAAAATAGAGTGGAACATATAACACTAATAAATTAATAACTCTTTTTGTATGATTATGTATGAAAATTGACCTTCAAACGGTAAAAAGGAATTAACAGTAGATTTTACCAGATTTTGATAATATTAAGAGAAATATCGATTGCATAAAACGATACACTTTGCGTTAAGTTAAATAGGAGTGCTCGGGACCGGTAAATTTTGATAACATTATCCGATTGATAACATTAACCGTGATCGCAATAAGCGGAGTCGCCTGTAATAATAATAAAAATATCTATTGACAAATGTAAAAAATAAAAATGAATAGAGTGGGTTGGGGTAAATTGGGTCATGGGGTAAAATGGGTCAGTTTTAATTAACTCGATATAAATCTAATTTAAATTAATTATTTTCACCCATTTTTTTGTATTATAATCTTTTATCTGTTGGCAACATTTTCCTACTGTCAAAAATTTAGATTAATGAATTTGAGAACTGAAAAATATTTAATTTGAACGGTAAATGGTGTTGTCGAAAAATCAGGGTTTACCAACTTCCAAATATCTATATATTGTAATAAATTAAAGCAGAATTTTTTAATATTTTTCCATAAAAGAAAGTCTGAGAGACATTTCAAGTCAATCAGCTTTGAAAAATATAAAATATTTTATCTTCTATAACAATATTTCGTACTTGGGGTAAAATGGGTCATAGTTAGGAGGCCTTCTGTATTAAGTAAAAACAATGTTTTTAACTTATTTCCTTCAAATATACATTGAACTGTCAAACAAGTTTATTTTTTCTCCAAATGAAGTATTTTAATTGCTACATTTGAACAATGTTCATTAACTTCGGACTTAAACAATTTCAATAAAGTACAACTTAAAACAAATTTTTTCAGATAAAAACGGCTTAGAGCCAATTGCCTTTTTTTTATTTTCATGTATATTATTTAGTAATAAATATATTTTTGACATCTTTTTGCAATGAGACCCATTTTACCCCACGGTGGGGTAAAATAGGTCATTATTTTGATGATAAGTTTAACCGACTTATAAGTAACTAAATAATATTTGATAAAATTAGATTAAAATGTTCTGAAGGATTGTAATGTCAAGATCCAATTGAAAGAAATCATTAAAAAGTAATAGTTTTGATGAAATAAAACTTAGAATGTGAAAGTACCCAAAATTGACCCATTTTACCCCAACCCACCCTACAAATAAATAAACATGATACGTCAAGGAGAAACAAAAATCCCGTTCTCCCACTATAGAAATTAATAGATTTTAAATTCAAAGGAATCAATTCAATAGAAAGAAGAAAAACTACACAAACACACATAAAAACGGCTGGCAAGAAGCTGAATAACATAAAATACATAAAATCAATTTTAAAAAGATAAACAAAATTGGATAACTAATGTAGTTATTGGCAAAGTCTGGTCTCTGTAAATACTGTCGCTTCATATAGATCTTAAAAACTAAAGGTCTATGTCGTCTAAATTTTTAATGAAATGAAAAAGTTCGCTTTTAAATGTCAAATGCTTCTCAATATTTTGTAGGGTTTTTTTTATTTTACGAAATTTCTTTTGAATTCCTTCGAGAGATTGCTGAAAATACTTTTCAAACAGATGAAATGAGAAGAAATTTATAAATTCAGTACCTATTTATAACTTTACTGATGTGAATGTAAAGAGAATAAATATTAAAATTACAGACATTATGACTGTAAATACTTTAGAAAACTATACAGATTTGAATAACTCTATACAAATATCAGAAACAACTTTCTCTCAAAATAGAATGGTACCATATTGAATGCGATAAATTTTATTTTGTATTTGTCTTTTCAAATGCTTAATTCATTTAATATTCAAAAGTTTCATCAGTATTAATAATAAATTCAAAATTTGTATCCTTTTAAAGCAGAAATGTTTCATACTTAAAGGCTATAATAATTCTACCGTTTTTCCTCTCATGAAAATTGCGACAGATATTCAAGTAATATTTTTGGTCATTACATCCAAACACGCATGCAAATTTCAACATTCTAAAAGCATTGCATCAAAGTTGCATAACACGAATATAAGGGTATTTATTGCCAAATATGCAGCGATTGAAATTGTAAACATTATAATGCAGGGCATGAAGAAAAAAGAATATGAAATTCGGAATCTAGACAAATTTTCGAAATATTTCTACAAAGTGTAAATAATTCATTTAAAAATTTTCACAAGAATGTTACATCGTATAAACCTTTAAAAATAACGTGTCGATTTTTTTCTAAGGTCTGTTTAAATATTATACAAGGCTAAGGAAAGTTTGCAACCTGCTTATTTTTAATGAGAAGGGAAACATGGTGTTGATACTTACGTAAGTCACTTTATTTTCGAAAATATCTGATAACTTGAAAAATAATTTAATTATTTAGTAATCAAGAATTAAACATTCATAGTTAAGTTCTATGTTTTAAAATTATATTATTACCGTTATAAGTTTCGTACAAAAACGAAACACTGTTGATGTGGTTGAGCAATTTGCTAAGGCCATAAGGGGCAACTTGCCATTTTCTTATGTTTGTTGACAAATATGGAAGGGGTATCGAAAATTACCAAAAAAATGCTTACGGAAAGGCATCGTTTCATTTATTTTGTTAAGGGAGGTAGGAACATTTATTAACTTTAATTTTTTAATTATTTAATTTAAACCAAAAGAACCTGATTATGTATTATTACAGTCACCTGGGAACTCTAAGTCCTAGTAGGTGACCACAAATACACATAAATACAAATTTAAGATTTAACTGAAGAAAAACTTATAACTATAAGAAAATTTTGTAAATAATTAAAACAGAGGGGCAAACAGGGTGCCAATAAAATAATAATTTATCTTTTATAGCCAAGAAATAATTGCAGATAACTAAATACTCAAATCAATAAAGAGATGCATCAGATAGTACAAAAAATTATCGACATTCAACAGAACTCCGAAATTCTTAAATTTTATTTTGAAATGAGCACTTGTAGGGGCTATTTTGAATACCTATTGACAGTTTATTAAAGGCTTATTCCATACGGGAGTTGCACTACAAATGAGCTAAATTTGAATATTAAAAACCCAACTGAAGGATTATTATTCAATTAAGTTAGGTCCGCCTATGGTTTTCCTTTTGTTGATATGGTTAGTTTATACTTAAAATCTACTAAATTTATTTATTTTATGGTATATTTTCTGTACTTTGGAAAATTGGAGCTAAAATTTGATTCATATACTACCCTTCCCTGTGTAGTATGGGTCACAAATCGGATTTTGCCAAGATTAGAAAATCTATCATAAAATAAATAAAATGTATTAGCTTGTATAAAAAAACAACCATCAACAAAAGGAAAAAAAAAGGTATATCTAATTTAATCGAATAATAATATCCTTAAGTTGTGATTTTTATATTCAAATTTAGCTCATTTTTAGTGCGAGTCACACATGGAATTATCCTAACATTTGTAAGAAAACTTTTTACAGAATGTTGATTTCTTAGGCTTGAGAACAAAATGAACTGTTTGGTCTTCGAGGGTTAACAACACTACGTTTGTGTTTGGATTTAGATAATAGGTGACGAAAAAATTTTATAGTAAAAAAATGACGTCCTGAAAGGATAATTATGAAGATAACAAAAAGGTTTTTTTTATTATTTTTTTTTTAATTTTTAACCAAAATTTTTAAAAATGAAACTGGGGGCCATAAATAAATTTTAGAAGTTATTGCACCTGAAGATGCAATTATTGTTGCAATAACTTAAAAACATACTGAAAATTGAAGCTTAACTTAAGGTAGCTTATTTACTACCATGGGCAGTAGTCTAGGGATCTCAAAAATCGTTCGATTCGATTCCGGAATCGATTCCTGAAATTCGATTCTTGAATTCGATTCCAACCTGGAATCGATTCTTTGAGCCAGTATCGAAAAAGTAGAATTGCACTAGTGATGGGCGATTCAACTCTTTTGCAAGATCAGATCTGAGTAACTCACTCACCTTAAGGAGTTAACTCTTTAATGTAACTCAGTAACTCCCAAAATCTATATACATAAACGAATGTTCAATCTGAATGTAAGTCCGTTTTAGTTTTAAACTTTTCGAACCTACATTCACTTTAAACCATACCAGAAAGCTACTCGCTCCCAGAAAGTTTCCTGAAGAATAATAATTTGAAATTGAAGCATCCCAATAACTTTTTTGGTCTATTTTCGGCTAAAAAAACCCGTATTTCATTCCTAAACCATGACATCATGGCAAAACCACCAATTGTTGTAATTAAAGATAATATAATATTAATTGTTGAAGGTATAACATCGATTGTTGTAGTATGAACATAAAAATGCTCCTTTTTACATATGGACTGGCGAAGCCCGTGTCTAGCGCGTCAGCGCTAGTATTATATAACTTCTTAATCTTATAACTACGTATACATGCATCAACTAAAAAGTATGCCGGAAAAGTCATTCAAAAAATAAAAGCTTTTATATTGAACTGTAAACGAAAACGGAAATAAACCTTTAATATTTCGCCTACTGGAAATTTTTTTAACAATTTACTAACAAAAACCTACCTACAAAACAGAAGAAAGAGGGAAAGGAAATTCCCCAGTAGGGGGAAACGACCGTAGAACCAAATATTCAGACACTAACACATCAAGTTTAATATATTAATCAGCAATCTAAGTATATTTCAAAAGAAAAAATACTCACTTCAAAAATAACCACCTATCTTACAATTCGAATTCAGGCATCCAATCCAATTTAATCCGCGAACATTCTACTGCAAACTTTAACTATTCTAAATTTACTGGAAAGTAATGGTCACCAGAATGAAAAACCAGTACAATTTTTCTAATAAGTAATTTAGTTTTAATCACTCATTCATCTAAAAAATGGCGAGTTTGAGACAAAAAACACACTAAGAGCAGAAGGTTTTGGCAAGACGCCAATGTTCTCGGAAATGAACTACAAACCCTTCCTTCCTTCCCGCCCTTTGAAGACACCATCATAGCTGGTAGAGGTAGACAAGCATAGCTCGTGTTTCAATTCTCAAAAATCAGTTGAAAATTTAATTTTTAAATCCAAATCAATCGCCTCATTAATCAAATAAAACACTGCTAAACCATTAAAATATTAATTTATACAGCAATCCTTTCGTTTAAGATCAAATATTTTTTATTAACAACTAGTATTTTAATTAACAATAGCTGTCAGAAGTAGTAAATGTATGCCTTTCAATAATGGCAGCTCGTTTAACGAAATTCATCTTTTCGCAATCTTTTTTAATCGTCGAAATTTTTAATGGAATATCTAAATATTAAAGGATTATTAGAACTTGATAATCGTGAGAATATAAAACCATAAATATTTTTTTAATTGTGTGCAGCAAATTTTGTCAACCTAAACATTGTGATTAAGACAATGTATAATCACGCTCACAGTGCCGTGTAGAAGAGGTGTATAATCAACAATCATGGCCTCCAAAAATCGATCTTAAGGGGGCATCCATAAATTACGTGAGGTGTTTTTTCCAAATTCTGGACCCCTCCCTCCCCCTTCGTGAGATTTAGTGAGATTTCGCTGGACCCCCCTCCCCCTCTCGTGAGATTTTTTCAATCACTTTTTGACTAATTTTCGCATTTTTCCGGTAGTTTTGCTAAAAAATTTAAAGAAAATACGTGTATTTTCTAAATTAAAAGTTGACGTGAGATTTTAATTGACTCCCCCCTCCCCCCAGGTGAGATTTTGTTGGACCCCCTCCCCCTTTTTGACCTCACGTAATTTATGGACGACCCCTAAGAAACCGCTGGGATTGAGGAATTAACTCTTATGAACTATCTGATCCCTGGGAGTGGGATTGTCGGAGTGGGAAGACCGATCTGAGGCCATCTGCTCCCAATCCCAGCTCTCCTGGGATCAAAGGAGTTGAGAGCACACAGCAAATAACTCCCAAAGAGTGGAGACTAGGAGCAAGCAGCTCTTTTAACTCTGTCAACTCCTAAAAGGAAGACGTAATTCCTTCGGTTCTTCTGATCAAAGTGGGTTGTTATGGCAACGGATTACGTAGGCGCACCGCTCGTTCGCTCATCTCATAGATGATAATCACCGGCAGCCGGCGGCGTGCTGCCATCTAGTGTTTCTTGGAGGTAATATCACAAGGATTTCAAGGTAATACCACAAATTAAATCTTAAAAAGGTAAATTTTAAAAAGTACAACTGAGCTACCACTCTTTTTTCCCCACTCCTTGATCCTTCACTCAGTTTAAGGAGTTAGTTCACTGAGTTAACTCCTCAAATAATCGCCCATCACTAAATTGCACTTATCTATTTCAATCACAAATCAATGATAATTAGCAATTATTATTAATTTATTTAATAATCAGCAAATTTTTAATTAATTATCAAAATACTTATTAATAAGTGAACCAAATTGTTAATTATCTGTATTAATTAGAAAATTAAGTACGATTCCTAAGATTCGATACCTGCTGGAATTGATTTCTTCAAGGGTTCGATTCCTTGGTATCGATTCCTGAAGTTCGATTCTTGGATTCGATTCCAACCTGGAATCGGTTCTTTAAGCCAGTATCGAAAAAGTAGAATTGAACTTATCTATTTCAATCACAAATCAATGATAATTAGTAATTATTATTAATTTATTTAATAATCAGCAAATTTGTAATTAATTATCAAAATACTTATTAATAAGTGAACCAAATTGTTAATTATCTGTATTAATTAGAAAATTAAGTACGATTCCTAAGATTCGATACCTGCTGGAATTGATTTCTTCAAGGGTTCGATTCCTTGGTATCGATTCCGGAATCGATTCCTTCAGAATTATTAAGAACCCTAGCAGTAGAGGGACAATATCTAACATTTCTACACTTTCATACCAAAATATCACGAAAATATCCCCCTAATAAGTCGTACGATGTAAAATTTAAATTTTATAACCACGTCCTGCGTCACCGATTGCAAAATCGCAAACACGACGACTTTCGTATCGAATGTAAATCGTCGTTAAAGATTTTATTTAAGAAAACGTCGACGTCAAAAATCCTTCAAGAATGCACCTGTGTGCTAAAACGCATTCTTCTGATGTTACAGCAGCTGTATTATTTTTTTAAAGCCTTCCCTCGCACAGGTAGAAACTACGATGTACTTTTTTTTTCGTACATATTTCCAACAATAGAAATAAGCCTAAAGCCAACGGAGGTATCTTTTCAAGCGAAAATAATTTGTGAGAAGCAAATACAATGTGCTTTGAAACCTGGATTGAATTTTATAGCTTTTGGCGGATTTTCTTTTGAATAAGAACCCTGTATCCTTTGGAATAAATGCAGAGAAGTCCTCCACAAAGCAAATTACAACAAACTTTTTCTAATTTGTCTATTTGTTTGAATGGCTTGTTTTTATGTTTTATTAAACCCACTTTGAAAAAATTGTTGTGCAGCAATGTTGCTGTTAGCTTGTTTTTGCTGATAATAGTTAAAAAGAGAAAGTTTGGACGCCTTAGGGACTTAATATACAGGAACTTGAAAATGAATGAATTATGTTAAACCAGCTTTAAGGTTGATTTAAATTCACTCTTCATTGATTTTTTATAAATTATTTCATTTTCCTGTGAATCGAAAAAATTCTTTCATAAATTTTCACAAGTTATGTAACGTTATTTACGTTTTTTTAATGAAGAATGTGGTAGACTTTCCAGATTCTAGTGCAGTAAAGCACCGTTCATACGTCTTTCAAGGAACTGACGTAATACGACGTCGACGTATAAATGAAAATATCTTTGATTATTGGGTTTTTAACGCTCCCAATGTAGATTTACGTAAATACATTAAATTTAATGTTTTTCTAAAGAAAATATTAATTCAAAATAGTTTTTAAACTAAAAATAATAATTAAATTTTAAAATACTAGGGAGCTACCGCCCCCTGCTCGCTATCGCTCGACAACCCCCGTTAACTGCTGACGCAGACACGTTTTAACCGCTTCGCAATTCCTCACAAAACCCTGCTCACTGCACTTACTCACTTTATAAAACATTCTTAAAACAGGGTTAGTACTTCTCCGGGGGTATTCTTTCGAAAATAGTGGATATACATTCAGTAGCGGAAATTTAACAGTTCCTTTATGGTAACATTAATTGGCGGGTCGCCTTATAATTCCAAGAAAATTAACAACAGAGCAATGTAACATTCCTTTACCACAGGGGTCAGCAACTGGCGGACCGCGGTCCGCATCCGGACCGCGTGAAGTTATTTCCTGGACCGCCATACCATTTTGAAAATAATTTATTTGTACTTTTACGGAACAAATATTAGCTTTGACATGCTTTTTAAGGGTCAAATTTGAAAAAATTTCCTGGGGGGAAGCCCCCAGACCCCCATTTTAATGTTAAAACTTCTAATCATATTAAGTTTAACAATTTTACTTAGCAGGTAGCATACTCAAATAACATCTTTGTAAACATTTATGTGCAACTGAAGACAACAATATAAACTAGTAATAGTAGCCTATTTTTTCTCCGGACCCCGATGAAAAATTTTCAAAATTATTTGGACCCCTAGTAAAATTAGTTGCCGACCCCTGCTTTACCATTTCCCCAAGGTAATGTTTTTTTCACACATCCATTAAGAAGCACTGAAACATCTCAGGAATAAATTTAACGTTCTTAAAATTTGTAACTATTTTCCTCGATTGGCTGTGAAAAATGTAGTAATTACCGTAAACATCACGAAAATTTAGAATTTTATCTTCATGAGAACAAACAAACGTCGATGTTGTGTCAGTTTCATAGCAATGACACGAATGTTTAGACTTCAAACATTTTCGATTTTTATCTTAATTTATAAAACAGTCCCCCGTGTTATCTAGTTGTTTGCGTTTTGGCATTATGAAATAAGGTGTCACATTTTACTACCTTAAAAAACATACTTGCAAAAGAATATAAAAATAATAATAATTGTAAAAAATAAATGCAAAAGTTCAAAATTTCCGAAAGCGAGTTTATATTTTGTTGTAAATATGGTAATGATTAGGTTGCCACAACGACAAAGATAAATGTAAAAATATTAATTTGTTATTTATTTAAAAAATAAAAGATAAATTATTTATACATAAGTTTTAAATATAATTAAAACCGTTTAAACAACAGAAATATAAATATTGTTAAAAATAACCCAAAATATATTTTTTAAATTCGTGTTATAAATAGAAAGATGATTATTTAATTTATTTGAATATTAAAAACCAGTGAAATATGTTTTCAATTTTTTTTGAAATTCATAGTTTCTTGCTTTATAACTGCAACCTTATCCGTAATCTAAAAAAATGGAAATATTTTAAAATTGAGATTTTTTTTAGAAATTCTAAAGGCACTTTGCACATCCTCAAAAAATCCTGACAGTTTGATACCAAATATGTGTTATACGGATCAGTAATTAAAAAGCCTTTCCCTGGAAACCGTTCACCAAAAACTTTTTTTTAGAATAGAGAGATTAAAACATTTAACATAAAAATGAAAGAAAACATACCTCTATAGTTCATCCTAAATATTTATTTTATTTTTCATAGCTTGAGCACTATATTGCGCATCTGAATACATTGCATTGTATATGAACATCAAATCTTCAATTACATTTTTTTGTAAAAGTCCTTCATTGTCGTTTGACGGGAACATTGTCTTTGACTGTGAATTACGGCGTTATAAATTGAATTAAGTTCGGGTTTTAGAACGGCAGTTTTATGGCCTCGCTTTCTTTGTGGGCAATGAATGGGCATCGATTTTGCCAAATTCATGGGGTTACATAGTACATCTGCCTATAGTAGATATCTTTCCCTTTTTCCTACTCCACTCATGTGTTGGAAATTTTTTGAGCACAAAAAGTCTATTAGACATTTTTTACCAAGTCCCTTTTTCAAACTGACGATTCAACTGTTTTCAACGTTAGCAGTGTTCTGCCGCAGGCAAACCACTTCCAAAAATTGCGACAGATGGACAACACATCAGGGAGTGCCTACATTGTGTGTGTAGTACCCGAAAATTATTATCAATCGCTACAGCACACAAACAACCGTTGCGAAAGCATTAAAAGATGTGAAACTCCCCGCTTTTGCGGAGGCCTTGAGCCACATAGGATTTACGGCCCACCTTTTATGTGTTGTTCTGTGAGTTTTTTGTGCAAAAAAGATAGTTTTCTTTATTCAATTGCATTCTAGGGGGGGTGACACCTTTTAGGAGAACTTTTCCTCGAGTGATATGCTCGATAACAAAGAAGCCAAACGATATTAATGCTGGGCCTTGAGCTGGTGGAGAGATTAGGTTTACGTGACGTTTGGCGCATTTATTGGGGATTTTTTATGTGGGGATGCTGGGTTGTATCTCTTTTATTTATCACAAGTGAGGATAAATTGTGTTATATCGACAAAAAATATGATGCTCGTTCCGTTGGAATGTAAATTGATTTGTTAATGAAAAAATTGGGGTTTGTATCTCTTCTTTTTTATCACAAATGAGGATAAATTGGGTTAAATCAACCAAAAACTAATCATGATGCGCGTACCGTTAGAATCTTAATGGGACTACAGATTGAAAAAAATGTTTTTGTGTTCAGAAACTCATTAATAAAGTTATGTAAGTAACCATGGGATGTAAGTTAATAATTCCATCCAACACAAAAAAATGGCTTTTTTTTCTTGTTTCAAATATACGATATTTATTTACTTATTTATCATCACACAAAATAACACAAAAACAAAATGATTTTAGTCACTTGAAACCTCTTAGGTTCATCAACAACATTTGTAAGGGATGTAATTCATCAGCAACCATTGATCATAATCAAAATGTCAATAATTCAAATGCTATTTTCTAGACTCAAATTTTGAAATTTGGGAATGTTTTGAAACTTTAACCCTTTTAGGTGACCCCAAAAGGACAGGTATTAAGATTTATTGACAAATAAATAATAGGAAGAAACACATAAAATAAATACAAATAAAAAAAACATATGATACACCCAGGGGAAACAAAAGATCCCATATGGGCGTAATAGAAATTAATACAGTAAAAATACAATGGAAAATAACAAAAAAAGAGAAGACAAAAAAAGACAATACAAAAACACACACAAAAAAAGAATTCTAGAACAAATTGAAGTAAGTAAATTAAGAGTTAAGTATCAATTAAAATTTACACTTGGATTAAAGAGTATTTACGAGATTAGTCGAATGAATTTAAGTTACTTTAAGATTTGGGGGTGGGGGCAAATGGGTCTTTTGCCCTGGGCCCCCAGACTTGTTTATTGTTGTTATTATATGTTATTGTATGTTATTATATGTTATTGAACAAACTTGTTTATTTGCTTTGCTATTTTCCGGACTTAAATTTTGAAATTTGGGAAGGTTTTGAAATTTTAACCCTTTTAGGTGACCCCCAAAAAGACAGTAATTTTTAAAGCTTTCAAACCAATTTTTACTCAGTACTTGGATTAAAGAGTATTGAATTTGTTACGTTAAGTCGAATGAATTGAAGTTACTTTAAGATTTAGGGGTGGGGGTTCCATTGCAAAAATGGCTAAATATTTTAGAGAAAATTATTTGGGCCAATCCCGAAATAAATTTCTACACGCCACTGCTCCTTATATATTTTATGAGTTTCAGTTTCTGTCCTGGAACTCCAGTACAAAAAAACAACGCACCCGCAGTGTGTGATTAGGAGGCTCATGCGCCGGCTTCGTGTCTTCGTTTCGTCAGCATAGCCTTTCCCAAACGTCGTGAGCGGTGGTTATCTATTTGTTGTAGGCGACCTTGCTAAATATTCCTCTCCTCTTATACAATATAAGCCGGTCGATCGGAGATGGTTTCGTAACCCTCTTGCGCAAGACTATCAGATTATAGCTGCGGTGGTTGCTGTATTCACTCTCTGGATGGGTGAATGAGGGGGAAATTAGCGTGGAGGAAGCTTGTTTTATACAATCGCACAGATGGGGTTTTTATTTGCGCAATTTTCGGAAATTTTGTGTAAGGGTACTTAGTTGTGATAAATTATTATCTCCTTGTTACGTACACTCTATGACAGTGATTCCCTACCGGTGGTCCATGAGAGTCTTTTCGAAGTGGTCCGCGTACAGTATTTGGTCCGTGAAAGTCTTGGAAGTGGTTCGTGAAGGGACTTGGTAGCTCACAAAAAATTTCTATGAAGTGGAAACTCGGGCAAATTGAACAAAAAAAGAATGAATTATATCCGGGACGATATATTTCGGCTGTTTAATTTTTAGAGAAAACAATCACCATTAAATTGTCATTAATACTTTCCGGTTCTATAAACATTTAATGTGCAATCAAAAGCTCTGGATAGAAAAAATATGGTGCAACTTTTGGTTGTTTCTAAAAATTAAATTAGGATACCCTAACAAAAACTACTAACCTCTTGTGAGATAAAATTATATTTCTTTCTTAAAATAGTTATATTTCAGGGCAAGTTGAGGTTCATACTATACGAAAAAGAAGCATTGAATACTGCGAAAAGAAGAAAAAAATCGCGTTTCTTTCGCTATTTAAGTTTGTAACGATCTCCTATCATTAATTACTATAGATAAATTTAAGTTATTGTATTTTCTGGTGTGAAACCCAATGAAAAACGTTTCATTAAAAAGTTTCAATCGCCGATGCACACAGATAATACAAATTTTGCAGATAAGTTCTAATAAGAATAGTTACCTGAATATCGTCGCTTCATTAGATGAAAATAATCAGAAGTACATCCCATGAATGTAGCTCAACCACAAGGAATTCGGTGCAGAAAAATGATGAAAAATAAAACTTACTCATAAATTTTTTTACACATGCAAATAAGGACCATGCCATTTTACTTAAAATGTTTTTTATGTATTCAAAAACAGTAAATGAGTGTAAAATACTGTTTACAACAGTATATTATTTTCCTCATCATGTTAAAAAAAAGTAAGACAATGTAAATTCTGTTTTACTACAAGATTACACTAATTAGTAGGCCAAATATAAACTTCCGTATAACTCATTAGTTTTGGTAAGCTAACATAGAATAAATGATAAAGTACACATACACAGTATACTACAAAGTATACAGTGTTATTTTATATGAGGTTCATGGCTTAGCAGTTCTAGTTCTTATCATCAACAGTATTTTTTGGCTTGGGAAAAAGTAATTTGAAATCTCTCTATAAAAGTGATCAAAGAAAATTGATTCAAAAACTATAAAGACATTTAGAAATGAACTAACTGTTTTCACTTTTCCCATCATCACATTGTCAAAGTGTAATATCTTATTATAGCATTTTTAAGACTGCAAAAGCAGTTTTTTTAAAAGAAAGGGAAATTATACCTTTCATTTTGTCTGAAATAGGGAGGATATAATGTGTCATCTATCACTGATAGACAGGACGTTTTGGTATAATTGAAACGTTCAATTGAGTTGTCATCGTTAAAATTACAGTAGTCACTTTTTTGAAAAGTTGACTATAGTAAAAATTACTTATCATAGTGTTTCAATCAAAGTTATGTTATTTTCGAAAGTGTATCTAGTTTTTATATGAAGATAGGAATTTAAACAAGACGCTTTACGCTAGAATAGTTCAAATTCGAGTTTTCAAAAAGCTGCGTAATTTTCTGAGAACATTTTGTTAACTGATTGTAACGTGAATTTCGTGTGGTTATCTATTTTTCAAATATCGAAATTAGTTTTTAAAAATTAAATTGAAAGATCTTAAAATGCCATCAATTTTACTATTTTTTATGAATTGAAGAAGCTTCTTGTTGAAAATGTGTAATGGGTTTATATAATAATTCTAATTAATATTTTATCTTAAAGATAAAATTAAAATGAAAAAATTGAGTAATAATATTTATTTATGGCTTAATGTAAGGAAGGAAATATTTTCATTTAAAACCTTTTCAACTTAAAATCCATATAATATAAATAGAAAATATGTAATCAAAAATGAATTAGATTATTAATATTTTTCCTAATAAATATTTGAAGTCCCTATCAAAAATTTTCATTTTTTTATTCCCTCTTTATTGTAGTATTTTCATTCCAAAAAATTTGATATACAAGCAGAAATTATGCTATAGTTAACCATTTCTTTAAAGCAATTTGCTTCTTAGTTAGACTAGAGTAAGTTTAGAGTTTTAGAGCTTAAGGAATGGTATAAAAACTCAATAATAAAAGAGATAGTTGTGGCTGAGAATTTCAAAAATTAAAACCGTTTGGAATAATGCTTAAAACTCCTTTCTGCTTTTAAAGTTTAAATAGCTGATTCAAAAACTGACCTCGTGAACCAAACACAGAAGTGATACAGAAAAATATAAAATAAAGCTTGAAGAATTTATTTTTATTAACGTAAAATATTACGTATTATCAATAATATTACGTGAGCATCTAAGGCTGGGAGGAGGTTGATCTTTGCTTATAATTACTGACAAGAGGGAAGGGGATATGAGTGATGCTTACGCAAGATGTTACAAACACTTCCTTTCTTGCATAAATAATTAATTTTATTTTTAGTTAGTTTTTACGTAATTATGAGGTGCGTTGCAGTTTGCTTATCTTTGCTGCCAAGGGGAAGGTCGATCAAAAATGACCAAAAACGTGCTTGTGTAATATATTTGAACGGCCCCAAATGACCGAAATGACTACATTATACTCAAAAGTATATTCGCTTTAAAGTATTTCATCAGACAGTTTTTATCGTCTGAGCTGTGAGGCATAATCTAAATTAAACATTCCGGCCCGTTACTCAAGATCTTTTGTTAGAATTTGCATCAGGCCCCGTTCCGAAAATAAATTGCACAAATTCGTTCATGTTGCGAGAGGCGCATGGGTTGGCAATCATCGGTACAGCACAGCGGAAAATATTTACAATGCAATATACCCAATAAATGCTGGCGCAACCTGGATTTCCAGGATTCTATGGAATTATCCGCTATCCCTAGTTCATTACACGATCACAGGTTACAGGGTATTTTCCTGATCGTTTATTACACGATCGCAATGTTCAAATATTCAAAAATTAACCGAGTTTCAATTGTTAGGAACAACTTCTATAATACGCTTTTCCTTCAAGGCTGTGTAAAATAGTCAATGGACTCGGGTCCTTAGAAGTGCGGTTATTATGCTTTAACTTCATGTCGATTGGGAGTTAAACATTTACAAGATCGCAAATAAAGGTAAAACTGTATACATATAAAGAGTCAAATAAGAACAACATCCTTTTAGAGACTTGATAGATATCATAAATGCTTAGAATTGCCCTGAGCGTTCCATATTTTTGACAAACATTTTTTCACTTTTAAGTAGCCTATAGAGCAACAATACCATTATCATTGATATTCAACGTTGCCCCGAGGTTCAAAGCTAACCATTTTAAAATTAGTATTGAATTCAAAATGTTCTTTTACTTATAATCCTTCCCTTATCCCCCCCATTTTCCAATCTACAAGTTCTTAACACCAAGTTCATCTATACTTTTGTGTCCTAAAGCATTCCCTATATCGAAAACATAATTTTAAATACAATCTAATCTCAACTTCTTTCTCTTTTGTGTTGAATAAGACAAACGTTTCAATTTTAAATCGTGAACATTGTTGAAAATCTGAAGCTTTTTTATAAGGCCCTAATTATGCCATATTCAAACAGACACTATATAAAACAATTTTAAGTATAATTTTTCCTTTAATTTATTTTCTTTTGTGGAAAATACCAAGTTTTCGGTTTTAAATCATAAGAAAGTAACAAATCGTAACGTAGCAAAACTTTTTAAGGTTTCAATCATACCCTACTGCTCGGATTTAAAACAAACAGTATGTTGGAGTTGTACAGCTGATAAGGTAAGTTTAACCAAAAATCATTTATCATAAGGAATTTTAGCGCTTGCTTGAGCAATAAGATTAGTACATACGTCATTCAATCCATCCTTGTTGTAGCTTCCTCCTTTAATAGTCTCACAACTATTCTAAAAACATGGATGAAGAAATCAAACGCAATAATTCCAAAAGAACTTTTTCCTCAGCTCAACCCATGGTTGGACTTCCCTTTTCTTGGGATTTCGCAACACGAATTTCTTGAGCATGACAGTCATTGAAAAAAATAAAGGAAGGGGAGGGGGGTTCTCAAAATAGAAGTTGCTTAACATTCCAAAACAGGAAATTTACTGAAACTATTATCGTTTTTAGGTTCGGAATAAGAAAATTATATCTCTGTTCTGGTTGTTGCCAAGGGTTTGCTAAAAACTCTTGGTTTAAAAAATATAAGTTTTAATAAAACTTTATAAAATTAAAGATTTACGGTATGAGATTATGTAAGAGCAATTGCAATATTAAAAATTTATTTCTTATTGTAATTGTAGATGATTTTTTTTATTTTATATTTCTTATACATAATGGTACAGTAGGGTGGTTTTTTTTAAACGAAAGTTCGAATTTTTTTCGGGGCACCCCCCAAAAGGTGCCATTTGATATAAAACTAATATTCTGAGAGTTTCAGCTCAAAAAAATAATATTTAGACCCCGCCCCCGAGCGTCAAAGTTTCAAAAAAACTCTAAATTTTGCACGTTTTTAGCTATAAAATCCAAACTAATGGTTGTAAAAATACAAAGTGGGTCTCATTTTGTAGATAATCTATTTAGCTTTGACTTTTATAATTTAAACTTATTTGTGAAGCTGACAGATCATAAGATACGAGGGGTTTCATTAACTCCCCACGCAGTATATATTTTTTAAGAAGTGCCAGGAAATTTCTTTAAATTTATCAGCTACGGTAAAATGGTTCAATAACATATAAATAATAGTTTTAGACAACATAGGTACAAAACTTAATATATTAAAGAGCAAAAAAATTTTTTTCGTACATACCTGTCGTTTTTTTCACAATCGTAAAACAATTCAAATAAAATATATAAAATATTTTTTCAACTACTTATTAAATGAATAAAATGTGTAAAAGTTGATAAACAAGCAAAAAAAAATACAAATTAATATTATTTTTAGTTCTTTCTAAAAAATAGAAATTTTATTTTCATCGCTTTGACAGTATTTTTCATAAGATCTCCCTGTTTTAGAAGTAGTTTTGAGAGTAGTATTCGACACGACCCTTATCTGAAGTTCTTAAATTTAAATTGAACTGATGTAAATAAAATAGTACAAAGTTCGAGTTGATGACAAAGAAGTCAATTCAAAACTAATTATCATTAAAAATATTGGAAGTTTCATTTCTATGCAGTAGGAAAAATTCAGAATATCTTCTAAGAAAGGAATCTTGCAAGTGCTTGGTATTTATAAGGCTTGATACATCAAACATCCCTAGGTACCATTGTATCATGCTAGATGTAATGCAAAACTCCAATATTGCGTGAAAAATTTTCCTTTTTAAATACAATTGTATCTAGCGCTTAAAAAAGGTAGCTGGTAATCAGAAGTATCTGTGGTATTCTACTGATATATCAAGAGGGTTGGTAGGGGACCCGCCACCCCCTTCCCCCAAAAAAATCAGACTAGGTGTCCAAAACAATCCTGCTACATGCTAGATGTAATAAAAAATCCCTCTGTTGTATGAAAATTCCAGTCAGTATTGCAAATAGCTTTATCAGACCTTTAAAAGTAGAATAGAAATATTAAATCTTTTGAAAAAGTTCATTGTGAAATGAAGTGATGAAACTGTCGATTTCGTTGCTGAAAAGATAATTAGACACTTAAATTAACTCTCACTATTATTATTCTACTTTCACATAGTCTTCAGCTAGTTTTATAGTTCCTCCTCATAACACAAAAGCATGTTACCTTTAATTTATTTTTAAAGCTTTCTGAGAATTCAAAAGTCTCGGGGTTTAAGTACCACAAACTATTGAAAAAATAATAATGCTATTTTTGATATTTCTGCATTTTTTTCGTAACTAACTACAGTTTTTATAAATTTAAGTTCTTGATATGCAACTAATGTTGCATCTAGCTCAGAAAACCAAACTGTAATAAAGATGTGTAGTAGAATACCACAGATACTTCTGATTACAGCTACCTTTTTTAAGGGCTAGATACAATTGTATTTAAAAAGGAGAATTTTCACGCAATATTAGACTTTTGCATTACATCTAGCATGATACAATGGTACCTAGGGATGGTTTGATATATCAAGCCTTATAAATACCAAGCACTTGCAAGATTCCTTTCTTTGAAGATATATTGAATTTTTCCTAATGCATAGAAATGAAACTTCCAATATTTTTAATGATAATTAGTTTTGAATTGACTTCTTTATCATCAACTCGAACTTTGTACTATTTTATTTATCAGTTCAATTTAAATTTAAAAACTTCAGATAAGGGTCGTGTCGAATACTGCTCTCAAAACTACATCTAAAATAGGGAGATCTTATGAAAAATACTATCAAAGCGATGAAAATAAAATTTTTATTTTTTAGAAAAAACTAAAAATAATATTATTATTTTTTCCTTGTTTATCAACTTTTACACATTTTATTCATTTAATAAGTAGTTGAAAAAATATTTTATATATTTTATTTGAATTGTTTTACGATTGTGAAAAAAAAATATCAGGTATGTACGAAAAAAATTTTTTTTGCTCTTTAATATATTAAATTTTGTACCTATGTTGTCTAAAACTATTATTTATATGTTATTGATCCATTTTACGGTAGCTGATAAATTTAAAGAAATTTCCTGGCACTTCTTAAAAAATATATACTGCGTGGGGAGTTAATGAAACCCCTCGTATCTTATGATCTGTCAGCTTCACAAATAAGTTTAAATTATAAAAGTCAAAGCTAAATAGATTATCTACAAAATGAGACCCACTTTGTATTTTTACAACCATTAGTTTGGATTTTATAGCTAAAAACGTGCAAAATTTAGAGTTTTTTTGAAACTTTGACGCTCGGAGGCGGGGTCTAAATATTATTTTTTTGAGCTGTAACTCTCAGAATATTAGTTTTATATCAAATGGCACCTTTTGAGGGGGTGCCCCGAAAAAAATTCGAACTTTCGTTTAAAAAAAACCACCCTAATGGTACAGCCTAAAAAAAACGTTAACGTGGACATTATGGGCAAACAGCTAGGGTAAGAGGGATACTTTAAAAGAAGATTTTCTGGATGTAACGTATTCTCGAAAACTATAGTTGACTATTTTTCTCTAGGAGGTCATCCTCACACGTAATGCAATATGCAATGCAACATGTCTCTTTTACGATGGCGATCCCCAATTTTTATATTGTATTCTGAAAGAAACTCCTGAACACCAAGAGACGTTTCCCTAGGGCATTATATAAAAATGTCAAGAGTGGCAAAATTTAAACGTAGAAAGTGAATAAAAATTTTTTTGGGAACCACAATTCAGACGAAACATTTTTTTTTTCACTTTTTATGTGTTAAATTTAAATTTCAACGGCTCAAGATGTGCTATAAAATGTCATTTGGTGTTTATGTTACGGGCAATGTGATAAATCGGGCATTTTTAATAATGCCCGAAGTGGAGGAAGGCAATGTGATAAATTCAAATGGCATTTATCAATGAAATTTATCACTTTTCCCTCTTCCACTCTGGGCATTATTAATAAGGCCCGATTTATCACTTTGCCCGTAACATTGAAAAATAATCTGGTGTTATTTTGATATGTTATTTTAGAATACGGAATACAAATTGGAAATCCCCATGGAAAAAGGAGCGTGTTGAATTAGGTTGCATGAACAAAGTTTCCTATGGAAAAATGGTCAGTTATATTTTAGAAGTTACATTAAATCACATGAAAATTGAAGTTTAAAGCATTTTACTATAATCCCACAATATGGTAGGCGCTTAAAGTATTTAAAATTTTAAATGCTTGTTTATATTTAGGAAAAGATCCAAAGAGATCATTGTATTGCATGTATTTTCCAGTGGTGTTTCCCCAAAAAAATACCAACTGGTTGGAAAAATGCCTGAATTTCAGTGGAAAGATCAATATTGAGCTCTGCTCTCGACACCCACTAGCAACGCAACCCTTATCAATTTATCCCTTCCACAACTCCTTCTGTCGTACGTAAAACATCATCAGATAGGAATAAAAACGACCCATCCTTACATAACCCAACTCATAACACATGCATTTAGTCACCAAAATTTTCCCAATAACCATCATCACGTTCCCATTCATTGTGTGAGTGGTAAAACGAGACAGTTTCGACTGCATTACATACTACGAGCGCTTATTGGCCAAACTTTTCGAATATCTTGAGAAACATCACCATTTCGAAGTTCGATCTGATGCACGTTCTCTCGCACACCTCTCGGAGGAATGTCGACACCACGAGGATGGAGGAAATCGAAAGCTTTGCATACGATTTTCGCCAAGGATATATCCTCATCTGTGGTGGATACATCCCTATAGAGTGATTTACAACATATATACTTTTTTCCTGCGTATACTGAAATAGGGTACTTCCACATATGGGGAAAACGGTGTCATTTTGTTTTGCAGCTGTGTGTTAGTAAAACAAATACAGTTTATATCGTTGTGTAGTGTGTTAAAGGATAGTGCTTTTACCCGGAAAAGAGAAAAGTACTTTTTTTTGGAGGAAGGAAAACATTTTGAATGCGCAGCTGGTTAAAAAGTAATGTTGTAAAAACTTTGCTTTTTGGAGTTTTTTCCTATCCTCTATATGGGTCTGATATAAAATATAGGGTGTTCATAAAATAACGACCCTATTTTAAAATTCTCTAAAGACGAAACTATTGGTAAACTATTTTCAGCGGACATTTTCAAGGGATAGGATTTTTTAAACAATAAAATTTAATTAATTAATTAAATTTTTAATCTACTTTTTTATCCAGTGAATGTTTCATTCCATTTATATTAATTTAACTGCCTCGATCATAATTTTACTTGTCTTTCTACTTTTTCACTTTCAGGCTGTGAACTAAGCAGAAATATGATTTTATTGCCAATTTAAATGGCTTAACAAATTTTTCTGCTGAAATTTTATAAGTTTTTAAAAAACGATATAAGTCCATCAAACTTTTTTTTCAACATTTCTTTTTTTAATATATGTACTTAATTTTTTATGAGATTTTTCTGTATTCTAAAACAGGGTCCTGAATTTCTAGTAAAAATGTCGGTATTATAAAATGAAAAATTCCATAACTTATACAATTTTTTTCTTCTTCGATTTTCTCAAAACTTGGTTTGTGGACTTATTCCGTTTCTAAACTGGCGATTCAATTATGTCTCCACCTTTAAATTTGAGAATAGCCATTTTGGGAAGGATAACAAAACAAACTCCATCTCAAGTTTCCTTAACTTTATCATCCTATTTCAACCACACAATCTCCGCTTATAACAACCCCCATTTCGCAATAACCACCTTGCGATATTCCAACTAACTTTCTTAATCGTTATGTTATAACCACAGTACAAACTAAAACCAGTATTGAAATCCGGATCACAGCAAGTTGGCTGGGAAACAAAACGGAATGTTGCAACAAACGACGCCGTTTGCACAAGACGCCCTGGCAAACGCAGTATCGCTAATTACTGATGGCTTCTATATTCGACTGTTGGTTGTCGCTCAAGGTGCGTAAACATCATGCGAAAGGTTGGAGCAATTGCTGGTGCCGATCTGGCACAAAACAAGGAAGTTTTATTGAATACAGTTCACACACATTCAGTACTGTACCTCGGTCCTACATAGTTTTTTAACATGAACTTTTTATAGTATTGCAACACTCCATACATGTAGTTAGCATCTTTACTCAGAGCTCTCGGTCTATCTAAATTGTTTTTTTTATATATTACAATATACAATTGAATCGCCAGTTTAAAAAAGGAATAAGTCCAAAAAAATGACAAATTGATTTTTTGTGCTCAAAAAAATCTCCAAGCTTTTCTCTACAAGTGAGTGGAAAGAGGGGGAAAATAACTCCCCCTATAGGGAGATATAGCCCTTTGAATTTTCGTAATCAATGTCCATTCATTGTTTTTTTTATTAAATTTGGAATTAAAATTAATTTGTCTCTCTTTTATTATTATTTGTGCTATAAACTGAGCTAAAATAAAATTTGCTTTTCATTTAAACGTATTTTTAACTTTTTTTATGCGATGGAATGTTTGACTCCATTCATAATCATTTACTCCATTGATACTGCCTTAATGACTCCATTTCATGAAAAAGAGAATAAGTCCAACAACGTTTTTCAGCTGTAAAATATTTTTGATTGAACATATATTTTTTCGATGATTGCTCTGTTTTCTAAAAATGGTTCTGAATTTTCAGTAAAAATTTGGTAACGCAACGAAAATTCCATTACTTATACAGTTTTTCTTTTTCGATTTTTTAAAAGCTTGGTTTTTGGACTTATTCCCATTTTGAAACTGACGAGATTCAATTTGAGATAACATGTTAAAGACTTATTTCATCTATCAAAAGTGAATTTTCTAAGTTTGGTTTCTAAGTTATGGCTCAAAAATTCCAGATTCTGTTATGCAGTGAATTCTATACCTCAAAGTGTATTATTGTTTCAACTATAATAGTATGTGCTTTATATGGGGCTGGAGGTAAACTAAACATTTTTCAGTAAATGATCTAGTATGTTCCCTTGGACCTAAGGAAAGCATTGTACCTCTCGGACCTGTCCAAGATATACACTTTTAACTACCTTGAGTTACTAAAAAAACACTATATACTGACTTTCATTAAATTGGTACTTTGATTTTAAAAATAGCGTAGGAATCAGGACTAAAACTAATTGTAAGTGAAATTTATAATTTTGTGACAAAGAACAGTGCTTAAAAAAGTTCGGCACAGTTTTTGTTCAATAAAATTTTATTTTATTTTTTTCAATTGTAATGAGTCATCAATTTCCATACATGGGAATTTTTTTACCACACGTGAAAAAAAAAGTTGAAAATTCGCCCCAAGGTTCGCTTACGTATTTCACTCTCCATTTTAACGATTGGGAGGAAGAACTTAGGGAATGCATATTATGAGATTACTCTGTGGTTTCCTGCCGCCCAAGAGAGATCGTGAACCCGGGAAAGGAAATTCCAGATCTACCGGCCTCTTTAAGTGCAACCCAACGGAAGTGACATAAGAGGATTTGCTTATTGCTCTTGCTTCGAGGACTTTCTGGAACCATCATATCTTTGATGCGTACGATGATGCAACTAAATGCAGAATTTTAACAATGGAGTGGGCCAAATTATTGATCCTGGCCGAACTCATGGGCTAAAAGATATTTTAAAAACTTGTACTACTTTTTGTTTCTGACTAAGAGAGAAGTTATAAATAATTGATATTTATACTATAAAAGGTGGAAATCAAGCATCATGCCTGTCCAAACCATAGTGTGGATTTAAAAATAATTTTTTAAGGATATTTTTACATTTTTGTTAATTAAGCTGACTTTTCAAATATTTGCTATTGCGAATTGGTAAACTAAAAAAGTTCATTTTTCTAAAGGGTATATTCAACTATATTACACAAAAAAGGAACGTTTTAAAAATTAAATAATTAAATTTTCTCGATCATTTTAATTTTTATAAATATTCTCACATCTGGGGTCCATAAGGAATAGAGGGCCGAATGTTTTACAGACTTGAAATTGTGTACAGGCGTATTGGAGTGTTCAACTTTGTTTTAAAATAGTATTATTTGTTCTAAGAAGAATAATAGGAATTTTTCCAAACCTATTATAGAAATTTAAAAGGTACACATATATGAATATTTTCAAAGCATATTTGTAGGCACTCTACATAAGTTTTTTTTATCAGCCGCAATAATTTCATAGTCACATCCAAAAGGATAACTCTTCCTTCCTGGAAATTTACTAATGGTTAACGTTTGTAATTAGAGTTTCGCTCGATTTTCAAAAGAACATTTTGATAATAAAAAAATCCATTTAATTTCCAAAATGTTTCATTTTATGTGAAGTTATGTAGGTTCTTATAGTCTGAGGGCGGTTTTTAAAATTTCAAGTGGGCATGACAAAAAATATGCTAGTTTTCGCAATTTTGTAACTCTCTGTTCTTAGTATTGATAATAGGATTTTATAACTTAAACCCGTTTAACTATACCATTATACAATATTATTAACACTTCGTCTTTGAGTATAACTAAAAGAAAATGAATAACGAGGACCGAGGACCTTCTGAACAAATATACTCTGTGCGTACATATGTAGTAATTCAGTTGAAATGGTGAATTAGGTTAAAAAGAAGTCAAAATAAAAGAGCATAGAAAAATAGATCAACTGACATTATTTTTCAGGACAAAATAGTAGTGTTGCAAAGAGAGTTGAAATCTTAGGAGTTAAAGAGCTTTTTTGGGAGCAATGAATAACAGTAGGTTGTAAATTAGGAAGTTTACTTGATTGCATGAAATAAGAGCCGAGAGAAACATTAATACTGATAACCATGATGATCGCATCATTTAGGGTGTTTTTGTTTGTTTGTATACTGGGTCTTATCTTTTGTATTTAAATAAGATTTAATGTCAAATGAGTTCTTTGAATTATAAAAATCAGAATCACAATTTTGAATTTGTAAAGTGGTATATATTTATGGAGGATTGAGGTTTATAAAGAAGCTTTTTAACTAAATTGATTTTCTGGAATCTAGGAACCTTACGAAATAATTTTGAAAGAATAATAGTCCGACCGCTACGCGAAAAACTTTGACAGAAAAGCAAAACTTTGAAAAGAAGTTCAAACCTAAATTATAGTCGCACGTAATTTAAATCTAAATTATAGTAGCACTCTCCCGTTTCCATAACAATCGCCACAATATTGCACGACATCAAATGTTTTTCTCGAGGCGGTCGGACACATATCTTTTTAGAGCAGTTAATAAAACCTCACTCCACATTATTAAACAATGTATAACGTTTTCAGTACATTTTGGGTTCGGTATGTTTAATTATCTGTTTTTATTCGTTACCTTTATTGAGATATTTATAAATTAACAATCACAATGGAGAACTGCAGCAAATTTTAAAATTTTAAATATTCAATTTTAATTTATTAAAAATTCTCTCCTGATTCCAAAAATACGCTTGTGTTTCCCCACAATTTTTTTTAAAGGTAATTATGACATATTTTAATACAGAAAGCTCCTAACAATGTGACGTCACATGTGCCAGTTGAAATGTGGGAAAAACCGTTTTCATCGATACACTAGTCTGTAAAAAAAACTAGTGCTCATTGTTTCAAAGCGGGATTATAGCAACAAGCGGGAACAAAGCACATTTCACGTCACAAGCTGTTTCAGCTCAGACACAAAAGAGGCTGTTTTTAATTGAAAATAACTGGAAATTTAGGGCTTTGAAAAGCAAATGAAAACATTTTTTGGAGGTTTAAGGCCATTCTGAACACATTAAGATTTAAAAAAAATTTGACTGCAGTTATCCATTATTTTAAGATGATTGAACTTATTACCGTGCCGATTATTTCATTTTCAAAGTTTATAAAATAAATTTTCCTTATTAAACAACATTTGAAGTAATCTCTTACTATATAAAAGACAATTATATAATTTAAGAAAAAAATAGAAAATATTTGTTTGATTGTGAATATTGATAAAACACAGTAAGCTTTCATTTGAGAACTTGAAGGTACCGCCTTCATATTTGCTATTTATTTCCCAAAAGAATACCCAACCGCCGATTTTTTCATTACAATATTCAACACCCTCAACACACTTCACCCAACATGGTGGCCCCATATGCTTTGGCTTGCCCTTTTCCCACGCATATGCAATGAGTACCCATATGAATATTTTGGCAGATTTTCTCCGATTTATTTGACCGTTCTTGTCCGTTTTGGTAACACATTTTTAGTGCTGGTACCCGTACTTCAGAAGTACTAGTGAAAGGTGGGAGGCCCACTTGGTTTTTGAAAGAATAAGGCTGAGCGCGCACTAGAGACTTTTGTCTCGGAGACAAAGACAAAATTGCTTCCCTGGCTATTGCAAGAAGCTAGAGTGCGCGCACATGGCGACGAGACCAAGATCACTAGGCCAAGAATTTCCTCATAGAAATGCATTGCTCTCGAGTGACTAGTGTTTTAAGTCGCCGAGACAGAAGTCTCCAGTGCGCGCTCAGCCTAATAGTAATCTCAAGTGTTGTAAATGCCTGATCTCACATAAATGAATTAGAAAAAACGATGTGCAGATTAAGTATATTGATTTGCAAAGAGGATAGTTAAAGTTGTTAGACTATTATATACATCTCAAGAATGAAATTTCACACTAGTTATGTATTTAAATATTTCTGTAATTTATTTACACTATCCATAAACAAATAATCTGAACAAAATTCTGGAAAAGACTACAAAGTTTACGATAAACTTTAAAAAAATTTAAATTGCTAAACTTTTGATAGAATTGAAATATCAAGCCACCATATTTATTTTACTAGATAGATTTATTATTACATTCGAATGAATTAACTTTAAAATAATACTTTCATCACTTATGTTTTAAATATTAAGATGCTTAAAACGTTGATGCATTAAAAATATAAACTTTTTATATATCTTTTAGCGTTCATTCCATTTCTTGCATAGAAAAGTTTTTGGTACATTCGTATTAGCTCGTCCATTCGCCAACAGGGGCGATAAGTCGCCAAGTCTGGTAAACCCCGCAACACTACCGTTGATTCTGGTAACCCTGGAAAACGTAGCGAAATCGCGCTAGTTCCGATCACTGGCGCATGCGCGCGCAATTAAATCGGTAAGCCCATGGGCGAAATAATGTGTGTGCACCCGCTGGCGCACCGCGCAGGTTGTTTTGAACGTAAATTCAACAGTGTTTACAAGGTAAGAACGAAGACTGCATCCGAAAGGTAGGAGTCTAAATGCTTTCGTGTCGTTCCACGGTGAACTTTGTTGCGCCATTTTGCCGAGCCCCAGAGTCTTTCAATGTTTTGCGTATGCATGCCGGTGGTAGAATCGACAAAAGATCGCCGGCGGTAGGATCGACCATTTTGCAAGTAAGTTAGTGCTAAAAAAGTTATTTTTATGCTCTTACCGAGTGATATCCGTAGTTTTGGTTCATCCAAGAATACTGATTCCAATTTTTCTGAATCCTTACTGTGTCTGATTACCCCTACAACGAGTTTGGTTATAGATAGGGCAGGGGGGGTTTGGGGGGGGCGGCAGCCCCCCCCCAACCACATGAAACTTTTATTTTTTATTTTCTGATGTTATAAAGATGTTTCTGATGTTAAAAAATGTGTTTTTCGGCGATTCTGATGAAATCCCGTATTTTGGCGCGTTTTGGCGAAATTTGGAGAAGTTGGCGAAAACGATGGACGGGCTAATACGAAAGTACCAAGTTTTTTATTGTTAAGAATTTTTCAAAAACAAAGAAATTGTATCGACATTTTTTTTGCATATCTGGAATTTTTAGACACGTAAATTCATACGTGATAGTATATAACATATCGTTTACCTCCTCATTTAAGATTTAAGGTAACTTTTTCTACTCTCGTTAGAATTATGAATGACATTTTTTTTGCCTTACTACCATTCTAGAAATGTCAAGATATATTTTAACGATATTTTGTTAAATTGATTCTACTGATAATGTTCCCATGGAAAATTTTATTCCTCAAATTAATTTTAATAGAGTTTATTCATCTATTATGAGTTATGATTAAAAAAAATAACAGAAATACTTTAGTACTTCCTGAGTCCATTGATTTTTATTTCTTTTTTATGTGTATAAAAATATTTTTTCTAAATTATTTTTTGTAGTGTAACGTAGTGGTCACTGATCAAGCCCCTCATAACTTTTTCAAAATATTTCACATTTTGTTTTATGCAAGACAGCATGCCCCCCAAAGCTTGCCCCCTCAGGGTCTTCTCTCTAAAAAAATGGACAATATGAATCTTCCGAATCGACCTTGAATCGTCAAGTTGTTTTCTCTTGAGGTCACACAACACACGTATCCTACCTGTCTGCCCCGCCCTGATTTCACTTTATGTGCCCCGTAGCCATTGTGCCCTGCTAACATCTTTGAGGCACAAAGAATCAGGGTGGGTGAGCTATTCTCCCTACCCTACCCAGTATTTCATGGCAAGAGGGCAATCCTGTTTATTTCTTTGGGAATTTACTTTTTCAGAGGGCAACGTGGTAAATATCACAGATAAATAGATCAGGATATTCCTTAAATTACTCATATAAAGTTATATTTAAGATGTAAATAAAGACTGAAAATATGCAAAAGAACGTTTTAGGGCTATAAAGCATTTCCTCTAGCTTTGTTTATTTAGACAAAAAAATACTTTTCACCGAGACAGGTAGGTCCTTTTTCTAGTTACCATCTTTAAAACCTTAACTTTATTAATGATTTGCACTCTTTTATTTTATGTATTGGTCTATTTATTCACACTTTTAAGCTAAGAAAATATAATTTAACACACTTAATTTATATCCAGTAGATGATTGACTCTATTGATATTATAAATTAAACAGTTTGAATGTTTCAGTATTATTCAAGTTTATAATTTAGTTTTTTCATTATTTCTATTTTTATAGTGAGGTATTCTCACGTTTTGAGATTAAATTTTATTAAAATAGCAGATAAAAAACCATGAAGAATGACGGTTACATCAAGTATTTTCGTAGCCTACACTGTAAAAAATAATCCTGCAAAAAAACAGAAAATTTCTGGCAGCAAAAGTTGCCAGAAAAAATCTGTAGGTTGAAAAATCCTGTAAACAGAAAAAAGCTGTAACCTACAGGTAAATGCTGTAAAAAGGAACTTTCTGTCAAGTGGGCTACAGATTTTTCTGTTGCCTCTCAGTAATTTTCTGCTTGTGCGCATGCACTTATTTTAGTAGAGTTTTTTTAATTTTAATTAATTGATATCCGGGGATAGAACCAGCGACCTACCGCATGCTAAGCACGCACGCTACCACTGAACCAAAGAAGATTCAGTATAACGTTGCCAATAGCTGTATTGGTTTTCGATGCAGTAAGTTTCTGTTTAAGTACAGATAAGCTAAAAAACTAGGTAAAAGCTGTTATTTTACATAAAATAAATAGAAGTGTGGTGGGAATGTTACATGACAGAATATCTCTGTTAACATAAAATCACTGTTATTGAAAATTTCTGTTTTTCTACAGTTTTTTTTACAGTGTAGTTTCTGAGATATAAATTTTTGAAATTTCGTTTTTTACGAATCACAAATCATGCGCTGTGAAGTCACATCCAACAGAAGACCGTTTTCTGATCACGTGAAAACACTAAACAATGGTTTTCATGCGCTGTGATGTCACATCCAATAGAAGCCCGTTTTCTGATAACGTGACTTTTCTGACGTTTTGGTAAAAATAAAATTGAATTCTAAATGATTTAAAACACATGTTTGAACTTAAAAATCAGAAATTTGGGAGTTTTAAACCATGATGTATCAAAAAAGTATAAAATCAAGCAAATCCCTCACTCATGCAAATACCTCATTGTGCTCTATTCCAAACGTCTTAATGATCCAAACATAAAAATGGGGGGTTCACAATTGAAATTTGATCCACCTCAATCTTAAAGTGTCTTGAAAGCAAAGATAATTTTATTAACCTTGTGAAAAAAAAATACACAAATAATGCAAAAATATGTACGCAAGAATGGCTTGACATCTTATCACATTCACATTTTTTTTGATAAGATGTAAATGAAGAGAGTAAAAAATCGAAATAGTATAATTAATTCTATGTACATATATTTAGAACAAGCAAAAAAACATTTTTAATTAATTACATTTTAATTTTTTTATGATTATATAGTTCAAAACTTTAATCTATAATGAAGTTTTCCACAAGTAAAGTTCACCTAAAAATATATATCGTAGCTCGAGCCTGCCAGGATTCGAACCTGGAATCTCCTGATCCGTAGTCAGGCGCGTTATCCGTTGCGCCACAGGCCCACATATCCCACCTGTTAACCTTTAGTATATACAAAGTAACCCACCTATACTGAATAAACTGCATTACCATACCATAGTTTTTTAGCATTTAGATATGGCTAGAAAAATTCTTCATTTTTAATTTACTTCTTAATCAATTTTAAAATAGTACTTATAATTATTTTTAAGGATGCACTTTGTTAGAATATTCCAAGAGGAATTATTTACTAACAAAAATATTTTTGGAGACAGAAAATAAACCGTAAAATCCAATTGTAAAATGCTAAAAATTCTAAAACACTTTTTTTTTCATTTACATAATCTAAGTAAAAATATTCCTAATTAAATTACTGAATGCATAAAAGAAATAAGAATCTTATAATATGTAAAGCTATTTTCCAAAATTTTCAGGAATTAAAAAGTATATTTGCTGATTACTATTCTTTAAAATTTTTAATTCAACTGAAAACTAAATTTTAATGTTGAACTTGGCAGAAAATCTAAGATTTTTTCTGGGAGGGGCCGTGGTCCTTTAAAATATGCATCACTGTGATACTATTAAATTATTAAACGGTTTATAAGTTTTTTTTCAATCAAAAAATCATATAAAGAAATCCTTAATAAATACAGTCTAATACGTATACTTATTAAGTGCATAATAAATCTGGTAAAAAAACGGTTTAATTTCAGAGTGGGGTTGCGGTTGCAGCCCCCTAGCCCCCCTTGATTCGCCCATCGACTCATTCGCCCCAATGGTTGAACAAAGGAAACCGAAACCACATTTTGCGAATATCCTAAGCAACATTTTTCCGCGCGAAGTTCGAAAACCCCAAACAAAGAGGAAACCTCAATCTTCAGAGGAAAAAACGATGAATTAAGTATTTTCCCTTTTCATTACTCAGCATTTCTTTGTACTAGTAGTGAATAAACTCCGCTTTCGGGAAAAGTAAAAGGGTTGCGGGCATTGCGGCGTGTTCTATAGAAGAGTCTAAAACCACTGCAGTCCCTGTCGTTATTGAAATTCGAATAAATAATTCATTGACGGGACGTTGCGCAATAAGGGATTGCTCTTGAACTTGGTATCACGGCGGAAGGAATGGGGAATGTCGGTGATGACTTCCGACGTCATTGCCGCAGAAATTCCGACGGTTTTGATGTAATTGTCGGTTTTTGCGTCATCTTATTAAAAATCTAAATAATTGTGTGTCGGTTTCCCATCAGGGAGACGAAATTTGTAGAGGAAAAGTATCAGACGTGTGACGTGGAAAGAATAGAGACCTTAGTTTAGCATAGTATATCGTGCTTCAAAAATTGATGTTGACAAAAATATTAAATTAAATTTATTTTAAATTCCAGTGGATTGATAGGTGATTAATAATTATGATTAATAAGTTTCATCTTTCTCTTTTTATTCACTCTATCTCTGTTACTCTCTTTTTCTCTCTATTCTTCTTATCATCTTTTTCTCCTCTTCTCGTTCTTATTTTCTCATTTAATCTTATTACTATCTTTCTTTTTCTGTTCTCCATACGATCGTCTTATTCTTTTACTCTCATATAATTTTCTTTCTTTTACTCTCTCACATACTTAGAGAAGTATTTTGGTCTAAAAGTTAAGCCTAATAAAAAAAATGAAATTTTTCAATCAATATGTGTGTCTTAAGTTTTATTTTTGTGTTGACTCAACAAATATTTTGAGTAAATATATTTTTGTTGGATAAGATAAAGAATTCGTTGGGAGTTTCTTAAATAAACAAGCAAAGGCACGTGCCTATAAAAAATTTCGGAGGGGAAAGTTGTTTTTCTATGGTCAAACACATAAATTTCCTGAGTTACGGGGGGAACGGATAAATCCTCAAATCTTTCTCTTCGCTCTTGAAAACAAGGATTATAAAAAAAAATCTATTTTATATCTATTTTAAAAAGTCAGTTATCATTACAGTTTTTCTTTACAAGTTACTTTTATTTAAACTAATCTCAACCCAAAAAACACAAAAAAATTTTTTTTCGAGAAAATATTTTTGGAATATACACAGATCCATCAACTACTATTGCATACTCCCGATATGTTCCTTTCGAAAGCAAACAATTTTCGTCATCCAATGCTTTTAACATCAGAAGAAAGAAATGCCATTCATCCTATCCAAAAAATGACAAGGAGTCTTTCTGTAACCAGCAACTCGATCTGCGAGGATGATGCACAAGAAAAACAAGTGATGCAACTTTTGTTCTTACCCAAATATGCTTGTTTCACCACACTTTCTTTCGATATGATCCTCCTCTCTCATGCTTTGCCAATCGTGTTACACAAATGCTTGAAACGAGAAAGCATTTTCATAACCCATAGATAGATGAATCATCAATTTTTGGCCAAACTTTCTACTTGGGGACCGTCTATAAATGACGTCACGCTTAAAAGAGAGGGAGGGAGTCCATCAATCTGTGACACTTTGTGGCAAAGGGGAAAGGGGGTTTGAGAATTGTAACATCACAGATTGGAAATAAACAAAAAAAACAAATATAATTATTTATTTCTGAAAAATATAGGAGAGTCCATGGCCATAGACGATAATGGAAATCGAAAAAACATGGGGTATGTCTTGTGATAGAGCCGCTGGGATCGCATCGAACTCGTGCCTCCTTTGTCACGTCTGTACTGTCTATAAATGACACCATTATAAAATTCACGGTAACGAAATAAGAGTAAGCTTCCAATTTACAAGGTGGGGTGCACTTTAACTTGAATAAAAAAACATCGAGTCCCACATTTTTACCAACCTTGCTCCAAACTTAAACATGTTATTATTGTTAGGAGAGCATGTGAGATGTGACAATGGGTGGAGAAGGGTTATAGTGAAGAGTAACACTTTGTGACATGGGGGGGAGGGAAGGGGTAAAAAATGTTGAAAAAAAGTGTGCCATCATTTATGGATGGCCCCTTGGCGAATGTGAAATGGTACCAGCTCTTTATTTGTTTGGCTGTTTAGAATTTCCTTGCAGTTGCGCGACACGTCGCGTATTTTTATCTGGGTGCTATCTTGAGGTGGTAAATTTTGTGTGTATTTCGTGTTGCCAAACATACCTAAGCACAAACGAATCTGATAAAAAGTGACCCGATAGCTCTAAACATAGTCTTGGCGCCATGAATAAACCCAGAAGCTGTATATTACGGGGGTGAACGGCAATAAATTACAGGTAGTATTGAAAAACTTATAACACAGGAGGAAATTATCACTTTCTGTGTATTTTCATATTCTGTTAATAATTTAAACTTCATATCGCAAAAAGGTCTTCTTTCGAAAAAAAATAAGCGTTGAAAATTTTCGCAGAAATTGTCAATCAATAGTTTTACAAGATTTTACAACAAAAATGTGTAGTTTTTTGAAATATTTTATACCTCTCGCGATAGATCCACAAATAAATAACGGAACTCCACACCCATCTATCTTCCAGCAGTTTGAAAATATCTTCTCCTTTTTCAGGTCCAGTATTTTAGTGAACACTTCTTTCAGAATAAATCGAAGAAAGGTTTTAAAATATCGAAAAACAATAAATGCTTTTTCAATCGTATAACAAGACTTCACGTATAAAAAACGCTTTTTTTAACGTGTATGAATTACAAAAGCCAAAATGATGTACATAAGTTTGATTGCCAGAAACTAAATCCTGTGTACAGAAATTCTTTGCTCAGTAGATCATACACAAATGACAGTCTCAACACTGAGTAAAAAATTACTCAAACTGGCTCCGATCCAAATTTACTCAAATTTCAAATTTGAAATCATGCTTGTACTCATTTCTGAAAATGTGCTTACTCAAAAATGAAACATCTTAAGCTTGATTCATGAGAATGCCATGCACCGACTCAAAAATGAGCTCATGATGTTTCATTTTTGAGTATACACATTTTTAGAAATGAGTATATTCATGTTTTCAAATAAGAGTACATTTGGATCGGAGCCAGTTTGAGTAATTTTTTACTCAGTTTTGAGACTGTCGTTTTAAGAGTGTATATAGACACAGGAAGTGACTATTATCATTTAGAAACGGTGTTTTAAGGAAAAGAGAACATAAGCTAAACGTTTCTTATCTCAATACTTCCCATAGAAACAAATCGGTTCCGTTCTACAAATCGCACCGAACACTAGTATTGTTCTACCATTCGGTTCCGGGAGCGCGACTTCTCGACCTCGGTGACCACCTTCCCTTTACCCCAGAAGACCCCGTAGCCCCTTCTCCTCTTATTCACGATTACATAAATACGATTCTGCATAAACGGACGACGATGCCATGCAAGAGATGGAAATCTCCTACAACAGGAAGGATTCCGGAAGTATAAGAATCGCTTCCGGTGTCGAGGGGTGTGAAGAAGAGAGTTCTTCCGAGAAGGAACGACACGCCTGCCTGCAGAACAATCGAGGGGTGACGACGGAAGAGAAAACTTCGGACATTCTTGGAGGAATTATTGTTAAGATATCGTTTGGTCACGAATGGGATTGGAGAGCGGGTGCATGCATTCCGGAGGGATGTTTGCTTATTCCGTCAGGTGGAATTTTTGCGAAATTGTTTGGTCACGGAGTTTTGGGGAAGGTTTTTGCTATCGGTTCCGCCAGTGGATATCGTCTGAGGTAGTTTTGGAATAATTTGTTTATGTGAGTACGGTTATCGAGAGGGAATAATACTGCGTAGTTGCACGATGGAATTGCGTATGATGTGGAAGCGGAGTTAGAACAGTGACTCAATACCAATAGAAAATATGTTTAGGGAGCTTCTCCCTATAAAACTTAACCTTGCCCCTCAGCATGGCCGGGCAGACCCTGGGGAGCAAGGCACAGACTTTGAGGGGCATATGACAAGAAGCTATACTAGAGAGCAACTTAAGTTGAACCTACTACGTCACTAGCAAGCAAAGTAGTTCCAATCGCGGTGTCTGAATTTTGAGTGAAATGAAGAACGTCAATTTTAAAACATGATTATTTCGTTAAACCCATGTGTATATAGTGTCTTTTTATCACGATTCACGTATCGAAACTCCTCCTAGCAACCCAACATGCTGTGTTTACTCATGTTCTCCTTCCGCGTAGTGACGTGGGTTCAGGAAACGTTGCTGTGAAGTATAGTGCCAAGGGGGAACTTTTCGCAACGTGCAACAATGCGCCTGCTTCAAAAGTTAACCCAATATTAAATGAGATGTTATAACAAGTTTTAAGGTAACTGAATCTCCCTTGGAGAAGTGGTAGGATGCTTGCTTAGCATGTGCCAGTTCCTGGGTTCTATCCCCGGTTGTAATTTTCTTACTTATTACTTTACTTTTCTTACTTTTACTTACTTTTTCTTTATTAAAAAAACTTACATTTTCCTAGATTTCAACCAAAACCAATCAGAGAAGGCACTGCTAAAAGTTACCCTTTGGCACTAGCCTCTTGTGAGCATATGCTGTCCCTTATAGGTTTGTAAAATTAATGGGGGTATTACTACCTGAAAAAAATTCGGGAGGAGGCATTACCTCCCACATGATCCCCTAAATCCACCCATTCCCCCCCAATCCAACCATGCAATCATCCCACCTTACGACGAAACAATCAGGTTATTAAGTAAGTGACAACCACCTTACACTAGTTACGTGATACTCTCTCTCTTCAAGTGAGAAAAGGGGTAAGGAAGTGTGCGCAAAGGAGGGCAGACCTTGCGCAAAAGAGAACGTTTTCTGGAGCACGAGAAAAGGGGTTTCCGCGTTCGCCCGAGATTGATCGGGGTCCTTACGCAACGGATAGAGAGAGAGATGACCGGAAGTGGACGGGATTTTTGTGGGTCAGCAGACACTGCTGACCTGAGGAGTAGTAGGAAGGGATTTGTTCTTTAAGGTTGGGAAATTAGACTTCCGATGGGGTCGAAAAGAGTTCTGTTTAATTGAAATGCGGGGGTCGATGGTCTGATTGAGGGAGATTTGCGCGATGCTCTAAGGGTCCAGCCACACTCACTAAAAATCGTCGCGCGGTCCATTAAGATCCTTATATCAAGAGGAGGGGATAAAGAAGGAGACTTGAGGGGTGATGTAGATTACTTTTGGTGAGATGACAGCAACTGGCCACTGCCAGGCTTGTCAGTGAGGAGTACTTCAACCGCTCTGCTACACAGGCGCGGATCCAGGGGGGCAGTAGATCATTTTTAGTCTACTCTAAAAAATACTATAAAAAAACCTTTTAGGATATTATAGAGACTCGAGTTTATTACTAAAACTTAAATCAAATTATCAAGTATAAAAAATCTAAATATCTTACAAAAAATTAAAATTGTTCCATTCTTTGCATGTTATTAGTTTTTGATTAAAATGATTTTGCTGTAATACCGTATCAAAAATCATTTGGCTCACTCAACTTTTTTATTATATCTTAATAATTTTTTTTACTCAACCTAGGTCCATTTGCACAAATATATATTCAACTTTGATGACTACCTAGACGAACTTCGTTATGCCGAAGACCTCTATTTTTAAGAAAAAAATATATTACCCCCTAGCCCTAGACGTCATAGATATTCCTCTAATTTAACTTGATCTGCCGAAAACTATCGAAATTTTTTAGCCGCTTCTCTGACTTCTTCAAATCGAGTGTACACTGTAGGTATAACCAATAACAAGAACCAGATCCCGATTCTTGAATTATTCTAACAAATATATCAAAACAACCCATACCATGGTTAACACTTTTCCACCACTTACTTTTCCCCTGTAAAGCGGGCTTCCCAGCAGAGTGTGACACGACGGGGTGTGGAGGAGGATGAATTCCACCGTTTTCCCTCACCTTGAGGAGGATGCGTGCTCCGATTCAAAGTTCATCGACATTTTCTTCTGCAAAGAAAGTTAAATTTAATTCGCTTAACAGAAGGTCGCTGAACTTATCTTTCGGCAGCTTTTATGATCAGTTGATCCCATTTAATGCGATATGTATTTTGGAAACTATATACTCGAGAGTGTAGCAAAGTTTTGCAACAGTTAGCTCCCTTGAGGAATTAATTCCCTCTTGTATTGATTGGCTTTTGCCTCTCTTCTTAACTCTTAATTGAATGGCCATCGGAAGCTAGATTTATTTCCAGCTTGCTTACTATAGTCTGTTCATTTAGAATAGGCGTCTGAGACTAAATGTATTAGGAGCAGTTATCATCGAAAAAATTTTCTTGTGCAGTGATAAGGCAGCCTAAACATAAATAGTTAAAATACTGTAAAAGAATCAATCACTGAAGTTGCGTGATGAGAGTTATTAGACGTTATTGAACGTTTTATATCCTGTTCCAGGTGCCTATTCTAAATGAACAGACTATAGCGTGTTTAACTTAATATAATCATAACTTTTTCATAAATATAAATATTTCTTACTTTAAAATAAATAAATAAAAAAAAATTCTTACTGTCGTAGCTTAAAAAGCATTATTACTGTACCTAGATAAATAATGTGACTTTAAATGTGCATTTACCTACAATTTTAAGGGACTTGGGGCACTTACTTAATCAGCAGAAAATATTTGAAAAAAAATTGAGCGAAGAAAGTTTTTCGCTTTATCCAAGTCATATTCTAAGAACTACACAAAAAAAGTTACATTCAATTTTTTTGTTTTACGGGTCTATTTCTTAAATTTATTGATAACTAATTCTTAAATTGTACGCGTTTTTAAAACTATTTAAGTATATTTTTCTTAGTTTTACACATACACAGAGATAAATCCGCAAAAACTTATTTAATTTTTCACACAGAAGTAATTTTACACTTTTATAAAACTGTCAACTTAATAAAAATAATACATACACAGGTCACACGAAGACTTCCCTGTGACAATGCACTGTTGTCAGGTTGTCACCTAACACTGGTCACAGCGTGACTTCTCAGTTTTATTCGGGTACTTAGATAGTAACACGTCTGACCCTCAGTGACATTATAGTGATATAACACCCTGTGACTTCCCACTTGACTGCGACTTTTGTGTTGACATAAACATACACCACACCCTTGGGGGTACAGCAGTCACTAAAAAAGTTGAGAACCTCTGGCATAGAAGTTTCCCTGTAAACAACATCCCTCTAAATCCTTGGCAAACATCGCAACCATCTCTTCCCACACTCACGACTCCATTCCTAACTAATTACCCTCAACCCTTTCTTCACTCCCTCCACCTGTCGCTTCTAATTACCCCGTCTTGCACACACAACTCCCCCCCACCAAAAAAAAACAACTCAACAAAAAACAACGACATCCCAGTCGTGCAAAGTGCCAGATGTTTTTCCTTTCATCAGTCTGATATCCCTCCACCATCCACTAGTTCCTTATCCACTAGTCTCTTGCAACAGAGACAGAACGGCTTTTATTATTAAAAAGGAGATGCAAAAGTTCAAACTTTCCACACTCTCGGTGGATTGCTCCAACTCTTTCGACACTCTGGCCGAGAGAGTTGAAGAAAAAATCCACCGGTCACTCTGGGGTTGGTTTCGTCACCCGCCACGGCCCATTTTGTAATTTGACTTAGTTCGATTCCACCCCCTTAAGGTCCCGTCGTTGTTGTTCTTTTTATCGTCCGACAAAAGAGCGTATGGAGCGGGTTTCGGTGCAAAAAGAAGCCAAGGAAATGCTTTTGGTGTGTAGTAAAAAGAGGACTGAGAAATCCTGGTGATGGATAACGCAATAACGAGGACCTCTTATCCCCTTTCCAAAAACTGTTTTCTTGTTATTAGTTTGAAGGTGAAAATCTCTGATTGGGCAATCTAATTATTCTCGTTTGTTTTCTTTTCTTTGTCGCAATGTAAAGGAATTTCGGTTGGAATGGAGTTGAAAATTCGAGACAGGTTTTGAGGCCCAAAGTTATTTCCACAATGCACTGTTTCAAAAAAAAATCCCCGACTAAAAAAAGTTAATGCAGAAAGATTCATGATCTCTGTAAATCACTGAACAGATACTTGATAATAAGGAAGTTGCATGTGTCAGATTTTCAAAAACAAACAAGTGTTCCGTATGGTTTTTTGTATGGTAAAATGAAATATCTAGTCAGTTTTTCAAAAAAATGTACAGGTAATTAAATATTTTAATTTAAAAGTCGAGAAAAAAACACGTGACTGAAAACGTTTATTGTTTAAACTATAAGATGACGTCAACAATAATACCATCAACTCTATTGCTTTACAACAATGTTTAGTATAAGATGACGTCACATCCAAACTCTTGGCGTTTTCGCGCGCTTTTAAAAAGAGGATTTTTGTTAATTTTTTTGACAATCAAAAAATTTCTCGATCGGCCTCAAATTTTGGGTACTTGCTTATTTTTGCAAGAGGAATCGATTAAAAAAATATAAAAAAATCATGCAACTTCCTCATTGTTTTCATTCGTCGTTGGTTAAATTTCCGTAATTTCAATTATCTTTTTTATTCAAACTAATACTGCCGCAAGTTTCTTAATAGTAATTTCTCATTAACTAATATTTTATGTCAGTATATTTTAAAACTGAGGAACTTTATAAAATACCAGATGAGGTCTATTCTAATATATGAAAAAGAAATTACTTATTTTTCTACGATTCACTAATTGCTGTTCTACGATCTAAAAGACCAAAGTTTAAGTATATAATCAAGTTAAATAAAATCCTATCCAAATTTCTGAAATATTTTAGTTCATTAAAACGATATTAATGTTGAAATAGCATCTTAAAGTTTAGAGCTTAAAGCTGGTTTAAATGAATTCAAACATTTCATACATATTGAGAACATAACTGCATTTCTATTCTGTAATTCAATTGATTGAAAAAGTGTAAATTAAAAGTGAAAATGTTAAAAGTTGATAATTATATTGGAAAAGTAAAATGTTTTTCAGCTGTTTTATAATTTACCTAAAACAAATAACAATTTCAAATTTTGATCTAATAGTTATTTGTAAAATATATTAATTTTATATCAGTACAGTAATGCTTGAATTTAAGAAAATTATACTTGAATCAATATAGTACTATAGGGAAGCGTGTGGGGCACCTTAGGACGCTTTTCATGAATTATTTTTTAGTAAAATTATATTTATTTAGACACAACTCAGATGTTAAGTATAAATATACTGATTTGCGCACTAAATACATTATAAATAAAACATCTTAGTGTCCCAAGGTGCGCCAAGAGTGGCTATACACATAAAATTTTTTCCCAAACGCATCCCAATTCGTTCACTAATCAGTGTTTAAATCAACATTTATACCAAATTCCTAGACCAGCAATGCACAGTGTCGTCACAAAACCATTAACGATTACAACTTAAACGGAATATGTTGCGCTATTGTTTTTATCTCAACTAGCATTTGAGGATAAAGCGCATATGAGTTTACCGGGTATATATTGAGCAAAAACTTGAACTAATTTCGTCACTTAAACAACAGATTATACTAGTAAACGTCTTAAGATTTCAAAAGAGTAACCCAAACAAGAGAATTGTTGAGGATGGACAAAATATCAATGAATAGTGCACGTGCTAGCTGATGAATGACTGACCACAAGTGTGACAAAAGGACAGTGAAATGACTTTTGCTCGTGACCAAATATCCACGTGGTTTCTTTACAAAAAAAGACTGATGATAATAAAGATAGTATAACATAGGACGATATAATAGGGACCTGGAGACGTCTTCTTTGATACAGAACCCTTTATATTGCAATTCTATCTCCGGGATTAGTGATAAAGAACTGTTGACATTTCGAAGAAATCGAAGAATCTCTTGCTTAATAGATATTGCTTTTTTTTAAGTTCGGTTGAAATCAGTTTGCTTTTCTGTGGAGCAACTTTGAATATAGTTGAATTTCATTATCTTAGTTTGTTAAAGGATTTGCAACGTCGTTAAAAAGTGCTAAAACGTAAGTTAGAACTGTAAAGAGATAAAGGTGAATTCTCATATCATCAATAAGTTTTTTTCATGCGCTCAAACATATTTAGTAGGCTAGGTTAGGGTATATGCTATTGAATAAAAACTTGATAGGACAAAAATCTAGAAAACAATTTTTGTTTGTAACTTAACCGTTTCAGGAAATGTTTGCAGAACATGAATTCGAGTTCTTTCACTATTTCAGTATAGGATTATCTTCCGCAATATTTTATTACTGTTATTTGATAAATAAGAACGAAGTTTCTTCTCCCAAATTTTATATCCATAACCAAAGACAATTCACACGCAATTCAGTTTTTCAAAAGGTTCTAGAAAGATGTTTATCGAATATTAATTATAATTTCTTACAATTTGTGAACAAATTATTTGCAACATATTAAATGAAATTTAATTTCGAGTATATTGAAATAAAATTAAATTATCTTTGTTATAAGCATCGTTTTAAATAGTATCTTCAAGACAGAATATTGTCTATGAAGAAATAATAACTATACTCATCTATTCTCTTGGACTTAACCATAACAAGGCAATTTATAAGTAAAAAGTGTTTATTTATGTTTAACTAATTAAAAACATTAAAACTTCAAGAGAAAAATCATATACACTATCGTCTACCCTCTAAGTGGGTTTCAAAAAAAAATTTTTTATTTAATATTTTTAAATAAATGCTAATTTATCTCTAACGTTAAACTAGTTTCAATTAAGGGTTAATTTATCTTAAATGATTAAATTTTTAATTAAATGTGATTTTATTTCAATTTTAAAATCATATACAATATCGCCTGATAAGAATGGGTGTTAATTACTTTTTCACTTTTCTAACTTAAATGCTATTTTAAAAAATTTATTTTAGTTCTTTCATTTTAGTTAATTTTAATCAAATATAAATTATTTTTTTTAGTTTTTTTACCAAATATAAATTTATTTTCTCATTAATAATATAATTTTTATTAAATGTTGAATTATTTTTTGATAATTTGAAAACTTGAATTAAAAACTGAGAGAAATCTCAATATCGTCTGACCCAAGTGTCAGTTTTTAACCTTTTCCGACCTCCCTTGAGGACATTCATCTCTCTCGGGCGACACGACTCGACGAACAAAGGAAGTCGGACAAACCCCGCAACGCCCTTTTCCCTCAAAAACGTTCTCTCAAAACTTTTCAAACGATAAAAAAGTTACAAATTTTGATTGGAATTAATTTATTTTTAAATATTAATGTTATATATATATATATATATGTATTAATATCAATGTTGTGTTTAATGCTAATAAATCTGTAATGTTAAATTATTTTCAACTATATGTTTTAATTTAGTTTAGTTTTTCATAACTCAATATCGCGTGACACGTGTGGGATGTTAATTTATTTATTATGGTAACTGACTGCGTTAAAATCATCATTTTCGCCAAAAATATCGAATTTTGTTTTATTTTATAGCCTGTTTGACAAGCTTTCCAAAACTACCTTACTTTAAACTCTGAGTAATCTAGAACACAAGTTACAGCTGTTTTAGTACCGAGTAGAACCAGGATTAACATACAATTTTAAACTTTAAAGCCTTTTTCTGAAGAATGACATTGTTGTATATTTTGGATCACGGTAACAGTGATTACTCTTAAACTACTTATGATGCTTTTTTTATTTCACTCTTGATATTATAACGCATGTTAATATCTTCTACAATCTAATGGTCTAAGAGCTGGATGCAAATTTTGGGAATGATAAGGTGCACGAGATATTTCACCTGGAACAGATTCGATTGATGATGGGAAAACTTATGTCACCAACGCCAGAAGGCGGAGTGGAAGCTTTCAGTGTGAAAGGGGGGGTCGAACATGCAAACAGCGCGCGGTCCCTTGCGACAGAGATTTTGAGGAAACAGGTTGAAAATTTGCACAGTTTAAGGAGAGTGTGAATAAAAGATAATGTAGCATTCTCAAAAGTATAAGTTGTGTTTTAAGGGTCGTAGAGAACTAAACGAATTTTCGAATGTTTATATGAATGATCTGTACGGCCGACGAGGTGCAAGGGTGGACATAGGCTTAATGTATTGAAGAATGTTAGTAAAAGTTAGGGTAACACTCCCAGAAGACTAAGTGGAAGACAAAGGGTGGCCAGAAGTCACCAAAGGTGCAGAAAAATCTTAAAACCCGAATCATTCGGAAACTTCTGGCTGTTTGCATATGTATAGCTGACATATAGAACAAACTATATGCAAACAGCCAGAAGTCTAAGTGGAAGCGTTCGGGATATATTCAGGCGCGAAGTAAAAGACTGAATAAAAGCAATTCTCTTGCAACAATGACTAATAATACGCTAATAAATATAAAGTCATTGTTAGCGTGGTTTTTAGCGTATTATTAGTCATTGTTGCAAGAGAAAAGTTATATGTTATAAGTCATTTGTTATATATAAACATTGGAAAATTCGTTAGTTTCCTACAACCCTTAAAACACAACTTATACTGTTAAGAATGCTACATTATCTTTTATTCACACTCTCCTAAAACTGTGCAAATTTTCAACCAATTTCTGCAAAATTTCTGTCGCAAGAGACCGCGCGCTTTTATTCGGTTTTGTACTTCGTGCCTGAATATCTCCCGAACGCTTCCACTTAGACTTCTGGCTGTTTGCATATAGTTTGTTCTATATATCAGCTATACATATGGCAAACAGCCAGAAGTTTCCGAATGATTCGGGTTTTAAGATTTTTCTGCACCTTTGGTGACTTCTGGCCACCCTTTGTCTTCCACTTAGTCTTCTGGGAGTGTTACCCTAACTTTTACTAACATTCTTCAATACATTAAGCCTATGTCCACCCTTGCACCTCGTCGGCCGTACAGATCATTCATATAAACATTCGAAAATTCGTTTAGTTCTCTACGACCCTTAAAACACAACTTATTCTTTTGAGAATGCTACATTATCTTTTATTCACACTCTCCTTAAACTGTGCAAATTTTCAACCTATTTCCTCAAAATCTCTGTCGCAAGGGACCGCGCGCTGTTTGCATGTTCGACCCCCCCTTTCACACTGAAAGCTTCCACTCCGCCTTCTGGCGTTGGTGACATAAGTTTTCCCATCATCAATCGAATCTGTTCCAGGTGAAATATCTCGTGCACCTTATCATTCCCAAAATTTGCATCCAGCTCTCAGGCTATAAGAAAAATATTTGAATCAAGATATTTTTTAAAGTGCGTTAACTTGATTTAAATGTTTTTTTTCATGAATTTTTACTTTTTTCGATTTCAAGTGCCTGTATTTCTTTTCTATTTTAAAAATCTCAGATTTTTAACACAGATTAGTGTCTTAGGCTCAAAATCCTGCAAAAATTTTATTTGTACCTATAAAAGAACATTCTCAGGAGTTGTTGGCGCAAGTTGAAATTTTAGCCTTATTTTCATTGAAATTTCTCAATAGTTTAAAAAATTATTTTTTAAAATTATTTTTTGAATGATTTTCATTGTTTTAGAACATTAGCTCTCAGAAAATAGCAATTAAATAATTATTTAGTTAATATTAAAAAAAGTTAAAGTTAATCTAAAAAAAGCCTTAAATAAACAATAATTTAACTTTAATGTTGCTTTATTTTTAACTAAATGTTACTTTATCTTCAATGTTACTTTATTTTTACCAAATAATTAAATATCTTTTGATGTTAACGTTAACTTATAACTGAATGCTAATAGGTGTAAACTCACAACTCTCAAGCGTCACCTCCAACCGTGGACCGGTTTCGTCCTAGTTAGGACTCATCAGCACGGTATAGGATGGTAACGCAAGAGAGCGGAGGGCAATGTTAATGCTAATGCTGAATGCTAATGTTAATTTTTGACTGAAAGCTAATGTTAATTTTTTAACTGATTTGAATTAACAGACTGAGATGTCATATAAACAATTTGGTATGACCAGAGTGTCAGCTTCACCTTTTCAACACTACACAGACACTTGAGGACATTCATCTCTCTCGCGCGACACGACTCGACGAACAAAGGAAGTCGGACAAACCCCGCACAACGCCCTTTTCCCTCAAAAACGTTCTCTCTCTCTCTTTCAACTTCGCAAACGATAAAAGAAAAAAGTTACAATTTTGTAACACACCTCCTCACGACTTGTTTCGCAAAACGGCGGCGGTCAACTTGCCTCACACATCAGATCAGGGAGGGAGCAGCCCTTGCGACAGAAACGATCTAATTGAATCGTCCGCGCAATTAACGGCTAAGAAATCATTGTTCGGAAATGGAGTGTTTTTCGATATCGTCCGAGTCGAGTTGCGCAAGTCCTGCTTCTCTTTCTTGACCCTCTTGATTTTTCGCAACGGTTTCTTACTCGCTCGATTTCGGCAACGCGTTCTTTTCTTCCCTTTTTTTTGTTCTTGCGCGCTAATTTGTTTCAAAAAATTTTTTTTATTTATTTCGTCGTAGGAACGATGACCTCAGGAGTGTTAGGAAATATGGAAAAGTTACTACGGCAGAAAATAGAAACCTTTTGCAGCTTTCTGGAAGTTCACCCATCTGGGATCGTTTATCATCACTTTGAGATAGGCCCGTAAGAAAATTTCGAAAATTCCGCTTAAAAGACTGGCTTTGTTCTGACGTCTTCTAACTTCGACTTTCGTAATTTCACCTTTAGAGAGAGCAATATCCTCCTAACTCTTTGTTGGGACCAACTGTTTTGAGAAATCGATTTTTCTGTTTAGCCAAAGTGAGGGTGCTTATGAGGAGTCTTACAGAACCTTAAAAGCACGTACACTGGGTGTTTCCATGAAATATATTTCCATTCTTGTCGTTAAAACATGTTTTATAAAAGAAAATACCGAAAGAGAAATAAACAGATAACCATCTTTAACTTTTTCCTCTGACAAAAAATTTCTGGAGTAAGTGTTTAATTGCCTGTGAAACTGTATAATAATAAAAGGTTAAATAATGGATCCTATAACTCCTTTTTCGATTACACAGCATTCTATAATAATAATAATAAGCTTTATTATTACATAGCCTAATTAAGTAAATAAATAAGAAAACAACACATGCGTCAGCAAGGGAAATACCACTTCAATATTCAAAACACAATAATTATTCATAAAATATTTAAATATTAATTATAAATATCAATGTTCTATTAACCTAAACTGTAATAGTTTGTTTATAAAATCTCCTCTTTCAAACACAATATGTTTTCCAAATTGCAAAGGAAAATTAGACCCTTATATGTGAACGTACAATATTTTTCTTATGTTATTTACTACCCACCATTTAACCAACTCGACCAAAGCTACCTTAACTTAATTTAGTGTATTCATTTTATTTAAATTTCTAGCATTCCTTAATTCCTAATTCCTTAAACATTGATATAATTAAACTTAATTTTTAATTAAGTATTAATTATATCAATGTTCTATTAATACGAAACAAAGAACACAATATCTGTTCCAAATTGCAAAGGAAAATTAGACCCTTATAAAAATGTGTAATGTGAACATAAAATATTTTTCTTATATTATTTCTTATTCCACCATTTAACCAACTCGACAAGAGCTTCCTTAACCTTAGCTTCATTTTGATCTATTCATTTTATTTAAATTTCTAGCATTCCTTAAAAATTCCTAATTCCTTAAACTTACAGATCACAATTTGAATAAACCGACCCTCTATTACTTACCAAAACCATTCATTTTCATACTATTATCCAACGCATTCCCTAACTATCATAACCAGTTCCCAATACTTAAAGAGTTTAGTTTCAAAGGACGAATGCAAGCAGTAGTGGCCTCAACTCAGTGTTGACTTCTTTAGGTCACTTCAGTTTAATCAACTTTGGTGAGGCAAGAAGTAATCTCGCAGTGACTTGTGAGACAGTTGAGAAATAATAGTCAAGGCGTGATTATGCGTTTCGCAAAACCGAAGGGTAATTTTTAGACCCGTAAATTTAGACTCCTTCTCGGTGCTCTTCGACTAAATAAAAATATCCTGAAATAATTTCTTCACCTGTTTGTGATGTGAGAGATTACTTTCCAGGAAATCTAGATACCTATTCTTTGCATGGAAATTTCCTCGTTGTGTTTTTAGTCTGATTTCTTAAGATAGATGAACTGATAACAGGGAGACAGAAATAATAAATAAGAAAGATAGGAGGACAGATTAGAATCTAGAGGGGTCTAGGGGTTTTGACTAATACAGCTCAAGAAACGATATTGAGGTGAAAGCATGCATACAACTCATTTCTAATATTTAGCAACTTTCAATTTGATGCATAATAAACTTTTTATTTCCTTTTATTTGCATAAAATAATTTTTAAAGCTTACAATTTACAGTTAAATTGGATATTTTATTTCATGACAATTTTATAACTCTAAATTCAATATAAAATTTTAAAGAAAAAATTTATAATAATTAAATCTCCCTCCTTTATATGAATGTTGCTCAGCTATATACGCATATGAATACATTTTGGTTTTATGAATCTTGTATTAAAGTTTTATTTTTAGTATTAAACGCAGTGGTTCCTAAAGTGAGCGGTACCACCCCCTGGGGGGCGTTGAAGAATTCTAGGGGGGGCGTTATCAGAGTAAAAGTGTGCGTTGACTACTTTTAAACTATTGCTTAATGTCATTTTTATGGGTAAAAAACATTAAAAAAATCCAGGTAAAAGAAGCATAAAATCCCTTTCTATAGTCTGTGTAATTAAGATTAGCGTTTCGTCACCATGGCAACGCAATAGAAATGCAGTGGGAAATGACTAGTAGCGAGCCGCCTATTTTATTTACACAGACTATAATAAGTTAAAATTTTAAAAATTTCCTTGGAGAGAACCTCCAGACCCACATTTTATCTATGGATCGGGATATCAAAAATTTTGATAACCATTAAGATGAATAGAGCACTTATCAGACGAAGACTTTATTTCATTCAGAATTACGTGAAGAATTATTTTTAAATCAAACCCGTTAAAAAGGTTGAGTCTACTTATAAAATGTGGAATTATATTACCTAATTATTTCAAATTTAATTTTAAGGGGTATAGAAAACTTAGCTTTTGAGTATTTTCCATATACTAGCTTTTTATTTTTTTTGTTTGGTTATAAATTAAAGTTTTTTTATTACAAAATTTTGTATAAAATTCTACAGAGGCAAACATTTGTAAGGGGGCGGTGAAAACTTTCTTCTTTAAAAAGGGGCGGTGGTCCGCAAAAAGTTTGGGAAACTATGGGTTAAAGCCTAGAACTTGAACTACATTAGCATATTACTGCTAAACCAACGATAGTAAAAGGGTCACGTGATTTTGACAACGCTGGAACTAGTATTTCGGAGGATAGACAGATGGAAGTTGAGGGGCAGGAAGAGACATTTGCTTTTATATAGAAGCAAGACCCCAACTATCACCGGTTACCCAACTATCGGCCGAGCAAAGTCTGTAAAAATCATGTGACCCTTTTACTATCGTTGGGCGAACAGTACTCTAGTTACCCTTTACAGTGCATCTGAAATTACTGAACAAGTAATGAGCATAATTGCGCCTACATCTTATCTCCTCAATCCCTGTCACACCTTCCAGAGGCCCCAGTCCCATCCCTCCATTGTCACCATCCATCCCTTTCCCAACACCACCCCAAGGCCGGCGCAAAAAGCACCACGTCCTATTACATAAAGCGTTACCACACAGCATTACGCCACCAACCCATCCATTTGACCCTTCCAGTGTCGAAATCCAATGGGTTGAACAAGAAGAAATGAATGAAGAAGATCGTCCAAGGGTTGGGGCACCCCTTGGGGGCAGCCCTGTGCAACACTGGTGTTCCGCAATAGAACGATTATCACTTCTTGGAGGAGGCACAGCGAGGGTAGGTCGCTAACCCCCGCGGTTCATATCTTCAATACATCTAACCCGAACTTTCTTTAACCCATGGATTGGGAAATGATGCGGAGGTATCAATCTTCAGGTGGTTTGGATGAGTCATATGGGAAGATGTTTGGGGATTTTCAGAGGATGGAGGGGGGATGGGTGGTTTGACAGGGAGGGGTTGGTTAGGTTTGGGGTAAAATTCGATTGCCGTTTGTTTTTTGAGAAGTTTGATGAAAAAGAATTACAGATGGGTGAAGAAATCTTTTTTACGCAACGTTATGTTCTGTTCATACGCTTTCTTGAAGATAGTCAACAACGCAAAAACAAAACAACGCGTAATTTTTAATAAGTATTAGTTTTGATCAATATTCAACTTTGGAAAACAAATCAGTTAACAAATAAGTTAAGAAAATTTGTCATTTTGTAATTTCATTCAATCAAACCCTATCCCATAAAATGCTTGACATACTTTCATCGTTAAAGTTGACATTATAATAATTATTACTTAATTTATTACTAAATTGCATTTAATTGTATATAGCTTACATTACACGAGTGATCTTCATCACATCTGGGTCGTTGAACTATCCCTATTGCTTTCAAAGTAGTATTACTTTTTCAACTAACAATGCCAATTTAAGTTTTAATTTCCGTAAACTCAGGAAAACGATTACTTCAGGCGCTAATATCCGGACTGAACTACTGAACCCGATCCAGATTATCCAAACAATTTTTTTCTTTTTATAAACGGTGCCTCATTCTAATCGACTCAGACTGTTTTGTATATGAATCGCCAGTTTGAAAAAGGGAATAAGTTTAAAAAATAACAAATTGACTTTTTGTACTCAAAACAATCACCTAAGAGGAGAAACACAACTACCCCTATAGGAAGATATAGCCCCTTGAAGTTGCGATATAGATGTCCATTCACTGTATTTTTTCAGTTAATTTGGAATTAAAGTTAATTTGTCTAAGAAGATATAACATTGAAATTTTTATTTCATGAAATATAAAATCTTAAAAATTGAAATTGATTTTCTTCTTAAAGTTAGGTGTGAACATTTTACATGCATTAATTTAACATGAGTTGTTGATTTTACAAAAGCCTCAAGTCTTCCTTAACATTTAAATGTGTGTAGTATTTTAATTCATCAAAAGCGGAAAAAATAAATAAATTCCCCTATAGAATAAAAATAGCCCTTAAATTTACGAAATACATACCTACTTATAAATAAAGTTATGTTAGTTTTAATAATTTCCAAATTTTTCTGGTTTGGGTTGAAATTTTTGTCACGTAATAAAAGGAATACACGTATTCAAATAACATTCAAAAATCATAATATTTTATGTTAATGTAACGGAAATTATAATCAAGCATAATGAAAAAAATATAAGATAAAAAATAAGTAATAAGAATTTATGTAACATTAAGCTTAAAGAAGAAATTGTACTTATGAATTATTTTAAGTGATTTTACTTTAAAAAGTATGAAATGCATATTTAAAACATCAAAAATATTTTAATAGATATAAATGAATAACAAAAATTTAGAATCATGACAGCACACAAACTAATCAAAATGTTTAATTGTTATATCTGAAATTTTCCTACGTTGCAATACTAAGATAATGTTATAATAACATCAGATTTAAACATTATATTGAACAGAATTTTTTTACACGAGTTAAAATAACTTTTTTTTACATTTTATTATTTAAAAAAAACTGTGATTAAAATGTTTTAACAGTATTTAAAAAAATAGTAGGTAAGTATAACTTATTAAGTGCATTAAGACGAGTATTTGTACGCAATTTCATGCTTATAACTTGAACAGTTTTTGAAAAATCTTGCGCAGAGTAAAAGAATTTGAAGTTTTTTCCCTTCTTGATTACTCCTATAAAAACCATCAAAGCTTTTTGAAATTTTGGGTATTTTTGCATTAATATAGTTATAATGTGTTAAAAATTTCAAGTTTCTACAGAATTTAGTTTTTCTCTAATACTAGTTCGAAAATAGAGGTACCCTTTGCATGGTTAGAGTCCTGAGACCCCTTAAGCAGCAAAAAAGCTGATCAGTAAAGTAATACTTGACTACGAATAAGGATGCTTCATTAGATTCAAGTATATTTCCTTATATAACCACCTGCAGAATAATTTTCTCAAAGTAACGCTTTGCGTAACACCGAACCTTGAACACCATCATCTGAGCAAGAGTCAAATTCCCAACGAGATGTTTAACTTGAAATGCATTCCAGCGAAACCAACTTCCGAAAATGATTAAAAATTAAAACAACGGAAATATCCATTTTCCCCCATCTTATAAAATACACCTACGTAAGACAGCCAGTGCGTCACTTGCAAGTTGTTGCTCATGCATTAAGATTTTCATTGTAATTAAGAGAGAACCACTTTTTAGCATTACGCCATCTTCGAAAGCTTGCGTCATTTTGGTTGTAAGTCAAACCAGTTGAGGCAGAACAAAGGAAATATTGTAAGGTTGTTTCTCGTGGGAAAGAAATCATTGTCATTTCCGGAATCATGATATTTGTTTTTCAATCACTAAATGTCCATCTTTATAGTGTATATTATCTCTATCCGAATAACTTTTCATCAATTAGTTTAGAGGAGGACGGATGTGTCTTGTTGGCCCTATATTTTCGGCCCAACTAGGCTTGAATGATATAAATGGTTGATTTTAAAATGATTTTAAATGAATGAATGATTTAAATGAAAGTGATTTTTAAATGTTTAAAATTTTAGAAAAATTTAAATTGGAAAGATAATTTTTTTGTTTCAAAAGAATTTTTGCTAACGGAAAGCGTTGAACTGATGTTTTTCTATCAATTTACAGGACAAAGAGACAGCTTTTAAAAGTTAGTAAAACTTTGAATCACGTTTAAACAGGCATTCTAAATGATCCTCATTTTATAATTTTCACTGTTAATTGATTAATTTATTTATTTTCATGAAAAACAAGAAATAATCTATGTATGTTATTGATCTTCATCTTTTGGCAAGTAAAGATATATCCAGATTGATTTTTTGTCCGGCGGAAAAAGATGGCAAAAGTTAAGACGGCAAAATTTGGCCACAATTGAAGTTGTGCAGCCCCAGTTTAGAGATTAGAATATAAAAACACATCCAAACTTTTTTTGCTCTATTTTTATACAATCGCTCTTAAATTAGATATCTAACGTAAACTTGTTTTAAAAAGCAAATATATGTATAAAAATTTTTCCAAAATGTAATAGAATACAAGCAACATGATGTGTATTGGTGTACCAATGTTATGTAAATTAGAAGATTTACAGCATTGTCATTAACAAATGATAATGTATTTAGTAAGGAAGCCTTTTCAGTTATTTTTAAGTCAAAAATTTTGAACATTTATGAGACAATTACATTACCTTATCTTCTTAACCTATCTTTGATGTTTATTACCATTTTGGCATACCTATTCAATATAAGAATTTATTTATTAAAATATTTGCGATAAACTGATGTTATAATGTCCCGCATATTGTAAAAGGTTGATAGAATATTACATAAATGCAAATTTACAGTTATAAAAACTACTCACGGTCTGTTTTAAAACAAATAGCACTGAATTTTAAAAACAACTTTATTTATCACCATTAGTGTTTAATATCAATATTTAAATCAGTTTCCTTCTTTTGTAACTAAAATAACCTATTTTTAAATGTAACTTTTAGGATTAAAAAAACTCGCAACAACTATATTCAAGTAATAATCCTATTAAAATTAGAAACTGTATAATAACAGTTGAAAATCATATATTTGTTTATTTTTAAACTAGAGTTTAAAATAAGATTTTTTTACTAATAATGAACCATCATAAAACTTTATATCTTTACCTTAACTATGTAACTCATACAGAAATATCTACAAATACAAATACAAATACAAATTAAGTCGACCAACTACAGGCGTAAGCCCAGCAAGGTTGGTCCAGTCTTTTTAACCCAAACTACCAGAATCCCAGTATCTGTCAATTTTCCCCTTGAACTCGTTTACCCCACTTGAATTTACGATTGTTTCAGGCAACGCATTCCATCTATCCACTACCCTATTAAAGAAATAATGCTTTCTACAATCCATCTTAAATTTTACTTTATTCAATTTGAAATTAGTGGCCGCGGTGGTGTAGTGGCTAGCATGTCTGGCTACGAGCATTACCGACCCAGGTTCGATGCCTCGCGGCTCCTGCTTGGGTAGCTGGTCATGGGTCAACTCAGCCCTTCATCCTTCCGGGGTCGATAAATGACGACCAAGTTTACTTGGGGAATCAACTGGGGGTCCAGCGTCGGGCTAGCCACTCGGCCTGGACACACGCTACTAATTAGCACCCCAGGCCCAAAAGGCTACAGAAACGGAGATGGGCACCGCCTGATGGGCCACTAGGCCCGGGCAGACTTTGATTTGATTGAATTTGAAATTGTGACCCCTTGTTCTATTACCCATATTGAAATCTAGTCCCTCTGTGTCCCCTTGCTTTACCAATTTAAATAGTTGAATCAAATCCCCTCTAATCCTTCTTCTCTCTAGAGTGAACATATTTAGCTTCTTTAATCTTCCCTCATAACTTAAACTGGATATACCCTTGACCATTTTAGTAGCCCTATGCTGAACCCTTTCTATTGCATCAATATCTTTTTTTAAGTATGGAGACCAAAACTGAACAGCATACTCTAGATGAGGTCTCACCAAGCCTCTGTATAGTGGCAAAATAATATCCTCGGACCTTGAAGAAACAGTTTTTTTAATGTATCCCAATATCCTATTAGCCTTTTTACTAGCAGATGAACACTGATGAACCCATTTAAAGTCCTCATTTACTATCACCCCTAAATCTTTGATCATATTACCTTCTTTAACTTTGTCCCCTTGCAGATAAAATTCTGCCCTACCATTCCCCCGACCCATATGAAGTACCTGACATTTACTTATGTTAAAGGACATACCCCATTTTTCAGCCCATTGCGATATAATATCAAGATCCCTTTGTAAATTTTGTACCTGCTCCTGAGTATCTACCCCATACTACTACAGTCATACATAAATATTAAAATAGATCGTATTTATATCTTTAATGTCTTAACAGATAATTAATAAAAAATAACTTATAAACTTACTTAACTACTAAATTTACGTCCTTATAATGAAACAAGAGGGGAAACGAAGTGGGTGTATTTCCAACGTTTTCGATATTGGGAAAAAAGGGTTATTTTAATATTTAAATTAAAATGGTAGCATATTTTATTAACTTGCTTTAAATAACAATCTTTAAAACTCCATCTTTCTTTTTTTATAATTCAGGTTCCCTGTATAGCAAAGAAGTCAATTACAAATAGAACTTCCAGTTCACAGCTATTAAAGTCTAGACAAGCAATTAATTCTAAACATCGAATAACAGTGAAACACGCGGAAATGGGAGTTAAGAAATATCCCATACATCTCACACATACTAAGAAAGGTCGCGGTTTCATGCTTCATTTCTGTTGAACTTTTAAATCGGACAGATAAAAGTTCAAATACTATACTACTTAAACTTTTTAATGACGGTTCATACAGAACAATTGCAAGTAGTAGTTGTAAAACAGTTTTTAGTATTTATTCAAAATTGATACGATTTTTAAATATTATTATCCATGAATTTAAAATTATTTAGCAATATTTATACTTTTTGGTGTCCAAAAGAGATAGGTGATATTTAGCGGGAACTCTAACGGAATTGAACCCTTAGAGCAATATAAAAAATGCAATTTTCAACTAATGATCAAGAAAAACGTAATTATAAACATAACATTTAAAATTATTTACTTTGAATTTGATTACAATCTACTAATTATTTTAATTTTAATTTAAGCATCAAATCAATAATGAAATAATGTATTTTATGATGGGAGAGAAGGAATATTGTAAATGTTTAATCCATATTATTTTGCAAATTCTAAACTTTTTCCAAGAAAAAATAAAGACGTATGATTCCTTTTTATAAATTAGAATGTCTGACTTATAAACCCTAACAATAAAATAGTTATTAATACTTATTAAGTTTATAATTAAAGTTATGATAAAAAATAAATTATTTTAAATTTCAATTTTACACAAAAAATATTTCGATATATAAGAAACAATGAAAATACTAATTTTTAACGATAGTCTTTTAATTAACCGATCAATTAAATTTTTCATTTTGTGTATTTCTAATTATATTCATTTTATTTTTGACGGATTGTTTTTGAAACTTTAAATAAAGTACTGATTAACAACGAAGAAACCTTAAACCCTTTTTAAAATGTTACCTCTTACTAATCTTTCCTAAATAGAAATGAAAAAAAATAATAAATGAAGAAATAAATTGAAGAATTTACCTGAAGAAAATTTGTTTCTCTTTCCATGTTGTCAGCTTTATTATAAGCACGTTGAAAAAACAGAGGTAAACATAAACATTCAAGTGTATGACGTTGCCAAAAGGAAAACAATTTTTTAAAGCAAAATTATTGTTCTTCTAAAAGAAATAACCGAGAAAATAATTTTAAAACACTACATAATTACTTAAAATAATAAACCATATTAATAAAAAATTAAATAAAACGTTAAAAACTTCAGATAATTTGGTTTGGAGATTAATAATAATTAAAATGTGTTAATTTATTTTAAATTTCCCAGCAGTCAATTAATTATCAAAATCGGTGGCAATGCTTGTTTTAGATGTCCAGATATGTTGATTAGCTTTGCTGCTTAATCCAATCATAATCGTTGTTTTAATAAAAATTAGCATAAAATGAGAGAAATTTTAATGAAACATGACCATGAGTATTGCTGTTTACAATTTACAAAACGTGTCATGAAAACCTTTTTACCAATTCAAAGCTACTCAAAGAGAAAGCGTTGGAAAAGTTATTTTAAACTGAAGGTGTTTTTTGAAGACGTATTTTAAGAAATAATTTTTCGGCACATTGGTTGAAGATATAATCAGGTATGCTTCTTAAAAATACACTATTAATTTTGGGGTTTATGTGAGTTTTAATATACATTACAGTTACATCCTTTTATTTGTATGTTGAAGTTGATCATAATAGTAAATGATCGAAATTATTAGATTGTTTATATCATAGTATATTTTTTTTTAATTTTCAAGTTGCTCGTAAAGATACGTACGTATCATGTGCATGTTAAAAAATTTTGAGCACTTAATTAATTAATAGCAGTAAAAATAGGTTATTTTCGTTTATTAAATACTGTATCGATTAGGAGGCATTTTATACAATTTTACTTTTTATTTTACAGCATACTGTTAAAATATGTATAAATTTTCATAAAGTATTTTTATTTAAACATTTACCTTTTTATTTTAAGGTAAGAGTAACAGATTTATTGGTTTAAAAAAGGGGCGCTAAAAAGTGATAAAATTAATGAGATTTAAATTAATTTAAGTAAACCTAAAGTTTTGGTTTTGACATGCTTGACCTCAAGTGTGCTTGATAATATAATTTATGGAATCTGCAAACGGTGTTGTGAGAATCATATTAAACCTTGTTTGTTTTAGAATATTTTAATGAATATATTATTTTCACTTAGTATTTCTCAATTAAAAGTCTTATCTGAAAAACTTCTTCAAATATTAAATAATTTTTAGAAAATGGAAGTTTTTATCAAATTATTTAACTTTAAGCGTGACTTTATTACTTTCATACCTCAAATAATATTTTCAAACTTAGTTCATTAAATTGATTAATTAGTTGTTGAAATATTTTCATTAGTGTTTTACACGAGATATCTGCGATCCCCTTTAAAAAATATTAAAATATGATACAGATGATTATTTGAAATTTTATTTATATAAAAAAAACAGGATATATTACTAACCTTAAATTTTGATCTGAAATTCATCTTTTTGGCATCAAACATTATTTCCAGCATTGGAAACAAATTGTAAATCGAAAAAGTAATAAATTGTTCATTAATGCTACAATTCTAATACTACTTTAGATTCATTGCAAAATATATTTATATTTAGTTATTATATTTCTATACACATCATTTTGTAAAAGTAACCCCATTAACTTTTCTAAAAGTTCATTATGTAGCATAACATCGTAACTATTTTTTTCTTAATGTAAATGATATTCAATTGATACGTTATTGTTTTCAGATTAAATATATCTTTGCTGTACTTAGAGTTATACCTATTTTCATGGCTATTTTGTACCGCAATTTTTCATCTGATATTTTACTAAAAATAACGGACTTAGTAATCTTAAAACACTAAAATATCTCTTTGAAGTAATAAGACTATTTGTACAACTCATTTATATTTCCGTTAAATATCACCAAATCTTTATGGTTGTCATTGAAATAACTATACATTTTTATCGGATAGTTTAAAATTTTAGGCGATGTTTCTAATAATTGGCGTTCAAAATAACAGCAATATTTATCGTAGAAGTTAACGGAATTGTACCAGACTACTACACTGAACAGATGTATGAATATTAAAATACAGGATTAATTCATTAAATATTAATGATTGCTCGTTAATACCATTAGCTCTGTTAGTCAGGATTTGAATATGATGATAACGTCATAAAATCGATGTTGATGACCAATCAGTACGAAAACTCTCTACCAGAGTTGCCCTGTGTCATGAAAGGGTTCCGTAACAGAAATTTCAGTAATAATAAGATTGCGAATTCGATATTCACCGTGAAATCAAAAAGTCCTTCCACACAGGAAGCTGATGCAATAATCCTGCCCCTGTATCTCAGTCCAACAAGTCGTCCTTTTTGGTAGACGGAAAACTTTAGGAAAACTCAACGGAGCGTTGAGAGGTTTTGTTACTTCTCGTGGCAGAGTTGACGGATGATTTCACACTTGTGGATCGATTCGGCTGAAATATGTTTCGGAAACGAAAATTTGCGAAATCTTTAAAGTTTCTGATGGCGATGTTGAAGGACGGTTTCCAGGCAGAGCTTTGATTGAAAATATGTTTTGCACTTGGGAAGTTTTGCCGTGAGACAGTTTTTTGGAGGGGTTGAATATAAGCTCCTCTGCTACAGGGATTGGAAAAATAGGAATGTCATTCCATTTTCCTTATCGATAACCAGAGCACAGGAATTTTGGAAAAGGTGTATTTTGTCATTCATCCCGTTAATAATCATCAATGCCTAAAATATTCAAATATTGTAAAATTTTAGTTGTTCCTATATATCAGTTATAATTTGCTTTCTACTTTTTTTATCTCTTCTATGGAGTCTAAAACAGCTTGCCGATTTTATAAGGGATGAATAACCAAAGTACCCTGAAAAATTAATCTTAGAAATTGTCTACAAGAATTAAATTAAAGATTGATTGGCTAAAACCTTTCTATTTTTAAACATGTTTTAGAGTTATTAGTATTTAAATGCACTATTTATTGTTTAATAATTATGTTTGTTATAATTGTTTGGTATTTACTTATAGTACAGTCAAATTAGGCGAAAAAAGGGTCGGAGGTAGACATTTAGAAATACAAGCAGAAACCCCCTGGGATGTGTTTAGGGGGGTCTGAGGATGCCTCACCTGAAAATCCCAAAAAATCCGGTGACGGGTTTTCCGCCATTTTGAAAAAGAAGTCGGCCATGTTGGATTTTTCCATAGTTCATAAAAACAGCTATAACAGGCGAACTAATTGGTTTAAAATGTTCGTTCTTGTTTTAAAATGCGTAATTCAGTGCGTTCTTTAAGTTTCATGCATGAATTGTTGGTTCTAAAACAAGGATTTTTTAAAAATTAAGCTAAAATAGCAATTTTTTCGTATTTTTTTGGGTTGTAGTTCTTTCGTTTAATACTGTGTCGTACCTATTATAATTATCAAGACCGAAACAACTGGAACTTGTTAAGGAGAGTCTTAGGCTATACCATACCAAAATTCTAAGAAATCCCGCCATTAGTTTTCCGCCATTTTGAAAAAAACGGTGGCAATACTGAATTTTCAATGTTTCTTAAAAACTGCTATAACAAGCGAACTTATTGGAATAAAATGCTCAATTTTTTTTAAAAATGCGTGTTTAAGTGTACGTTTTTGAAATATCATGCAATAAGCTAATATTCTTAAAGATTTAATTTTAAAAACTCGGAAAAATAGTAATTTTTCAGTCTTTTTCTGTTGTAGTTTTTTTATTGTCCAGGCAAATAAGACATTCAATATAACGGGCTGGAAATTGGTGGAAATGTAGAGAATAGTGTCCTTCTTGATATCCTGAAATTCCCTAAAAATCCCTCCAAGGGAAAATCCGCCATTTTCGAAAAACCAACGCCATCTTGGATTGGGTTTTCAAGCACAGCGACCAAACCAAGGTGCCGATTGATTTCGTTTTTGTCACATATTGTTTAATATTGTGCATTTTAAGAGACAACGTAAATAAATTCGAAATAAAAAAATTAATTTAATAATAATTAATTTTTATTTAATTACTGCTTTGCTGTGTTAAAATGTAGGTAAGCATTCGAGATAACAAGCTGAAAATTGGTGAAAATATAGAAGGCAGTGTTCTAATTAATATCCCGAAATTACCAAAAAATCCCTCCAAGGGAAACCGCCATTTTGAAACAACCGCCTCCATCTTGGATTGTATTTTTAAGCATAGCGACTGAACCAAGGGTCCGATTGAGTTCGTTTTTGTCCCAAATTGTTCAATAATACGCATTTTAAATATAAAACGTGATAAAGTTTGAAATAAAAAACTTAATTTAATTATAATTAAATTTACTTAGTTAATGGTTTGCCGGGTTAAAATGTAGGTAAGAATTCAAAATAACAAGCTGAAAATTGGTAGAAACGTAGAAGATAGTATCCTGACCGAAGTTCCGAAATTCCCAAAAAATCCCTCCAGATGAAAATCCTCCACTGAAAAAACTACCGTCATTTTAGACTCTCAATTTAAGCATAGTGATAGTGGAGTTTTCTCTTTCCACAACAATGAAATTTCCCTAAAAAGGCATTATTGAAGCTGAAAAAAGTTGCAATTTTAAAGTCGAATATTTAAAAAACTATTCTAGCGATTTAAGTAAATTTAAGCTTAAAATGTAGTTTATTTATTCAATAACAACATGCAATTTACGTGCATGGTCAAAAATTTTAAAGTTTGTTTGCTGTATCGTTTGAGCATAGTTTGTTTTCCTCAATTTGACCGTTTTGTCCATTCTTTTTTATTTAGTTGCAACCAAAAGTGATATTTTTAACCATGCACGTAATTGCATGATTTTATTGAATAAATAAACTACATTTAAATCTTAAATTTACTTAAATCGCTAGAATGGTTTTTTTAAATATTCGACTTTAAAATCGCAGTTTTTCTCAGCTTCAATAATGCCTTTTTAGGGGAATTTCATTGTTGTGGAAAGAGAAAACTCCACTATCACTATGCTTAAATTGAGAGTCCAAAATGACGGTAGTTTTTTCAGTGGAGGATTTTCATCTGGAGGGATTTTTTGGGAATTTCGGAACTTCGGTCAGGATACTATCTTCTACGTTTCTACCAATTTTCAGCTTGTTATTTTGAATTCTTACCTACATTTTAACCCGGCAAACCATTAACTAAGTAAATTTAATTATAATTAAATTGAGTTTTTTATTTCAAACTTTATCACGTTTTATATTTAAAATGCGTATTATTGAACAATTTGGGACAAAAACGAACTCAATCGGACCCTTGGTTCAGTCGCTATGCTTAAAAATACAATCCAAGATGGAGGCGGTTGTTTCAAAATGGCGGTTTCCCTTGGAGGGATTTTTTGGTAATTTCGGGGTATTAATTAGAACACTGCCTTCTATATTTTCACCAATTTTCAGCTTGTTATCTTGAATGCTTACCTACATTTTAACACAGCAAAGCAGTAATTAAATAAAAATTAATTATTATTAAATTAATTTTTTTATTTCGAATTTCTTTACGTTGTCTCTTAAAATACACAATATTAAACAATATGTGACAAAAACGAAATCAATCGGCACCTTGGTTTGGTCGCTGTGCTTGAAAACCCAATCCAAGATGGCGTTGGTTTTTCGAAAATGGCGGATTTTCCCTTGGAGGGATTTTTAGGGAATTTCAGGATATCAAGAAGGACACTATTCTCTACATTTCCACCAATTTCCAGCCCGTTATATTGAATGTCTCATTTGCCTGGACTATAAAAAAACTACAACAGAAAAAGACTGAAAAATTACTATTTTTCCGAGTTTTTAAAATTAAATATTTAAGAATATTAACTTACTGCATGATATTTCAAAAACGTACACTTAAACACGCATTTTTAAAAAAAATTGAGCATTTTATTCCAATAAGTTCGCTTGTTATAGCAGTTTTTAAGAAACATTGAAAATTCAGTATTGCCACCGTTTTTTTCAAAATGGCGGAAAACTAATGGCGGGATTTCTTAGAATTTTGGTATGGTATAGCCTAAGACTCTCCTTAACAAGTTCCAGTTGTTTCGGTCTTGATAATTATAATAGGTACGACACAGTATTAAACGAAAGAACTACAACCCAAAAAAATACGAAAAAATTGCTATTTTAGCTTAATTTTTAAAAAATCCTTGTTGTAGAACCAACAATTCATGCATGAAACTTAAAGAACGCACTAAATTACGCATTTTAAAACAAGAACGAACATTTTAAACCAATTAGTTCGCCTGTTATAGCTGTTTTTATGAACTATGGAAAAATCCAACATGGCCGACTTCTTTTTCAAAATGGCGGAAAACCCGTCACCGGATTTTTTGGGATTTTCAGGTGAGGCATCCTCAGACCCCCCTAAACACATCCCAGGGGGTTTCTGCTTGTATTTCTAAATGTCTACCTCAAACCCTAATTTGACTGTACTATTAACTAAGTAAATACCAAACATAATTATGATACCTTTAGAGAAGATCTGCACTTTGCTGAAACACTATGGAGAAAGTCCGTTTTTGAATACTTGAAAAGGATTCGTGGAGATAAATGCGTTTTAGTGACAAAATATCACGCAATAATAAAATTTGATAGTACTATGCAGGAAAAGTAGAAAAATCTTATTTTTTAAGTGGTGACTATCTTTTTCTCAAGTTCTCAATGTATTAGACCAAAGTCACAACAAAATTACTTTCGCAAAAACTGCCGGGAAAAAAGTGCACAGTATAGAATGTGAATACATAAAGGTGATAGTAAATATTTAATATTAAATTGATAAAAAAACTAAATAAGAAAGTTAAAATTTTTAAGAAAAATTACTGAACAAGGTGTGTGTTAAAACATATTTGACATTTTCCAGATATTGTAAAAATTGGGTGATATGAGTTTTGCGTTTAACTAATTATTAATATTTTTCTCAAAACTTAGTTCTATGCATGGACTCAAAAAAATAATCTTTTTATATTGAAATGAATCTTCCCTTGTGAATGACGATATGCCCTCTACACTAAGTAAATGTCACCCCATAGGCGATCACTACACCTTTTTCGAAAAGGTATAAACATTCCACAAAAAAATTCTCTATGGGGCCATTCACCAAATAGGGAAACTCTCCGTTCCTTTACTGATGAGGATGAAGAAAGATCTTCAGCAATAGTTCTCGCAACAATCCTTCCTCCTCACGATGATCAGTGATCAGCAGCTTTCTACAAGGATATAATAATTGGGGATTGATCAAGAAGACAGATTTCCGATTTCAAGAAAGATTTTTCAATGGCCGCATCCTCCTTGCGACACTCGGACATCAGTGCTTGCCTTTATAACGACATTTCCTCTCCTTTTACACAACGGTCAAATCATTTATTTGCCAACAACTCCTTCGGAGTTCAAGGGCTAAATGGCATATAATGGCGGGGTTGTAGGATAGGTTCGGATGATGGGCATTATATGGAAACGGTTCCTCTCTTTTTTTTTCGAAATTGTGTATTGCGCTAAAGAACGCGTTTTGCCACACGCGCGGGATGGTTTGTCAAGTCCGGGATTGCACTGATGGTTGTGTTGAGAAAGTTGGGTGGTTACATTGTAAGGTGAACGGACGTGTTAATAATATCGTTTCTTCAGTGTCTTGTTGGGTTTGTTCTTTTTCTTTGGAGGAAACTGTCTGTTAAATGAAATAAGTAAAAACGTTGTTCAAGTTGAGAAATATAGTGTTGGTTGAAATGACTTATGTAGTATGTTTCGGAACCCTACATTTGATATGGATATATTTTCATGTAGTACTTGGGAGGGTAAGAATTGAATTGATTTAAAAGGATTTATAATGTTTGAATTAGTTCATGTTGGAAGAAATTCAACTGAAAACTTTTAAAATTCCCTCATATGTGATTGCTATTTCAATTTAAAAAAAACTTGAAATAATTCTACTTTTATTTTACGAAGTGTGTTTGATGAAGTATGTAAATTATTTAAATGGGTGTTAGCATTGTCGATTTATTTAACATTTATCTCTTTGAACGTGAAATTAAATTGAATGTAATTTGGAATATTTTAACTAAATTAGTTTCAAAATTAGTTTCTCTTAAAATGTGGTATAATTAAAGGTTGTATATCTTTTACTTAATATTGTTCTAATTTAAATAGAAGATATTCGGATGTATCAGTCATATCCTTTTTTAAAGAAGAGTAAAAGGAGAAAAGGAGATCTATTGATATGTATCAAAGATGGGTTTTACTATTGTGAGATATACTTTATCTAAAACATTTTAATACTTTTTTAAAAATAGAAAAGAACTATAAAATTAAGAAGATATATTTTCTAAGCTTTAATCATCAAAAATACCATCGTAATACATATATTCTACTAACTTTTATTAATAGATTAAATTTCTTATGAGGAAATATTTCAGTTGCTGAACTTTTGAAATTCATCTGCGCAAAAAAAAGTTCATTGAATTACTTTTTAAAAAATTAAAATTAGTGTTAAGTAAAGCATTCCAGCAACTTTTTGGTTTCAAAAAAGCTTCCAGTAAAATACTTATATGATGTCAGTCGCGTACACGTTGGTGCCCCCCTGTTCTCGCTAAACGACTGACTGCCTTGAATTGTGTTTCTTTTCCTGTTTGTAAAAGTGATTTTAATCGTTCCTAACTGTACTGGGCTGCTAGTCGACTTATGACCAAAAGGTCGGAGACGGGCAATCAGTGTTATTCTTAAGATTTTTTTGGAGGAGTAAAAATAATGCTTGACTTTTAAAGGAGGCGTGAAATTGATTAGTGAGGAGTGAAATACGGAAATAGCATAAACTAAATACATACAGAGACAAATTAAAAAAAAAACGCTTTTTTAATGTACAAAATGAAATAGAAAAAAATGAGGATGCTATTTTGGTTTTTAACAATTATAGCATCTGTAAAGTATTAGTAGAAAAAATTAAACATTGCAAATAAAATGAATTATTTAACAATAAACATTCTTAATGAAATATTCATTAAATATTACAAATTTTTACAAATTTGAGTGGAAAAAATACTATTTTTTGATTTTGGTGGGGCGCCAAGCATTTTTTAAGGCAAAACCTTTGTTAAAAATTCAAAGCGTGAAAATACGCCAGGATAGTTTTTAAAAGCGTTTTTACGATTTTCAATGCGTGAAGTACGCTCTCAGAGGCGTTTAAAATCTCTGGGCATAGGATAAAAAAAACTTTTGAAAAGTCTTAAATTTTTTTGAAAATTCTAAAACTAAACGGAAGTAATATTAAACGTAAGAAAATTTATAGGATCAATTCTAAAATGATGATGGGGAAGTGAAGATATTAATTGATGGATAACTTTGGGCAAGAACTTCAAAAAACGGGAAATGGCCTTTGATAGCAGCATTGAATCAATAAGGAAATGCGATAGCATCAAGTTGTTTTGTTCCATGTAAGGGCTCCCACTGGAATGTCTACCAGGCTCCGTCCTCGGAAGGCCGCTGCTTTAGAACAGCCTTGGGGTGGAGTATGTCTCTCCTCTCTTCTGGATAACATGGAATCGTTCGAAGGACACTCTTCTTAATCATTGACGCCTCCGGAAACACATCGTAACTCGAGAACCCCGTTCCTTCGCTTTTTAAGGCGACACGAACCGGGTTGGATCTCTAGAAGGGATTGGAGTTTTCCTTGCAACGATGACGTAAACGTTTTTTTTAACAAAGTGATCCTGTCTCAGAAAATATTATTATTTCGTTATTAATATTAAATTATACGCGAATTCATTGAAACCTTATATGTTTGCTATTTCAGCTTTAGTATTAGTTTAGAAATCAGATAAAATGTATGAAGTAAAATATTGCTGTATAAATTTCCAAGGCAAGTGACTAAATATGAAGTGATGAAAGTTTTAAATATGCATTCATGGAAACTGAACTGATCAAAATTCTTAAAAGTCATTGTATAAAATAAGATATATTACATTACTCTTAAATATTATAATCTTTTATATACGTACACCTCCTGAAAACCGTAAAAAAATCAAAATTATTTATTTCACCCTACAGCTACAAAACTGTGTATTATCATCTTATCCACTTAGAAATAAATTGTGTCTCCAAATAATATATTTGTATATGTAATCACAAAAATGTCTAGAGACTGTTCTGACTAAAACACAACTAATAATTTCCTTTAAACGTATCTCCTTCAACCGTTCAACCGTTTTTCGCATTGAAATTTGCACTCATACAGTTTTTTCAATCTAAAAAACCACCTAAGAAACTATATACTTTGAGTTTATAAATTTTGAACTATACTAAACAGCTACTTAAGTTGAACCTACTATGCCACTAACAAACAAAGTAGTTCCCATCGCGGTGTCTGAATTTCGAGTGAAACAAATAACGTTACTTTTAAAGTATGATTATTTCGTTTAACCCAAGTATAAATAGTGTCTTTTTTATCACAATTCGCGTATCGAAATTCCTCCTATCAACCCAACAGGCTTTGTGTTTACTCATTTTCTCCTACCGCGTAGTGACGCACTGGGTTCAGGAAACGTTGCTGTGAAGCATAGTAAATAAAATAACAGTCATATATTGAAAAATCCAACATAATCTCACTCATTTTTAGCTTTTCTATGCATTTATAAATGCAGTGGGAGTTAAGAAGCCCCACAGTCACGAACAGTGATGACAGCAATCGATTATACAGGCTTTGTCAAAGTACAGTAGATCCCTCCCCCTTGCAAAGGCTCGAAAATCGACCCGTTTTCCATTGCATAATATGATGTAACTGTAGCCGCCGAAGAGACTCGGAGAATGGAACCATGATGCTCAAAAGAGTTAAAAAGGTTTGGCTTGATTATTGTTTTATGGCACATGAATCAATTTTGATCATAATGCGCCAAGAGATACTTTATATACAAATTAATTAAAAAGTTAAAAAGGAAAAAAGTTACAAAAATTCTCTAGAAGGAATTGAATTTTTTTTCAGTGTAAAAAGGGGAAGTAAATGTTGTACGAATAGTCATTCTTTAAAAATAAAACCATTGTTTCAATTAAAGTTGTTCTAAATAAAGAATTGTTAAGTTTATACTTTTTAGGATAATGCTAAATGTGTTTTATAAAATGTCCCATATTTTAAATGAACTTTTGATAGTTCTAAAATTTAAAAAAATCTGGTAAAAAAATCTAAAAGCTCCAAAATCGACCCGTTTTCCATGATGTAACTGTAGCCGCCGAAGAAACTTGGAGAATAGAACCATGATGCTCAAAAGGTCATAAGGCTCTTAAAAAAGGAAAAATTGCAAACATTTTCTAGAAGGAATTTTTGCTTAATAAAAAGGGGGAAGGGCTATTCCATATGAACAGGGACATGATCAAGAAAAATGAAAAAGTAAAATAATAAAATTTTCTAATTATTTTAGGGAATAATTATGCAGTATTGATCTAATTGTGTTTTGCACTGCTTAAATTTTTTGTAAAATTATTTTTATCGGAATGTCAGCATTTAAAGTCAATATTTAGAAATATTTGTTTTAAAGGTTAATTTGTTAATGAAAAATGTATAGTTTATTTAGAAAATTAAAAATAAATTAATTAGTTTTTACAACTTTTTTGTTAAATATACTCATAAACTTTATAGTAAAAATGAAATAAAGTGTTTAAATCAATTTAATTATATTTATATTCATGAATAACTGAACGCTTATACACATGTAGCGTGAGTTACGAAGTACTGTAGCGTGAGTTACGAACAGCTCTCAATATTTTATTTTATTTCTGATTTTCTTAAGCATTCCCAGTAAAACTGTTTGCTATTTTAGAATAAAGGAAGTATATTCAAACACCTGACAAGCATATAGAATTATTGAAACACTATTTAAGCAGTAAAACAAATTTGAATTTTATACTCATAAATCCATGTCTTTTCCTTGTAGCGTGAGTTACGACTCTATTTTAATTAATATTTAAAAAACTAAAATTCTTAAAAGATTCGCAATACTTATTTTAAATTATTAACATAAATTTCAATATGTATGATTTTTTTAGAAAGAAAATAATAGTTATTTCTACATTAAAAAATTATTTGAAATTGCAATTTTGAAAAAAATGTAGCGTGAGTTACGGTGGAATTGCCCGGAAGTGTCTTGCGGAAAAGTAGTCATATTTTAAAATAAAACCAACGCTTTAATTAAAGTTGTTCCAAATAAATGGATGATTGAAAAGTTTTCACTTTTGAGTATAGCATTTGAGATTATTAGTTTTAAAATAGCATTAGGGGAGAGGAGGGAGGAATGGGACAGTGGGAGGAGTGGGACAGCTCCAATTATGGGAAAATAAATCAGTTTATTTTATTTCCAGTTTGGTCATTAGATGGCCCTCTTATAGCTTCTTGTTATTTCCTTCATTTAGTTTACCCAGCAGCAAGTTTCTGTTTATAGTTGTAAAAATTTTATTTTCCCACCTCCAAAGTAAATTTCCAGTCTATCTTTAGTTTTATTTCATTTCTCATGTAATTTGTAGAACAAACACTATATAATGCCATTGTAATCTAAAAGATATAATGTATGCTAATCTGCAATTTCATAAATCCTAACACCAGCATAGTTTATGTGACAAGTTATATTTTTAAAGCAATGTGTGGAGGGAGGAATGGGACACTCTAAAGAGGGAGGAATGGGACATGTCCCATTCCTCTGCTATCTGCAAAAATGTAAACAAAATTTGAAAGTATTAATTTCTGATAGCTATCTTTATCGCTTCAATTGAAATGCTTTTCTTTTCTTGAATAAACAATTCCAAGTACTACATTGTAATTCAATTATTGATGCTTAACACCATGGGACAGTTCAAATGTACTAAATATTTTTTAAAATTATTCTATAATATATATAAGATTGAAAGCTGTTTAACAATGTGGGCAAAGGTTAAAAGAATAGTAGGTAAAATACTAGGCCCTTTCTCATTATGACATTTTACTAATTTTCTTTACTTTTCAAAAGTGTCCCACTCCTCCCATACTCATGTCCCACTCCTCCCACCCATGAGGGAGGAATGGGACAAAATTCTTGTAATTTGAATGATCAAAAGTGATAAAATTAAACAACATTTAAGAAATGTATATTTTTAAAAAATTAAGTTAAAACATGTAAGTTTATTATCCAACCATTTGCATCTATAAATAAGCAGGGGATAATGAATAAAAAAATATTTAGTGAAAATTGTCCCATTCCTCCCTCCTCTCCCCTACAAATATGGTGTAGTATAAAATTAAATGTTTTTCATAAAAAGTCATATATTTTGAATGAATACAACTCTTGATAGTTTTAAAATTATGAAATCTGGACAAAATTTATATGCTGAAGATATAATAATTTTTTAAGAATAAAGTTATAGCAAATAATATCCCTAACGAATCGTTAAATGTTAATCCTTATATAATAGAGAAGTTCCAACCTTAACACTTATTAAAATTTATTCATCATCATATTCCGTGACGTTTATATAATAACTACATAAATGTCACGGAAATCAATTATGGAAACTATAATCTATCTGAACTTCTACCAATATATAAGAGGAAAAGACTGTCAAAGATTTAGTTGATACTCGAGAACAATTCTTAAAGAAAAATTTGCTTTTAATTTGTTTTGTTTCATCTCACTCCATTTTTAAGCTTTTCCACCCTGTTTTGATAGACAGAAAAATCTTCGAGATATTTTTACCCTTGGATTAAAAAGAGGGCAAGAAGTCTCTTGTTTGAAAACTAAAAAGGGTTTAAAAATTAGAGCTTCTAAAATTACTGAAGAAAAGTTGATTTGTTTAATACTTCAAACACAAAAGGTTAAAACGATTTTTCGAATTTTTATACACAGTTGGTTAATCATACTGTTAGTCGTTATTTTCTTAACCAATATAATACTTGCATTTGAGTCAATCAAGAGTTCAACTCGCTTGGTAGCTATTACAAACGAACTGTGTGCATAAGAAATTCCTAAGATTCCTTTAGCTTACAACAGCTTAAAAAAATTTCCTATCGGTCCATAGTCTTCTTCACCATTGAAGTGACTATGATGCGGGTTTCACTTCGTGAATAGCAGTCCCTGGATATCAACTTCCGGTTGTAACTCGAAGCAATCCTCAGAGATTGCCTTCCCAAGAAGGACCGGGCTGCAATACTGCCTGACACCCTCCAGTCTCCGTCCGTTACTTTAGTCAGTATGTTTTGAGTGATCAGGATAGAAGAGAATGCTGAAGATTTTGTTCCCGAAATCGTGTACTACTACGTTCAGTCTCCAACCGAATGTTCAACTTGTTTTTTCTCAGAGACGGGTGTCTCAAAATTTAGGTACACTTGACCTGTTTTTATATTCATAAGTTAATTTTTAGTTGCAATGCTCAAAAAAGTGATATTTTAATAGTTATATTATACTCTTTCATGTGTAACAATTTATCTCATTACGTTAGAATTGATTCGAAGATTTCAATCGTTGTTCATTTTAGCAAAGATTTAAATTTAAAAGCACTCAAGATTTCAGAGTTCACTCAGAGTACTTATTTAGACTGAACCTTAATTTTGTTTTGATACCATTTTAAATAGGCTTTTTGGCTTTTCATGACAACAGTACCTATTATTGTCTGTTAAAATAATTTTAGTGCCTTTTCAAGTATTTTCATGTTCAAAACATCTAAGATTAAGCTAATTTTTATTTCAACAACCTGTATAAAATATTAAATATTTTTTCTACTTTAATACTTCTAATTTCATTATAGTATAATGAATTATAAAGGTTTTGAACTCTATCCATATATCAAGGATTATAATAAAAACCTAAATTCCTACTCTTAAAACATAAATTTCATAATTTTTCCCGTAGAAAAGAAAAATATTAATTTAATTTAAACACACTGAATTAATGTTTAAATTTCCAGAAAATCTTTAAAACATGATTTTAATCTTTAACACTGGTCTTATAAAGAAAAACTATTCAGAACAAAGGCTAATTTAGTACTTTCAGATAACGTTCCGAATTATTTTTCTTACACAGCAAGTTGTTTTTACAACGAAACATCGACTAATAGCGTATGTTTGTCAACATTTTTTTCTTATGTGTTTTATAATGATAAAAAATAACGGATTGAAAGAAATTTATTGAATGGATTTTTGTAATGAAATCTTTTTTAACAATATTCATGTTTAAAAGAATTTTAAACTTGCTCTTATAAAAAAATAGTAGGTACTTTATTTACTACATTGGTATTACACCTGCATTTCCCATTAGGAGGATATATCTATAAAAATTACTTGTGGGATAACAGTTTAGTTTTATAGGTATCTTCAAATATTGACTTCATTTTAATAAGTTTTTTGAAACAAAAACATTTATTTTTCTTTCGAAAGTGTCGCAAGACCGAAGGAATAAGAATAGGAAGAAAATATTTCCGTATAAAATCAATTTTACATGACTTTAAAAATTTGTAAGATTTTAATGGATAGTTGAATCGCCAGTTTGAAAAAGGAAAAAAGTCCAAAAAATAATCTCTAAGCTTCGCTCTACACATGAGTGTAAAGCGGGAAAAACAACTACCCGCTATCAGCAGATATAGCATATTGAAATTGGCGGGGGGAAATGTCGTCCATTCAATATATTTTTTTATTAAATTTGAAATTTAAGTTTATTTTCCGGATTTTTTTATTATTTTTTGTGCTATAAACTAAGCTTAAATAAAAATTACTTTTAATTTAAAAGCATTTTTGCCTTTTTTTATCCAGTGAATATTTGACTCCATTGATAGTCCTCCGAAATAATTTTAATTTTATTCGTCTTAGACTTTCTATTTTTCACTTTAGTGCTGTAAAATAAGCAAAGATAGTTGAATTGCCGAATAAAGTGGTTTTTAAGATTTTTTTTATCAGCTAAAATTTCATAAGGTTGAAAAGGTCCATCAACTTTTTTTCAACTGTAAAATATTTTTCAATTAACTTATATTTCTTTCGATGATTATTCTGTATTCTGAATTTCCATTACAAATTTTGTGGTTATACAACAAAAATTTCATTACTTATACAGTTATTCTTCAATTTTCTCAAAACTTGGTTTTGGAACTTAATCTCTTTTTCAAACTGTGACGATTCAATTTGACTTACTGAAAAATTTTCCTAAGCAGTCTAGTCAACAACGAATTTTCGATTGAATTGAACACGCTTTTACCAGAAAATCGTCGACGGTAATTTCTTAATCTCGTATAAGTGTTTGAAGTTGAAGATAGCGTCAAGGAGGGAAACAGGGGATGAGATGAGAGCACACAGAGAGAGGTGATTTTATCTAAAGGGAAGTTTCCCGACTTACGAGCGTGTTGTTGACAAATACCTAAGGTGGGTGGCCATGTGTGCAAAGCCATCAACTCTCCTGACCTCACCTCGAAAACTCGTAAAAAAAAGAGCGGAAGCGAGTCCATGTGAAACAACACTTCCATCAGGAGGACTTATCCCGAATTCTTGATGGTCTCAGACGGTGATTCCAGCGAGTTTTATCCGCGGCGCCTTCTTTGGGGGGAATGGAGGTTTATTCCCACGACGGCTAAGAGAAAATATAAGACTTGCTAAAAAAAGGTGATATCTGGAGATGTTAAGTGGTTGGAGAGTCAGATTACTAAAAAGTCTTAAATTGCAGGACGTTATCCTCTAGTTGGTTTCATGTCCTAGTGGCTTCGATCGGAACCTTTTGAAATATTGAATTATATTCCCTTTTTCCAAATGGCCATTAATTAATTTAAATAAAACTTTATGTATTCTTTCCATCTATCTCTATGTGTTCAGAATCTTTTTTTTACATTTCAAGGAGTTAACGATTAAACTTCAAAGATTTTACTTTTATAAGTGAACTAATAACTAGCACTTAGTTCATTTTGATAGATCGTTTTCATCGATCAATGTGACAAAGAAAAAACTCAATGCTTTTGTAATAGTTGTGCACTGTTCTTGTTCTATATTGCATAGCTAGCTAATCCTTTTAATTAAGATGCATGCAAATGCTTTAGAGTTGTACTATTTGGAGTTTCCACCCATCTGAAAGATACGAACCAATCAGTATTTATCTTGTTAATCTTTCTTTGATACAATGGATGCAACTTGAAATTATGTCCGTACTAACCTTCGGCGTTATATGAGATATGATTGCTGAGCAATGAATACAGAAAAAAACTCTTGTGGTTTCTCTATGAAAGATAAATAATCGATTTTCACCTGCCGGTATTCGTTGGAGATAACTCGTTGCTTCCAGAAACACTATTTAATTGCAATTTGCACTATTGAAATTGCATAAAGAATCGAAATCAGATTTTCGATTTCTCTTTCGTTTTAAAAAATTTCAATGCATTTGTTAGATATCTTTATTTTATTTGTCGAACTTTTAAAAACCTATTTGATGAAGCTTAAAAAAGATAACTTTTTCAATGTCATTAAATTTTGGGTTAAAAAAACATATGCTGTTAAAAGAAAGTAAAACTTTGAAATTTTAATTTAATTGACTGTAAAACTCCTTATAATAATTCAATAAGAAACTTTTATTTGAAGAACTTTCTAATTGGTTTAGTCGGAATGACGGACGTAAAAATCAAAATATAAAAGGCTGTAGATTTTTTGTACAAACAAATCCTGAACTTCACTGTGCACTCATTATAACATTCCTTTAATAAAAAAAGGAGTGGAGAAAAGTTTCATCTCTTTTCAATCTTTTCATAAATCTAAAATTTTGGCTTTTTTTTCATTGATAACAGGAACAAAATATGACTAAGAGGTGTGCATTTCAGACACTCCCAAATTTTTGTGAAAGTATTTAATTTTTAATAATATTAAACTAGTTTCTCGTTTTAAAAAACATGATAATGCAATCACGAAACCCGATAGTACCTTATTAAACGACGACTTGAGTGGGCCGACTGTCTCCAATTCTTTATTCAGTTAAAAAATATTAGTAGCTCCGAAAATCGGCTGATGAAAAAACAGGTTTTTTGAATGCAGAGGTACTTTAGTTTATGCAACTCCCGATTCAGATGTAAGAGAAGGTTGTTACATCAGAAGAAAGTACGATGTCCGACCAAACGATTTTCCCAGTTCTTCGTGAATTAATATTCCATACGCTAATCTGAAAACTGCGTCAAAAAATAACCTTGAATCACAGGCACGCTCGCAATTATTATACTAACACCAAAAAAGAAGAGATAAAAAAAAGATGGAGGGAGAGGAAATATGGTAAAGAGAGGGGGAACAATATTAAAAAACAGGTTGTGGCAACAGTGATGCAAGTTTGGTTGGTAATTTCTCTACACTATAGTAAATTAATTCCATGGAAAATACGATCGCCAGGTTTCCTGTTGCCGAAGACAACTCAACCGGAAATGACATTCGGGGTGCGAATTTCGTCGGTTTCCATCCATCTATCCAATTCGAGGTTTTCTGTTTGACGAAAAGAGTGGTTTTTTTTCTCCTCCAAAGCCATTCTGTTTTGTCGTCGAGGTCGGCGCGATTGATTCATTCATTATTAGGTAGGTTGCGGCATCCAGAGCAGCTTGGGAAACGCAGCTAATATTGGTAATTTTTCGCGAAAACTCGCAAGAACTAGTTGTAAATGCGGGCGTAAGTGGGACCTTGAAGGCTTCACACACAACTATGTTTTCCACTTTTTTGAGGGTTGAAATGGTTCTTGAAATGTTTTCTCGCGATTTAGACAATTCTGTTTAGAAAAACTCGTCCCTTGGTTGTTGCTTTGTTCTCGCAATGAAAAAATCTTCTGTAAGTAAAAAAGTATTGTCGTTTCCTAAAAGTTAAAAAAAATTTGGGCATTTAATTTTTTTTTAAATTTTTTAGACCCCAATATATATATTTTTTAGACTACTTGCACTACTTTAATAGGACCTGTCATAAAATAATATAAAGCTAAGAGTAAAGTAACAAATATAGAATACCATCCAATAATTTAGGAGATTTTACAAGCTTTAAACTTTAATTTTGATAAAAATAAGTATTTTAAGACATTATTTAATGTAATTTTCTTTACACGAATAAAATTATTTTTTTCTTTCAGAAGCATTTTTAAACGGCTTTAAATTCTGAGAATTTAATAGAAATATAAAAAAAATTAAAATGAAGACCTTGCTCCAAATAAAATAATAATGCTTCAATTTTTTAGGCTTTGTTGGAATTTTTTTCATGAATGGGAAATATCAAAATTTGATTGCAAATTTTTTGAGGTGTATTTAATTATTATTTTTTTAAAAAGTAATACTACTACTATTTATAATTTTATCGAAAGTTTATTTTAGTAATATTATAAACAATTAAAAAATCATTAATGAGCAAAAATAAATGTTATGTCAAAATTCTCAAAAATGTCAAAGATATTTTTATAAGAGACACTCAAAATTTTTAATCTCCAAGCCTAACATTTTAAAAAGTACAATATTTTTTTTCTCAATTTTACTAAAAGAAGATTGGAAAATGTTTTTGCTGCATTAAAATAATTAAATTATTCAACTAATAAATATATTTAAAATCACCAGGGCCTGAAAGTATGACGGCACTCTACTTTTGGTAGGGTGACACACAAATTAATTTTGTCTTAGTCACTCGCCTATTACGCCTTTTATCGCAAAGCTTTCCAAATGCGTGTACGAGTGCGAATATGTAGAAAGAAACCTCATCTTTTCATTGTGGGAATTATGGATGACGACACGACAAGAGCTTTAAATTCTCTCATCTAGTACTCCATCCGCTTGCGTCACCCGCTAAAAATCCTTCAATGATTTCCACTTTTCGAAACTCGTCTCATCGAGCGAGCGTGCGCCTACGCCGAGAGTAAAGAGTCCCTCCTTACTCCCCCTTTTTCGGCGCGAAAACGCTTTCGTTTCTGGAAAAATTAACCAGAACTCCTATTCTGAAAGGTAAGGAGTGAATAATTTTGCGTTTTGAGGTGTCTTTTCTTTCTAGGGGGTGGTCCGAAATCCCAGGGCGGATGTCCGTAATGCCGGTTGTTGACTTTCGCGGAGGCAATTCTGGTCGGTCGGTGTGCAAATGCGCAGTCAGTCTGCTATTCGTTGCACAATGGAGTTGGTTTCGATGCAGTGGTGTGGTCTTATCTGCGGCGCTGCCTTCTGACTAGGGCAGGCCAGAACGGACGGCCGGTCCCTAGCTTGAAGGAGTGTGTTTGTGTTCACTTTAATATCAACACTCTCACGCGACGAACATCTTCAACCGAACCCGTCTCGCAAAAATTTCATCAAGCCAATGGAATTATACTTTTTATCGGGTAAGAATACGCATTCGGGCTTCACTGACGTGGCTTCTCTTTTTAATTTGGAGAGGCGATTCCTTTTTTCTTAATAAAAAAAGGAATGGGTGATTATTAGGTGTAAATCTTTAGCGTGCCGATTCGCCGGTTGTTCGAAAATGTCTCCCCGACCCGCATATCCCTCCGTGGTGGACTAGATCGATACATCCGCTTTTGCGCGCAGTTGGTTGTTCCGGCTCCGAACGGAGAGCACGGCCGGCTGTTGTCAGAGGCGCTGCTAGATCCGGCATCTCTTCTCTTTTATCCGGAATAGCGGATCCGTCTCTCTTCTTTCTCGAGATCCTGTGTCTCCTTTATCCGTCTTTTAAAAATGTTTCCCTCCGTCGGAGGTGTTTACTTTTTCCTCGATGTGGTGTATTGAGGAAAGGAAAACGGAATGCTGAGGAGGCAGGTATTTTCTGTTTCCCTGTGTAGTGAGTGTGTTGAGAGAGAAACGGGTTGATTTTTCCTCTGGGTTTCAGTTTGTACAGTGCGTATGTGAATATGGGCTTGAATGTGGTTAAGATGTTGGTAGAATTGAGGCATTTGTTTGCTTAGTAAGAGCCGCTTCATCATCTTCTTTCAGTTCTTTTTAATTGTGACAAATTGAGGGTGTAAAAACTTTTTAGAAGATTCATTGATATTCTTGAAAATTGAGCAATTCGTGTTTCTAAATTAATATTTAGTTTAATACAACTGTTTAGAGACATTAGCAGCCCAAGTGGGGCCGGTTTTGATATTTATCTTTTGATGAATGAATTGTTGCATGTTTTTACCAGTATTGTATTTTTAATTCGTGTATTTCTCTTGCAGGTATCTCGATATTGAAACGAAGGTCGAAAGAATAACTGTCCTCTCTTGGATTACTACTACTACTACTACTACATTGTGATATATTTACTAGTCTTTTTTTAAATAACCGACCAACAGTGTCTTTGTGCTGTGTTTTTTTATAATAATCATCATCGACGTATTGTTGTTGTGCGACCGAGTTAACCACGGATCATCAGTGTCATCATCAGCGTCACATTTTCTCACTCATTGGATACACCGCCGACACCGATGAGTGTTGCCGCCAGGATAATAGCCAAGCCGAGCTTGCGACTGAATCTGAGCGATGTGGACCACAAGCAGCAGACGAATTTCGAGAAGCCGGGCTGTGGGGGCGCGGGGAGCCTCAGCCCCAACCTGCAGCCCGCCACCCCGCCCTCTTTCCCGAACAGTAAAGAGCCCCTCACTGCCACCAAGATAGCCGACAAGTACCTGCTCCTTGACCGGCTGGAAGGGAGCATCTTGAGGCGTTGCATCCATATCGAAAGTCATCAGGAATATGTGTGCAAGGTGAGTGAGACAATCTTTTCCCCTTCATCTTGCTCTTATCGGTCGAATTCGGCCTTTATACTTTTAATTTGTTGTTATTAGTATAGATTTTATGAATAACTTCAATTTAACTGCTAAGTTATCTGAATTTGTACGGTTTTTAAAGGTTCAACTTCAAACAGAAGAGTAAGAGTAGAATAATATGGCATCAGAAATGTCTCATCTGTTTACTCTCTTACTTATTTAATTCATTAAAAATATCTCTTAAAAATAAAAAATACTTGAAAATAAGAAAAATTCACATTCTTATCTTAATTTATTTTATTTAAGTGTGCCTGCATTTATAACAACTATATTTATTGTGGAAAATTATCAAAACTTAGTACTATATCTGAAAATTTCTAGAATTATTTATGTGATTTAACTTTAAACAGAAAAGTAAAATAATTTCATGTGCATATATCATAAATAGTCATCTCTGATTTGACTATCTCCTTATTTTTATTCCTTGTTTGAATGTAAAAAAGTAATTTTAAAATATGAAAAATTTATTCCCCTTTTTTCCATTCCAAAAATTTATTCCATTCCCAGTCCCAAATTTTGAGGACCATAATATTTTTTTAAATGAATTATTATTTTAATTTATAAATGTAATGATACTTTATTAAAAACTATTAGTAGGTTTCATTAAATTTTTTATTTCTTTTCATGAAAGTTTTAAGTTATTTTATATGCTTTTCTAATTTGTTGTAAGTTTTTCTCTAACTTAAGTACAGTCGAATCCGCTTAATGTGATCGCAGTTAATGTTATCAATCGGATAATGTTATCGAAATCGACAGGTCCCGATCATTCCTATTTAGTTTAATGTAAAATACATCGTTTAATGTGATCAACTATGAATCATCACTCCGCTTAATATTATCAAAATTTTTCCATATCCCCTTTAAAACGACCGCTTTTGAGTTCGAGTTTCATTTTGAAGGTCAATTTTTACAAGTAAACATCTGCCCCATGAGAGCATCTGGTGCTTCTTTTTTTCTGAAACTCAGTATTAGTAAGAAAAAGAAAACATTCCGCATAAGTATTGAAAGAAAACGGTTATGGGGAGGTCCGAATCACTGCTTGTGATTGATTAAAGAAACCACCAAGATCGACGCTTTGCAGATGTGCCTAATAAGAGATTTGAATTTTCCCTTTTTTACTGGAATTCATTTCATTTATTTAATAAATAAGTGGTTTATTGGAGTGGAAGGATATAATGGAGTGGAAAAAAAGAGAAATCTTTCCATACTAATAAAAGTACAAAGTAAGCGATTATTTTACTTTTATTAATTGAACTACTCCTGTATTTCCCCCTTAAAATTTTTCCTAGTTTAAAAATAGTGTTTTGAATACATTTATTACGATAACATTATTTTGATTTTAAAGTAAACAATCTAGTTACACTGTTTCCTCTTTTTTGATATGAGATCGCTTATTGTTATCGATCGGATAATGTTATCAGTTTAGTCTCGGACAATTGCGATCACATTAAGCGGACTCGACTGTAATACATTTTTAAAATACTTAGATGGGTTTTCAAGCAATTTTTTAGCATTAGATAGGTAATATTAACAATATTTAGAGAATAACTAAAAATGCATTAAAGTTAATGAGTTGTGTAAACGAAAACATTTAATTAATGTAAAATTTAGTGTTAAGACATTTTTGTTATGAACCTAAAAATGAAAATAATTGGATCCCATTGTTAATGTATAATTCAAAAGTTCAACTTAAACCTATTTGGGGGTTATTTCAATTAAATGTATTTTATTTAATAGTAATATCACTAAATTAATATTTCAATACATTTTTCTAAATTTATCCTAATCATTCGAAATAGCTCTATCTTGGATATTTAAAATATCCAATATAGTTTTTGAGCATTTTAACCCCTTATTAATAAATATTCTGGTTTTATGAAACCCTGTTTTGTAATAGATTTAGTCTAGAATACTTCTATTTAAAAAAAATAGAAAAAGCTGAAGTTATTCTCCAACCTCCTCTTTGCTAAATAGGTTGAGGGTATCACAAAACCAGCTGATTCACCCAGTCCATGGGAATGCAGCTGTCCTTTAGACGCATTCCTCCCAAAATAATTGATTTCATTCCTCCACATGAAGGGGGAGGGGGAGTGAGTCATATCGACCCCAGGGATCACCAGGGAGAGGGGGTATCTTCCCTCCAGCATCACCACTTTCTACTCATTATAGGTAAAGAGAGACGTATGACACAAGGGGGAGGGTTGATCATCATTCCATCTCGTTCAGTTCGTCATCATGAGCCCTCCGGTAGAATTTTTTTAGAGAAAAAATGAGTGGGGTTTTGTATTCTGTAGTGATGACTACTATCTTTTTCATCTTTAATTTCCGCGAATTAACGTTTTGAAGGACGCTCCGAGTGTGGGAGAGCTGTTTTGTTTTTTACCTGTTCTGAATGAAAGAAGGAAGTTTCGAAATGTTCTTGAAACCTCATTTGAAATTTCCTTCTTCTTCTTAGTTTTCGGTCGATCTCGTTTTTTTTTAGAGGAATGAATTTTTAATCAATAACTACCTACCAAGTTTTTGCAGAGAGGACTTTTGACGAAATCCGCGTTGTTGAAGGATGAAAATTAACGCATGGAACAAGACCGGGCGTATATTGTGTTCCAGTGACACATTTCCGGTCCGACCTCAAACGATAATTACATCGGTACCAGATGTCCAGGGCTTCCGCTTTTGGAAAAGGAACAGGTGGGGTCGAATGAGTGGTGGAAGTTAGGTCTATCTGAAATATAAAATTAAAAGCGCGCGCTCGTGATTGAATAAAAAAACCTCGCAGTTGTCGAAATATGAGAGGAAAGAGGAGGGGTACGAGGAAACGAGAGTGCCCCGTGCTGGGGCAAATTCGGATGTGGAGTATTTTTTTCCCCGTCTTTCTTTGGAGAAGTGCGCCTGAGTTTTCGTCATGCTGCGCTAAGTTTTTTTTCCCTGCTTTTCCCCCTCGCTCCAAGCCGGAAACGGCGTCTTTGTTCGCATCGCGTGGAATGTTGCGAAACGGGGCGTCCGCCGCGACCGCCCAAAAGTTTTTTTATAATTGTTTTGTTTGTTTATTTTCAATGCCGAATCTCTCTCTTCTCTTCTGTAATCGAGGGAAATCTGATCGGATTTCGCTCTGTGCAATTAGCAGCTGCGATAACGATATAATTCCGGTTCGGAACAATGAGACGATTGAAATTGCATTGACTCCAGTCTTTGCCAGACTCACCTGTTTATTTTATAAAAGCTCGGAGAAATAAAAAGCTATCGAACGCACGCCGATACATTATCGCCTGGCTTGTTTGAAGAACTAAAAGGGGAAAATTTAATCAGAGGACGACGAGAATTTAAAATGTAAATGGTATTATACTTTCCGCGTGTAGCTTCTGTTTGATTTGTCAACAATGACGTCAATCGCATTTTGTTTGTTGCCAAAACCGTTTGAAGAAATTATTTGTTTTTATTATTTACTTATGACAAATGCGTTGCCATTAAAAGTTTTCCTTCATACTAATTAACACAGAGCTTACAGAGGTTTCATCGCCATAGACGCTAATGGTAATTTTTTAAACCAATCAAACAATTTGCGGACATAGCTCCGCCTCCTACCGCCGCGTCCCATTTGTCCGCGCCGCGTCCCTCCACCGGGGAAGCTGTCTTCAAATTGATTTCGCTTCTTCTGATTGGCTGCTAGTGAGAATTAAATTAGTGTCCGCGGATTGACGAAAAGTGCCTTATGAAACCTCTGTAAGCTCTGTTCTCTGTGCTAATTAACCGCAAGCTGAGAAAAAAATAAAGTTTAATACGATGTAAACAAACAAGGATGAAAACGCATTTTCTTTGGTAGCAGGATATTAAGTTGCTAATATTCTTTTTCTCCTTGGTATTCTATAACTAAGAATAAATTACTATTTCAGCTTTAGTTCTTGGGGAAAAATTATAAATATCATTTTCCTTTTTCTTATTTACTATTCATTAACAGATTCTTCATACTTTTTCTGTGAATTAAATGTAGTAAAAAAAACAGGGTGTCAATATTTGATTATAAAATATCATTACATCTTTAAAACACTAATTTCCTCCCTTAAAAACACAGAACATTTAAAATGGCAGCCTCATATATGGGAAAGGAGAATTCTATCTTTTTTATATATAAACTGAGCTGTTTTGCCTATGCCACTCTGATTCACAAATTAATATGCATCGCAGATAAAAGGGAGTGCAGTTTAGACACTCCCTCCATCCAAAATGATCACTTGTGAATAAATGATGATGTAGTTGTTATTTTTTTTTCTTATAGTTGGGTTCTATCGGGAGTTAGAACAGATTTGTATGTATTTCTGTCCATGGTTTTGCTCATAGTTAATTCTCATTCGAAAATTCTCGTTCCTCAACGCTTTATTTCTTCGCAGGTAGTGCCAAACGAACGGTATCAGGACGTCCTCCGCGGCCACTTCCGGCTGGACTCTCACCCCCACATCAACACCGTGGAGGAGGTGATCGTAGGGAAGACCAACACCTACATCGTCTTCCCCAGCTGCCAAGGGGACCTGCACTCGTACGTGCGGACGAAAAAGAACCTCCCCGAGAGGGAGGCCCTGCCCCTCTTCAGGCAGGTGGCCTCCGCGGTGGCCGCGTGCCACGCAGCCGGCATCGTGCTGAGGGACCTCAAGCTCAGGAAGTTCGTCTTCAAGAATCCCGAGAGGTAAGGATGGTTTTGTAGAAACGATAATAATAGGAGCCTGCTGCAGCATAGAAAAGGCAGCCGTCTGGTCTTTTTTTTATCCGGTATCGCCCCCCTCATAATCTCAATTCGTACAGTAAGGGAGTTGAAAAGGTATTTAGGGTGCCCCCACAGACCTAAAAACACTGGATAAAACGAAAAACTTTCTTCGCTCAAAATTTTCTGCATGTTAAATAAGTACCCGCCAAGTCCTTTACATTGTGTGACTTAATATACACTATTTAAAATAAAACAGTTCAACCTTTCACCAGTTTTGTGGTGAAAGGTTGGGCTGTTTCACCACAAACGTGGTTCAAAAGCTGCAACCGAAATGTAGCGAATATTCGAACCATGTTTTCGGTACTTTCATGCACCGAAAACTTGATAAAAAGCACCAAAAACAAGTTTTCGCTACATTTCGGTTGCAGCTTTCGTTGAACCTCTTTTAGGTGAAAAGTTGAAATTTTCTTTTTAACAGTAGGCTACCGCACTATAATTTTAATAGTTTTATTGCTTGATAAATAAAATGCAACTGTTCAATTTCAGTTTCACTATCTTCTAACCATTATCCAATTGTCTGAATTATAAACAATTTACTGTATTCATAATTAGGTTAGTTACTTCGGAGGGAAATACACGACGTTCTTTTCTCCTGTTAGATAAAGATGTAGCCTTTTTTCCTGTGCCATTTCCATATGTGATGAGGAGGATAAATATCCTTAGAACCTTATTTATCCTTCTTGCAGTTAATATCCTCATCATTAAAACTTCGGTGACTCTCAGGGAAATTTTTGAGGTACAGAAAAGTTGTTGATAGTTAAAATACCGTTTAACTTACTGTGTGAAAGGAAGGTATATCATAGCGGCCAACTCTCCCGATTTTTTCGGGAGACTCCCGAATTTCACTGTTACCTCCCGATATCCCGAAAAAGTATTAAATCTCCCGAATTTCTTTATAAATCAAGTTTGAGGATTTTCTCGGTAATTTTCGTTTTTCCGATTTCGAGTGTCTAAGAAACCGATCGATAATAGCCTAGGAGCAAGTTTAAAATGTGGGCAATGTTTTTAAAATGATGTTGGCAAGCTTTTTTTGCAATGTTTTTATGATAAAAATTAATAGTAAAAGGTAATAAAAAAGTTAAAGTTGTATTTCTGTTGTAAGAATCCTTACATAGTATTATTTTTAATTTCTTTTCTTTTAAGTCTTGGAGAGAAGTAGTGTATTTCTAACAAAGTTAGATGTCGTAAAAATCTCCCTAATTTGTTCACAAAAATTAGGGAGATTTTCTCACAATCTCCCTAATTTATGTTTTCAAATGTTGGCCGCTATGGTATATTACACAATTGGAACCACCTAAATTGAGTAGAAAAGATTATGACGTTTTAATTTTTTTAAGGATATCTTTCTTCCGGTAAGTTCCGTTCTCAAAGGAGATATATTTGTATTCTCTCGGCATTGTTGTGTGTTTAACTCTCAAGGCTGCGTCGATTCTTAACAAGCGAACGGAGATCGGGTTTCTTCAAGGTTGAGGCGATTTCGTACGCGAATAGATTTCACAGGACTCTCTTTCGCCACATACACGAAAAGTTTCTCACTTCGTTTCGTTTCATTTTCCTACGCAATAATAATAATAATAATCCAGATTTTTCAGCCCACATCAGAGATTGATTCGGGCAAGATATTTAATACGCCGGGCAAAGAGTAGTTCCCATCTGCGTCACAGTTGTCATGACGATGCGTCTTATTTTTATAAAAGCAGGTTTTTGAAGGTTGTTGCTCCGCTGCTGGAAAATTGATTTTTCTCTCTTCGCCGTTTTCGGGCAGTCTGATTCACCATTCCGCCGGCTAATAATAAGTCTCGTGGATGGTGGAGCAAGTTTTTAAGAACCGCTTCTTTGACGCGTTCTTCCCCTATAAATGTTATCCTCTCTGCTATTTATAGTCCCCGATTGCGATCCTCTCTCAGAGGAAAGCCGGCATCATCATCACATCACCATCCTCCTCTCTCTTGATCCCGGGTGCGCATGCGCGCGCGGTGGGTGGGCGGGAACAGCGTCGCTTTGTATGTCTCCACAACAGTGAAGAGATTTTGCCGGCGTCGTCGTCGAATTTAATGGGGCCTACAGTGTTGAAAGACTACCTCTTCAATACCTCGAGCTGAACAAGTTTTTATTCTTCGAATGAAACAAATGGGAGGGGTTTTTTTACAGTCGTGGGGATGGGGATTATTATTTTTTCGTTTTTATTAATTCAAATTTCAGAATAGGATTTCTTAAATAAAATAATTTGTGACGTCATTGGTTTGATGACGACAACTAATAAATATCGAGTGTGAAAGGACATGGGGGATATGTAATTTTTGATAAAGGTATATAACTCGGTAACAAATTTCTTTTATTATTAGTTCTATATGTTTATTTCTGTTCCTTGTAAACTACCTTACTCCCTGGCGTTTCATCCTTTTAGTTTATAAACTAGAAAAAAAATGACGAAAACCACACCAATCTTGATTCGATTGAAAAGTCTTAGAAAAAATCGTTAGAAATTCAACCACCTTTCTGTTTAATGTAAATCAATGAATTTGTCGTCTCCATTCAGTTTGAATTGGGCGTTAGGGATATTTTATATTACACACTTGTAAAGCGTCCTAAAAATAGTTCAAACGACGTATCTAAACTAAACAATACGCCATATGAAGAAGTGAGACGCGACCGTGAGATGGATTTGGAACAGTTCCTCAATGGGAGAAGATTTCTCTCCCCGCTCGAGAGGATTCAAAAAATTCTCTTCTCCACCGAACCCTTTCTTCTCTCAAGTCTTTTCGATTTCGAATATAAACCGGCTCAGACCGGTTTTTTCTCAAGAAAGAAACAAACAAAGAAGAAGAAAATTCGGATGACGGAATTCCTCTTTTTTTTCTATCTCCCTTCATCCTGGGTCTTCGCTGCAGCAGCGGCAGCACAACTCCTTTGGTCACACAAAGAGCGGCTGACCTTGCTGTTGCTTTATTTTAATCTTCCTTCGTTGAACGGCCTCGATATATGCGAGGCGGCGATCCGGATGCCACCGACCTCCCTCTCTCTCATCCTGTGGCGGCGGTGGTTGCATCCTTTGTCTGAAAGATCCAGTTACCTGCTTATGCTTAAGACAATGGTCACTACTAACAAAGAAAGGCGGAGAGTATCGATGACGTTATGAGGAGGAGTTTTTGTTCTTGGTTTTGTTTGTTTGCTCGGTATTGCAATTTTCTTCTTTGGGAAAATTGATTTCTAACAGTGTCGTTGGGGGCTAATCCGGATCTAAAAGAGGATATTCCGAACCAGTCATTGATTAGGAACATGCTGTGACTAGCACAGTTGTAGTACTAACTAATACTAATAATGCTTTGTAGAGGCCCAAAGAGGAACTAGGTCGAAGATTTTACTAAAATCGTATGCTATGCATTAAAATGTACTATTTTTTTTTCAAGTTATTAAAGGATAATACGCTTTCCTAGCCGTGAAACTACCACATTCTAGCATTTTCTACCTTCAAGAATATAATTTATCTATAGAAATTTTCTCCAGGAGTTTATTTTCCTAATCTAATGAAATTAAACAGTAGAGCATTTTCAATCACATGACTCGGACCTAGCAACGCCCTTAGCAACAGATTGTTTGACTTACAGCAGTTAAAAGTTAAAAGAAAATAACTGGTCATGGAATGCTTCTATTGGAGCATTTGCAATCACATGACAGCAACAGATACCGCCGCACCTAGCAATGGCCATAGCAACAGACTGTTAGACCTACAGCAAGAAAGAAAATAAATGGTCGTGACGTCACCTGAAAACACTATATTAAATCATCGTGTGATCTTATCAAAACTAAGCGGTACTATTCAACTTTTTTTGGCTCTCCCGAAAAACTTTCTAAAAGTGGAGATGTCGAGTTTTATAACGAATCCTTTCTCATTAAAAGCGAAAAACATGATACTCCATTGCTTATTAGTTACACTCTTTTCTAATCTTTAGGATTTAAAAGTAATAGAGTACTTTTCACAAACTTTCTGTTGTATCACATCATCTGGTTGACATACTTAGAGAGCAAAAATTTCTCTTCTCTCCGCAATATCGTTCGGCCTCTCTCCGCATAAGAAATCGCGCTGCTCCAGTTGCAATACACACGCGGAAATCCAACCACCACCACAGTCGCTATCATTTCCCCGTCCTGTCAGTCGTTCCTAATAGATCCGCTTTCCATTCGAAAGCGAGAGACGGGTCACACTTTTTGAGGTCGTCCTTTTGCCATGGCTGTGCGAGCGAACGACCTCAGTGTTTTGCTTTGCTGAACCGAAGAAATGAATGAATTCCTGATTTTTTCCCTCGTTTCGACAGGAAATGGGTTTTCTTCTCTTGGTTTCGTGGGCGATTCTCCTTGTTTATTATTTTTTATTTAGTGGGTGTCCATATCCGCTCGAGAGAAAATCCCTCGAGAAATCGATGGGACTGGTTTCGAGAGAAGTTAAATTCTTGTTTGATCTGTGATTAAATTCCATAAGAAATCAGTCCATCTAATAAAGCCTGTTATTTTTTTCTTCTCCTTTAGATTGTTTCACAGAAGAAATATTTATGAAAAGTTTTTTTCCCCGCATTACTCGAAAACGGGAAATCATTTCGTAAATGTCAATTGAAGTGTTTGGAACAACGATGTGCTACAGCTTAACATTTGCTACAAGCACCTCAATTGGGTAGCGATATTCCAATTCTAAATCCCTTAGATATCCATGACTTAAATTCAGGGGCGAATCTAAGGGGGAGGGTCTATGGGGCTGCAACTCCCAGAAAGGTTAACCATTTCCCAGTACAGTACAATCTTCTTTTCATGGGAAAAATTGGTAATAATAATGGTTCAATGATGGGGCAACTAAAGAAAACAACATTTTTATTTAACTCTACTAAAAAATATTAAAAATTTGGGTACCTCAGTTCCCTTCCTAGACTAAAATCTCAGATTTGTTACTCCTTGCATATAACGTCGTTTCTGAGCCTCCAGCGAAAGCGCCAAATGTCATGGGTTGTTACAGCTGAATTTTAATCTTAAAAATATTGATTTTTATGTCGATCGAATCTGTCTCCTCTCAGGTTTTCTCTCCTTTCTCAAGACGCATCCTCATATTTGCCTTGAGGGCTAGTGTACCCGATGCCGCTTGAAGTATTGGCTGAGATTTATAAAAAGACCAGAGTTTTTTTAAGTAATTGCCCCGTTACAGGGTCAATGAAGTATTCTGAACGCCTGTTGAAAGTTGAAAATAGTAACGGATTGCATTTGCAGAAATAATTCCGATTTACACAATGGTAGAAAACGTGATGTCGAATTTAAATCCTGAAAAGTGGTGTTTTGGAAAACATCAGTTTGCTCAATGCTTTTAAGCAGGATTCCCACTCAATTTTTTGGAAATAAATTTCCCCGTGTATTATATCGTCGCTAGTTGGAAGCAAAGTGGCTTGTGGCATTTTTTTTTCTCCTTGAACGGGGTTTCATCGTTTTGGAAAAATAGCTTCGTACTCTACAACATACCTGGATGAGTCGGTTTGTGTGCACCATCGAATTTTAAAAAAAGAAAGGGTGAATCAGGCGCAAAGGAATGGGCGTACACTGGCAAAAAGACGCACGATGGCCGCTTGCCAAAGGAGTCTGGTGGGAGAGATTATTGCGTAAGCTTTTTTTTCTGCCGTTTCCTGAAGCGTATATGTGTGTGTTGTATCTCTTTTTATTATCAGTCGTTTCGAACGGTTCGAACTTGCGACAGACTTTCGCAACCCTGTCACCCCGCGATAGAGGGATCTGATACGGGGGCTGCTTCGCGCCGGTTTTCGAGTGCCTTTTATTAATAATCTAATCGGGGGAAAAATTTCTCTCTTCGACATTGTATATTATTTCTGGCGGTTTTGTAATAGTACTGTGTTTGGAATTTGCACTTTGTATTTGGTGATGGTGGAGTAATTGAAGAGGGACTATCAGATGTGGGTTCTATAATAGTTGGCTGGCTTGCTCAGCACTGCAGTGTGCTGGTTGGATGGGTCTGTTGCAATTTAATATTGCAAGCTGTTGACATTGAACAGGAGTACTTGCTGATAATGGACACATGTTGCAGCTGACGCAGCTGAATTAATTTTCCCTGGTGTTGATAAAAAGTATTACAAAATACCATTGCATTAATTAAATTTAGGCAAACTTACATGAGCTGATATTTTTTTGAAAATAATAAAGGAGCTCTTTTCTGAAAGATGTTAAACTTTTTATCAATAATATTTGGTGGAATTCTTTACTATCAAACAAGCTTAATTCATTTCAAACAAAATGCAAGAAAACCCCATTAATGGTTAAACCTCACCATGTTCCTGTGCTGTTTATCAGGGCATGAATTTTCAGTTCTAAAAGTACAACCCGACTAAAATTTGAACCCCATTCTGCTTGGCACTAATCAATGCATATTCAAGTTTGATTTAAAAACACATTTTAAGAGATAAAACATACTTGCCAACCTTAATGATTTACTCAACGTTGCCGACCTGAAATTTTGTGCCCTGGTTCTATAATAATCCTCTTAAATATCAATAGACAAAAGACATTCAAATATGAGTGTTCAGTGACACAAAATACTCGATTCTCAAAGTTTGTGTTTTGAAATTTTTTAGTCAAACAAAGCAAAATACTCAAATATCCCTCTTTCGTTGCAGAACGCAAATAAAGCTGGAAACGCTGGACGACGCGGTGGTCCTGGAAGAGGACGACGACTGGCTGAACGACAAGCACGGCTGCCCGGCCTACGTCAGCCCCGAGATCCTCAGCCCGACGAGCAACTACTCAGGCAAGGCTGCCGACTGCTGGAGCCTCGGCGTCATGCTCTACACCATGCTGGTGGGCCGCTACCCCTTCCACGACACGGAGCCCAGCGGGCTCTTCAGCAAGATCCGCCGGGGCTGCTACACCCTGCCCGAGCACCTCTCCTCGCGGGCCAAATGCCTCATCCGCAGCCTGCTGCGCATGGACCCCTCCGAGAGACTGACCGCCGAGGAGGTCCTCCACCACCCCTGGTTCAGGAGCGGGCGCGTCTCGACCGCCAACGCCCTCGACCAGATGGTGCCCGACTTCTACTCGGTGGAGGACACGTGCGCGTGATGTGTGCGAGATCTTTCTCCTCCTCAGTCGTCTCTTTTCGTCGTGGCAGCTAACGGTGCGATGGGAAGTGGCCGACTGGACTTGGGAGGCACCTCGGAATTGCGATCTGCTTTAGGAGTCTTGATAGCCTTTGACTACAACTAAACTTTACTTTGAATCCTTTGACAGTTGTATTCATTGGTAATTTTGACCAGCGGTTAACCAAGAGTCGACCTCTGATTGGTTCTTTAACTTTGACTGCCGATTAATGGTCTGTTAAGTTACCGGTGAATACAGCTGTAAGTCTCCATCCATATTTACAAATCATGTTTGATAAAATGCTGGCGAGAGCTCTGCTTGGTTTGCCGATTACATCCATTTGACCAAACCCAAATCTAGTTGATTTGCCAATAGGATCATCTTTTCGGCACAATCACATCTTTTCTACAAACTAACTTTAACCAAGCCAAACCTGCGATTGGTTTGCCGAAAGGATCGTCTTTTTCGGCAGGATCACACCTGTTCGACAACCCGATCAAAGCCATTGCCAACATTTTACCAAATGAAATGGGATTTATAAATATGCGTAGATCATAGAAGGTTTCAGAGCAAAGTCGAGTTGTTGTTAACAACTGTGACATCAGTATTTCTATAGCACCTCACACTTTCGAGCTTCTCTAGCTAGTCTAGTTGGCCATGCTTCTGCCCCATAGAGAAGAATCGGAGTGGGCTAGCCGAGGACTTGTGTGCGAGGAACGGTGTCAGTTTTATTTATTCGTTGCTGCATGTACAGGTTTTTAAATAATAAACTTTTGAAATATTTCTATTTGAGTCATTGAAGCCTCTGTCGGATTGCTACGTCTCTCAGCTTTGTCGATGAAAGTATTCCATTTGTTGTTGGGTTTTGATATTAAGATTGTTTAAGATTATGTTAGCTTCTGTTGGGTCTGAGGACAGTGGCATTTACGAGGTTTAAAAACAGCTCTCAAACACAAGTATTTCAAAAGACTGGTTGGTACCACTTATCGACCTAATGTAGAGACGGGTTTAGTTCAAAATGACAATACTAATATTGCACTGCCAACTGCTGAATATGAAAATTGTGATGTCTGCATAATGTAATTGGAGCTAGTAAAAAAACTGTATTATGTTCATCAATGTTTCACACAGAAAAAAATCCCTTTTTTGGGTGGGAACTAGAGTGTGACTAAGTTCTCTGTAGATTTTTGTATAAATGTTGTATCTTCATGTTTTGTTGGACTCCTGTTACCTGTTCTGTTTTGAACACCTTTTCTCAGGTTTTAAAACTCTCTGAGAATATTATGTACTTGATTTTCTGTAGATGGTACTTGGTTCCTCAGTTTAACTGAAGTATGCAGAACTAAAGCAAATTATTCCTTTTTTTCATGACTTATTGAGTGTGCAAATACGCCGCTCTTGTTAATTTTTATTTCCTCCTTAACCAATGAATTTTAATTGCCAAACTTTCTAATGAATTCAAAGTTAAAAATTTAACTTCCATACAATTTTCATATAAGCATAGCTAGTTTTCAACTAATCAATAACTTCATATGCCAATCAAGAAAATGTTGGAAATTATTAGAATGTGTGAAATCAATGGAAAGACCTTGATTAAATTACAATTAATATAAAATAATGTAATTTGACAACTGACATTTTTTAACAAAACTTTCAAAAAGTAATCCAAAGCAATATGCAGAATTTTTATTTATTTCATATTTAATTTTAAATTAAAGTTATTGGATAAATATTCCTGATGATAGCAATCGCAAAAAAATTAATATATCTTAATGTGCACTGAAAATTTAATAATATATTTAAATAAAAGCACCTAAATCATCAGGTTATCATTGCTTCGGAAAAAAATATAATTTATTTTCAATGTGTAGATGTACTGGTGATATGACTTTGATGTAACTGTATAGGTATTAGAACTAACTATGCAATGATATGATGCCTATGCATATTCTAATAGAATTCTGTGTACCTTTTAAATGTAAAAATAGTTTGTCTTTAACATCTAATAGCAATTGCATTAATGTGATACTTATGTGCTGAGGCGTGTTTTGGTTAAATCTTTAAAATCCATATTTTTGATTCAATTTTATTCTGTTAGTATCAGAAAACACTATATAAGGACCTTTTAGTTTTTTAAAGGGTTGATACAATGCCAAAACATCATAAGCAATCATTTTTTAAATATTCAAATGCTCCATGCATGTCTTTGTTTTAAACCAGATATTCATTAGTAGGACATATCATTCCCATTGTATTATAATCATGAACATTAATAAGTTATCATTTGTCTCGTACTTAGGAAATAAAATCAACAATAGGAGAGAAATCTTTTTAAAATTTTAATATCGATCACTCTTTAAATAACATTGAATTCTTTTGATTATTGAATTACTGTTATCTGATATTATCCTCTCGGGTATGAAATTATGTTGTAAATTAATATTGCTGTTTGAAATTTAGATTTTTTTTCTCAAAGGGATTTTAAAACAACTTGGAAAGAAAACATTGTCGAAATCCCCTCTACCACTGTTTAATTATCATTTCATTATGTATTTTATTTCATGTTATCATCAATCATTTAATAAATGTAAATTTCGTTTGAATCATTTTGACTCAGTCTTCATTTCACAGCATATCTCCGTCTCAACTTTGACAAATTAATTGAGACACTTCCAGCAATGAGCCAACCCCAAAGTAAGCTGCTGGAGTTAGATTGTTGCTGCAAGCGCCTCAATTCCAGAAAAACGTAGGTGCTTCATTTGAAAATGATGCTTACTGACAAAATCGCCACAGGTTTCGATTTTGGAGGAAGAATATTTGGTTGTTGGTCGATACAAATGAAGATTCCATTTTTAAATTCATCACCATGCACAACATGGAGACTTTATTAAGTAATTGATAACAAATATAGAAAACAGGAATGATTTTATCAACAAAAAAAAGAAATACAGCATTTTGGATTTGATTTGAGAAAAACGGTTTTCTGTGCACTACAAAATAACTTTTTTTCTCAAGAGTATTAGAAAAGTTATGAATTATTAATGATATGAAATAAAAAATTATCACTGATATAATTTCATAAGCTAAAATTTCATTCTGTGAACAAAGGAAAGCCTACTTAATAAACACGACTTTTGGGATTGCATTCGAAGATAAAGCATATAAGTAAAAATAGTGTAAAAAGCGTATTTTAAAAACTTGTGTAATGCTCCCTAATAAATAAGATATTTATACAAGAATTATGATATGACCACAGAATACAAAAAGAACAGAATGCTTCATGGTGGGAGAATTTTTACCTAGTTATTTTCCAAGTAACATCAGCTGACTTTGCCCAATTCAATTTTCTGTATGATTTTAGAAGAATGGTAGATGGCTGAATCTATCATACCAGCAACTGTAAATAAATAATTGAGTAAAAATTTGGAGAAATTAATTTTTGCAAATTTTAAACAATTCATTTTCTTAAAACCTTAGTTTTTAAATACCCTGTAAGAAATAGAATTAGTGATGGGCGATTTTTTGAGGAGTTAACTCAGTGAACTAACTCCTTAAACTGAGGGAAGGATCAAGGAGTGGGGAAAAAAGAGTGGTAGCTCAGTTGTACTTTTTAAAATACACCTTTTTAAGATTTAATTTGCGATATTAACTTGAAATCCTTGTGATGTTACCTCCAAAAAACACTAGATGGCAGCACATCATCATGTATGAGCGAGCGTGTCCCTTTACGTAATCCGTTGCCATAACAACCCACTTCCGAAGGGTTATGAGGAGTTACGGCTTCCTTTAAGGAGTTGAAAGGAGCTGACAGAGTTAACAGAGCTGCTTGCTTCTGGTCTCCCCTCTTTGGGAGTGTGTGCTTCTCAACTCCTTCGATCCCGAGGAGTTGGGATGGGGAGCAGGTGACTTCAGATCGGTCTTCCCGCTCCCACGATCCCACTCCCGGGGATCAGAGAGTTTATAGAGTTAGTTCCTTACTCCCACTATCCCACTCCCAGGGATCAGAGACTTAACGAGTTAGGGGCCATCCATAAATTACGTGAGGTCAAAAAGGGGGGGAGGGGTTTGGAAAAATCTCACCAAGGGGGGAGGGGGGGTCGATTAAAATCTCACGTCAACTTTTTAAGTTAGAAATTAAACGATTTTTTAAGTATGAGAAAGGAATGGAGAGGATTTTTAGGCGGATTAATGTCCTTTTCCCCCACATCATTAATAATGGAAAAGTTTTAAGTGCTGTGAAGCACAAAATTCAAACGAATAGGATGAAAATTATTTTCAAAGGTTGTAGGTAAATCTCTCTTGGGGGGAGGGGGGGTCCAGCAAAATCTCACTAAATCTCACCAAGGGGGAGGGGGTCCAGATTTTGGAAAAAACACCTCACGTAATTTATGGATGGCCCCTTAGTTCGTCCCTCCCAGCGGTTTTTTAAGTTCGATGGAGGCCATGATTGTTTATTATACACATCTTCTACACGGCACTGTGAGCGTGATTATACATTGTCTTAATCACAATGTTTAGGTTGACAAAATTTGCTGCACACAATTAAAAAAATATTTATGGTTTTATATTCTCACGATTATCAAGTTCTAATAATCCTTTAATATTTAGATATTCCATTAAAAATTTCGACGATTAAAAAAGATTGCGAAAAGATGAATTTCGTTAAACGAGCTGCCATTATTGAAAGGCATACATTTACTACTTCTGACAGCTATTGTTAATTAAAATACTAGTTGTTAATAAAAAATATTTGATCTTAAACGAAAGGATTGCTGTATAAATTAATATTTTAATGGTTTAGCAGTGTTTTATTTGATTAATGAGGCGATTGATTTGGATTTAAAAATTAAATTTTCAACTGATTTTTGAGAATTGAAACACGAGCTATGCTTGTCTACCTCTACCAGCTATGATGGTGTCTTCAAAGGGCGGGAAGGAAGGAAGGGTTTGTAGTTCATTTCCTAGAACGTTGGCGTCTTGCCAAAACCTTCTGCTCTTAGTGTGTTTTTTGTCTCAAACTCGCCATTTTTTAGATGAATGAGTGATTAAAACTAAATTACTTATTAGAAAAATTGTACTGGTTTTTCATTCTGGTGATCATTACTTTCCAGTAAATTTAGAATAGTTAAAGTTTGCAGTAGAATGTTCGCGGATGAAATTGGATTGGATGCCTGAATTCGAATTGTAAGATAGGTGGTTATTTTTGAAGTGAGTATTTTTTCTTTTGAAATATACCTAGTATTGCTGATTAATATATTAAACTTGATGTGTTAGTGTCTGAATATTTGGTTCTACGGTCGTTTCCCCTACTGGGGAATTTCCTTTCCCTCTTTCTTCTGTTTTGTAGGTAGGTTTTTGTTAGTAAATTGTTAAAAAATTTTCCAGTAGGCAGTAGGCGAAATATTAAAGGTTTATTTCCGTTTTCGTTTACAGTTCAATATAAAAGCTTTTATTTTTTGAATGACTTTTCCGGCATACTTTTTAGTTGATGTATGTACGTAGTTAAGATTAAGAAGTTATATAATACTAGCGCTGACGCGCTAGACACGGGCTTCGCCAGTCCATATGTAAAAAGGAGCATTTTTATGTTCATACTACAACAATCGATGTTATACCTTCAACAATTAATATTATATTATCTTTAATTACAACAATTGGTGGTTTTGCCATGATGTCATGGTTTAGGAATGAAATACGGGTTTTTTTAGCCGAAAATAGACCAAAAAAGTTATTGGGATGCTTCAATTTCAAATTATTATTCTTCAGGAAACTTTCTGGGAGCGAGTAGCTTTCTGGTATGGTTTAAAGTGAATGTAGGTTCGAAAAGTTTAAAACTAAAACGGACTTACATTCAGATGAACATTCATTTATGTATATAGATTTTGGGAGTTACTGAGTTACATTAAAGAGTTAACTCCTTAAGGTGAGTGAGTTACTCAGATCTGATCTTGCAAAAGAGTTGAATCGCCCATCACTAAATAGAATCTATCCACTTAAAATAATAATCCTTTTGTTAACAAGTAGTTTGAAAAGCTTGGAATTTTTGAATATTTTAAAGGATTTTGACTTTAGACCTGAGCATTTAAACTTAAAACTAATTAACTGAAAATCAATAATAATTGATTTCCAACTGTGCTTATATGTTATGTTTGATCAGATCTGTATGTGTATCGTAATTTCGAAAAGCAAAATGTTCTTACCAGTAAATACACCACCAACTATTGCACAAACACTAGTTAGAAAATGAAAAAATGACCTGAAAAAATTCAAACAGTTAATTAGACTGACAAAATGAATAAAAATGAGGGGTCATACTTAAGAGGCATAAAATGTTAAATCCTAATTTTTAAAAACACCTAAACAAAAAAATGTAACTTGGAAACCTTCATTTGCAATTTCAGAAGGGTATACAAAAGTATTTTACAGCAAAAAAGACTAACTAGGCATTTGCAAATAGTAATTAAGTACGCTTCTTAAAACAAATTTGAAAAATTCCCACAACTTTAAATATCCAATCTTTAGTATACAGCAACGATGGGCAACCTACGGCCCGCGGGCCGGATCCGGCCCGCCTCGTCATTTGGTCCGGCCCGCGGAACATTTTAAAAATTGTACTAAAAAATCACTCTGTTTTCGTTAACAAGAGCAAAAGAGGGGAAGAACTTAATTTTAGCAGTTAAAACGTGCTGTACTACTATATTTTGTTCTTGGGAGGTGTCTATAAGCGTGGGAGAGTTGTTACTTCACGACGGACGATCGCCGACGGTTGATTTTCCGATTTTAAAAACGTGGATAGCTTGTTCAACCTTTTTTCATATCCCTTGAAAAGTAACGTCGAGGAAGCTCCGATACACCTGCAAATGGAGTTGATCGAGCTTCAGGAAGACTGGCATTTAAAATCAAAATTTGAAGACGTAAAGCCCAGTGATTTCAACAGCACATACCTAGCTGCAGAAAAATTCCCCCACCTTAGAGCATTTGCAAGAAAAATGATCTGCGCATATGGAAGTACATGTAAATGTGAACAGTTATTTTCCAGAATGAAAATTAATAAATCGAAGTATCGAACCAGGCTTACGGAGGAAAATCTGGACAAAACTCTCCGCCAATGTATAAGTGAGATAAAGATCTCAATGTTGACAATCTTGTAACTCAGGTTCAAACTCAAGTACTCCCAGATTTTTCTAGATTTTCCAGTATAGATTTTTGTAACTTTAACATTAAATTTTTGTAAGTAATCTAGATATTATTCTAGTCCAGATTAATGTTTAACTTTAGTACTAAACTTCATAAATATATATACAACTAAACGACTCATTTTTTACTTAAAAATATTACCTATTATCTACTCTATGGCCCTCCACGTCATTATAATCTTGGAGTCCGGCCCGCGGACTCGAAAAGGTTGCCCATACCTGGTATACAGTAACCTCAGAACCAAAAGCTCTAAAAAAATAAAACATAATAATTTGAACTTACTTTTGCTTCTCGGTATACTTGACCATTAACGGTGCTAGCTCATAATGGACGAAGAAACCGGGAAGACCTTGGTCCCCTAAAAGGGAGATGGCTTGTTTCTGATGCCGTGTAACAGCAAACTGATTGGTGTAATAACTCTGAGAAAAAAAATTGATTCCTTGAAGAAAGTTTGATTAAGTAATAAACCTTCTATTTAAGGAAAAAAATTAATAAAAATAGGAATTTTTACACATTAATTTCTACAGTAATTTTGTATTGGCAGCAAGTTAGTCTTTACTTTAAGTTAATTTTTAAAAACATAAATTATTTGGTACTTTTAAAATATTTTTTTTACAAACAGACCATGAAATGAAATTAATTTAACTTGAATTTGTTGAAGTAAATCATTACTTCACTTAATTATGTCCATTTATCATATATCAAAATAAAATAATTTTAATGTATAATAAATTAAACACAATTAAATTATACCAATTTAAGGGAAGGCGTAAATAGCTTCAACTTATAATTTAAGATTTTTTTCATTATTATTATTATTATTATGTATTATTATTTAGATTTCATCCATAATTTAACCTAGTAAGGCATTAAATGTTTTTTAACTTACCTGCCCATCTGCTTTTGCAAACATAGTAGGTACTATTTTTACATAATATTGATACATGGAAGCACCTGTAAAATTAATATAAAAATTTTTATTATTATTCTTAAGGTTGAATTACAAAAATTATTTTAAAAAACAACTGGAGAAAACTAAGAACTCACAATCTACAACATTAGTTTTATATCTCTATCACTAGATGGCAGCACGAACATATAAAGTCTATTAATTTGCTAGCTTTTCCTATTGCGTAGTATACTTATTTGTACAGTTGCATAAACATAAATTCAAAAGCAATTCCTTAGAAATATCACAAAGCAAATACATAAAACAGAAGCAAGAAGTTTGAATTCTATGAATTATTTATGTAGTAAATGAATTAAAATTAGAAAATTTTGAATAAGAGTTAACCATCTATAAGTTCCATTTCCTTTTGATCACCGGAAACAAACGGAACTTGGTAGTAAAATTGAGAAACATTGGAAAATAATTTTCAAAAAATGAAAAATTATTCAATCAATCAATAAAAATCGGTCATTGAACAAAAATAGGGCTCAGCCGGGATTTGAACCCGGGACCTCTCGCACCCGAAGCGAGAATCATACCCCTAGACCACTGAGCCGACACCCATGAGGGAAAATAAATCCATTTAAACAAAAATAATAATTCGTAAGTTTTCTATATACTAGTTACTAGTAAGTAAATAATTTTGCAACTTTCTTAATTAAAAAATCTCAAGACTTTTTTTAAAATGCTGATTTTTACTTTTTCACATTAAAAAGGAACAGAAATTAACTCTAATTTTTTTTTATTTTAAAAGTAAAACCTATTTTTCACAAAATAACTGAAAATTTTTCAAACTTTCAATTTTATCCAACCACTGCCTAAATTAAGTTTGCCTAATTTCAGAATGATTCATCAATAGTAGCTGGTAACTCAATACATTTATTAAAGTGAAACAAGACTAGACTGATAATTGCTGGGCGAGAAAGGAGATGAGAATTATCAATTATCTTTAAAAAAAAGGTTCCCAAAATGGAAGACTTGATGCTTAATCTATATCACACTTTCATACTCTAACTTGAAGTTTTCTAGATTGTCTAAAAAGCATTTAACCTAACCCCATACATATCACAAAATGTTTTTTTAACACTAAAGAGCTAAGTGTTTCACACCATGCTTATTATCACCCACCAACCCTGATAAATTGCTCACATGACTTTTCTGATAGCTTCACAATCCTCACTATAACCAGCTCTCTGCACTTTCCCAGTTTATAAAATATACGAAAAAAACAATGTTCTTAGTTGAGAAACTTATTTTTGACACTGCCAATTTTGATATTTAAACCAGACAAACCATGACATCTTGCCAAAGCGACTTATAGTTAGTTGCCAGTGTCCATAAATCAGATAATTTTGATCTACATAAACTCCTAGTTAGTCAAAAGTCTGGCCTTGAGCTTAAATAATTGTCAGAAAATGCAATCATCTAATCTAATGCAACTACATGAATAACACTCCCTAATAAAGTTAGAATATTTATTAACTTTATCTTATCAGTAAATAAAAATATTTTCCTTAAAAATATCCAGTAAATCTTCTAATAACTAATGTTTAAAATATCCTATTGTATCTAGTGTTTTTTCATTAATTTAATATTTATGTTTCAACCAACACTTCGTGAAATTCTATATTATAAATACTAGTACATCTGTAAGTTTCTAGTACACTACTCTTACAGGTCTTTGAAAGATATACTTAATGTAAAAAGTATTTTAAATGCATTTTTAAAATGTGAAAGGAATTTCTTTTATTCCAAAATATGGAATCATTTGCTCATTGTCATTGAAGTAGTTAAACAGTTGCTTACTATTAACTGCAACGTTTTATCTGTAATCTAAAAAAAATATATTTTTTTTAAATGGAATTTTTCTAGAAATTTTAAAAGTTTACTCTTTTTTGGAATCCTTAAAAGAATCTAAACACTTTGAAACCAAAAATGTGTTAGATGGATCCCTAACTAAAAGGTTTTTCTCTGGAAACCATTCCCCAAAAACATTTTAAGAATATAGATTCTTTTGTTTGATATTAAAATACAGTGATATTTGGATAACTAAAACCTTTTTAATTCGAAGATTAATCATAGTTCCTTCAGCTTACTAACAATATGAACTTTTTTAATTCAAAGTTAAAAAACTACAAAAATTACAAACAATTTGAAGTACTCTCATAATTAATCAAAAAAAATTACTCTCAAAATTTTTTCTTAATTTGATTTTTAAAAAAATTCCTTAAAATAGGTTTCTAAAAGGGGAGACTGCTTTGCAGACAATAAGTGTAAACTCATAACCATGCCTTCTATAGTTACTTTTCTTGATTTTTAAAGTCATTTGATGATTGTTAAATGCTGTATTTTAAGTAGATCCCAATTTATTAGTTAAATTATACCATATATTAAACATTAAAAATCAATGCTTAGGATTGCTTCAGTTGTAATTCCTATAGTAGAATTCAGGCTAAGAATTACAAGGGGTAGTTTCTGCAGGGAAAAAAATACAATGTATTTGTTTAATATTTGTCAGTTTTTTATGCACCTATTTTTCTAAGCCTTCTTAAAACTAGAAATAAGATATTTATTTAGTAATAATACTAAATATTTAGCATTAAAAATGTTTTAATTACACTTTTTTTCACACATCTGCTTAAAACATAAATTATTTTATTCTCTAAATAGGTTATGTAAACCTTTTTATAATATAGAATGAAAAATCACTAGAAAACATTCCTTATACATTTACCATGCTAACCTACTAAAAATATCACAATCATCGACTTCTTGAGATGGTATTGAGTTATTAACTGGCTCATTTTCCTTAGAAACTGAACATAATTGAATTTTAAAAACTGTTTCTCATTGTTTTTTTATTAGTTAGCAACTTATTCATTATGATTACTTTCTTTTTTAAAACTTTTCATCACCTAAATCTAAATCTACAAGAAAAATTTTTAAAAATTTTCCTAAGTGTAAAAAACTTTGAAATTAACAGAAAGAATTTAAAAGTGCCAAAATCAAGTTTTTTGATTGATTATACAAGGTAAATTCAAATGTAAAATAAATTTGGTAGATTCTTAATATGAATTTTGAATAATTTATGCAGGCATTCATTAATTTCATTTAATTAATTTTTTGATTGATTATACAAGGTAAATTCAAATGTAAAATAAATTTGGTAGATTCTTATCCCATTAAGGACGACTTTAAAATAATGAAAATAAGTAACTTTTTCTTTCATATTTTGTTCATTTGGACCGAATATAGTAAGAAATGCCCATTTTCAGATTTTTCAAAAAATAATTTTTATGATTTTTTAACTGGCAACTTTTCTTGCCAACCGTCCTTAGTGAGGTCCAAACTCTGACCAATGAAAAGTCGAAAACATTAATTAGAATGTTTACGATTTTGATAATATGTTTTTATACATAATTTAAAGAAATAATACAAAAATAAAAGTGAATGGGGACTATACTGCTGATAGGGGGTCCAAGAAGGGTATTTTACCCCTAATGAATAGGGCCTGTTCAGTCCGAAATATTGATATTCACCTAATTTCAGGCTTTAAAAATAGCCGAACTAGTACTTTTTAAGTCGGAACGGTTGGAACCCTTTTATTTCAGCACTTTAGCTAACATTTCAGGTTAAAATAGTTTTATTGATATCTCTCAGTCTGGGACATAGGGACTTTTTTACCTGCCAGAGTCTTATGTATTCTCAACTTTAATTTTTTTTGGATACCTTTGGTTAATTTTTTTCCGAAGCTTTTTCTCTAATTGGAATTCTACGTTCTTGTTAGTTATTCTCTATCAAAAAGTCATCATAATTACAATATTCCTCTTTATGGGTCCAGATTTCGCATATTCCCCACAGAAAATGTTGAAGGTTACTCATCAACTCCATAAAAACTTAGGTATTGGCCAATTCAAAATAGGCTAAATAACTCCAGTGATATTTTATTTTTATTTTTTGACTACTGTAAGTTTGCATAAAACCCTTTCAAGGAAAATAAATGTATCCAGAAATGATTTAGTATGAGATTGAACCAATAAATGTGTTAGGAATTGGTAAAAATCCTAAAATCTATAAAAAAATCCACTAAAATTATGATCCAAGGGAAACATTTCATCATGCTAAAGTATCAATAAGATTTACATTTATAATAAGAACTAAAAAAAGCATTAAAAATAATTAATTTGCAAAAGCTTCTTATGAGTAACTCGTAAAAGTTTAGACCACACATCGGACGATTAGCAACAAAAGTTGCCATTAGAAGAAAACTCTTGCTATTGGCAATTTAAATACCCTCATTCCAACTGTAATTGGTAATAATATTTAGAATGGGATCTTTTGAATATGCTGCAATGGGAACAAGTCACAAAAATAACCAAAACATTAGATTATTTTGGCGTTTTCCAAATGATCTCCCAGCTATCTCCAAAATGTAGTGAAACGTTCTCATTCTAACAGCGATTTTACCACCAAAACGGCATGGAAGGTATAAATTTCTATTTTTATCTGAATAAATACATTCTTCAGAAGATGTTATCATGCATTTAAACTTTTAATGTCCTCTATTAGAGTCAGTAAAAATGAAATGTCCCTTGGCAACTTTTCTTACCGACCGTCCTTAATGGGTTAATATGAATTTTGTATAATTTATGCAGGCATTCGAGTGTGCCCTAAGCGAGATTCAATTGTGCCCCTTCCACTGAGGCACATTTGAACAGAATTTCTCATTTTTTAGAATGATTATTCTTGTTAGAAATTCTTGATAAATGTATCTGAAAGGGGTAAAATTTCAGAAACACTGTAAACTTATGAATGAATCCATTTTATATCAATTTTTTATAAAAATATGGAGAAAAAAACAAAAATGTACTTTTTATTCATAGGTGCCCCCCTCTCCCCACCTTAAAAATTTATATAAAATTCTTTTAATTTTATATTTGTGATTAGTGAACTAAATTATTCTACTTTTTTTTGCAATGTTTTGGGCAGGCTACTGCAGAGCAGGATTAAACTACTGCTTAACCAACGATAGTAAAAGAGTCACAGAATTTTGACAGACTAGGAGGGGAGAAAGGAAGAAGCTGAGGGGCAGTTGATTGAAAGAGGAAGAGACATTTGCTTGCTCACTAGAAGCAAGACCCTCTATATACATAAAAAATCAGTATATTTTAAATAAAATAAAAAATATTAAAATAAAAAATCATGTGACCCTTTTACTATCGTTGGTCAAGCAGTAGCTATGTCCTTTAATTTTTTTTAAATCAGGACTTACCTTTATCGGCAACTTGAATGGTTCCATCCAATGGATTGGATTTTCCAGGTATGGGTTTTCCAAATGAAAGACTTTGTATTTTGTGTGTTAAGTTGAACTGAAATTTGCATAGTTTACAATAGGACACAAGTATTCAAAACAACAGTTTAAAACAAATTGAAATCTATAAAATGCAAAATGTATCTCACCTGACTAGCTGAAAAAGGCTGGACATCATGCACTAAAGAAATTGAAAGCATAATTTTAAACTACAGTAACAACTACACAACTTGCGTGAATCCACACAGAGCTACTATTTTGAAAAATAACACTAATCAACAAAATTGAACTTTTTTCTGGCACAAGAGCAAAAAGGGGTGATCCTAATAGAACTTGGAATGCTGAATTCAAATATGCAAGTTGTTTTTCTCCATCACCTTCAGTTTTTTTGTGTCATGTATTTTAATTTTAAACTAAATGTTGCATTTTACAAATAGACTTGATAGTATTCAATTTACTTAAAGTGTAAAGGTTGAAATTTTCTTCTGTGTCTGTATAGCATCAAAAATGTTCTATTTAAAGTGCCCAGAAGTAACCAGCAAGAATTCTAGCTCTCATTGTTCTTTCACCCCCACTTTTGTGTAAAAAATTAAGAATAAAATGGTTCCGACTCAACACAGCATCCAACAAAAATTATTATTATGTACAAAAATTGTACCATAAGATCCATAATGATGGTAAATATACTACAAGTGTTTAAATTTACCCTAACAAAATTTAAAATGGTACAGAGACATTCCACAGATAAAATAGCTCTATACACATTCACACTCCATACATGATAGAAACATGTATACAAACTTTAACGAAACAACTTTTATGAAAAACTTTGTGTAATTAGCTATATGATCATACCAGAACTCATTGCATGATTTATAGAGTGTGTTCCAGCTTTGAATGAAATTTTTAGGGAGCAAGTGAGAGATGCTGGATCAATCTTCTCTAAAGTCAGATTCTGGCTACTGGAGGGTGGAATAAGGACTGATGATCATATTTTTAGCTCTGGTATGATCTTGATTGAAGAATGTAGGCCTGAGAATACTTAAGTTTAGTACATTCATTCAATATATTGACTCTTGAGATAGCCAGAGGGAAAGATAGAGAGGGGAAATTGGACTGAAATTACCTTCTAAAAGCCGGTAGGAATAAAGAAATAGAGTTTGTTATAATGGATATCATTAATAACTACTCATAATCATCAAATAAATCAATTTAAATTTTATTTTGTATTTATTAGTTATCCTTGAGAACAGTTACTAAGCACTATGAAGCAATATATAAAAATTTGAATTGTGCAAAATCTGAGGGCGATGGAAAAATTGTGATTGCAGATTTGAAATCAGCATAAAAAAATTACCCTAGTAACCCTAAAAAAGTGTCTTGTGCCAAAATCAAAAACCTTGTTTACCAGTGTAATCTGTGGGAAAATGCTTATTTTTCATTTTACCAATTGATAGGTCTCACCAATTGTTTGAATTAGAGGCATTTTATTTTGTTCACAAAAATAAATTTCAGGGAGAAATTTTACTGCATTAGAGAAGCTAAGGGGCCATTCTCAAATTTCGTCATACTTTTTTAGGGATTTTACATACCCTTTCTTTGTTGCTAGTAGTCATAAATCAGTTTTACTCCCCTACCCCATTGCGATGCAACAATTTCAAATCTAAAACTGAACCTAAATTTAACATTACTTTAAATTTTACATAAGATTCACTACTTAAGAATGCTACTACCATTACCAGAGACTCCAACTTTCAAAGATGGTTGTCAATAGTCCTTATGAGTAAGGAAATTTTTTTTGGAAGTTGACCCAAAAAACAGGGTTGTTTTGTTTTAGACACCTATTCCCTGGATCCCCTGCCATCCCCCTTGATGTCATATCTGAAACAGGTTATAATTTAACAAGATTTTTAAAAATACTGAATTAAGCTTCAGAGTGATCTAACAATAAAAATTTACAACTTAGGATATCAAGAAAAACAAATTAGTTGAAAACACTGACTAAAATCGATATAAACGCGATGTGAGAGGTATCACTGGACTTATAGGACTTCTCTGGCCATGCTTAAATTTTTCCTACAGTGTAATTACAATGAGAAAACAAACCAGCTTCAACTACGCGCCGGGAAAACGGTACTTACGCGAAAAATCGCTATTTTTCGACTTTTCCGCCGAATGCGGTCCTAAACAACGGACGACGGCTTCTAACCACTATAAGGTTGTTTTTTCCACATCGCACTACCAACGCAAGAAGAAGCCGATTTCAACTTGGCGCCCGCCGTCCAAGAAAAAAGTCGGGAAGAACGGAATACCCCGCAAGCAACACGAAACCCTATCGCTCGCCACCATGTTTTATGTAGACTGAAAATATCCTAAAAATAGAGCATAATTGGGAAAAAAACTTGCGCTTTTAAGTGCTTTTTATGATAGATTTCCGATTTTCCGTAGCTTTTTCGATGTTATCCGTAGTCCGTAGTTTAACGACGGCATCCGTAGAAACTACGGAGAATCCGTAGTAGTTGGAGTCTCTGCATTACTCTCCTCAACTCTAGAGTCCATGAAGGGACTCTGGCCTCCTTTACTGCATAGTTCCCCTTTTTCCTATATCCTTTTCTTTCCTAACCATACTACTTAAGAATAAGTAAAAAAAATTACTGTTAGTAAAGTGAAACTGGCAGTAAAAGAAACACCTCTTTTTGGTATAGTAAGAGAAGTGGAAAAATCATTTAGAAGTGTGAAACAACAAATATTTAAACCCCTCTCCCCCTTCTGGTCAATTGAGAAATAAATAAAGGACTTCCTAAATGTATAACCTAATTTGTGATTGAGCCCTAACAATGTTCTTAATTTTTTTGCAAACCTTGGGGAATTGTAATCACTTAAAATAAAAATAATAACTTAACATTATTATCATGAAAACTGTTAAGAGTTGAACTAAGAACTAATCATAATAATATTTAACTTGTAAATGGAAGTGCTTACCGTGAATAAGATGCTGAGTATATGTTTTTCCAGGAGCTATATGGAAGTTACCAGCAACCTGAAAACAAAAAAAGAAAGGTTTTAAAGACAATAACTAGCAGCAGTGGCATTATATAGCTAAAATGTGATATGAAAAAGAAAGTAAATTGTAATATCTAAAAAAAAGCTTAAAAATGGAACAAGTTTAATTCTTATTTTGTGCAGAAAATTAACCCATTTCTACTTTGATTTTAACTCTGATACATAAATTTCTGGAGAATTTCTCCTATAAACCTCAATTGGATTAATCTATACTTTCAGATCTTTCCTTTAAATCATATAACGGAAGTTTAGAACTATGTGACAGAATACCAAACACTATAGCGAGATAAAATATAAAACTTTCAGTAAAAAAATAAGAAAAATTTGTTTACAAAACCCAAGACTTTCTATGCTTTCCATGCATAAACATTTTTTGAATTTGCTAGACCAGGGGTTTCCAACTTCTAAGTACTCGCGGGCCGCAATCGAAAACACAAGTCAAGTGGCGGGCCGCAAAATAATCTGACTCCTTTTTAACGATGATATTTTTTTGGGGTGAGAGTCTTCAATATGAAACTTTTCCAGCAAAAGAGGGACGAAGGTTGTTTAAATATGTATGCACTACTGTATTTTCCAAAATTCCAGAGGATATATGAATTTTTTTACTCTTATACAACTAGGAATACTGAATATATTTAATATTCTGAATATTATACTTAAATGAAAAGGTCTTCCTCAAGGAAATGTTTGTAAATTTGCCTTAGAAGTTTGTTTAACCTAATTCTTTGATACTCCATTTTCTCCCTCCTCATGATAAAGGTTATATAAAAGCCTTCATACCCCCTTGCTACGCTCAGGGGGAATTTCAGATTTTACAAATCACCTATCGAAACTTCAAACTTTTAATTCTTGCACCATAGAAAACAATCGAAGCAACCCATAATCAAAGAGGTAAATGGGGGGGTCGGGGGACCACCCCCGAAAAAATTTTGAATTTTAGTGTTCTAAAAAGTGTTTTGAAGCTACTTTTGGAGGGTGTGGCGAACTTAGTCACCAGTATAATAGTCAAATAATTCAAATGGGGTATAAATACCGACTGAAGTGATTATAACTCTGAAGTATACTTATGAGTCGTATGACCTTCGGATCGGTATCGCCCTGTGGCTCGCACTTGCCACAAGGGTTTTCAGAGAGCTTCGCGGGCCGCACAAAATGACCCGGCGGGCCGCCAGTTGGAAACCCCTGTGCTAGACCAATAGAAAACCCTATTACAGCACAGTGGGCTCTATAAATTGAATGTAGATTAACTGAATCTCTGCTTTAAGCAGCTGTATAACAATAACTAAGTACAAAGTAAGACAAAAAGGGAAAGTTATGCAGAAATTTGTCAAATTTCAGTCTTACAAATACAGTGAAACCCCATTACAACGAATACCGATACAACGAAAAATCCCGTTATTACGAAAGTCCAGATAGTCCCCAACCATTTTTATTTGAATTAACGATAGTACGGTTACAACAAAATTTCCGTTACAAGGAAGAAATTTTACGGTCCCGTGAAGTTCGCTACAACGGGATTTCAATGTATTTTAAAATTTTCCTTCTTAAAACTTTTGTAATAAACTGACCCATTTAATACATCTTAAGTGAAATTCGAAAACTGAATTTCACATATAATTGAAGTAACTCTATGAAAGATTAACCTTTATAGATATAAGATACATTAAAAGACACTGTCTATATTGTTGAAGAATTCAGATATGTGATAGAAATGATTAATTTTTATTACTTTATACAAAATTAATCATTAACTGATATTATGATTGAAATCAATCAAAATATGAAAAAGATGACAGTAAATTAAAAAATAGTAATCATCAGACAATTTGACAATAATAGCAATAGATATCCATCACTTACCCTGTTAACATCCAAGTAGCCAAATATTTGGCAGCCTTCTTTATCCACAAATTCAGTCTTTTTGGATCGACCTTCTCTTTTACACTGCTCAAAGCTTTCAGGATCTGGAGCTGCCCAGCCCATTATGCGATATGCTTGTAAAACATCATTACAAGTATTACAGCAACTGAAATACAAATTATAAAATTTAACTATCCGATTAATTAAAAGATCTACAGGAATAAATTTCAGAGATGGTTTTTCATCAGTTTATAAACACTGGAAAATACCAAGTTATGCAAAATTCATAACATTTATTTCAAAAATGCATATGCATAATACATGCTTTATGCAACTAACTCTTAATTTTTGAAAACTAAATACAGATATTAACTAAGCATTGTTTTAGTTTCAAAAAATTCATCATTCTTTAAAAAGTAGTTTAAAAAGTAAATTTCATTTTAGAGAAATTATCATTGGGAGAGGTGCAGATGTCCTGTCATCTCAGATTTTATCCCCTAAAAACTACCATTTACTATTTATTGTGCTCAGCTTGTTAATAGATCAAATCCAATTTTTATGCACCAAAACTTAGTCATCCAATATTTAAGGCCCTCTAAAAATTGCTAAGGAAAAATTTAACAATTTGTATAGAAGTAAAAACAATTATTAATTCATTTATATAATTCTAGTTTTATTTTAAATACATCCATATCCCCATAAGGTGTGCACATTCTATGGACAACAAATTCAGTTTGTTTTATATTGGACATTTTTTAAATATAACACTTCAAAAAGCATTAAGTAACTATCAAAACATGAAGCAGAATAAATGCATATTTACTTTGCATTCAATTTCATTTAAAATATTTTTGTTTACTATTACAATTAGAAATTTTAGAGAGAAAAAAGAGCTCAATCTTTAGTACCAAACATAGATATAGTGCTTAATGTTACCCTTTCTATGAATATTATTATGAAATATTTACTTTTTTGGTTTTATATCTGCTCCATAACAGCTTTCACACCTGTTTGGATCAAGAGTAGGAGGGATAGTCTAAAAAGAGTGATAAAGTTAAGACTTCTATAATTTTTTATTAACACTTATACTAAACTTCACTGTGCTAATGGTTAAAATCCAACCATTCAAATCTCTTTATGTAATGGAACCTATTTAAGAATTCAAAAATACTTACAGCATTAAGAACTTCAGTCGATCCAACTTCTGCAAAAGAAAAACAAGATAATAAAAATTGAGCTGACATGGATCTATGGAATCTCCCAAAAACCAGCTATTAGAAGAAAAAAACAAAGCCCCAGTGGCTCAGTGGTATAGTGCTTCGCGCTTCCACACCACAGGCCCGGGGTTCAATTCCCGGGCTGGGCAAGGTTCACTCAACCTTTCATCCCTTCAGTGGGTCGATAAAATGAGGACCAAGCATGCTTGGGAACTAAACACTGGGGGTCTCGCGTTAGAATGACCACCTAACCGGGACACATGCCTAACACCTTGCACCCCAGGGCCCCACGGTCACGAAAACGAAGCTGGGCATCGTAGGCCTTGGCCCACTAGGGCTGTTGCGCCAATGAGTTTAGTTTAGAAGAAAAAAACACCTTTGAAAAAAATATGAGGATAATCGAATATTCAGATAATTGGATCATAATGGGTAAGAGGCAATTTTAAAAAGAAAGAACGAAAACCCCTTAAAATATAAAGACAATTTACAGAATACAGCTAAAGTGAACTATGTATTTTTAATGACTAAAATTAAACATTGTTTACATTTTTTATAATTAATTAAGAATACATAGCTTTGTAAACACAATTCTGCAGTTAAATGGAGTTTATTTAATAAAAAAAAGGTAAAATAAGTGTCAAAATGATATCACCAAACGATTATAATAATAGAAAGAAAAATAGCTGAGATTTTTAGATAGTTGAAGTTCAACTACAATCTATAAACACAACTTTTATCGTGAGATTAACAAAATTTTAAAAGTTAATCAAAATAAAAGTTTACCAAAACCTCAGGAATTAATTTAATGCAAAATATTGAAAGTAAATAGGATACTTACTTTCTTTTTCAGGTTTTTCGATGGGAATGCCATTTTCATCCAACCTGCGTTTATAAATATTGTGCTCCAAGTTTACATGCTGCTCTCCAGATACATCCATTGCATCAATGGAAAGAACTATAGGAAATAAAATTGGTTGGCAAATATCTTCCTTAAAACTTTAATCATTAAATTACTTTAATATATTCAAGGTACTTGAGAATTAGCCGGGTGCAAATCCGGCCTATAGAACTTATTTGGTGATGTTTTATAAATTACAAATAAAACATTTTAAGATATTTTAACTGTTTATAATTTTGGTATTTTCTTTACTTATCAAAACACTTGATGCTTGCGCCTGTCTAATCCTTAAGTACCAAATTCTATACAATGAGTGTGTAAAAAACAATAATAAGAGATATTTCTGTAGATTTCATAAATGTTGATAGAAAAAATAAGAAACTACTACATTGCTATCTTTCTATCTATCAATCAAATTGAACACACTGACTATAATGAAGCAAATATTTACTCAAGTATAATTAGGAGATTCAACCAAAATAAATAATATGGTACAGACATTAGGGTGTCCCTTATTTGGACGTTTTTTCAAAAATTCAGGGAAACTTTTGCTCCACCCCCCAATTTTTTTCCATTTGGTACCCTAAGACTGTGCAAAATCTTAAATCGATCAGATAATATTAACACGTGCCCCAAACGGCCTAAAGTTAGAAAATTTTGACTTTTTTCTAATTTTTTTGAAAATTTTTAAAAATATGTTTAAAAAATCCGTTTCCGAATAATAGGGCTCAAACACATTTAAACATTCATATTTGACCGTTTTTCATTACTAGTTAGGCCAAAATGCCCAGTTTGTAACCTAGTCATCAATCAGAAAATCATCAAATTTGTCTATTTTATACTAAGAATAGAAGAATCAAAAGGAAGTGGTAAACGACTTAAAACAGCAAAATTCCATGGCTAAACACCATTTGTAGACCATATTGATGTGGATATAAATTTTCTGGAGCTCAAATTAATTATGGGTTGCTTAATTACAGACGCCATATTGGATTGCATTAAAACTAAAAAAAATTCTGGAAAAAGGTATGAGCATGTTTGATATCGGGTAATGGGTGTTTGTGGTTTCTAAAATCAATTAAGACTAATAAAATTATCTTGGACAACTTTTTAAAGCTCTTTATGCAATTTAAGGGCCAGCATATCTCCTAATACAAGTGCAAACCATGTTTTCAGAACTATAGATATGTTAATAAATTCTAAACACATAAAACTGACAAGAGAAATTCTGGAGAAACAAGTTAAAAAACAGACTCCAGTGTGTCCACGAGTATTTTATTCCATAAGTTAATTGAAAAGCTGAAGTTGATACAAAATTAACCCACTCTTCATAATAATTTAGTTGTACTTGCAGAAGGTAAGCGATTAACCATGTTTATAGAGACTGTTCTTCTATTTTATCATAATTTTAAACATTAACATACAAAATACCAGCCGTTCAATTTATTAGTGTCATTAAAAAATTAAACACTGTTATTTTGTCCGTGGCTGTAAGAAAGTTTAAATATCAACTACAATTTTAATAACTCTTCTACTTCACCCTTAGTTTTTTTTTCGCACTGTCAACCTTTCATCAGTAAATGTCCTCGAGGAAGTACTAACGTTTCGAGTAAATTTTTCGTAAAAATTGTTTATGTAATTAAATTATTTTAAAGTGTCAGAGCCTTCTTTGTGAGAATGTAGAGGTAGGAAACTTACAGAGCGAAGAATAGCTGACTCACAAAAAGACTTTAAAGAAAGAATGATTTTAAGAAACTGTTGATAATATTTATGATACTTAAATAGAAAATATGTGTCTTAGATTTTAATGGCTTATTTGTTCAATTGCAGGTATTTTTTACTTTGACGAATAAAATTATGATAAAATAGAAGAACAGTCTCTATAAACCTGGGTTAATTGCTTACCGTCTAATAGGTTAACTCAATTATAAAGAGCGGGTTAATCTTGTATTAACTTCAGCTTTTCAGCTAACTTACGAAATAAAATACTCCTGGACACACTGGAGTCTGTTTTTAAAATTGTTTCCAGAATTTCTCTTGCCAGTTTTATGTGTTTAGAATTTATTACCATATCTATAGTTCTGAAAACATGGTTTGTACTTGTATTAGGAGATATGCTGGCCCTTATAATGGCGTAAAGAGCTTTAAAAAGTTGTCTAAGATAATTTTATTAGTCTTAATTGAGTTTAGAAACCTCAAAGACCTATTAACCGATATCAAACATGCCCATACCTTTTTTCCAGAATTTTTTTTAGTTTTAATGCAATCCAATATGGCGTCTGTAACTAAGCAACCAATAATTAATTTGAGCTCCAGAAAATTTATATCCACATCAATATGGTCTACAAATGGTGTTTAGCCATGGAATTTTGCGGTTTTAAGTCGTTTACCACTTCCTTTTGATTCGTCTATTCTTAGTATAAAATGGACAAATTTGATGATTTTCTGATTGATGACTAGGTTACAAACTGGGCATTTTGGCCTAACTAGTAATGAAAAACGGTCAAATATGAATGTTTAAATGTGTTAGATCCCTATTATTCGGAAACGGATTTTTTAAACATATTTTTAAAAATTTTCAAAAAAATTAGAAAAAAGTCAAAATTTTCTATCTTTAGGCCGTTTGGGGCACGTGTTAATATTATCTGATCAATTTAAGATTTTGCACACAGTCTTAGGGTACCAAAAGGAAAAAAATTAGGGGGTGGAGCAAAAGTTTCCCCGACCTTCGATTTTAAGGGACACCCTAACAGACATGTTAAGTATTAAAGAGTTAATGTGATTTATGTCAAAGTAATATTATTTGCAGAGGTTTAGTTCCATTAACTGTCCCATTAAATATCGCCAAACTGTTTTTTCTGTCAAAAATAAGAAATGTTGCAAAAAATTGCAAACTAATCAATAAAAATATACAGTTATATGAACACCAAAAATATTGAGGATATTCGAATATTTTATGTCTAAAGCAGCTTGCCGATATTTAACCCTCTCGGCACCAGAACATCAAAAAAATGAAAAAAACTTTTTTCTTCTTCTCAATACATACAAAATGCCCCTATAATTAGTCTGAAAAAATTTTTTTTTCTTGTGTGCACTCCTTCCTTCCTTCCTCAATGGCCAGACAGCCCAGGGTGGGCCCTTGCCTTCCTCAGAATTGAATTCCAAGCTCTTCTATCCCTGGCCATGGACTTCCAGTTATTAACTCTCAAAACTCCCATGTCAGTCTCCAAACAGTCGAGCCACCTAAGTTTAGGTCTTCCTCTTTTTCGGGTGCCGAATGGTCTGGCCGAGAAAATCTTGTTTGTTATTTTCATCCATTCTGCTTAGGTGTCCTGCCCATTTAATTCTCTGAATACTAATATATTTTACAATATCTGGTTCCTTAAAAGATTTATAGAGTTCAGAGTTGGTTTTTCTTCTCCAGATATCGTTACATTTTATGCCGCCAAAAATGCTTCTTAAAATTTTTCTTTCAAAAATAGAAATGACATCTTTAGCTTTTTCTGTCATTGTCCAGGTCTCAGCAGAGTATGTAAGAATGGGTCTAATTAAGCTTTGTAAATTAGAATCTTCGTTTTTCTGCTTGTGAAGCTAGACTTTAAGTATTTCTTGAGACCGAAAAAACATCGGTTAGCATCCGTGACTCCACTACGGATCTCAGGCATTAGATCATTGAGAGTGTTAACCTCTGATCCTAAATATTTAAACTTGCAAACAGTTTCAAATTTATAATCCCCAATTTCTAAATAGGGGCTGCTGTTATTACCACAAGGCATGTACTTAGTTTTATTTTGGTTGATTGCTAGATGCATTTTGCTGGCTGCAGCCTCTAGAGATGTAAAAGCCTCTCTAAGTGACTCGGGAGTGCGTGCGACTATGTCAATATCGTCAGCAAACGCAAAAATCTGAACAGACTTGTTAAAGATAGTTCCACGAGTATTAATATTGGAGTCTTTTATGATTTTTTGGAGGGCAAGATTAAAAAAGCAAGCAGGCCAGTGCATCACCCTGTCTGAGCCCATTTGAAACAACAATAGGTTCTGAGAGATTATTCTGAATTTTAACCCTAAGTTTTGTCTCGGTCAGAGTAATGGTAACCAAATTTATAAGTTTTTCAGGAATTGCAAATTCCCTCATAGCTTCAATTAAATATTCTCTGTTTACTGAGTCGTAAGCAGTCTTAAAATCAACAAAGAGGTGATGTGTTGTTATGCCATATTCACTAGTTTTTTCCAAAATTTGCCTAATGTTAAAGATTTGTTCTGTGGTAGATCTTCCTTTACGGAAACCACATTGGTAATCACCTACAATGTTTTCTGTATAAGTTACCAGTCTACTAAACAGTATATTGGAAAATAATTTGTAAAAGACACACAGGAGACTGATTCCCCTGTAGTTGGTACATTCCAAGACGTCCCCTTTTTTGTGTATAGGGCAGATGATGCTCAGTTTCCAATCTTCGGGTAAAACCTCCTGGGTTCAAACTGATTCAATGAGGTGATGTATTTCCTCAATGTTTTGACTAGCAGTGCTTTTAATGAGTTCTGAAGTTATCGAGTCTGGGCCTTGGGCTTTGTTATTTTTGAGCTTTCTAATTCCTTCTCTAACTTCAGCCAAAGATGGTGGTGGGATGTTATCGGAGTTAGCAGAGGTAATTGGGTTGGTTGAAGACCCATCCCGCGTATGGTCATTCAACAAATTGCTAAAATGCTCATTCCACCTATGAAGTACCTCTTTTCTATCATTTAGGATTATGTTGTTTGTCTCTACAGGCAGTAGTTCTAGGCTTAAAGTCTTTGTGGCCAAGATTAATTTCACGGTAGAAAGCACGGCTTTCATTGGATCCCCTCAGATGTTCAACATCCTTAAAAAGATCGTCGTGAAAAAGTCTTTTTTTAAGCCGATGAATCTTCTTTTCTTGTTTTCTAGATCTCTTATATTCCTCAACAGATCCTCTTGAATGTCGCTTTTGGATCATATTCTTATAAGCAGCTCTTTTGGCCTGTGTTACAAGAAACTGTGTTTTGTGTTACAAGAAAACATTCATTATCAAACCAATCCCTTGGTTTGGGTTTTTCCATATATCCCAGCGTGCTGTCGGCTGAGTGGATGATTGAGTCTTTGGGCAGACTCCACTTATTATCCACAGTTTCCAATTCGGCCATGTTTTTAGACCTTAGTCCTCCACTGAGTGAGGACAGGACTGGAAATCTCATTCCTTTGCTTCGTTTTTCAGCTTTTCACAATCAAACCTTTTTTGCTTCTCTCCCTGTAGCTTTCGGGCATTTGAAATTTTAGCAATTAGTTTAGCAATAACCAAAAAATGGTCAGAATCACAGTTTGCGCCTCGGTAAGTTCTAACATCTTGGATATCCGAAGCATGCCTAGAATCAATGAGTACATGATCAATTTGATTCCAGGTTTCTCCATCAGGCGAGCGCCAAGTCATCTTATGTATTCTCTTGTGGCTGAACACAGTGCTTGAAATTATCATGTTGTGCTCGCAGCAAAAAGTGCTAGTCGTTGTCCATTGTCATTAGTACTATCATGCAAGCTATTCCTTCCGATTGAAGGTCTGAAATCGTCCTCTTTACCTAATTTCGCGTTCATATCTCCAATAACAATTTTAATGTCATGTCTGGGACAAGATCTGTATAACATAGAAAGTTCCTCATAAAAAATCTCCTCCTCCTCCTTGTCCTCTGTAGGTGCATGACCATTGATAATACTATAGTTAAAAAACCTTCCCCTTAACCGGATTTTGCAAAGTCGGGGTGATTTAGGAAGAAAATCAATCACTAAGTGCTTTAAACTTTTGTTCAATAGAAAACCAGTGCCAAAAACATGTTTTTTCTCATCACAGCTATAGTAAACCGTGTGGTTCTTTTTCTCAATGGTACCTTCCCCAAGCCATCGCATTTCCTGGATGGCCAGTAGATCCATATTTGTCAAATTCCTCTATAAGAAATTGTAGTCCCCTACTGTAGTACAGTGTTCGGACATTCCAGGTTCCAAAGCGACAAGTCCTTATGCCATTTCCAAGTCGTTTTCCAGTAGAAGCAGTCCGGTTAATTCTTTCTTTGGATTTCTTAACAGTTAGGATTTTTTACGGGATGGGGTTGTTGGCCCCACGCCCAACCCCCAACCTGGAGGACCAGGCCTCCAAATTTATAAACCCCCTGGAGACAGGGGTGCCCAGCTATACCCCCGGACACTGGGTCCCATTTTAGTACGCCTCTTACGACATGCATGGGTACATTGTGTGTGCACTCCTTCCTAGTTATTTTAATGAGCCTCATATGAGGGCATATGGGCCATATTATTTTTTTCATTTTAACAGAAAATACTTGGTTTAGGACTTACTAAAATACATGGTCATAATATTGAAGATTACGAAATACGCAAATATCTACCAACCTATAAATAATGTTCTACAGAAGCTAGTATCTAGCTAGTATTTTCTCTTTACAAGCATCACAGCTTAAAATGTAAACATTGAGGTATAAATCATCTTGCTGCCATTTAGGAACGAATTCAGAAACCATGTAGAAGTCTCATATGTGATCTACATGAATCAGTGAGGTCACTGATGAAAAGAAAATAAATTTGCGTGTTTACATCATACCAAAATTGAGCTCATAAGTAGGAGCCTCATATGAGGCCCAGGGTGGCGAGAGGGTTAATGGGACAGTGATCAGAATTGAACCATTACAGAAATTCAAGGCTAAGAAACTAATTTAGTATGTATCCTAAAAATGATTTATCAAAATCTTTAACAAAAATATATCTATTTAACCTATTTTAACAAAATGCTAAAGATTGTAATAATCAAAAAATTTTTTTTAAATAAAGATTAATAAAGTAAATTATTAACAATCCAGGTCATGGTGATATTTAAGCAGGTCAAAATATACAAATATAAGGTTTATTTTTCAATGAGATATTGTATTTGTATGAGTTTTAATTTGGAAAATTATTCAAAACCACACTGATATTTTCAGCATTTTACTTATGTTTTCTGGTTTCATCACTAAAAGATTAAAATAAATATTTATTAAAAAAAGAAAAGAAAATATATCAGAATCATATTTCACTTACAGTCACACATAATTTTTGGAAAAGTCACATCTAGATTGATTCTCAGTTTTTCACTACGGGAGACATCGACAAAGAGTTCTTCTGTCGTTTCAGGAGTAAGGTAATAGTTAAGTTCCGAAATGAACAGAAGGGTGATTATAACAGCACTGACAATTGTAACTGAAAAAAAAAACAACTTTTAGAATCATCCGTATGACTGTCAATTGGTTTTTATATTCACAAGTCTCTATAACCCAAAAGCACAACCCGGTTTCGTTTCTTGGAGGCACCAGAATTTTAAAAACGTTTTAAAATCTGAAAACTTTGTTAAACTATAAGGTTCAATACCGTTAGCGTTCCCGCTAAATACCACCATGCTTTTTAGGACACCAAAAAGTAGAAATATTGCTAAATAATTTTAAACTCATGGATTCAAATGTTTAGTTTGATCAATAACTGTTCACTTTATCAATAAAAATCAGAAAAAATTTATTGATATTTGAATACATGGCACTTAAAAACGTTTTGCGATATATAGCGGGAACGCTAACGGAATTGAACCAAATATTAACCTTTTTTGGACCTTGGTAAGACTGCTTCCCACTAGTAGTCTTGCTTGTAAACTCACCAAAATATATTGCTCTCACTTTTGCTGATTTATCAGAACACTCTGTGTGTGTGCTTAGCTAATGTACCATTTTTAAATGGATTTATAGGAAAAGATTTAAAAAAAACTGGAAACAGTTGTACTTTATAAGAAAATTATTAAAGCTTGGCATTATTTAAATACCCTACTCGACATAAAATTAGTTGTTATGAATTGAAAAGTTGTTATGAATTTTTAAACTAAGATATTTATATTTAAAATTAATATTACATCAATGTAAGTTGTAATTTTGCAGTTTTATATCCTTGCGTTTGAAGCTAATAGTGAATTCTGATCTAAAACAGTCCCAATTCCAGGAAAATCTAGTCACCTACCATGGGTTCTTCCATATAATCGTTATTTAATCATAATATCATAGCTATGAACTTTAATATCAATATTTTTATTAAAACCATGTAGTTTCAAATTCATGTAGGTAATCAAAAGCATTCTAATAGTAGTATAAACCCTCCTCCTATAGTAATTTCCCAAAAATAGGCTAACAATTATTAAATTATACATAATTAGGCAAACCTTAAATTAAATAATGGCAGAGTAAACAATTTTTCAAGAAAGTAAACATAAAATCCACTCTAAATACAAACCGGCAGCTCCAGAAAATGTTTTAACTCTGAAATCCTCAAGAGTTTTTGGATATGCATCGAATTTTCTTATGTGCTCCGATATCTTCAGAGATTCCAGCTTCATCTTCAATTTATATATTAGACATCACCATTAGGTTTTAGATTATTTCCAGGATTTTAAGGGGAATCTATTTGTTGCAAAGGAAGCAGATTCAAATTTAAGATAAGTGCAATTTCCGCTGTTTTCAAAACAGAAATGCAGCCGATTTCGTTACACAGCTTGGTGTTTTTTCCTTATTTATAATTGGCGCAAGTTCAGAGTTGCACCTGCTTGGCGATTTTTGGCTGTTTAACGGCACATTTAGAAGCCAAATGACTCTTTTAACATGAGTTAGGGTTACCATATTAGTCATCTTTAACGCTAAAAACTTGGCGCAGGTGCAACTCTGAACTTGCGCCAATTATTTTCTATGAATTGTAATATGGAAAATCTCGATCACATAAAATATTCTCATGCATTTCTAATATGAAAGTGTAATAAATAATTTTTAGTTTGGTTTTGAGGGGGGAAATTATATTTATGTGTAGGATAAAAAAAATTACACAAACCGGAGCATCATGCTATATTACGCCGATTCCGAAACTTATTTTTCTTTTTTCACCTTTTCAATCGCTTCTGCATAAAAAGGGAAAATGTTTATTATTTTTGGGTCCTCTTTTGCTTAAAATAGTAAATATTTTAAAAACTTGTTTAAAAAATTATATAGCTCTCAAACTCAAATAATATAATATAATTTTATAAATTATACCAAATAATAATAATAAGAACATAGGCGCCGACTTTTATCAAATATTGGAGGGGCCCTTTACTAAACAATAAATACCTAGTTATTCCATATGACAGCGGTCCTTAAACTTTCGATCGCCGCAAGTGCTAGACCTCGCCCTAACCAAGATTTTGAACATCCGAAGTCTTTTTCCTAAAGTACTCTCAAACGAATACATTTACACGTTAAGTTTTAGATTACCTTAAAGTATTACTCAAATTATGTTTCACATTATGTTAAAATTTTACAATTACTTGAAGTATAATAAGGGGTCTGGGGAAAAATTTTGAAAAAATTCCCCCCAAATTTTTTTTAAATTTGCCTCAAATGGTAGTATTATAGCTTATTTTGAGACATGTTTGGTTCGACCAAAAGAGAGCTTCAGCTTTTTGTAAAACATAAAATTTTCAAAGAAAGTATTATAACTAGAAGTCAAAATTTTGAGGGGGTTGGGGGTCCTCCCTCAGAAATTTTTTGAAATTTGTCTCTTTAAACTAGTGTTTTATTTATTTTGAAACTCTTTGGAGCTCTCGAAGGTCCGCGGACCCTGCTATAAAACATTTAAATAACAAGCAGCGCAATATTATTTTAAAAATTTAATCAGACGCAAAATATTAAATACATATATCAAAAAATGAAAGTGGATTTATACCTCATTTAAAATCAACGGCACAGTTGGTTCGGGATGGATTTGACCAAACATTTTTTCTAAGGTACTTACTTACGAGTACTTTATTACTTCAAGTGTTAGATGACTTGCACATTTTATATTAATTTTGTGAAATTAATTTCAAAATTTCATTAACATTGAAAATTCATTGTAAAGCGATATTTGGAGGATCCTCCCAAAGAAAAGTTTTGGAAATTTCCCCCACAAAATAGTGTTTTAGCTCTTTTTGAAGCCTTTTTAGGTTTCACCCTTTAAGCAGGGCTCATTGCGGCAGAATTTTCAAAGAAAACCAGTATAGAATAATAAACATCAAAATCTTAAGGGGTTTAAGGGTCCTATCCTACTTAGGAAAATTTTTGGAAATTTGCCCTAAAAATAGCGTTTTAATTCATTTTGAAGACTCCTTCTCTATATGTTATACAACAAAAGGATCACACTTCAGAAGTCACGGAAGTTTCAGGGAAAAGTGTACATAAAAGATTTAAAAATTTAAGTGAGTTTGGGGGCACCCCCAGAAATTTTTTGAAATTTTTACCCTTGAAAGTAGTGTTTTAACTTATTTTGAGACCGATTTTGGGACGATTTTCAGGGAACAAATGAACGACGTCCAATACATTGCCCTCTTTCGTTCAGGAAATAAAAAATAGCAGGTATATTTTTAATAAATTATTGGGGGGGGCTTAGCCCCCCTTCTTCCAACTTTGGGGGGCTAAAGCCCCCTCAAACCCTATGGAGTCGGCGCCTATGAATAAGAAAGTTATTTATAAAACTGTTCACTGTTCAGCCTCTTCTTTAACTATCCTAAATTAATGAAACAAATTTTATTTTTCATATGATACATTGTAGAAGGTACTGATTTTGGTTAGTTAAGGTCGTTTTTTTTTCTTAACAAGAAACAAAGATACTACAATGAAATGTTATATTTATTGTACTTATTGAATGGTGTTGTCGTTTGGAAATGGAAGTTCGAGTAGAAAATGGGGAAAAATGTTGTGTTGCCAAATGGCAACAGTTGCACTGTAGGGTTAAAATGCCTTCAAAGAGCGATTAAAGGGACTTGTGTATAATTTAGCAATAAATACGCTTTTACTGAAGCAGAAGGCCAACTCCATACACAGGTTTCCTGTGTGTATATCGTGCAGAACACAGACAATAAGAGACAGACCGGTCAATGGGCGGCCCACGACACGAACGCCCTCAACCCGCGGTACCTGCACTAAAACTGTGGTTACAGTTAAGCTTTTAGGTCTGGCAACCATGGAGACGTTTTGCGAAGACGTAATCCATCGACCATATGATCACCAGGATCGCGATCCTTGGCGATCACATAAGCCATTTTAATGCTTTTTAAAATTAAAAAATTTCTTTTCTTTCAACAAATTTTTAAAATTTGCTATTATAATAGAAAATTTTAATTAAATCATTAAGGTTTGTTCATCAAAAAAATTTCGTGATCGCATATGATGAAAAACTCGATTGTAAAAATACAAGCTTAAATATAAAGTAATCAAGAATCACACAAGTAAATAATGAATCTAAATGATTTTATTAAATCTCATATTTCAATAACTGCAAATATTTGTTATAATCCCTTGGCTTTTTAAGACAAAAATGATGTGTAAATGAAGTTGAAGTCCCCGTGAATCTAAACGAACACATCTTTTGCAAATACGAATCCCAGATCCCAGGCACATTCAAAATGAATTCTTGACAATAAAAATATATAATACTAGGATTCATTTTCATCTGAATTAAATATATACGCCTATAATTAATGCGGTTTATACCGAATTCTATCAGGCTTAGAAATCAAGTTCAAGAATGCAACACAGATTTTCCAATACATTGCAAAAAAGGGAAGAAACGAGACAAAATATGCCTTAATGCAGTAAGACACTGTTAAAATGATTTACAAATCTTGAAAACAATTGAAAAGAGTTAAAACGATTTACACAAACTTCATGTTTACTTTCAAAATCGAATATTGCAAGCTTCGTCAACAAAAAAATGTATTAAGATTTCGATTAAAAAATATTAAATTAATCGATTAATGCCGGTACCGCTTGTCAGAGGCGCCACTTGAGCTCTCTGGATAAGCCCCGCCTATTGACCGGTCTATCTCTTCTTGTCTGTGGATTACGTCTTCGCAAAACGTCTCCATGGTTGCCAGACCTAAAAGCTTAACTGTAACCACAGTTTTAGTGCAGGTACCGCGGGTTGAGGGCGTTCGTGTCGTAGGCCGCCCATTGACCGGTCTGTCTCTTATTGTCTGTGGATTAACTTGTAACGGAAAGTTCCACTCCAATGACGAAAAGATATTAAACGAACGTTCTCTAAAATAACGGAAGGTTTCCCTCCTTTGACAGAAAAATACAAAACGGACATTCCCTCAAATGACGGAAAAAGAAAATACGGATACCTTCTCAAATGATGAAAATAATCCGGCAGCTGTGCTGCCGGGAAATTTCCGTTTAACTCCTAACTCACGGCCCCTTTATGATTTCACTCATTTAAGGCCCAATATTTTCAAGGAACGACTGTTATAATAGATTTCAAAATTTCAAGGGGGTTGGGGGTTCTCCCCAAGAAAAATTTAAATTTTGAACCTTAAAAGTAGGGGTTTTATGCATTTTAAGGCTAATTTTTAAGGAAAAACAGTGAGTAAAAAATTTATGTCAAAATTTCGGAGGGAGGATTTGAACCTCCAAACCCCCCCCTTGGATACGGCCCTGCCCTTACAGTTCCTTGAAAACCACATAATTTTCTGGGGGGAAAAGTTTTAAAAAGCGTCAAACGGAGGATAGAGGTCCTCCCCCCGAAAATATTTTTGGAAATTTCCCCTAAACTTGTGTTTATCTACTTTTAAACTCTATGGAGAGGAAGGAACACCAAAAGGGAAAAGCTTCTTGTAGGTAGCATAATTTTCAAGGGGAAAACACTGTATAACAGATATCAAAATTTGAGAGGGGAGTGTAGGGGTTCTTCCCCAGACATTTTTTTTTTAAAATTGCCCATTAAAGTAGTGTTTAGCTCATTTTGAGACCCTTTGGGTAACAAAGAGAACGTTTCCTTGTAAACCACAGAATTGCTTTTTTGAAAGGATGTTCTCGTCTGAGCTTATGTTTAGTGTTTCATTTCTCCTCTCCTTCTTTTTATTCAGAAAAAAATTCTGCCGTCAAAAATTTGCCGCCTACTAAAATTTGCTGCCGTAGGCTATAGCCTAGCTAGCCTATTTAGAAATCCGCTACTGTGTGCTATGAAGGAGATAATGATATGATTTACGAAATTTTTGTACATCTAAAAAGGTTTAGAGTACTTGTACAGAGAAATTTAGCTATTCATAATTTACATATAAGAATCCAATATCATTATGAATTCAATAAGAAAATAATTATTGTATACCTATACAATTATTTTTCCTCAATGCATTAGGTAACGTTTTAAAGATATCAGATGGGTTAATTTTAACAATCCGGGCCAATCACCAAGTCTTGGCGAAACTTGGGTGATAAATGATTCTCTCTAGTATACCATGCTTGGTACAGCAACCGTAGATACTTTTACAATGACATTGTTCTCTTTTTTTCCGTAATGCTAAGTGCTTTCTCGCCAGTGCCAGGCATCGGCAAGAAAGAATCTCGCCAAGAAGTCTCCATGCCCCGAATTCTTATAATTTTCCTAGTCCTGTGCGGCTTTTGGGCCATAAAACGAAACGCTCTTTTCTCTTGGGAACATTTATGGAAGGAGGGTTATACACTGTAAAAAAAGAACGTCTTTTGACGTATTATTTTCCGTGAATGGTACTTTCGTATTAGCCCGTCCATCGTTTTCGCCAACTTCGCCAAATTTCGCCAAAACGCGCCAAAATACGGGATTTCATCAGAATCGCCGAAAAACACATTTTTTAACATCAGAAACATCTTTATAACATCAGAAAATAAAAAATAAAAGTTTCATGTGGTTGGGGGGGGGGGGCTGCCGCCCCCCCCCAAACCCCCCCCCTGCCCTATCTATAACCAAACTCGTTGTGGGGGTAATCAGACACAGCAGGGGCGTCATTTAGGGGGGGCAGGGGGGGTAACCGCCCCCCCAAGGTTTTCACTTCTATGTGAAAAATAGCTGCAAGTCCCTTGAAAATTCTGTAACTTCCACAAAGAACATTGGTTGTAACCCAAAAACTCTCAAAAGGAGTTAAAACACTACCTTTAAGGGTCAAATTTCAAAAAATTTTCTGGGGGTGGACCCCCAGCCCCCCTCTAAAATTTTAATGTCTGTTATTCAGTGTTTTCCCACTTGAAAATTCTGCTGCTTGCAAGAAGTTTTTCCTTTGTTTCCTCTATTTTCCTCTATTTTGTTTCCTTTATTTCCTCCCCAAAGAGTTTGAAAATGAGATAAAACACTAGTTTAAAAGGTAATTTCAAAAAATTTTACGGGGGAGGATACCCAGCTCCCACGAAAACTTTTTAACGTCGGTTATACATTGTTTTTTTCCTTTAGAATTCTGTCACTTAAAAGAAGCTTTTCCCTTTAGGAGCTCCCCAAAAAGTTCAAGAAAGAGATAAAACACTAGTTCTAAAGGCAAATTTTCAAAAAAATATTTCTGGGAAAGAACCCCTAGCCCCCCTTGAAACTTTGACGTCTTTTATCAACTTTTTCCCAAGAAAATTCTGTGGTTTACAAGAAACTGTTATCTTTGAATGATAGCTGAAAAGGTCTCATCATTAAATGGCTTGTTTCATCATTACTAAAACCATTCCAGTCATTTTTTGGCAGAAAAAAAAATCCTAAGTATGATTTTGAGGATGTTCCCATTTGGGAACATCGGCGTTTGGGGTGAAGTTTTTAGGGGGATTTCCAAAAGGTCTACATTTTATAACTAATTCAAGTAAAATGATTGAAATAGGTTTATACTCAATAATTATGAATATTTTTATGATAGCGGACTGTTTTTTCATTTTTATTATCCATACTTAGACGATTGAGTAACATTTTATAGATTTTCATATGAAAAAATTGACATGTTTATTACGTACGCGAAGCTTTTCCGAACATTTTTCTTGCACTATGGGTAATATTTTGGTATAAAAAATACATAAGAATGTCCCTATGCGCTTCAAAGCTAAACAGTTACGTTTCTGTGAGAAAAATTAGTTTTAATTACGGTTCTCTACGGATATCTAGCATAAAATCCACTAATTGCATTCAAATCTAATTAGCTTTCAAAAGTGATAATCATAATTATCTCCATTGATTCGTTAAAATTGTGTTTCTCATGGAAGATTCTGAACTGAACCATATATCTCTAACATCCAACTTACATTATAAGAGTGTTTTTAGATGTACACACTTTTCCTTATTTTCAAAATTCTTCAAATTTATACCTAAAATTTTTAAGTAAAAAAAGTACTTCAACAAAATATATACGCAAATCCTCAGAAGCACTCCAAATATGCTCTTTGAATAACCCCTAATGATAATTACTGAAAATTAATCGATCGGGGAGTTAGAAAAATATACAAGTGTAAGATTCTGCTATAAAGATTTGACATTTATTTCTCCATAAATCAGGTGAAAAAATAAAAATTACAGATTTTTGAATTTAAAACATCATTCTTAACCTGTTTAGATCCTTTGAGACAAAAAAGGTTCAAAAAATTAAAGAAAATTGGAAATAACTTGAATTTTTGCATGTTACAAAAATCCCCTCAAATACTATACCCCAAACGCCGATGTTCCCATTTGGGAACATATACGTTGTATTGGTAATTACTCTCCAAAATTAGAATATGAAGCTATTCTGCCAAGCCAAATGGGAAGGTGTGTACTTAAGCTACCTAAACACAACAAAATTATTTAAAACTAAATTTATTTAAATTTTCACAAGTTGAAACTTGTGCAACTTTTGGAAGAGCCAAAAATCTCTAATTTTGATGTAAATTCTACAAAAAGGATTAAATAACACGTGAAAAACTTTTGCATGTAAAATAATTTCACACCTTTGAGTTGCTTTCTACCAAATATCAAATTCCTGCATGAAAAATTAAATGGTAAAAAAATTCCTTAAAATGATGTTCCCATTTGGGAACATCGGCAGGTAAAAGGTTAAGAGGCCAATTTTCAAAATTTTCCTGGGGGTGAACCCCAGACCCACTTTTTTTTCACATTGTCAAATTTTGTAATAAATATCATTCAAATACTACTTTTCAGTGCTCCTATATAAATTTGCTCTTTAGGGGATACCTTAAAAATGAAGTTGCGGCAACCCCTCCAAAAAAAGTATAGTTACGGCGTGGGGCTCGGGCCCCCTTAAAAATATCCTTGCCCCCCCAATCAAAAACTGAAATGACGCCCCTGAGACACAGTAAGGATTCAGAAAAATTGGAATCAGTATTCTTGGATGAACCAAAACTACGGAAATCACTCGGTAAGAGCATAAAAATAACTTTTTTAGCACTAACTTACTTGCAAAATGGTCGATCCTACCGCCGGCGTTTTTTTGTCGATTCTACCACCGGCGTGCATACGCAAAACATTGAAAGACTCTGAGGCTCGGCAAAATGGCGCAACAAAGTTCACCGTGGAACGACACGAAAGCATTTAGACTCCTACCTTTCAGATGCAGTCTTCGTTCTTACCTTGTAAACACTGTTGAATTTACGTTCAAAACAACCTGCGCGGTGCGCCAGCGGGTGCGCACACATTATTTCACCCATGGGCTTACCGATTTAATTGCGCGCGCATGCGCCAGTGATCGGAACTAGCGCGATTTAGCTACGTTTTCCAGGGTTACCAGAATCAAAGGTAGTGTTGCGGGGTTTACCAGACTTGGCGACTTATCGCCCCTGTTGGCGAATGGACGAGCTAATACGAATGTACCCCGTGAATTTTTCATGGATTAATTCCGTAAACTACAAAACGGAATTTTCATCGTGAAGTTTCCGTTTTTTAATTTTCCTCTCCTCACGCATGCGTATTGTACGATTTCTCCACTAGTTCCGGTGAGACTCAAATATAGTTGTAAATAAGTAATGGAAGTTTGTGCAAGCGTCTTCAGGCGAAACGAACCTTCAGCAAATTTATTATGGGTAAGTAAGTTAAATATATTGTTTTTATTTTTTGTATTATTGGCCGTAATCGGGAATGACTAGGCTGCCGACGGGTAACCGTTGTGCGCATGATCAGGTTAAAGGCGTGGCTTTAAAGTATTTAGGATGGAACCCAGCGGAGCTCGAATGGGGTTGTGGTAGCGCGTCAGTCTAGAGTGCACATGGTCGTAGGTTCGAACCCCAGTAATTATTTTTCAGTAAATTTAATTTTAAATTTTTATTATTCCATTAAAAATTGCAAGAATTAATTTATCTTGTTTAACAGTCATTCCTTATTTAATTAAATTCATTGTGTTTTTTTAAAAGTTTTACTTTATCTAATTTTTTTTAATTATTAATTAATTGAAAATAAAATTATTTCGCTAAAATATTTTATAGAAACATCAAGAATCAAGTCCACAAGGATGCGCATTGCTAATAAAGTATAAAAATCTTGCAGGGATTGTGAAATACAGTACAAAACAGTACGTCGGCAGCCTAGCAACGGCCGTAGTAAACGTTACCATGCTTTAAAATAGAAATACTCTGATATACTATTTTTAAACAGACATTTAAACATCGTACGATCGCTTTCTTCACCACGTAGCTGAAGTCTTAAAATATTGCATACCTAACTAGTCTTACTAGATCGCAAAAATGTGATCTAAATAGTTGTGATAACTTGTAACTTTTGATTAGACTTGTATTACTGTGATCGGTAGTGTAAATTATTTAAAAGAATCGTCTATTTGGATTTTACGGATTGTTTGTCATTTTTTTTTCAAAATTATAATCAGGAATATACTGAATCACAATAATATTAGTAATAATACGAACAATCCCTAAAATAACGGAAAGTTCCACTCCAATGACGAAAAGATATTAAACGAACGTTCTCTAAAATAACGGAAGGTTTCCCTCCTTTCACAGAAAAATACAAAACGGACATTCCCTCAAATGACGGAAAAAGAAAATACGGATACCTTCTCAAATGATGAAAATAATCGGAAATTTACGTTTATTGAAGGAAGATTTTTTTACAGTGTACAATACTGGCAAAAAAAATCGACTCAGACCCTATATCTCCGGAACGGCTTGTGATATAAAGACAAATAAGGTATCATTTTTCATGATTTAAAGTATTCTATATACAGAAAATTTTTCAAGTTCTTAGGGGGTCGTCTTCATATTAAACGAAGCACCAACTTTCGTTTTTCCTATGGAAACCATCAAAGATTATTCCAGATTCTGAAAGAGCAACCTCTAAAACCCCCCAAAACCAGTTTTCATGCCATTTGGTCCCCAAATGAAGCCAGGAGTGGGGGTTGAAGTTCGTCGAATTTACGTTGAAATCTCGTTTTTTACGTTGAATTCTCGATTTTGATCCTGCGGGGTTGATGGTTGAAAGGATCAAAATCGAGAATTCAACGTTAAAACGAAGTGTATATTTGGACGGCCAAAACGGCCAGTGGCGCATGCGCTGTAGGTCTCGTGATGACGTAGCAGTCTCGGCGCTTAGTGATGGAACCAATGGTACGCCTAGCCGTGGAAGTTAGAGTAGAGTTTAGTTGAAAAATGGCCGTGCAAATATACAGTGCCAACGTAAAAAACGAGATTTCAATGTAAATTCGACGAACTTCAACCCCCACTCCTGGCTTCATTTGGGGACCAAATGGCATGAAAACTGGTTTTGGGGGGTTTTAGAGGGTGCTCTTTCAGAATCTGGAATAATCTTTGATGGTTTTCATAGGAAAAACGAAAGTTGGTGCTTTGTTTAATATTAAGACGACCCCCTAAGAACTTGAAAAATTTTCTGTATATAGAATACTTCAAATCATGAAAAATGATACCTTATTTGTCTTTCTATCACAAGCCGTTCCGGAGATACGTGAGCTCGGTACGTGAGCTCGGAGGCAAGACTTTTAGATTATTAATCGCCAAGTAAATTTAATAGATTTTCCACCACTGATGAATTTAGAAGTTTTGCCGCAAATCTCCCGTTCCAAGAGCGGGTTCCGGTTTGACGTCTAGCGGCCGTATCGACCATCGTGAGTTAAACCAGAAGCGGGAGTAAAACCTCGCAATGATCGCCTAGAATTGATAACGTTATACTCTATTCTCTATTCATTTATACTCTGTTCATTTATAATTGGCGCCGGAGACGTAATATATTAGATGCAGTTACAACTGTAGTTATCTTTGAAACATGTTTCTTGTGCAATGACAAGGCAGCCGAAACAGAAGTAGTTAAAATACTGTAAAAAAGTGGACCCCTGAAGTTGTGTGATGAGCGTTATTAGGCGTTTTTGATCCGGATTCAGGCGCCAGTTCTAAAGGAACAGACTATAGAATTGGCGCTTGAGAAATAGTGCTTTCCCCACGCTAGAAGCGTAACCATAGTTACGCTCTTCGAGCAGCCAATTAGAAATCTTTTGAAAACTCATAAATTGAAATCTTGATTGTCCAAAAAATAGTCAAAACATTACTATTTAGGACCCAATTTCTAAAAACTTTCTGGAGGAGACCCTCCATTTGTTTAGCTAACCTTTTTAGTCCTAAAGTTTCAGTTTGACCAGCAAAAATAATGCAGAAAGTCTTTACAAATATACTATTGCTTTATTAGTAAATAAATTGATTTAATTGAAATCTATAATAGGATACTAAATCTAGGAAAAATATCTATACTCGAGTGCAAATTAAGTTGAGCCTGACGTCAAGGCCACGCGGAAGAAAATCTGAGTAAACAGGAAAGCTTGCTAGGCTTTCTGAGATCATAGTGGCTGGCGAGTTTTATTCAAACAAATATGTACTACTACTACTATCTGCGCCACTTGAAAAAATAATAACACTAAAAATTTTGAAAATCGGTATGAAAAGACACAGAGTACTAGAACAGAGAGTCCGTTGCCATAGGCGCTAATGGAAATCGAAAAGTTGGATGGGTTGGGTGGCGCTGCGATCGCAACAACGTCACGAGAGGCGGGACGGAAAAGCCTGATTGGTTGAGAAAAACTTTTTCCTTCTCCTTCGAAATAGAAGATTGCGTGACAGCCAATCACAGGTTTGATCTCTCTGTCAATCATTTAGTTGATCGTGGCGCCCTCCAACCCGTCCAGAATTTGAAAATATCGTTTTGGACCCTCTGTTAGGATTTTTCTCTGTGTGAAAAGACGCTTAATAAACGTGGATTTAAAAAACTAATCATATTTTAAAGTTGAAACTCTTAATTTCACTCAAATTCTGACACCGCACGGGGAACTACTTACTTTGGTTGCTCTCAGCATCCTTCTACGAGCTCGAGTTAAGTTGCAACAGAGTATAGTTAGGGGACATCCATAAATTACGTGAGGTTAAAAAAAGGGGGGAGGGGTTTAGAAAAATCCCACCAAGGGGGGAGGGGGGTCGATTAAAATCTCACGTCAACTTTTTAAGTTAGAAATTATACGAATTTCCTTTTTTTAAGAGGAATGCACACAGATAAGATACTGCAAATTATTTTTAAAAAGTTGTAGGCAGAGACAATAAGAGACAGACCGGTCAATGGGCGGCCCACAACACGAACGCCCTCGACCCGTGGTACCTGCACTAAAACTGTGGTTACAGTTAAGCTTTTAGGTCTGGTAACCATGGAGACGTTTTGCTTTTTGCCAGGACGTGATCCATCGACCACGTGATCACCAGGATCGCGATCCTTGGCGTTAACATAAGCCTATTTAATGCTTTTTAAAATTAAAAAATTTCTTTCCTTTCAACAAATTTTTTAAATATGCTATTATGATATAAATTCAAAATAAATCATTAAGGTTTGTTCATAAACAAAATTTGTGTGAAAGTACAAGCTTAAATATAAAGTAATCAAGAATCACACAAGTAAATAATGAATCTAAAAAGTTTTATATCTTTTCTTTCAATAAAAGCAAATATTACAGTCGAATCCGCTTAATGTGATCACAGTTAATGTTATCAATCGGATAATGTTATCGAAATCGACAGGTCCCGATCATTCCTATTTAGTTTAATGTAAAATACATCGTTTAATGTGATCAACTATGAATCATCACTCCGCTTAATATTATCAAAATTTTTCCATATCCCCTTTAAAACGACCGCTTTTGAGTTCGAGTTTCATTTTGAAGGTCAATTTTTACAAGTAAACATCTGCCCCATGAGAGCATCTGGTGCTTCTTTTTTTCTGAAACTCAGTATTAGTAAGAAAAAGAAAACATTCCGCATAAGTATTGAAAGAAAACGAAGAAAACGGTTATGGGGAGGTCCGAATCACTGCTTGTGATTGATTAAAGAAACCACCAAGATCGACGCTTTGCAGATGTGCCTAATAAGAGATTTGAATTTTCCCTTTTTTACTGGAATTCATTTCATTTATTTAATAAATAAGTGGTTTATTGGAGTGGAAGGATATAATGGAGTGGAAAAAAAGAGAAATCTTTCCATACTAATAAAAGTACAAAGTAAGCGATTATTTTACTTTTATTAATTGAACTAGTACTCCTGTATTTCCCCCTTAAAATTTTTCCTAGTTTAAAAATAGTGTTTTGAATACATTTATTACGATTACATTATTTTGATTTTAAAGTTAACAATCTAGTTACACTGTTTCCTCTTTTTTGATATGAGATCGCTTATTGTTATCGATCGGATAATGTTATCAGTTTAGTCTCGGACAATTGCGATCACATTAAGCGGACTCGACTGTAGTTATAGTCCCTTGGTCCTTTAAGACAAATATGATGATTAAATGAAGTTGCAATCCCCGCGAATCTAAACGAATACATCTTTTGCAAATACTAATACCAGATCCCAAGCACATTCGAAATGAATTCTTGACAATGAAAATATATAATAGGTACTCCGTATTGTTATCTGAATAAAATATATAAGCTTATAATTAACGTGAATAATACCGAATCATGCTTAGAAATCAAGTCCAAGAATGCAACACAAAATCCATGTTAACTTTCGAAATCGAATATTGCAAGTTTCGTCAGCAAAACTTTTTTAAAGATTTTGATTGCAAAAATATTAAATAATCGATTAATTTGACCAATCGTCGGTGGCGTCACTTGAGCTCTCTGGATAAGCCCCGCCTATTGACCGGTCTGTCTCTTATTGTCTGTGGTTGTAGGTAAATCTCACTTGGGGGGGTCCAGCAAAACCTCTCTAAATCTTACCAAGGGGGGAGGGGGGCCAGATTTTGGAAAAAAACACCTCCCGTAATTTATGGATGTCCCCTTACCGGCTTCACTAGCTAGCTTAAAAAATTTTCTTGCCCCCCCCTCTGAATTCAAACAAAAAAAGGAAAAGTCACAGACAATAAGAGACAGACCGGTCAATAGGCGGGGCTTATCCAGAGAGCTCAAGTGGCGCCTCTGACAAGCGGTACCGGAGTTAATCGATTAATTTAATATTTTTTAATCGAAATCTTTATACATTATTTTGTTGACGAAACTTGCAATATTCGATTTCGAAAGTAAACATGAAGTTTGTGTAAATCGTTTAATCGTACTATTTTCAATTGTTTTCAAGATTTATAAATCATTTTAACAGTGTCTTAGGTTGGATCCTAGCAGAGCCCACACCTTGCCAAAGTTGGTGATAATTCCACCATCTTGGTAACCCTACTTTAATACAATAGATGGAGCTTGGCGCCATCTTGCTCTGATTTGGCGCTTTATTTCGGTTTGTCGCCAAGGGTGTGGGCTCTCCTAGGATTTTACCGTGTCTTATTGCATTAAGGCACATTTTATCTCGTTTCTTCTCTATTTTACAATGTATTGGAAAATCTGTGTTGCATTCTTGAACTTGATAGAATTCGGTATAATTCGCGTTAATTATAGGCGTATACATTTAATTCAGATAAAAATGAATACTAGTATTATATATTTTTATTGTCAAGAATTCATTTCGAATGTGCCTGGGATCTGGGATTCGTATTTGCAAAAGATGTGTTCGTTTAGATTCACGAGGATTGCAACTTCATTTACACATCATGTTTGTCTTAAAAGGCCAAGGGAATAAACAAATATTTGCAGTTAATGAAATATGAGATTTAATAAAATCATTTAATTCATTATTTACTTATGTGATTCTTGATTACTTTATATTTAAGCTTGTATTTTTACAGTCAAGTTTTTCATCATATGCGATCACGAAATTTTGTTGATGAACAAACCTTAATGATTTAATTTAAATTTTCTATTATAATAGCAAATTTTAAAAATTTGTTGGAAGAAAAGAAATTTTTTAATTTTAAAAAGCATTTAATGGGCTTATGTGATCGCCAAGGATCGCGATCCTGGTGATCACATGGTCGATGGATTACGTCTTCGCAAAACGTCTACATGGTTGCCAGACCTAAAAGCTTAACTGTAACCACAGTTTTAGTGCAGGTACCGCGGGTTGAGGGCGTTCGTGTCGTGGGCCGCCCATTGACCGGTCTGTCTCTTATTGTCTGTGTATTATAATATGGCTTAAGAAAAATTTATTTAAAGTGAAGAAGAAGTTCAAATTTTAAAATAAGGATACAGTACAGTTGCCTAAAAGGCAGAGTAAGCATATAAAGAGGTGAAAACTCTCCAAGATTGAATCGAGCCGTTTTAAATTGCTGATCCCAGATTGGTGATCTTTTTGTTCTCCGAACTACCAGTGTTTTTCTCTCGGTATTTGGAGTTCTTCGTAGACAACAGACATTGCCTGCCTGCGTACGTATCTTTCTTTCACCTGCTGCTAGGATTTAAACAGGTTCTATCCTTCCGATTTCCTAACCAGCTTCGCTGGTCCCCCCTTTTGGCGGACCGGCAGGGACAACCTCACGATGGCCTCGATGCCTACCATGGGGGACATCATGGCCAAAATGATATCTCAATCCGAGAGCACCCTCATACTAAAACCAGCTTCGCTGGTTCCTCCTCCCGCTCAGCTGAGCGAAACCCTGAAGTCCAACCTTGACGACGAAGCTAGATCTTTTGGCCCTTCTATGGGCGAAGCAGTGCCGCCAGCTGGCCAGGATTCGGTCCTGACCTCCCAGATGACAGCTACAGCCATGATAGCATCTCAGATGTCACATCTTCCATCATCCTCGACATCACCAGCGATGCCCACTGCGATGTCTTCCAGCTTCAACGGCGAGATCTACCCAGCCCTAGGTGAATTCAACCAGCTTGATGCCGTTTTGTTCTCATTTGACCTAGTGAGAAGTATCAATTTTATCAATGCTTGTTCTGATATTCCAGCCCTTCACTTAGTAAGACAAAATCTCAACATTTTATTGTCCACTCTGATTGGTAAAATGAATAGCAACTCTCTGCCGCCCAATTTTGATAATACCATCATGGCTAATCTCCACAATGCATCCATTGCGATTAACGACCGTCTCAACAACTTGTTTATCGATAACTGTACCGGTAACGTTCTGAAAACCCTCGCTGAAATCTCCAGCTCCAACAACCTTGCCACCAAAAGTCCAGCTGAAGAGATGGATTTTCAGGTTGTGAAAACCAAAAAACGTAAAAACAGTCGACCTTCCTCCACTGTTGAACAAATTCCACTGAAGAATAAATATGGCCGCCTTGAAACAGAAGAAACTCCTACTGATAATGAAAACATGGATGAATCTGAAAACATCAATGAAGATGATACCCCAAAAATTAAGAAAGGCCCGCCCATTTTTGTGGCAAATGTCTCAAATCCCAAAGCCCTCCTAAAGGAATTATCGTCTATTGCTGGAGAACCTGTTTTTGGACAGATGAATAAAAAAGATCTGAAGATAACCCCACCATCTCCTGAAGTTCATAGGTTAATAAAAAACCACTTGTCACTAATGAAACTTCAAAGCCACTCCTTTCCTCTCCAAGAAGAAAGACAGCTGAAAATTGTAATCAAGGGATTGGATGTAAACTTCTGCATGGAAGAGCTGAAAGCTGAACTTCAAGAACACGATTTCCCAGTGATCAACATATCTCAGATGCCTGATAGATCAAACAAGGACTCCCAGAAAAAGAAATTCCTTCCCATCTTCATTATTCATCTGACCAAGACACCAAAAAGTAAAGAAATCCACAATCTGAAGTACATTTCCAACATCAAAATTCGCGTCGAACCCCTCCGTCCTAGACATAGCCCAGCCCAATGCTTCAGGTGCCAGCTGTTCAATCATTCATCTCTTTTTTGTACAAGGGATCCGGTATGTGTGAAGTGCGCTGGGAATCATTTATCGTATCAGTGCACCAAACGAAGAGAAGATCCCCCGAAGTGTGCCAACTGCGGTGATGACCACACTGCAAACTACACCGGCTGCTCAAAAAATCCCCTCAACCAACCTCCTGCACAGCCTCCCAAGAGAAATATTTGGATTGAACGCATGGAGCGACAAAAAGAACTCCAAATGAAAAACATCGCATTGAAGCCTTCCAATGAAGAATCCTCCTCACCTCCCCCTTCCTCCCAAGTCAACTCCACTCTGCCTTCCTCTCTTAACACCAACCAGAACATACCTTCAACGGAATTTAACAATCCTCTCTCTTCAAGCTTATTTAACAATGGACTTGCTTCCAAATTTCAAGAAACCATCGACATCGCGAAAAACTTCATTACCATTTGGAATTCTTCAGATTCTCTGGTTACAAAAATTACATTCGCTGTTCAAGCACTCGAAAAAGTTTTATCAATCTGGAAATAACATGGCCCGGACGCCCAAAAGACACACCATCTCAGTACTCTCTTGGAATGCAAATGGGATTAAAGGGAAAATTCTGGAGTTCCGCTCTTTTGTTAACCACCACAACCCTGATGTCATTCTTCTCCAAGAAACCCACCTCAGGCCTGGAGACACTCTCTCCATCCCCAACTTCATAATCCATCGCACAGACCGTCTGACTCATCGTGGTGGTGGTACTGCTCTCTGTATCAGAAATGGATTCCAACATCATCTCCTTCACCTCACTACCTCTTCCCTCGAACATACCACAATAGCTCTACGTCTTCACAACCAAGCCAATCTTACCATCTCCTCCATATACAAACCTCCACTTAATAAACTGGACTTAAACGAACTTCTCCAACTCACACAACTGAATGAGAAATTCCTTCTATATGGCGATTTCAACTGCAAGCACCCAGCATGGAATAACAGCTCTTCTAATTCTGACGGGAACCATCTCTACCAATTCTGCTCCAACCACCTCTTCGAAATCATAGCACCTCTCACCCCTACTCATCACAGCACCAGAAGCTCCTCCACCCTAGACATTGGTCTTTCCTGTAAACTCCTTCCCTCCAAGATCCAAAGTATTTCTGCCCTCTCAAGCGACCACAATCCAGTCATTCTTTCCATGCACGACACCTCCCTCATCTCTCCTGATGAAAGTCAGCTCCGCATCACCGACTGGAACAAATTCCACGACATCTTACTTGACACCGTTCCTGGAAATCCACCTGCTACATCTATTCACGACATAGACATCTCCATCGCTGCCCTCTCTCACTCCATCAACACCGCCAGAGATAGAGCCAGTACATTCAAAACTATCTACCAATCCCAAAGAAAGATACCCTTTGAAATCCTCCTCATCATAAAGTACAAGAACAGGATACGTAAACAATGGCAAGACACCAAATACCCTCCTTTCAAAAAACTCCTCAACAGCCTACAAAGAACCATCAAGAAAAAACTTACAGAATTCAACAACAACTGCTGGGAAAACTTTCTCTCTCAACTATCCACAGAAGACAACTCCCTCTACAAAATAAACAAGAAACTAATCAACAAATTTCAACCCATTCCTCCTCTCTCCAAACCTGATGATAGAACAAGTATTGCCATAACAGATGAAGATAAAGCCAACTTGTTTGGATCCTCTCTTGCTGACACCTTCAAACCAAACGCCCACCTCTGCAACCCTATTTATGACATCAACGTCTATGGTACAACTGAAGTCTTCTTATCCTGTAGTCCCCCTTCACCAGCTCCTTTCTTTGTAACTCCTACTCAAGTTGCTGATGTCATCAGAAAACTAAAGAACAAGAAATCCCCTGGCCCAGACTCAATAGATAACAACACTCTCAAAAAATGTCCAATCAACGTGGTAACGAACCTAACCAAAATTATCAACTCCTGCCTTCGTCTCAACTACTTCCCTGATGCCTGGAAAGCAGCCACCGTTGTGATGATCCCCAAGCCCGGCCAACCAAGAAACTTAACGTCCAGCTATAGACCTATCTCCCTCCTTAACAGCTTCTCCAAAATCTATGAAAAAATTCTGCATCCTCATCTACTCCAACATTGTAATGAAAACAACATCCTACCTCCTGAACAATTCGGTTTCCGTGAAAAACACTCTACTGTCCATCAACTTCTTAGACTTACCAACGCTATCACCGCCGGCTTCCATCATCAGAAAAGAACTGGTGCTGTTTTCCTCGACATCGCAAAAGCTTTCGACCGAGTCTGGCATCAAGGACTTATCTATAAATTAATAGCCCTCAAGTTTCCTCCCTATCTAATAAAAATCATCCACTCCTTTCTCAACAACAGAGAGTTCAAGGTGCGCGTCTGCAAGGAACTTTCCAACGCCTTTAACATAAAAGCCGGCACTCCTCAAGGCGCCATTCTCTCTCCCCTGCTGTACAACATCTTCACTAATGATATTCCAAAAACTCCGAACACCTATCTCCACCTCTTCGCCGACGACACAGCAATTATCTCGCAGCACTATAAAATCACAGTTGTCAAGAAACACCTTCAAAACTCCCTCAACAACATTGCTGACTGGTGCAAAAATTGGAAAATTGATATCAACACCTCCAAAACTCAAGCCATAATATTTAGAAGAAATAAGAAAACTAAATTCCCAGGACACCTCCAACTTTTCCAAGATCAATTAAAGTGGACCAAGTCAGTAAAATACCTGGGCGTTCACCTAGACCAGCAACTCAACTTCAAAAAGCACATCGATGAAACCATCAAAAAATACAGCAAGAAGCTCTACCTCATGTATCCCCTACTCAACAGGAAATCCCACCTAACTCTAAAAAACAAGATCCTACTCTACAAATTAATCCTCCGTCCTCTCATCACTTACGCCTCTCCCATCTGGGCCACAGCAGCCAAAACCAACATCAGAAAACTCATGATAATACAAAACAAAGTCCTCCGACGCATCACTGACGCCCCTTGGTACATTAAGAACAAGGATCTTCAAATAGAACTAAGAACTGAAAAACTCTCTACCTTCATAGAGAACACCTCCAAACGGTTCTTCCATACTGTTGAAACCCACCCAAACCCACTCATCAGCATCCAAACTATCCATTCTGATCCAGATCCAGCAAAGAAATTCCCATTCTCTACCACCACGATCACGCAACGTCTTCATCCCCCTTAATCTCCAATGTTTTAACACCATACCACTATTATATGAAAAGTTAACCTTTTCTCCTTTATAGGCCTGCAGTCTTATCTCATTCTCTCGTTTTAGTCATGTTTTTTCCTACTGATGATTCTCAATTTCAAGCGGAGCAAAAGCGCCTCCGGCGCTGTGCACTCCTCATATATGATGATGATGATGATGATCCAAGATTGAATCGATCATACAGTGGTTAGAGCGTGGTCAGTGGTTAGAGTGGTTAGAGCAGTGGTCAAAGCATAATCAAGCAAGCCAAGATTGAATCACGTTTTGCTCAAAAAGCAGCACACAAGCCCACCCCCTTCATGTTTTCCTTTCAGATCAAACAGCGGTTAGAGCGGCCTTCGGCCGCTAGCACCACAAATTAGCGTACACAAGCAAAAAACCAAGATTGAAAGTTTGTGTGGTCAGAGAGAAGCACTAGGTTCTCAAGTCAAGTCTTGTTAGGTAAGTGTGTTGCGATTTGATTACATTTAGAAGTATGAAAATTTCTCCGCAAATCTTTAAGATGTTTAGTAAAGTTATAGTAATAACTTTTCAACCCTATTATTTAAATTAACAAATGTACTATTAGTATGACCTCAAATATTTAAGGAAACCCTCGTAGTTAATTTTATGAAAAAGGGGCAATCTAAAATTTATTTTGCTTATGTTAAGCAAAATAAATTTTAGATTAGTTTAGATTTAGTTTAATAATTTTAGTTTAGATTTAGTTTGTTTGTTAGCTTATTATGTTTACCCTGTTTGCTATGCGTATATATTAAAATACTTGCGTGTATTATCCCGTCAACCGATTAGAGGCCGTCTAATTCAGCGGCACGGCTATACAAGAGTCTATAATCTTCGATGTAATTTCGGATTCAGCGGCACGGTCGACGGGATAGTACGTAAGAACCATTGTTTTTAATTGGAACGCCATGAGTATAAATTATAAACTGAGAATCAATATACTAAGAGTATAAATAAGGAGTGCCAGACATGTGGGTCGAGTGTAGTTAGTTGCATTGGTGTCGTCGCGTCACCCTCTGAAAATTGGGGGGGCCAAGGATTTGGGATTCCTTCACACAGGGATTTTTCACTACCCTGATTAGCTACCTCAGTACAATGATTTTAAGGTGGTTTTAAATCAATTAATGAGTTTTTACACTAAATTTTTGTGAATTGTTTGCATCTTCAACAAAAAGAGGGGGTCCTCCACCTGAAAATTCTTCAAAATTTGACCTTTTAAAACAGGGTTTAAGCTCATTTTCAGCCATGATTAGACAAATTTTCTATGCTTCAAACAGTGCAGTAGCTGGATTTTTTCTGGCCTTTTATTACTTTTTGTTGGAAAAAATTTTGTTGTTGAGATTGTTCCCCAATGTGGCACAGGCTTGAACATGTTCTAAATAATGGGGGTCTGTCCCCCTCTTATATTAACCTCTAATGTTACATTTCCAAATATTGTCGACCAGCTACCGTCTCAAAGCCCAACAAGGCTGGTCCTTTGTTTATGAATTCACCAATTCCCACTGACTGTCCAATTTTAGCTTAACCTTGTTAGATGCCATTGGTAAATTGACGCCATCCTTTATGATAAAAGGTTGGAGAAACTCATTCAGCAAGTTTTAGGTCTCCCTAAAAAGCTTAAGTTTTTTTGTTTAAAAACAATGTTCCTAATTAGTGGGGAGACGCATCCACCCTGTCCCCCCGCATCGACACCTGTGGTTAGTTGGTTTTTTTCTTAAATTCAATAGTATCGGAAGTTAAAATGCATAGCTTAATCAGATTCAGGTTTGATAATGGCCGAGGGTTCAGTTGTCGGGTTTCTTAACTTTTCTATAGAGTCCTTGCCCTGAAATCCCACGACAGTCGAAGGTAGGTAAGCAGTCGAGTCGGGCATTTCCAATTGAGTGAATCAGAGTTTGGAAACATGTCCTGGTTCACACACCTAGAGCTAGTTAGAGGATCTGATTTAGAAATTTCTTTTAATTTTTAATTATTAAGGTACTTTTTTTGAAGAGATAAATAAAGACCCTTGGGAACTTCGAATGGACGGGGGATATGAGGAATATTACAAATTCAGGAGTAACTATTAACTGCCCATGATGTTTACCATATTATCGAAAGGTTATTTTCCCAATTTCAGAATAAAATATTCCAGATTAGATTAGAGATTTCTTCAAATATGCATTAAGGGGAAATATCGAAATCGAAAATTTAGGTTGCTATTGCGTTAGTTGCAAAATAAATGGAATTTAATGTTGCAGTTCAGTCGACTAACCTCTTTTCCATGTATGTTCCACAGGTTGAAGCGCCTATCGAACAAGTGGGTGAAGACAACGCTGGTGAAGGGCCTTCCAGAGTAGAGGAGCCAGCAGAACAGCCGAAGGAAGAGAAGCCGAAAAAGCACAATAAGCTCTGGAGACTGTGCATGTATGTGAAAAACGAGATTAAGCTTGGAGAAGTAAGTGATTTTGGTATAGCTGAAAGTGCCTTGGATAAAAAATGGACATTTGTGGCCTTTGGGGGCAAGAACCAGGTACCTCCATTTTCAAACCAAGTTTATTCTCGGTGAGGTTCCCCAATTTTGCGAGGCACTTCAGTAGCGGATCCAGGGGACACGTGCCCCCCAGAAGGGTAACAGTTTATGGCACTGGTTATTTCCACGAAAGTAAAAACTGAACTCTAACTAATTTCGATAACAGAAGCATAATTGACAAAAGCGGCACCGAGGATCCGAAAAAGGGACCTCTGGGCTAGTAGACATATACTCAGCCTTCTAGACTGATGTCAGAATTGCTCAATAATAGGGGAGAGTGTTGTACCTATGGACAAAAATCACGTTTGGATTTTTCCAAGACAGGTAAAATCACACTTTGACCATTTAAAGTCCTCAACCTATAGTCCAAACCTTTGTAAGAAGGGGGATATTTTTTATTAGCTAAAATCTTCAAAATTGGATTTTTAATTAATTTTAATAACTTGGCGAAATTTGTGTCCATAGGTACAACAACGTGCTCTCCCTATGGACAGACCCAGTTGTACCCGTGGACACCCGTAAAAAGAGAAGTTTTAGCTGAAAAACCTAAAAATTAAAATTTTTATTGATGCATTACCTTTTAATAACCTATTTCAAGCCTTTTTAAAATTGGAAATAGATTTTTTAAAGTAATGTAGTTTTAGATCGTAAATGATCATTAAAACGAAGTTGAATGATAAAAGTCGTGATTTTTTACCAAAAACACATAAATCACAAGGGATTTTCAGATCAAAATTTAAGGTAATAGTTCCATTAATCATGCTGATTGATCTGATCACTTAACTGATAAAAAACAATTTGATCAACACTTAGTTGTGCAAGCATTTGGTGGTAATAACTTCCGCAAATCTTCTTCAGTGGAAATTTAAAGTTTTTTTAATCATCATACTTAAATGCGATAGGGTGCTTTAGATTTTACACCATATTTTACACTAAATGTCAAGTAGAATCAATTTTAAAAAGTAGATTAGAGCACAAAATATTTTATTTTTCATCTAAAAATCACTTGAAAATAATCGCCGACAAATAGATAACCATTTAGAATTAATTTAACATGCATTAAAATGTATTCACTTAAATGAAACCTGATTCTAAAACGCCGATTAGCTACAGACACCCACAAAAACGTGTCCGTAGGTACAACACTTATGGTATCCGAAGGTACAGCATCAAGTGTCTTTGCATTCAAAATTCTACAAAACATAAAAGAATTGAGGTCTGACGATTTCTAATATCAAAACTAAAAAGTCAAAATCTCGGGGATTCACCTCATATATCCCATTTTATCATATCATAATTATAGGGAAAGAAAAGAATTAATGTAGTGATGCACTGAAAAAAACTTTGAGCATCTAAAAACAGTTAAAATTTAAATAATATTTTAAAGAGCTGATTTAACGTTAGCATCTATTTACATTCAAAATTGACCCCAAATTCAATTTTACATATTTTCCCGAATTTTAAAATGAGGTTGGCTGAAGGTACAACACTCTCCCCTATAATTTTAATGTTATCTAGCTGGTTACTGCGCATTAGGGTGGATCGAAAAAAAATTTTTTTGGAAATCTCTCGGGCCTGGGGTGGCAAAAGTTGTGTATTGGTATCAATATGACGTGTGCAAAATTTGGAGGGAATCAAACAACTTCTAGAGGTTGCGCATTGAGCTAGAAGTATAGGTATGTTAGGAAAATACGCATTTTGTCTAAGAAACAAGTTGAGGATAGCAAACATTTTTACGGATGAAATCTTGCTTAAATATATCTTAAAAGATGCTCAGAAGGTCAAAATAGCTAGTAGCTTTTTTCTACTATAGCCACTGTTATAGTTTGAAACCTTTAAAAAGTATTAGTTAATGACGCAACTCGTAAAAGTAGTGAAAAAATAGCTCAAAATAGAGCCAAACGCGGATAATACTCAAACACAAGATTTTTCATAATTTTTCAACTCTATTAAATAAATTTAGTGACGGGAAAAAATTTTATCATTATGTGATGAACGGAAGGGTGTAAAGCATTTCAGGAACGTAACGAACCCTGCTAAATGCGCATGCGTCAAAAACAAAGAAGATATAATAATAAGTTTTAAAGTTACTGAAGTCCCGCTGGAGCAGTGGGTAGCGCGCCTGCACTGCATGCGGCAGTTCCTGGGTTCAATCCCCAGTTATTATTTTATTGTATTTTCCAAAAATATTAAAAATTAAGTCCAAACGCATGCGCATTTAGCACGGCTCGTTACACTCCTGAAACGTACGTGAAGGGTGTTTTTTTTCCAAGATGGCGGCCAATACTTATGAAAATCATAATATCGTTCACATTTTGATTTAAAAGCAAAAATAGCAGTAATTTTTCGTAATTAAACTGTTTTCTAGGTAGTATCAGTTCTTTCTGTGGATATTTATTCATGTTTAACTAGACTTTAAATCTATAAAACCGAAAATTGTGTATTCCAAAATAGCGGATAGTAAAAATATGAAGGGATGTACAATGTACATGTTAAATATGAAGGGATGTACATGTTAAGCTTATGAGTTTCCCCAAAGTAATGTGGTCATTTCTCAATGTTAAACTCATTGTAAAACACCAGAATTCCTTACACTTTAAAATGTTTTTTATCACATAAATATGATTGCAAACAAAGAACCTTAAAAGTGCACGGGCATTGCCGCGTATTAGCTGGCAAGATCATGTAACCGATTTTCGGTTTAAACGATTTCAAAAATAAAAAGGGGGGTTGAGAACTGATTTTTATTCAATGAAATATAAACATGGACATATCAAGGAGTCTACTTGAATCTGATGATCCGAAGTGTGATATTCCAAGATGGAAATCGATTAGAATTAGTGATGGGCAGGTATCGATACCAAATACTTAAGTACTCGATACCTATAGGCAGGGCTCGATTTCAGCCGGAACGGTCCGGAACGCCGTTCCGGAACCTCTTTTTCGCAACAAAAAATTATAGGGTGGGTTGGGGTAAAATGGGTCACTTTTTAGGTACTTTCACATTCTAAGTTTTATTTCATCAAAACTATTACTTTTTAATGATTTCTTTCAATTGGATCTTGACATTACAATCCTTCAGAATATTTTGATCTAACTTTATCAAATATTTTTTAGTTATAAGTTGGTCTGATTGGCTTGAAATGTCTCTCAGACTTTCTTTTATAGAAAAATATCACAAAAGTCTGCTGCAATTCATTAAAATACATAGATATTTTGGAAGTTGGTAAACCCTGTTTTTTCGACAACACCATTTTCAGTTCAAATTAAATATTTTTTCAGTTCTCAAATTCATAAATCTAAATTTTTGATAATCGGAAAATGTTGCCAACAGATAAAAGATTATAACACAAAAAATGAGTGAAAATAATTCCATTTAAATTTGATTTATATCGAGTTAATTAAAACTGACCCATTTTACCCCAAGACCCATTTTACCCCAACCCACCCTATCCTACTTCAGGGGTCTCCTATCTACGACCCGCGAGGCCCGTTCATCAGGCCAGCGGATACCTTTCTATATACAAAAAATAACCCCTAAAATTAATTAAAACCCTGTTTTTATTGTCAAATCTTCAAAATGTTTCCAGTTTTGATACCAATAATTTTACCGTTCCGGTACCTCTTACTTTAGAAATCGAGCCCTGCATATAGGTATCGAGTGTATTCGATACCCACAAAAGTATCGATACTTTATTGACATATTTCGTTTTAAATTTTTCAATGAAGTAATCTTTATAATACCTACTGTAGATCAAACGCAGCCTGTTTCCGTTTTCATTATGCAACGCTCAAACCCAAGTCGTTATCACCCGCGAGAGAAATTTGACGCGGCTGGGTTTTTCCCCCGCCAAATCCTTCGCCTCTATCCACCTCCAGGCCCGTAGCTACGGGGCTTTTTGATGGATCGCTTTCAGTTTTTTGAATATTAGTCTGATTATGGATAGGCCCTAAAAAAATTGTCCCTTCAGGTTCATTTCCCGACATTGAAAAAAAGTACTCGATACCTAAAAGTACTCGATACCTATAAGTATTCGATACCAAAGTATTCGATACCTAAAATTATCGATTTTGCCCATCACTAATTAGAATACATATAGTAAGAAATTAACACATTTAAAGCTTAAAATAGGCTTTTCCTTCCCAAAATGAAACTTAGCGAAATGTTTACAATATATTGAATGTATCAGCATGCTAAAAGCAAATATTACAACTAAAAAAATATTGCATTTTTTTAATTAACACATATTATAAACCCTTCATGTTTTTAATTACCTCTATTTTGGAAAACACACAATTTTCAGTTTTATAGATTTAAAGTCTAGTTAAACATGGATAAATATCCACAGAAAGAACTGATACTACCTAGAAAACAGTTTAATTACAAAAAATTACTGCTATTTTTGCTTTTAAATCAAAATGTGAACGATATTATGATTTTCATAAGTATTGGCCGCCATCTTGGAAAAAAAACACCCTTCCGTTCATCACATAATGATAAAATTTTTTCCCGTCACTAAATTTATTTGATAGAGTTGAAAAATTATGAAAAATCTTGTGTTTGAGTATTATCCGCGTTTGGCTCTATTTTGAGCTATTTTTCCCTACTTTTACGAGTTGCGTCATTAACTAATACTTTTTAAAGGTTTCAAACTATAACAGTGGCTATAGTAGAAAAAAGCTACTAGCTATTTTGACCTTCTGAGCATCTTTTAAGATATATTTAAGCAAGATTTCATCGGTAAAAATGTTTGCTATCCTCAACTTGTTTCTTGGACAAAATGCGTATTTTCCCAATATTTCTATACTTCTAGCTCAATGCGCAACCTCTAGAAGTTGTTTGATTCCCTCCAAATTTTGCACACGTCATATTGATACCAATACACAACTTTTGCCACCCCAGGCCCGAGAGATTTCCAAAAAAAATTTTTTTCGATCCACCCTACTGCGCATGCTTCAACTGTCGTGGAAATAACCACTACAACAGTTTATTGGATAAATTGCATCGGAAGAGAATTTAAATAAAGTCGTAATCGTCCAAAAAAGTACATTGCCCTTAAATATTTTCAAAAACATCGCAGTTTCTGCTGCTTGAAATGTTTTAAAAATCATGATGTCCCCTTCAGAAGTCGAACCTGGATCCGCCCGTGAATTGCACTTATACTATAGCCGTTTCCTTAAACTGCCGAACTTTGCCTTTTGTCCCATATGGCTTTTGAAAACAAAACTGATGAAAGTCTATCAAATCTTGGGCATCTTTTTAATTTTTAAACAATGTTGTAATAGATATTTTAGATTGAGGGTAATCATTATAAGTAGATATCTTTAAAATAAAAAAAGTAAAAAAAAGATTTTTTAAAAAACGCTTTTATTGAAGTGTTCTAAAAGGTCAAAAATAATTATTTCGGTTTGACAAATAATTTATTGGGAAGTAGAAAATACCTTTTTGGTAAGTAAATAATAACTGATTTTCTAATTACTAAAAATAAAAGCGTGGGCGCTAGTAATTTATATATATTTTTTAATTAAAAATTTTGTTTATTTATTTTTTAAAATTTGTACAAATTCACCTGAAGGTAAGGACCCGTATATGTAAATTCAAGTTCAGTAACACTAACATCTATGCCGAACGAGGGTTCGGACCCCAGACGTACGGCTTTGCCGTCAGATGCTCACCACTAGGCCAATACGTCGGCATTTATGTATAATTTTACATAGAACATAGAATAAACAAGTTAGAATAAATAGTGAATGTGAAGAATTACTAGCGCCCACGCTTTTATTTTTAGTAATTAGAAAATCAGTTATTATTTACTAACCAAAAAGGTATTTTGTACTTCCCAATAAATTATTTGTCAAACCGAAATAATTATTTTTGACCTTTTAGAACACTTCAATAAAAGCGTTTTTTAAAAAATCTTTTTTTTTACTTTTTTATTTTCTACTTTTTAGTCATGGTATTTTTTTAACAAAAACTCACAAGAAAAAATGTATTTATTTCAACCACATTTAATCTGATGTTTGAATGGAATTTTAGTTTTCTACAATATGATGGTGAAATATAACATCGGCTCACTCGCCGATAAAATCCGTCCATATCAAAGAGATTCACAAGAAAAAGAAAAAAAAAGCATCCCATTCAGACTTTTCAGTAGTCCATAAATTATAAAAGTAGCGTATTTTTCTGCTCTCGCGATGGGCACCAATTTTCGGCGATTTCTCGCTCTTCTGGCGATTTCTTTCTCGCGGTTATTATCTTAAATCGCTAATTATCTTAATTGTTAATTGGAAGGTAAGAAATCACGTTTTGAAGATAAAATATTGCAGTGATATACCTAATATATTATCTTACTGGTTTTGGGAGCCATTGGCTTCACGGAAGTGTCTCAAATTTGAATTAAAAGGATAACTAAAAACACTCGTTAATTACCTTAATTACGGAGGTTTTGACTAGTTGATTATTGAATATTGCATTGTCATCGAGTTTACACCATGGTGCAAAGTTTTAGAACTTTATATCGTTTGGAAGTGCCTGAAATTTTATGTACAAGATCTTGTAAAAAAAAGTGATTAATCGTCCATAAATATTGTAATTACTGGGCAATTCTCGTTTTGACTTTTGAATATGATGAAGTTATGCCTTATACAACATTGTGCACGGTTTAGGGAGAATAGTCCCTTGGGAAACGTCTCAAAATCTGGTTTTTCTGTTAATTAAAAATACTCGTTAATTAACTTAATCCTTTGGTTCTTTGACTAGAGAATGGTTGGATATTGGAGTGACATGAGGTTTACACCTATGTTCAAAGTTTCGGGGCCTTTACATATCGGGAAGTGCCCGAAAATCGAGTTTTAAAATTCCTCCCGTAAAACGCCGCCAAAAGCAAGTAGAATAAAAGCGTTTAAAAAGGGTTTATGTTGTCTGCTTGAAACGCAATAACGAACTTAAACTTTCTTATGCACAGAGGGATCTTGGTATAAATATGAGAATTACTGTTTCGACTCCCATATTTCTATCCTACGCCAAGTTTATACAGCAACCCTAAAGAACACCAAAAGTAATCGAAATAAATTTGAGTTGAAAGTGGAGATTTAAATGGTTAGTGCACAGACAGCACAAATGTATTTTTATATTTTTACTGAAAATTTTATGAAATGGAATAACCAAAGAGTAGGATTAAAAAAAACCTTGTTAAAAGTAAGCTTTAAGAGGGAAAAAATCTTGTGTTATTGTTTAACTTAAGTCGTTAGTTTATTGGCCTAGTCCCCTACCGTCCTCAAGGGAACGTTCCAGAATTTATGATGTGTATAGTGTCGGTTCAATCAATCAATCAATTTATTATAAATTATAATTACAGTTTTACATTACAATTTTATAGAATACAAGCACAGAGAAAGAAAAAAAAACAGAACAATGAAAACAATTAAATTCCAAATAATAAATAATTAAAAGAAAAATATTTCTTAAATGTGTGATATCATAAGAGCTATAGCTCGTTCATGATATCAAAAATTCATATTCCTATGATTATTGACAACGCTATTGGATTTATTTAGGTATTGTTAAAATATTTTCAATGTCTTGTGCTGTTATGAGTTTGATATCTGTTTTAAAATATGCGTAATTATTTGTGAGTTTGGTAGTTTCATTTAATTTATTGAATTAATATGGACCTAAAAATACATGCGATTTATGTAATATTTCCTTATAAGATTTAGGAGTTAAGTAATTACCTTTTGTTCCTCTTGTTACATAGTTTACTGGTTTGAATTCGTAAAAGTTTTTGTTCTTCAAAATAAAAATTAATAATCGATAAACAAAAAGCTGGCGCACAGTTAGAAATGTTATTGGTTGCTGAAAATTATTGAAATGAGAAAATAATTTATTTTGTAAATGTAACAGATTTAATATTACTTATATAATCAGATGCGTAGCAAGTTATACCATAATTAAGAACAGAATTGTATTTTGTACTATTATGGCTACTGGGTTTTGCAACGTGCTATACTTCTGGTTTTACTAGGGCGGTAGGGATTAGAAGCTGTGATCTATAATGAGAAATCATTCTGCCCAGTGTTAGTCTTAGAACTTTTTTGGAGGAGTAAAAATAATCATTGACTTTTTTTAGGAGGCGTGACATTTATTTATGAGGAGTTAAATACGAAAATGTTTTCAAATTTTTTTAATGGAAAAATGAGGATGCCATTTCGGTTTTTAAAGTATAGCATCTGTTAAAAATTATAGTAGAAAATATTAAACATTAAGACCTGTACCTAATATGGACACTAGGGTGTCCCTTAAAATTGAAGGTCGGGGAAACTTTTGCTCCACCCCCAATTTTTTTCCTTTTGGGCTTTTGGTATCCTAAGACTGTGTGCAAAATCTTAAATCGATCAGATAATATTAACACGTGCCCCAAACGGCCTAAAGTTTAAAAAATGTGACTTTTTTCTAATTTTTTTGAAAAATTTTAAAAATATGTTTAAAAAATCCGTTTCCGAATAATAGGGCTCTAACACATTTAAAAAATCATATTTGACCGTTTTTCATTGCTAGTTAGGCCAAAATGCCCAGTTTGTATCCTAGCCATCAATCAGAAAATCATCAAATTTGTCCATTTTATACTGAGAGTAGAAGAATCAAAAGGCTGTGGTAAACGACTCAAAACCGCAAAATTCCATGGCTAAACATAATTTGTAGAGCATATTGTTGTGGAGATAAATTTTCTGGAGCTCAAATTAATTATTGGTTGCTTAATTACAGACGCCATATTGGATTGCATTAAAACTAAAAAATTCTTAAAAAAAGGTAATAAATTCTAAATATATAAAACTGTCAAGAGAAGTTCTGGAAACTAGTTAAAAATCAGACTCCATGTGTTCAAAAGTATTTTATTCCGTAAGATAATTGAAAAGCTGAAGTTAATACAAGATTAAACCGCTCTTCATATTAATTGAGTTTGACTCTATCAGAAGGTAAGCAATTAACCCATGTTTATAGAGACTGTTCTTCTATTTCATCATAATTTTATTCGTTAACATAAAAAAATACCTGCAATTCAACAAATTAGTCATTAAAATCTAAGACACTTATATTGGATATTTAAATATATATATTATCAACAGTTTCTTAAAATCATTTCTTCTTTAAAGTCTTTTGTAAGTCAGCTATTCTTCGCTCTAAGTTTCCTACCTCTATATTCTCAAAGAAGGCTCTGTCACTTTAAAATAATTTAATTCCATAAACAATTTTCACGAAAAATTTACTCGAAACCTTAGTACTTCTTCAAGGACGTTTACTGATGAAAGGTTGACAGTGCGAAGAAAAACTAAAGGTAAAGTAGAAGAGTTATAAAAACTGTAGTTAATATTTAACATTCTTACAGCCACGGCCAAATAACAGTGTTTAATTGTTTTAATGACACACTAATATGTTGAACTGCTGGTATTTTATGTTAATGTATAAAATTATGATAAAATAGGAAGAACAGTCTCTATAAACATGGTTAATTGCTTACCTTCTGATAGTATAATTATTATGAAGAGTGGGTTAACTTTGTACCAACTTCAGCTTTTCAATTAACTTATGGAATAAAATACTCGTGGACACACTGAAGTCTGTTTTTAACTTGTTTCCAGAATTTCTCTTGACAGTTTTATGTGTTTAGAATTTATTACCATATCTATAGTTCTGAAAACATGGTTTGCACTTGTATTAGGAGATATGCTGACCCTTACAATTGCGTAAAGAGCTTTAAAAAGTTCTCTAAGAGAAATTTATTAGTCTTAATTGAGTTTAGAAACCTCAAAAACCCATTACTCGATATCAAGCATGCCCATACCTTTTTTCCAGAATTTTTTTTAGTTTTAATGCAATCCAATATGGCGTCTGTAATTAAGCAACCATAACTAATTTGAGCTCCAGAAAATTTATCTTCACATCAATATGGTCTACAAACGGTGTTTAGCCATGGAATTTTGCGGTTTTAAGTCGTTTACCACTGCCTTTTGATTCTTCTATTCTCAGTGTAAAATGGACAAATTTGATTTTCTGATTGATGACTAGGTTACAAACAGGGCATTTTGGCCTAACTAGCAATGAAAAACGGTCAAATATTATTGTATTGTGTTAGAGCCCTATTATTCGGAAACGGATTTTATAAACATATTTTTAAAAAATTTCAAAAAAATTAGAAAAAAAGTCAAATTTTTCTAACTTTAAGCCGTTTGGGGCACGTGTTAATATTATCTGATCTATTTAAGATTTTGCACACAGTCTAAGGGTACCAAATGAAAAAAAATTGGGGGGTGGAGCAAAAGTTTCCCCGACTTTTTGAAAAAACGCCCAAATAAGGGACACCCTAATGGACACTGTATGGAAAATGTATTTTTTTCACCCCCTTGTACACGTCATAGGACTCCAAAAATGTATGACCACTATCCCTGGACTGTTGATTATCATTATTAAAATTAGCGACCTTGTAATTATTCTGGTTTAATTTCAATGATAAAAACAAAAAATGTGTGCAAGTCCATATTAGGAACCACATGTCCCTATTATGGACAGGTGGCTACTTATTGACCTTCTACACAGGGTATATGGAAGAACAACTCTTCGAAGGGATTTTAGAGGAGAGGGGATAAAAAAAATATTTTTTAAAGTATTACGGGGGAGGGGGGGCACAGTAAATATCTTCAGAACATGCACTTCCTAATCTAATGTTATGTACGGATACTATAATTAAGATTAAAAATGCATATAAACATTAATTTATTATTAACTAAATAAAATGATCCCAGTGGCGCAGTGGTAGTGCAAATCCCGGTGCAAAGACCGGGGTTCAAATCCCGGCAGGGTCCACTCAGCCTTTCTTCCCTTCAGTGGGTCGATAAACTGAGGACCAAGCATGCTTGGGAACTAAACACTGGGGTCTCGCGTTGTGCTGACCACCTAACCGGGACATTTGCCTAGCACCCCAGGCCCCACGGTCACGAAAATGCCTACCCATAACAGTAATTTGTGTGTGAAATTTTAGCCCTATCAAATAATATCTTCTGTTCTGTTTTTTGGCCTAAAGTTTTGACTTTTTACCAAAAATTTGCTATTTTGTAGTATTTCATACGGTTCTGTGGTCTTCTGATGCCCAGATTTTTTTCAGGAGGTGTGGTAGGGGTTTAGGGGGATTATTCCGTGAACCCCATCCTCATACCTCCCTTTCCCCCAACGAGAGCTTGAGTTTTGTGGGCGAGAGCACTGCTCGTAAAGTTGGCTTTCCCTCAAAACGCCAACCCTGCGGCCTCCTGTGTTGCCCGTTTTGTGCATCAGAATCTCGCGTAAACCAATTATTTTTATCAAAGTGACCCAGAACCCACCACTGAAGGGTATCTATCCATCAGGTTCCATGTATTTATTATTTTTTGCTAATTTTTATTTTCTTTAATTCAGAACTCGCAAACAAGTATTTTTTTTACAATCAAACTGGGAATTGCCATAAGGATGTCTATAGGGATGATGCATTGCGTCTAAGATAGTTCTGTTATACAATCGGATTTCGTCATAGGCAGCTCTCCTTACTTAAGGGTGGCTCATATTCCTAATACAACATACTTACCCCCCTCGAAAATTTTAGACATGATTTGTGAACGGCCAGAAAACCCTGAAAAATGGGCCCTGAAAAACAAATCGGATAAATTTAGGCAGCTTTGTCTATTATATAAGAGATGATTTGACGAAGTCGTTTCGAGCATAATCTCTGCCCAGTGGTATAAAGAAAAAACGTCGGAGAAGAATATTTATATCGCAAGAACAATTGGAGTAAATTTCAGTGTTTTCTATTTTTGAAAAAGGTAACTTATCCTCATATCTTCCTTGATTACGCCCGTGGCACCATACACCTTGCTGGAAGCTCCAGTAACTATCTATACCTTTTTCCCCACTGTCGGTGTGTGGTGGTAATTTGGAGAACTCCCACTTCACACTGTCTTGTGTGAGCACTGTCCCTGTGTCACTGTCTTCATGAATCAGCTTTTTAAAACTGGTGGAACTGTAATCTGAGCACTTTCACAGTCCATAGCGTGTAGCTTTAAAATTGTAAGTTAGAAAGAATTAACGTATTGTCTAAGTTGTGAACACTTGCAACTAATTGCTTGTTCTCTTTTCGACAAAATTATTAAGATTGTTTTCTCTCTAAAATATATCCTTTAATCAGTCATCATGCTAAGCAAGATGTTTTCTGGTAATGCAAAAGAGAATTTTTTTTAATGGATTTGTCAAGAATTTCACGATACTGAAGAGGTACATAAATATCTTGTGCGTAAGACTGAATCAAAGAAATGCCGCAAACCGCCTTAAATGAATTTCTGAAGTATGATATTGAATTATAGTCGAACATATACAGTAAGGAGTAAATGCATAGCATAAGTGGGGTCGGACCCTAACCCCCTTCGGCCTGTTGAGTTACACCTGTGTATCTAGGTAAAATAAAGTTAGAATTTTTAGAAATATTAATCGATGAAATCAAGTTTATTGATTTTACCTCTTCTCTTATGCAAATCTACAGGTAATGTAGATATTACTCTGAAATTACATCTGGTGTATGTGATCGTAAAGTACTCTACCTACTTCCAAAATGCTCACTTTTCCGCTATATACCCCCTATGTTTTCGACGCATATATACAAGGGGGACGCAGCTACAGCTAAACAGAGAATATAATAACGTGTCTTAAATTTATCTTATTGGTTTTTCAGGGTTTTTCGGCCGTTCACAAATCACTTCTTAAAATTTTTTTGGGGGGTATGTATTTTTGTTATATTAAGAATATGAGCTACCCTTAAATAAATGAGAGCTGCCTAAGACGAAATCCCATTGTATAACAGCACTATTTAGACATAATGCATCATCCCAAAAGACATTCCCAGTTTGAACAGAGTAGATTGTAAAAGAATACTTGTTTGTAAGTTTTGAATTAAAGAAAATAAAAATTAACAAAAAATAATAAATACATAGGATGAGGATGAAGTTCACAGAATAATCACCCTAGACCCCTACCACACTTCCTGAAAAAAATCAAGGCATCAGAAGACTACAGAACCGCATGAAATACTACAAAATAGCAAATTTTTGGTAAAAAGTCAAAACTTTAGGCCGAAAAACAGAACAGAAGATATTATTTGATGGGGCTAAAATTTCACACACAAGTTACTGTTGTGGGTAGGCATGTTTTCCGCACTATTACGATTTGGTCTGCTGAAATAAGTGCGGTTCGACGTACCTTAGTACAAGTACCTTATAAATAAAACCAGGGCTCGATTTCTAAAAAAAAAGGTACCGGAACGGTAAAATTATTGGTCTCAAACAGAAAAAAAGCGAATAATTTTCAATACAAAAACTTAAGCATTTATTTTTAAATTTAAATTTAAAAATAAATTCAAATATGCTGTACTAGATTAGGAAGAATTTTCTAACTTAATTATTGCTTTTTAGACGATGAACTATTTAGGCAATTTTTTTGTTAAAACACCTTTTTTACAGTGTTTTTTTTCCAACAGGGCGCCTCTTGTAGAAGGCAAGACAGTTTATCCTCAATGAACCAATAGTGTTGTATATTTTGCCAGTTTAAGGAATATAATGCTTAGTTCTACCATAAATTTACCTTAAACGGTAGAATTTAAGATGTCGCAAATTTTCTTGGCAAATTTGACCAGCAATATGGCAAATTTGGTTCAAATAAAAAAATAATCAACACCAGGAGCGGATTGTGTGGGTAGTTCAAATTGGGGTTCACAATTATGTTTTAAAAGAAAAAAGAACAATTTAGCAATAACCTTAATATTAAATCACAAAATTATTGTTATTTGCAAAAAACATAAAAATGCATATAAATTTTTTTAAATTTAAAATATGCACAAATGAATCGTTGAAAATAAGTTATAAATAGTAACATCAGAAAATTGTTTTATGTAGAAATTTATTTCGGGAGGGGCTCAATTATCCTTTAAGAAAATTAAATCACTATAAGGCCCCAAAATAAATTTTTGCACAGGGGGGGATGGAACTCGAAATTCCCTCTAAAACCCTTTTTCCGAATTATTTCAGGTTTAATGTTCTTTTTTAAAATTTATTTGTAAGATTCGCCCTTTTAAGAACAGAATCTGAAAATAAATGTGATTAGTTAAGCTCTAAATATGAAAGGGGGGTCTGGGGTCCTCCCCCAGAAAAATTCTGGAAATTTGACACTAAAAACAGGGTTTTAATTCATTTTAGGACTTTTTTTTCGTATAAAGAAAGGTTTTCGAGGGCTGTAGTTATAGGAGATCCCTGAAATAAAATATTAATTTTTTAATCGAAAAAGAGGTTCCGGAACGCCGTTCCGGCTGAAATCGAGCCCCGAATAAAACAACTTATTTTTCATTAAGCATTTTAAATGAAATATTTATTTAATATAACAAATTTCAGTAGAAAAATTATTTCGATTTCAATGGGGCGCCATGAATTTCTTTAAGGAAAGCCTTTGTTAAAAATTTAAAGTGTGAAAATACGACAGTCTAGTTTTTAAAAGCGTATTTCCGATTTTCAATGCGTGAAATACCCTCCCGGAGGCGTTAAAATATATCTGACTGTCCTAAATTGGCAAATGAGACATAATTAATCATTAATGATGCAATAATGATTGGATTGGATAATTATTTTATGCCATAACTCTTATTTACAAATATATTGCAAAATAAGGATTTCTTTAATTTTTTTGCAAATTTTTGGGGAAATTTTGCAAGTAACAGGTACAAAAGTGGGTTTACATATAAAACGTTGTCTATCTCTGGCTTGGGTGATTAAAAATATTTTGTCAAATTCTACAAAATTTCAGTCCAACTATTAAATTTATAAATTGAAAAGAAATGTTTTTTATAGGCATTAATTTTGTACAATAAAAAGTTTCTTACAGAATTTACTTATGAGCTACTTATTTATAGGCAAAGAATCTAAGGTTAGGGAGGACGCTTTAACCAGATCCCTGAAGAAGCTCGACATATTTAGTCTGGTGCTATTGGTTGCTGGTAAGTGATAATTGCCATTTCTTCCCAGCACCCATAGTTTTAAAATGAATTTAATATTAACATTATTAAAATGAATTTTCAAAAGTGAATATTAATGTCGTGTAAGTATTATATTATTGTTAAAAGTTTGTTTTGAAGTTTTAAATGACTGGGGTAATGGGAACCATTTAACTCGATCCCTAATCTGGGGGATTAATTCAACCTTTGCCCAGCATGATCGCGCTTTATTCTTGCCTCATAAAACAACCAATCTGGGAGCAATGGGCGAAGCATGATTCCCCCTCGCCTCAAAAACAGGTGGATATTAGGATGTATAATTTTTTTTCGATTTTGATGAAGCTTAGTGCGGAAAAGTTGTCTAAGGTGGCAGAGAGTACCTGTGATTTTTTTTTCAGAATTTTCGGATAATATCTTGAAGTGCCACATTGACCCTGAAGGTTCCCCATGGAATCCTATGGAGCGCGCAAGCAAAAAAGGCCGAAAATAGGTTTTTCGACACCCATTTCTACTCTAATCACACGACAAATGTCTCCCGTCGACCGTTTAGACGGCCGACCTAGGATGGCGCCGCCGACCACAGTTTAAGAACCGATGTACAGTTGGGGAAATAAAAAACGACTCAGTTGCGATTTCTGGCGAACCACTTGGGTTAGGAAGACAAATGAGGTGTCATTTTTCATGGTTTAAAGTGCTCTTTTACCAAAAAAATTTTCGAGTTTTTAAGGGGTCGCCTTCATATTAAACGAAACACTAACTTTTTTTTTTCGATGGGGACCCCCAATTATTATGCGATTTTCAGAAAGGCCATCCCCCAAAACCCTTAAATACCCAGTTTCATCCAGATTGATTAACAATTAGGGGGGTAAATAATTTTTTTTAACTTCAAACATTCAATGTCAAATTTGTCTATTTTTTTAAAATAGTGTTATATTTTTGTGGTAATCTATTCTGGTAGTAATTTTATGCGGAAAACCAAAAATTTCAATCGATAATTATCAAATAGTTTTTTAAAAAACGATTTAATTTAAATATTCAATTGTTATGGCGCCGTATACCGTTGCCGAATGCGTACCGCAATGCTCTTTCTAGAAACGGTCGCCAATCTCCGATCGCAGACAGAGCCATAGAAAATTACGGTAACCCACGCAATCGTTTGTTCATTCTCAACTTTCCCCCCCGATTGGAGTTTCAGCATTTTCTCTTTTAAGTGAAAGTTAGGGATTTGAAGTATCCAATTAAATTTATCGGATTTTAATTCCCATCGTTGAAAAGAAAACATGCTTTAACAACTTCATTCAAAGAATTAAAAATTTTTAGAGTTCTAATTTAAGAAATAAATGTCATCAATTAAATACTTTCATAATTTAAAACGTTCAATCAAAATACAACTTGAAAAGGAACCTTAATTAAATTATGCTAAAAATAGTGTTTTCACAGCAATAAGTGTTGAAATTATGTAGTAATTTTCCATTAACTAATTCATTATCACTGAAATTAAATATAACTTGATTACGTAAATGTTTACACATATTATTGATTAAATGATCAAACCATAAATTGAAAAAAAAACTCCAAAGCAATTTTTTCCTACAATATTTTAGTTCATCTCATGATTGTGTTTTAAGTCTACTTGTTTTTCAATCAGATCAAAATCACAAAAAATTTTTAAATTTCATATTCAAAAATAATTGTATATTTTACTACTATTTTACTAGGGCTATTAATTTTGTAATTGACAATCAACATTATTTCCTCTTAATTGTAATATTAGAAAACTTAAGATCGCAGTTTAAATATAGTTTCTACTCGCAATTATTTTCCCCAGAATCACCCGTATCATCGCAAAATTTAAAAATCATTAAAATGAAGGGAAATACAGGGTGTCCCACGAGAAGTGGCCCAACCCTTTAACTTTTGAACCCCTACAGATATAGTCATGAAAGTGGGGTCTAGGTATAGTAAAGTGACCATGCCCTATCCGATGAGATAACTTTCAACGCCCTCTAGCGGAAAATTTAGGAGTTATAATTTTTATTTTAAAAACTGTGTGAGGTATGTGAAAAAAGTCAATGACTAAGTTGTAGAGCATCATCGATTTAGTAGGAAAAGACACCTTAAGCAGAAAAATATCTTGAATAAAATCCCTAAAACGCACGCTCAAATAGGTTGAATTTACGTAGATTTTACATCTTAAAACGCTCCTCATGAGGCGAAAATGAGAAATTTTCAATTTAATGAACTAAGAATGCTTTTAGTCATTTACTTAAATCATAAAAATAAAAATTTCTCATTTTCACCTCGTGAGGGGCGTCTTAAGACGTAAAAACTACGTGAATTCAACCTAATTGAGCTTGCGTTTTAGGGGTTTTAGTCAAGATATTTTTCTGCTTAAGGTGTCTTTTCCTACTAAATAGATGATGCTCTACAACTTAGTCATTGACTTTTTTCACATACCTCACACAGTTTTTAAAATAAAAATTATAACTCCTAAATTTTCCGCTAGAGGGCGTTGAAAGTTATCTCATCGGATAGAGCATGGTCACTTTACTATACCTAGACCCCACTTTCATGACTATATCTGTAGGGGTTCAAAAGTTAAAGGGTTGGGCCACTTCTCGTGGGACACCCTGTATAAATAACATGATTCGAGTATATTTCTATATTTTGAATATTAAATTTTCTTAACTGATAACAGTTTTAATTATTACCCAAGCCGCCAGCATGGGTAAAAAAAGCACATTATTAAGTGCGAGTTCCAAACCGTAAAAATATTCCCTCATTCGATTACTCATTGCATGGAAGAAAATTTAAAGAATGCGCCAAATCCAAGATAAGTCGCCAAATCTGAATCGTACGAGTGTGATCCGAGTGCATTGAGCAGAGACCGAGAACTAATTATAAATCTGCAGACGGCCCCCGATTTCATTTATTGATCCTGAGCTTTATTTATTGATCAATCTGGATGAAACTGGGTATTTGGGGGTTTTGGGGGATGCCCTTCCTGAAAATCGCATAACTGGGGGTCCCCATTGAAAAAAAAAGTTAGTGTTCCGTTTAATATGAAGACGACCCCCTATAAACTCGAAAATTTTTTTGGTAAAAGAACACTTTAAACCATGAAAAATGACACCTCATTTGTCTTCCTAACCCAAGTGGTTCGCCAGAAATCGCAACTGAGTCGTTTTTTATTTCCCCAACTGTACATAAAATGTAGTTAATAGTGTCATGAAAGAGCACTTATGTATTTTAGCCCCTTCCACCTTCGTTTTGATATCCTTATTTCCACTACAAAAGTTTTATCTTTCTCTAATCCTGATGCATAAAAATGTGATATCTGTTAATTATCTGTCCTACAATTGATGTCCTGCTTGAAATCTCCTCATCTCCTTAACTACAATACTAAGGTGGTCAACTTCCTTAAGGATAATGGTATTTAATTGTTTTTCCTTACAATTGATCTAGACCAGCGGTTCTTAAACTGGTCTGCGGACCCCCTGGGAGTCGCAGCGCCTTCCGTGAGCTTCCTTGTGGAACACTCAAGTAGTAACCTTTGAGTTTCCCCCAGCCCCCTTGAAATTTTGACTTCAATTTATAAATTTTCTTAAAAAATTATGTTTACAACAAGGAGCTCTTCTCTTTGATGGGTGTAACCAAAATTGTCTCAAAATGAGCTAAAACACTACTTTTTGAGGTACACTGCTGTTCAAAAATTAAGGACGGAACGGTTTTTTAAACATATCACCTAGTAGAATTATTGTTCATCCATGAAAATCTTACCAAAAGATGTTCAATGGGTGAGAATACAGGGCCCGAGAACAAATTTTCCTTATCAATATTTTAAGGGGGTAAATGGGCCCTCCATTGATAATGGAGTTCCATTACACATTTGGAGCAGTGGCAGAAACGTCTGTGAAAGAGGTATTTAACCGAGAAATTTAAGATTTTTTGCAATGAATATGATTATTCCTAAACTCAATGCATATTTTCAATCGCTTGTGCTGCCTTTAAAGGGTATTTTTTAGGTTCTATTGAGAGATATCGGTCTCACCATCATTTTTAGCAAGTTTTAGCTTCAGGATTATTTTTGGTAAGTGGTATCTTAACGTCAACCATGTTTTTAGTAGGTCTCATATGTGTCTGATAGTGTTTAGGTCTGGAGACCCAAAAAGTAACTTTATTCTTTCAATATCGTTACTTATGAACAATTTTGAGATAGTCAAATTGTGATTTTGTGCAGCTTTGTCACTCATAAAGAGAAATCATTGAACCGAGAAGTCTTCCAAAAGAAGTAAAAGGGACATGAGGACACATACATGCGATTGCAGATATCAGCGAAAATTTCTGCGCTGTCTAAGGAGTGCTGAAACCAGGGTTGGCAAAAACCCGGGTTTTTTTGAAAAAACCCAAGTGGGTTGGGTTTTTTCGGGTTTTTTCAATAAAACCCTGAAAAAACCCATATAAAACTGGGTTTTTTCGGAAAAAAGTGGGTTTTTTCAAAATTAAGTGGTTTTCTCCTATAGTAAGTGGGTTTTTTGAAATTTTAGTGAGTTCTTTCTATGTTAAATGTGTTCTGTCAAAATAATGTCAGTTTTTCCACAGTTAAGTGGGTTTTTTCTAAGTTTTTATACTTTGAAAAACCCACTGAAATTGAAAAAACAACCCTTATTTTCTGAAACTTGGTCTAAATTTTGAAAAACCCACTAAAATTTTAAAAATATCCTAAACTTTGAAAAAACCCATTCAATATTGAAAGAAATCTATTCAACTTTTTAAAAAACCACTGAAATTTTAAAAAAATCTTCACTTTTACTATCTAGATTGAACTTTAAACGTCCTAAATTTTGAAGAAACCCCATTCAATAATGAAAAAACCCACTGAATAAGGAAAGAACCTATTTAACATTTTTAAAAAACTCCCTGAAATTGAAAAAACACCATTTAATTTTAAAAACCTACTTTAAATTTTGAAAAAAACCCATTAAAATTTTAAAAATATCCTAAACTATGAAAAAAAAACACATTAAATTTTGAAGGAACTGCCAAAATCTTGATTTTTCTTGAAAAAACCCAAAAATGGGTCCAATATGTGGGTTTTTTCACATGGGTTTTTTTGAAAAAACCCATTGGGTCCAACCCAATTGGGTCCAATCCAGCCAACCCTGGCTGAAACGGGCCAAAGAGATGCATTAGTTTCACAGAAAGAATATTTGTTATTAACGTTAAAAAAAAGAAGTATTTTTACTTTTTATGGACTTATACATGTCTAAAAAGAAAGATATATCTGTAAAAATATCTCCATTATCTTTAAAATGAAGTTTAAGGAGATCGAATTTCTCTTTTTAATCTGTACTATACTTATAGACGTTTCAACACCCCCTATACTCAAAAGAGATTTTCCGTGATGTCTGAAATTGCATATCTGTATTATCATGGCCCATTTGATTCTTTTAGAAGACCTTTCGAGTCAATAATTTCTCTCTATTAGTGAAAAATCCGCAGATAATCACAATTTGGCTTTCTCAAAGTTTTTCATAAGAAACAATATTGAAATAATAAAGATACTTTTTGGGTCCCCAGACCTAAACACAATCAGACACATATGAGACCCACTAAAAACATGGTTGACGGTAAGATACCACTTACCAAAAATGACCCTGAAGCTAAAACTTGCTAAAAATGATGGTAAGACCGATGTCTCTCAATAGAACCTAAAAAATACCCTTTAAAGGCAGCACAAGTGATTGAAAATATGCATTGAGTTCAGGAATAATCATATTCATTGCAAAAAATCTTAAATTTCTCGGTTAAATACCTCTTTCACAGACGTTTCTGCCACTGCTCCAAATGTGTAATGGAACTCCATTATCAATGGAGGGCCCATTTACCCCCTTAAAATATTGATAAGGAAAATTTGTTCTCGAGCCCTGTATTCTCACCCATTGAACATCTTTTGGTAAGATTTTCATGGATATACAATAATTCTACTAGGTGTTATGTTTAAAAAACCGTTCCGTCCTTAATTTTTGAACAGCAGTGTATATTTTCAAATATTTTATGGGGAAGACCCTCTTCTTACTTGGAGTAATTGTAACATTTTAACATAATGTGGAACATAATTTAAATACTACTTTTGGAATAACGTTGAGTCAGCCCCCCATGAAACAAGTCTGGGTGTTCAAACTCTTGGGGGCCGCGATGTCTGGTTATTGCATATAAAGGGGGTTCGCGGTGATCGAAAGATAAGAACCGCTGATATAGACTATTGGATAAAAGTTGTTTATTTCATTGAAAATTTGATTATTTTACAGTGACTTATGATGGAATTAAATTCTTCTCTACACATGTAAAATATTGTTATGTACAAAAAATTTTGAGCTATACTTAGCCATTTAGTATTTTTTTTGGTTATACTTACCAGGATTTCTAATTGACTTATATTTTTTATAGTCTGAAGACACGGTTGTTGAGCTCATTCAAGAAATGGGCTAAGACTTCACATCAAGGTATTGTTTTTTTAATCTTTGATAACACAGGGTGGCCACCAACTGAGCTTAGTAATTTTCCATGATAATTCCAGGTTTTAACTAAATTTTCCCTGATTGTACACTATTAAATGCTATAATCTTTATCGCAGAAGAAATACAGAAGATAGTTATTTTTATACAAATTACAATTTTGCTAAAAATTCAATTTGAAATATTAATAAATGTATGATTAACTTTGAAACCCAGACAATGGTCCCCTTAAAAAATAGTTATGTTATACTATTTATACATTTATTTATAGTAAAATAAGTAAATGTTATTGAAATTTTAAAATAGATATAATTTGATTTAACTGCTAATAAACTGGTTCATACAGAAGTTTAAAGAGAAAAAATAATTACTTATTAACGGCTATGTTAGCCTTATTCATAAAATTAAATGTCAATCCGTAAAATTTGGCAAATTAGAAGTGGCAAAATAAAACATAAGTTTGTATGGGTGCCCGAGACCTTGTACGAGTTAAAAAAAATTAACACCTTTATAGCCGAAATTTCTCGGTAACTTTTTCAAACACGAAGCTTTTAACCTAAAGTAGATACCATATAGAAAAAAAAACTATAAGTAACGTAAATTTCATTGTATAACCACCAAGTTTTTACTGGAAGTTTAGAACCCTGTTTCGAATTTCCTTCGCTTTTGAAAACGAATGGAAATTCAGATTTATTTATTCATCGCTCTTTAGAAATAAAAAAATTCTATGCAATTCAACCAACGGATTGGTAACAAATTTTGTAAGATGGCAGGAAAATACTTAAAATTTCCCTGGTTTTCTTCAAAATTCCCTGACTTTTCCCAGCAGTTTCAAATTCCCTGATAATTCCATATTGGTGGCCACCCTGTAACAATACTAATTTATAGCATGCTTTAATTAGCTGTAAAGTTCTGTGACTAAAAGGTGATATTTATTTCAGTGTTGAGGACTACAAAAATTATGCTATGCAAACCGGACTCGGGGATGTTTCACCAGCCCATTGTGGCTCGTATTTTATCCATGCTGTACCGGTCTGGTCTAACAGATGCTACATCAATAAGGTATGTGCGGTTCGTTGTATATACTTATCTAAAAAGATCATAGTTAAAAACCCTCAAGTCTAAAGTTTCCCGTAAATACAATCAATATTAAACGCTTGAGATCCTGTTAAAGTTTGTTTTTTTTGCGTGCGCAAACAGTTTTCTAGAGGTGTTTCCAGAACAGCTGTTTGCGCACGCAAAAAACAAGCTTTAACAGGATCTCAAGCGTTTAATATTGATTGTATTTACGTGAAACTTTGGACTTGAAGGTTTTCAACTATGATCTTTCATATTATGAAATCAAAAGAAAGGATTTCGAAATACAATAAAAGGTTTCGGCAGAGTTTTCACATTTTTTGTGGTTTTTAAACTGTTTTTGTAATAAAAAAAAATTTAAACTGAAATGGTACCCTGTAGATGGTAAAAATTAAATTCTTAAAAATTTCTTAATTACGTTTAAGTGTTTATCATAGGCAGGCTGTTAAGTCTGATAGTTAACTTTTTCTACCCCTTAATTACTTTATTCTAGCTTAAAGTGATTATTAACTTGGCACCTAACTTAATTAACTTATAATTCATTTTATAATTGTTGTTATAATGGCTGTTTCATTTTTTTTCAGATATTCAAGTCTGTAAGAATGGCTTTGTAAATAAAATTTCTTTAAAAAATAAATGTACTGATTGACTTCATCTCCTTTTTGGAGGTAAACTATTACATAATATAATATTGATTAAGGAATACTGATCACTGTAAGCATTGAAGGAAGTAAGCACTGATCTAAAATAATCGAGATGAATTGAGTTCATTTACAACTTTTAGCAATTAGTGCATAAAAAAGTATTATTCACATTTAAAAATTCTTTTCCTTTTATTTAGTTTTCCAAATAAGTTGTCAAATTCTTTCTCTCCAGCTTGTTTTAAATAAAACATCAACTCCACCCTCAATCGAAAAGTTGGGTTTTTTCATGCGTTCAAGATCACTATATGAGGGTAGTTTGGAAAGTTCTCGTCCTGACCATGAAAATATTAACTTAAGGTTTCAAAAACTGTTTATTTTTCAATATTGACTCCTTTTAGGCTGCCTCACTTCTTGGAACGACAGTCCTGTCTTATTTCACACTTGTTCTAGAATTTCGTCATAAAAACCTCATCTCACAGTTACTTCTTAATACGAAGTAAAACGGTGACCAGAGGGGGAAATTTTCACTTTGGGGGGTAGAAGGAAGTTTGGAGATACCAAAATCAGGGTAATAGGATGGGTAATTTTTAAATTTTTAATCGATATCCCTCAATTTTTCCAACGCCAAAACACATTTGTTAACATGAGCACTATTTTGATCAGAAATGCCATTTTAATCTGCTTAATTAATTTTTTCCCGATTATTCTCATCAACAGTTTGAGTTAGTATTCTCAAATTATATTCATACTCTATTCCCGATGATTTATTGATAAAATTTCTTTGAAATCCCCAGAATTCTTAAGCCATGAATTTGGCAGCCGATAGAAGCTTTTGGTGCTGAAAAATTGACTTTTATCCATTGCATAGATTATTATTTTACTTACAGGTTCTAAGGTATGTCCATTTGTGCCTATAGACGTAAAAATCACTTTTATTTTGTGTAAATCGCTTAAAAATTTGCATCGAAGTCGTCGTGCCAATGCATTTTTGGGCCGCAGTTTGCTTTCGCGGCACACATCTTGCGCTAAGTGTTTTACGTGCAAAAAAATATTTACGCATTCCTTTGATATCCCTAGACTGTTTGAAATGTCCCCCATCATTCTTTGTCGATCTTCAAAATCATAGGGGGCACTTTTCTATGATTTCCAGTATGGTGGCTCTTTTTTAATGTTTTTCACATGGTTCTTTAGGAACGCTCTCACAGCCAACTTAGAGTTTCAACGCTAATTTTTTCACGGTGAAAACAAAGGTTGAGTCCTTTACACATTTATGAGCTTAGAAAAAATTTTATTTGGTTATATCCCTTCTTTTTAAAAGAATTTTATCACAGGTTGATACTTGTTTTTTCCCATTGTTGAAAATATGCTCACCTTAACCCATTTAAAAAATTGCCAAAAGCAGAATTCTTATCAGAACAACTCCAAAAATTAATTTGACTCATTTGAAGAGTTGTTCTCAAAGGAGAAAAAAAATTCGCGCGATTTCGAGCGCGTGTTCTGGGTGAGGCCGAGAACTTTTCAAACTACTCTCGTATAGTTACCCCAAGTAATGTTAAGTGAATTATGTCGCTTCTAAATATGGCGCCAAACAGCCAAAACTCGCCAACCATCAGAAAATCTAAACTTGCACTAGTGGTACTTACAAGTACCGTCCGTATTTAAAGGGTTAAATCAATTGATTGAGTATAGAAAATACGGAAAATCTGTAGTGTTTTAGTCTGAGTTGGGAGATTTACACCGCTGCTGCAGCCATTATGGGGGATTTACAGCACTACTGCAAAAGAGACATTTTCGGTTTGCTGCAACAGCGACGAAAAAGGACCAATAGGAAGTCTCGAAAACTATCGCTGGGAAAAATCGCTACGACATCAGCGACATAATTGCGATCACTGGCGGCCATTTTCTTGAGGCGGTACGGAAAGATTAAGTTTCGGGATGTCTGAATTTCTGAAGTAGAAATGTAAAAATTATCTTCTAATTTAAATTTCGTGTTTCCTTGAAATTCCAGGGCTGTTGCATAACCACAGTGTTCCGATTAATTGAGTAAACTAAGTAATTAACTGAGGCAGAAAAAAAAATTTTTTGCTGTTGAAGTACTGATGAATTTTTATGTCGAGGATGCCGCAGCGATTTTTTTTCCAGCGATCGTTTGCGAGGCTTCCTATTGGTATTTCCGAAAAACTTTTCGTCCCCGGTGCAGCAAACCGAAAAAGTCGTTTTTGCGTCTTTCTTTTAGAGTAGAGAGCCTGTATACGAGATAGAGGCGACAACTCGCATAAAAGCGTCACTGCGCATCCTTCTGCAAAGTTAAAACTGTCCTAACTGTATTATGCCGCTTGTCTTGCTCCCATGGTAATGCTATGGAGGGAAACCTAACTCCGCCTGCGGTGAACAGAAAACGCTGTTGACCAATCAGCGCGCTATACCGAATTATCGCCTCTCTCTCGTATACAGGCTCTCTATTTTACAGCAGCGGTGTAACCCGCCTTGTGATGTCAAAGCGAGTGCATTTTGGCTTGTTCAACTGCAGGATCAGCGCCTGGGCCGGATGGAGGAGCCACTCAGTAAGGTATGTGCAGATTCGGGTATTTATTTTCTGGTCTCGGATCATCCGGTTACTAAAAATTCTAAAAACTAAATAATCCATTTAAACTAAAATATTAAAGTAATTAATTTAAAAAAATAATTTCAAAAAATTTAGATAGAAAAAAAAATTATAAGAACATTGTAGTTTTCAATGTTCTTATCATTTTTTCTATCTAAATCTTTGAAATTATTTTTTTAAATTAATTATTTTAATATTTAAAAAAAAATGGATTATTTAGTTTTAATTTTTTCCCGTTTTAACCGGATGATCTGAGATCTGAGATCTGAGATCTGAGATCTGAGATCTGAGATCTGAGATCTGAGATCTGAGATCTGAGATCTGAGATCTGAGATCTGAGATCTGAGATCTGAGATCTGAGATCTGAGATCTGAGATCTGATCGCAACGACTCTCGACCCCTGGGTGGGCGGGTGTCTGTGAGGGCGAGGTTGGGGGTCTCGAGGGCTCCTGCGTGCTTGGGGGATTTTCGCGCGAAAATCCCCCAAGCACGCAGTCGCCTTCTCTCGACCCCTGGGTGGGCGGGTGTCTGTGAGGGCGAGGTTGGGGGTCTCGAGGGCTCCTGCGTGCTTGGGGGATTTTCGCGCGAAAATCCCCCAAGCACGCAGTCGCCTTCTCTCGACCCCTGGGTGGGCGGGTGTCTGTGAGGGCGAGGTTGGGGGTCTCGAGGGCTCCTGCGTGCTTGGGGGATTTTCGCGCGAAAATCCCCCAAGCACGCAGTCGCCTTCTCTCGACCCCTGGGTGGGCGGGTGTCTGTGAGGGCGAGGTTGGGGGTCTCGAGGGCTCCTGCGTGCTTGGGGGATTTTCGCGCGAAAATCCCCCAAGCACGCAGTCGCCTTCTCTCGACCCCTGGGTGGGCGGGTGTCTGTGAGGGCGAGGTTGGGGGTCTCGAGGGCTCCTGCGTGCTTGGGGGATTTTCGCGCGAAAATCCCCCAAGCACGCAGTCGCCTTCTCTCGACCCCTGGGTGGGCGGGTGTCTGTGAGGGCGAGGTTGGGGGTCTCGAGGGCTCCTGCGTGCTTGGGGGATTTTCGCGCGAAAATCCCCCAAGCACGCAGTCGCCTTCTCTCGACCCCTGGGTGGGCGGGTGTCTGTGAGGGCGAGGTTGGGGGTCTCGAGGGCTCCTGCGTGCTTGGGGGATTTTCGCGCGAAAATCCCCCAAGCACGCAGTCGCCTTCTCTCGACCCCTGGGTGGGCGGGTGTCTGTGAGGGCGAGGTTGGGGGTCTCGAGGGCTCCTGCGTGCTTGGGGGATTTTCGCGCGAAAATCCCCCAAGCACGCAGTCGCCTTCTCTCGACCCCTGGGTGGGCGGGTGTCTGTGAGGGCGAGGTTGGGGGTCTCGAGGGCTCCTGCGTGCTTGGGGGATTTTCGCGCGAAAATCCCCCAAGCACGCAGTCGCCTTCTCTCGACCCCTGGGTGGGCGGGTGTCTGTGAGGGCGAGGTTGGGGGTCTCGAGGGCTCCTGCGTGCTTGGGGGATTTTCGCGCGAAAATCCCCCAAGCACGCAGTCGCCTTCTCTCGACCCCTGGGTGGGCGGGTGTCTGTGAGGGCGAGGTTGGGGGTCTCGAGGGCTCCTGCGTGCTTGGGGGATTTTCGCGCGAAAATCCCCCAAGCACGCAGTCGCCTTCTCTCGACCCCTGGGTGGGCGGGTGTCTGTGAGGGCGAGGTTGGGGGTCTCGAGGGCTCCTGCGTGCTTGGGGGATTTTCGCGCGAAAATCCCCCAAGCACGCAGTCGCCTTCTCTCGACCCCTGGGTGGGCGGGTGTCTGTGAGGGCGAGGTTGGGGGTCTCGAGGGCTCCTGCGTGCTTGGGGGATTTTCGCGCGAAAATCCCCCAAGCACGCAGTCGCCTTCTCTCGACCCCTGGGTGGGCGGGTGTCTGTGAGGGCGAGGTTGGGGGTCTCGAGGGCTCCTGCGTGCTTGGGGGATTTTCGCGCGAAAATCCCCCAAGCACGCAGTCGCCTTCTCTCGACCCCTGGGTGGGCGGGTGTCTGTGAGGGCGAGGTTGGGGGTCTCGAGGGCTCCTGCGTGCTTGGGGGATTTTCGCGCGAAAATCCCCCAAGCACGCAGTCGCCTTCTCTCGACCCCTGGGTGGGCGGGTGTCTGTGAGGGCGAGGTTGGGGGTCTCGAGGGCTCCTGCGTGCTTGGGGGATTTTCGCGCGAAAATCCCCCAAGCACGCAGTCGCCTTCTCTCGACCCCTGGGTGGGCGGGTGTCTGTGAGGGCGAGGTTGGGGGTCTCGAGGGCTCCTGCGTGCTTGGGGGATTTTCGCGCGAAAATCCCCCAAGCACGCAGTCGCCTTCTCTCGACCCCTGGGTGGGCGGGTGTCTGTGAGGGCGAGGTTGGGGGTCTCGAGGGCTCCTGCGTGCTTGGGGGATTTTCGCGCGAAAATCCCCCAAGCACGCAGTCGCCTTCTCTCGACCCCTGGGTGGGCGGGTGTCTGTGAGGGCGAGGTTGGGGGTCTCGAGGGCTCCTGCGTGCTTGGGGGATTTTCGCGCGAAAATCCCCCAAGCACGCAGTCGCCTTCTCTCGACCCCTGGGTGGGCGGGTGTCTGTGAGGGCGAGGTTGGGGGTCTCGAGGGCTCCTGCGTGCTTGGGGGATTTTCGCGCGAAAATCCCCCAAGCACGCAGTCGCCTTCTCTCGACCCCTGGGTGGGCGGGTGTCTGTGAGGGCGAGGTTGGGGGTCTCGAGGGCTCCTGCGTGCTTGGGGGATTTTCGCGCGAAAATCCCCCAAGCACGCAGTCGCCTTCTCTCGACCCCTGGGTGGGCGGGTGTCTGTGAGGGCGAGGTTGGGGGTCTCGAGGGCTCCTGCGTGCTTGGGGGATTTTCGCGCGAAAATCCCCCAAGCACGCAGTCGCCTTCTCTCGACCCCTGGGTGGGCGGGTGTCTGTGAGGGCGAGGTTGGGGGTCTCGAGGGCTCCTGCGTGCTTGGGGGATTTTCGCGCGAAAATCCCCCAAGCACGCAGTCGCCTTCTCTCGACCCCTGGGTGGGCGGGTGTCTGTGAGGGCGAGGTTGGGGGTCTCGAGGGCTCCTGCGTGCTTGGGGGATTTTCGCGCGAAAATCCCCCAAGCACGCAGTCGCCTTCTCTCGACCCCTGGGTGGGCGGGTGTCTGTGAGGGCGAGGTTGGGGGTCTCGAGGGCTCCTGCGTGCTTGGGGGATTTTCGCGCGAAAATCCCCCAAGCACGCAGTCGCCTTCTCTCGACCCCTGGGTGGGCGGGTGTCTGTGAGGGCGAGGTTGGGGGTCTCGAGGGCTCCTGCGTGCTTGGGGGATTTTCGCGCGAAAATCCCCCAAGCACGCAGTCGCCTTCTCTCGACCCCTGGGTGGGCGGGTGTCTGTGAGGGCGAGGTTGGGGGTCTCGAGGGCTCCTGCGTGCTTGGGGGATTTTCGCGCGAAAATCCCCCAAGCACGCAGTCGCCTTCTCTCGACCCCTGGGTGGGCGGGTGTCTGTGAGGGCGAGGTTGGGGGTCTCGAGGGCTCCTGCGTGCTTGGGGGATTTTCGCGCGAAAATCCCCCAAGCACGCAGTCGCCTTCTCTCGACCCCTGGGTGGGCGGGTGTCTGTGAGGGCGAGGTTGGGGGTCTCGAGGGCTCCTGCGTGCTTGGGGGATTTTCGCGCGAAAATCCCCCAAGCACGCAGTCGCCTTCTCTCGACCCCTGGGTGGGCGGGTGTCTGTGAGGGCGAGGTTGGGGGTCTCGAGGGCTCCTGCGTGCTTGGGGGATTTTCGCGCGAAAATCCCCCAAGCACGCAGTCGCCTTCTCTCGACCCCTGGGTGGGCGGGTGTCTGTGAGGGCGAGGTTGGGGGTCTCGAGGGCTCCTGCGTGCTTGGGGGATTTTCGCGCGAAAATCCCCCAAGCACGCAGTCGCCTTCTCTCGACCCCTGGGTGGGCGGGTGTCTGTGAGGGCGAGGTTGGGGGTCTCGAGGGCTCCTGCGTGCTTGGGGGATTTTCGCGCGAAAATCCCCCAAGCACGCAGTCGCCTTCTCTCGACCCCTGGGTGGGCGGGTGTCTGTGAGGGCGAGGTTGGGGGTCTCGAGGGCTCCTGCGTGCTTGGGGGATTTTCGCGCGAAAATCCCCCAAGCACGCAGTCGCCTTCTCTCGACCCCTGGGTGGGCGGGTGTCTGTGAGGGCGAGGTTGGGGGTCTCGAGGGCTCCTGCGTGCTTGGGGGATTTTCGCGCGAAAATCCCCCAAGCACGCAGTCGCCTTCTCTCGACCCCTGGGTGGGCGGGTGTCTGTGAGGGCGAGGTTGGGGGTCTCGAGGGCTCCTGCGTGCTTGGGGGATTTTCGCGCGAAAATCCCCCAAGCACGCAGTCGCCTTCTCTCGACCCCTGGGTGGGCGGGTGTCTGTGAGGGCGAGGTTGGGGGTCTCGAGGGCTCCTGCGTGCTTGGGGGATTTTCGCGCGAAAATCCCCCAAGCACGCAGTCGCCTTCTCTCGACCCCTGGGTGGGCGGGTGTCTGTGAGGGCGAGGTTGGGGGTCTCGAGGGCTCCTGCGTGCTTGGGGGATTTTCGCGCGAAAATCCCCCAAGCACGCAGTCGCCTTCTCTCGACCCCTGGGTGGGCGGGTGTCTGTGAGGGCGAGGTTGGGGGTCTCGAGGGCTCCTGCGTGCTTGGGGGATTTTCGCGCGAAAATCCCCCAAGCACGCAGTCGCCTTCTCTCGACCCCTGGGTGGGCGGGTGTCTGTGAGGGCGAGGTTGGGGGTCTCGAGGGCTCCTGCGTGCTTGGGGGATTTTCGCGCGAAAATCCCCCAAGCACGCAGTCGCCTTCTCTCGACCCCTGGGTGGGCGGGTGTCTGTGAGGGCGAGGTTGGGGGTCTCGAGGGCTCCTGCGTGCTTGGGGGATTTTCGCGCGAAAATCCCCCAAGCACGCAGTCGCCTTCTCTCGACCCCTGGGTGGGCGGGTGTCTGTGAGGGCGAGGTTGGGGGTCTCGAGGGCTCCTGCGTGCTTGGGGGATTTTCGCGCGAAAATCCCCCAAGCACGCAGTCGCCTTCTCTCGACCCCTGGGTGGGCGGGTGTCTGTGAGGGCGAGGTTGGGGGTCTCGAGGGCTCCTGCGTGCTTGGGGGATTTTCGCGCGAAAATCCCCCAAGCACGCAGTCGCCTTCTCTCGACCCCTGGGTGGGCGGGTGTCTGTGAGGGCGAGGTTGGGGGTCTCGAGGGCTCCTGCGTGCTTGGGGGATTTTCGCGCGAAAATCCCCCAAGCACGCAGTCGCCTTCTCTCGACCCCTGGGTGGGCGGGTGTCTGTGAGGGCGAGGTTGGGGGTCTCGAGGGCTCCTGCGTGCTTGGGGGATTTTCGCGCGAAAATCCCCCAAGCACGCAGTCGCCTTCTCTCGACCCCTGGGTGGGCGGGTGTCTGTGAGGGCGAGGTTGGGGGTCTCGAGGGCTCCTGCGTGCTTGGGGGATTTTCGCGCGAAAATCCCCCAAGCACGCAGTCGCCTTCTCTCGACCCCTGGGTGGGCGGGTGTCTGTGAGGGCGAGGTTGGGGGTCTCGAGGGCTCCTGCGTGCTTGGGGGATTTTCGCGCGAAAATCCCCCAAGCACGCAGTCGCCTTCTCTCGACCCCTGGGTGGGCGGGTGTCTGTGAGGGCGAGGTTGGGGGTCTCGAGGGCTCCTGCGTGCTTGGGGGATTTTCGCGCGAAAATCCCCCAAGCACGCAGTCGCCTTCTCTCGACCCCTGGGTGGGCGGGTGTCTGTGAGGGCGAGGTTGGGGGTCTCGAGGGCTCCTGCGTGCTTGGGGGATTTTCGCGCGAAAATCCCCCAAGCACGCAGTCGCCTTCTCTCGACCCCTGGGTGGGCGGGTGTCTGTGAGGGCGAGGTTGGGGGTCTCGAGGGCTCCTGCGTGCTTGGGGGATTTTCGCGCGAAAATCCCCCAAGCACGCAGTCGCCTTCTCTCGACCCCTGGGTGGGCGGGTGTCTGTGAGGGCGAGGTTGGGGGTCTCGAGGGCTCCTGCGTGCTTGGGGGATTTTCGCGCGAAAATCCCCCAAGCACGCAGTCGCCTTCTCTCGACCCCTGGGTGGGCGGGTGTCTGTGAGGGCGAGGTTGGGGGTCTCGAGGGCTCCTGCGTGCTTGGGGGATTTTCGCGCGAAAATCCCCCAAGCACGCAGTCGCCTTCTCTCGACCCCTGGGTGGGCGGGTGTCTGTGAGGGCGAGGTTGGGGGTCTCGAGGGCTCCTGCGTGCTTGGGGGATTTTCGCGCGAAAATCCCCCAAGCACGCAGTCGCCTTCTCTCGACCCCTGGGTGGGCGGGTGTCTGTGAGGGCGAGGTTGGGGGTCTCGAGGGCTCCTGCGTGCTTGGGGGATTTTCGCGCGAAAATCCCCCAAGCACGCAGTCGCCTTCTCTCGACCCCTGGGTGGGCGGGTGTCTGTGAGGGCGAGGTTGGGGGTCTCGAGGGCTCCTGCGTGCTTGGGGGATTTTCGCGCGAAAATCCCCCAAGCACGCAGTCGCCTTCTCTCGACCCCTGGGTGGGCGGGTGTCTGTGAGGGCGAGGTTGGGGGTCTCGAGGGCTCCTGCGTGCTTGGGGGATTTTCGCGCGAAAATCCCCCAAGCACGCAGTCGCCTTCTCTCGACCCCTGGGTGGGCGGGTGTCTGTGAGGGCGAGGTTGGGGGTCTCGAGGGCTCCTGCGTGCTTGGGGGATTTTCGCGCGAAAATCCCCCAAGCACGCAGTCGCCTTCTCTCGACCCCTGGGTGGGCGGGTGTCTGTGAGGGCGAGGTTGGGGGTCTCGAGGGCTCCTGCGTGCTTGGGGGATTTTCGCGCGAAAATCCCCCAAGCACGCAGTCGCCTTCTCTCGACCCCTGGGTGGGCGGGTGTCTGTGAGGGCGAGGTTGGGGGTCTCGAGGGCTCCTGCGTGCTTGGGGGATTTTCGCGCGAAAATCCCCCAAGCACGCAGTCGCCTTCTCTCGACCCCTGGGTGGGCGGGTGTCTGTGAGGGCGAGGTTGGGGGTCTCGAGGGCTCCTGCGTGCTTGGGGGATTTTCGCGCGAAAATCCCCCAAGCACGCAGTCGCCTTCTCTCGACCCCTGGGTGGGCGGGTGTCTGTGAGGGCGAGGTTGGGGGTCTCGAGGGCTCCTGCGTGCTTGGGGGATTTTCGCGCGAAAATCCCCCAAGCACGCAGTCGCCTTCTCTCGACCCCTGGGTGGGCGGGTGTCTGTGAGGGCGAGGTTGGGGGTCTCGAGGGCTCCTGCGTGCTTGGGGGATTTTCGCGCGAAAATCCCCCAAGCACGCAGTCGCCTTCTCTCGACCCCTGGGTGGGCGGGTGTCTGTGAGGGCGAGGTTGGGGGTCTCGAGGGCTCCTGCGTGCTTGGGGGATTTTCGCGCGAAAATCCCCCAAGCACGCAGTCGCCTTCTCTCGACCCCTGGGTGGGCGGGTGTCTGTGAGGGCGAGGTTGGGGGTCTCGAGGGCTCCTGCGTGCTTGGGGGATTTTCGCGCGAAAATCCCCCAAGCACGCAGTCGCCTTCTCTCGACCCCTGGGTGGGCGGGTGTCTGTGAGGGCGAGGTTGGGGGTCTCGAGGGCTCCTGCGTGCTTGGGGGATTTTCGCGCGAAAATCCCCCAAGCACGCAGTCGCCTTCTCTCGACCCCTGGGTGGGGCGGGGTGTCTGTGAGGGCGAGGTTGGGGGTCTCGAGGGCTCCTGCGTGCTTGGGGGATTTTCGCGCGAAAATCCCCCAAGCACGCAGTCGCCTTCTCTCGACCCCTGGGTGGGCGGGTGTCTGTGAGGGCGAGGTTGGGGGTCTCGAGGGCTCCTGCGTGCTTGGGGGATTTTCGCGCGAAAATCCCCCAAGCACGCAGTCGCCTTCTCTCGACCCCTGGGTGGGCGGGTGTCTGTGAGGGCGAGGTTGGGGGTCTCGAGGGCTCCTGCGTGCTTGGGGGATTTTCGCGCGAAAATCCCCCAAGCACGCAGTCGCCTTCTCTCGACCCCTGGGTGGGCGGGTGTCTGTGAGGGCGAGGTTGGGGGTCTCGAGGGCTCCTGCGTGCTTGGGGGATTTTCGCGCGAAAATCCCCCAAGCACGCAGTCGCCTTCTCTCGACCCCTGGGTGGGCGGGTGTCTGTGAGGGCGAGGTTGGGGGTCTCGAGGGCTCCTGCGTGCTTGGGGGATTTTCGCGCGAAAATCCCCCAAGCACGCAGTCGCCTTCTCTCGACCCCTGGGTGGGCGGGTGTCTGTGAGGGCGAGGTTGGGGGTCTCGAGGGCTCCTGCGTGCTTGGGGGATTTTCGCGCGAAAATCCCCCAAGCACGCAGTCGCCTTCTCTCGACCCCTGGGTGGGCGGGTGTCTGTGAGGGCGAGGTTGGGGGTCTCGAGGGCTCCTGCGTGCTTGGGGGATTTTCGCGCGAAAATCCCCCAAGCACGCAGTCGCCTTCTCTCGACCCCTGGGTGGGCGGGTGTCTGTGAGGGCGAGGTTGGGGGTCTCGAGGGCTCCTGCGTGCTTGGGGATTTTCGCGCGAAAATCCCCCAAGCACGCAGTCGCCTTCTCTCGACCCCTGGGTGGGCGGGTGTCTGTGAGGGCGAGGTTGGGGGTCTCGAGGGCTCCTGCGTGCTTGGGGGATTTTCGCGCGAAAATCCCCCAAGCACGCAGTCGCCTTCTCTCGACCCCTGGGTGGGCGGGGTGTCTGTGAGGGCGAGGTTGGGGGTCTCGAGGGCTCCTGCGTGCTTGGGGGATTTTCGCGCGAAAATCCCCCAAGCACGCAGTCGCTTCTCTCGACCCCTGGTGGGCGGGTGTCTGTGAGGCGAGGTTGGGGGTCTCGAGGGCTCCTGCGTGCTTGGGGGATTTTCGCGCGAAAATCCCCCAGCACGCAGTCGCCTTCTCTCGACCCCTGGGTGGGCGGGTGTCTGTGAGGGCGAGGTTGGGGGTCT